>CM054057.1:17389631-17989631 GCA_028641055.1 Alopecurus myosuroides
TTGTCGTAGGCTTTCTCGAAATCCAACTTAAGGAAAATACCCACCCTTTTTTTCACATGAGTATAATGCATGATTTCATGCAAGGATAAGATACCATCCATGATATTCCTTTTTTTAATGAAAGCATTTTGGTGAATACTAATCAACTTATCCATAAAAGGATCCAACCTGATCGTTAAGACTTTGGTCAATAGTTTGTAAATGCACCTCAACAAACAAATTGGTCTGAATTGAGAAATCACATCAGCCCCCAAAACTTTAGGCAACAGAGTAATTACACCATAGTTAAGTCGTTGCACATCCAAAGATCCCTCATGAAAAGCTCTAAAAATACGCAAAATATCCCACTTGACCACTTCCCAACAATGTTGGTAGAACTCAGCTGGGATGTAATCAGGACCAGGAGCTCTATTACCCTCCATAGAAAACAGAGCAAATTTTATCTCCTCCAAAGAGAAAGGTCTATTTAGCAAATCATTATCAGCATCACTCAGTTTTTCCTCTAAGCACCACATATTGTGATCAAAGCTTACCAGATTACCAGGAGCCGGCCCAAAAAGATTTTTATAATAATCCGTGGCATGTTTCAGGATACTCTCGGTACCCTCAATGTTAATATCACCAGTTTTTAAACATAACATTGTATTTTTCCTCTTACGACCGTTAGCCACCCTGTGGAAAAAACTAGTATTACGGTCCCCCTCCAGGAGCCATCTCGCATGAGATTTTGGATACCATTGTAGTTCCTCCTCCTCCAAAAAAAAATTGAGATTAACCACAATCTCCACCTTTCTACTAAAATTAACATGAGACAACTCCTCCAATTCTTCTAAACACTCCAGGCCAGCCAACTCATCCCTTAAGTCTTTTTTTAATTTTCTAGTGTGTCCAAATAAATTGGAACCCCACCCTTTGAAAAAAAACTTTAACTCTTTTCAACTTGATATTTAAAATATCAATGGGGTCTGAACTGTTCACCCTCCTCCCCCAAATTTTCTTAACCAAAGGAAGAAATTCATCATTTTTCAACCAAGCCAAATCAAACCTAAATTCCCTTTTAATTTTTTTACAAGGAGTATTCATATCTGAATCAAGCAATAAAGCATTATGATCCGATAAATCTCTCACCAACTTCTTGATCGAAACCAAAGGAAACAGAATCTCCCAATCAGGAGACATAAGAATACGGTCTAACTTTTCCATGGTAGGTTGAGCATGTTGATTGGACCAAGTGTACATACCCCCATGCATGAAAATTTCCTTCAGCCCCAAGGAATGAATAACAATATTGAATAAATCAGATGCATGTGAATGATTAAAAGCAGTAATTTTTTTCTCCATCATGTCTCAAAATATTAAAATCTCCCCCAACAATATAAGGCATCATGATATCATTGCAAAAGGCTTCCAGTTCAGCAAGGAATTCACACTTGAACTCATCATGGGCTGGGCCATAGACCACCAGCAAAGCCCAGTTACACTTTTTAATTTTGTCCCACAAAATAAATTGCAACATCCATGGTCTCACACTTAATGCCACATAAAATACCTCCTGATCTTCCCACAGAAGGGTTCCACGTCCAAAAATATTTATTGTTAGGGTCCAACTTCCTAAAGAAACTATCCTTGTAATTTTTTTTCATAGTTTCCTGGATGCCTATGAAATCCCGAGAGAACTCATCCATAAGGTCTACCAAACAGGGAACCATGCCTTTTTTACCCACCCCTCTCCCATTCCAAATGACACCTCTCATTTAAAACGGGTAGGTTTTTTTCTGTTTCTGATCACCCTCCCAGGATCCAAGGAAGTGGTGTCAGTATCAACAGCTTTTTTCTTTTGACTTCTAGTTATGGGCCTAGAACATTGGACAGTAGCCTTCTTCCTAGCCAATTTACTTTTTTAACTCTCTACAAGGACAAAGGGTTCGCCCTCACGTTCATTATCAGTAAGCCAATCCATGCAAAGAGGAGTGGATTCACCAACATTATTCTCAATGAACAGTTGACTGGTATTAGGAATAGATGACTCATTTTTTAGACGTAGCTCATTCCTAGCCATATCTAATTCCCTAACCATATCAATAATCGTAAAATTATCATCAGGAATCACTACCCCCAGTTTAGCAGCACGCAACATGATCTCACAATTCGACAAAACATCAAAGGAGTTGGAAACACATGGGGTATTGCTAGATGAAGAATTACCTTCCAGGTTGCGCTTCCTTGAGAGACGAGTAGCCTTTTCCACCGTGTCTTCATTCACCACAGCTTGAAGCCTGGAGCTGAAACGCACAGCTGGTGGGGCATCACCAGTAAGAACAGACAGAGAAGGGGCCCCACTGTCAGAATTCGGAGATTGCACCAGATATCGTTGATCAGTAACTTCGGAAGGAGATACAGCATCATCAGATATGTCAGTAACCACATGGAGCTTGGGCCACTCTACAGCTTGAGTCCCGAGAGCCTGCTCCTCAGTAACAGAGCCAAGACCACCCCTAACATTATCTTCCATCATAGATTCATCAGCAGCAACCACACCAGAAAAAGGCACCAACCATGTACTGACATTCAAGGCTTCATTGCGTGTGAGCATCTCAGCGTGCTCCCTCGCCATCTGCTCGATCAAAAGTTCATGATCATCAGCACTAATCTCCTCAGAATCCTGTTCACCAGCACAATTTTCCACAGCACCCACAGAAGAAGAAACATTCCTAACTGAATCAGATTGGCTCCCACCTCCCTGACTGACAATCACCTGGTCCTCTGATCCCCCTTCAGATAACACAGCATCCCCAGCCACTCGAAGTCTTTTCGGGGAAGGAGCACCCGGATTGTGATCAAATGACACAATTGAAGGAGATTTAGGTTTACCCGCCACCACCACCTTATCAAGTTCGAAGAAAAAGTCGTAGTAATTGTCACCAAGGCAGGCTTCAGCCACAGCAGGAATCTTTTCCACATCTCTGCACCCAACAAGAACCCTAACAAATTCCGGTTTATGCAAAGTGGAACCATCCAACTCCAAGGATACACCAATCAAGGAACCCACAAAGAAGACACTGGCCTCATTTCTCTTATCCAAGGGGATATTGCTAATACGGACCCAGGCTTTCTGTAGGACTGCCTTGGCACCAACGGAAGTTGTCCAAACTGACAACCTGACAGTGGCTTCAACAGATTTCAGCTTCATTCGCTCACCATAGTACACAGCGCTCTGCACCTCCCTTGCTGTCGGAAACCTCATGATATACTGATTAGGTCCAATAGGTCTTGCGGTGCATCTCTAGCTGTCACCAAAAAACGTGTTGAATTCCCTCTCAAGGTCCCTGGAAGAAGAAGAGCCCTCAATGACAGTGATAACAACGCTACTAGATCTCTCCTTGTTTTGCTTAGCCGAGCTTGCATCCGGCAGGAAGAAGAAGCCCAACACCGGAGTCTGAAAGCCACACATGGAAGGCACGCACTCCCAGGGAAGAACAGCCTGACAAATCTGCGCCATATGTCCCAACCCCTTGCATCTCTCACATCTAATCGACGGGCAACTGGCAGGAAGATGACCAGATAGATTGCAATTGGCACAGAGGAATTTCTCACCAGCGTCCACCGAGGATTCCGCACGAGGATCTCTTCCAGCAGACCCAGATCCAGGATTCTCAACACCTTTCTGACCCATGGAAGCTTCCCTCGCTGCCTGCTCCCATCTATCGCTAGAGTTGACAGAGCCCGAGCCCTTCCCCGAGTTGGAGGAGACCGCCGGCAGATCACGGTCATTCCGGTGCCACACGTGGTTGCGCCCGCGGTCACGACCCGCGCCGCCCCCACGACCACCAAACCTTCCAGCCGCACCTCCACCACGGCCTCCCCCTCCGCCACCAAAACGTGCCGCCGGGCCGAAATCTCCACCGCGCCCAACACCAGCCCCCCTCCCGCCATGGATCTGGACGGGGAAGCTAGCACCTGAGCGTAGGAGCGAGGATCTCCAGCCACCTTACCGCGCCACCAACCGAAGGAATCGCTCGCGAGGGGACTAGGTGAGGAAACCCTAGATCCCTTCCAGAAGTGCTCGAGGAGAGAGTCTAGGTCAAAACCGGCGGCGGGGGCAGGTATATAAGCCGAAGATATACCTGGACCTACCTGTCGGCCTCCGCCATTGATTCTCCTCGAGACATCCCCCACAAAAGCTCCGCTCACCTCGGCCCGACCTTTAGCAGTTGGGCCTAACCTGCCTGAAACGCTCGAAGCAGCTGGACCGAAAGCGGTGCGCGTCGACCCAATTAGCATCAAGTTAGTATTTTTGGGCCCAGTTTTCGTGTCCGGGCATACAAAACACGTGCAACCTTTATATTGCTAAGTGTTTTTCGCCATTTCGGTTAATGTTGCGTACGTCTGTAAAATTTGTTAAAGTTTCGCACGTTTTTTGTTGAGAAACCACAAATGAGATGTTACAATGTTTTTCAGAAAGATTTTCTAGAAAATGTTTATATGTTTATTAGAATTCATTTGGAATGACATGTTTACGGGCTCCTTTGCATGTTGTAAACGTGTAACTTTTTTGTTGCTATCGTCTTACCTTTCTTTTGAAATAGGTGATGATTTTTGTTGCAACTGAAACAGTGACAAATTATTTTGTTTCTTACCAACTTTTAAATTGATGCAATTTTTTTTTGTTGCAATAGGTTGTGATTTTTGTTGAATTGTTGTAACTTTTTTGTTGCAACGCAATAACATATTGTTTAACTATTATTTGTAACATTACTTATCTTTCAAAAAAAATTGAAATAATTTGTTGCAATACCTTTTTTTTATACAGAACAATAAATTTTGTTGTGATGCCTGCGAGTTGTATTTAAACAATTATTTAAATAAAAATAGTAACTAATAATAAATTTGAATTAAATTAATTTTTAATTTAAATAATAATTAACATTTTTGCCTTTTCTATTTAATATTGAAAAATTCATATCTATAAATCCGAAAATCGAAATTTGACAAATAATATGTCTATGTCGAGTACAAAAATGAGAGAAATTCAAATATGACATCCATATAATAGTTTCCATAATATATAAGACTTTTTTCCTTTTCATTGTCAAAAAATCATTTTCCATTTTCCGAGTGTAAAACATGGGTTTTTTGTGAAGGACCTACCACAAATATGTAGCAAAACTTGAGAGTTATAATTTTTGAAAATACAAGACCATGTTATATACACAAACAACAAATTTGTTTCATATGAAAAGGTTTCCATCCACCTCTTTTGAAAAACACAAGTTTCTGCCGATTCCGCTGGAAACTGGTCAAATTTGAACTAAGGATACCTCATAGTTTGCTCATGATTTTTGGCAAAAATCATTTTTAGGTACACAAATACCTATTTTATCATAGATACACCAAGAGTTTCTCAATATTCAACACCTAGCTACGAATAGTCATGCCCGCCGTATTGGCTTTTTCCTAAAACCGGCTTAGAAAATTCCAAAAAATTCAAAACAACCCAAAATGATGCAAGACCTTCGCGTGGTGTCATTATATAGGTACTAGAATACACCAAAAATAATAAACTTGGACTACGACAGTTGTGTTGAAAATGTATTCACAAAAATAAGCTATCTCCTCCGAACATTCCAGGGTTTCGGGGCAAATGACGGGTGTTATGGTCATATCCATGGCATAGTTTATTTAAATGTTCCCATATTACACACAAACATGCATCTTGGAAGCATGGACAATGTTGACGGAGGAAGTTTTTCTTTCATTGAAGAAAAAAACCATTTTTCATTTTCTGAGTGTAAAAAATGGGTTTTTTGTAAAGGACCTACCACAAATATGTTGCAAAACTTGAGAGCTATAATGTTTTTAAATACGAGAATATTTTATATGCACAAATAACCACTTTGTTTCATATGAAAAGTTTTCCATCCACCTCTTTTGAGAAACACAAATTTCTGCCGATTCCGGTGGAAACTGGTCAAATTTGAACTACAGGTACCTCATCGTTTGCTCATGATTTTTGGCAAAAATCATTTTTAGGAACAAAAATACCTATTTCATCATAGATATACCAAGAGTTTCTCAATATTCAACCCCTAGCTACGAACAGTCATGCCCGCCGCCTTGACTTTTTCCTTAAACTGGCTTAGAAAATTCCAAAAAATTCAAAACAACCCAAAATGATGCAAGACCTTCGTGTGGTGTCATTATATAGGTACTAGTATACACCAAAAATAATAAACTTGGAATACGACAGTTGTGTTGAAAATGTGTTCACACAAATAAGCTATCTCCTCCGAACATTCCAGGGTTTCGGGCCAAATGACGGGTGTGATGGTCATATACATGACATAGTTTCTTTAAATGTTACCATATTCCACAAAAACATGCATCTTGGAAGCACGGACATTGTTGACGGAGAAAGTTTTCCTTTTCATTGAAGAAAAAACCATTTTCCATTTTCCGGGTGTAAAAAATGGGTTTTTTTGTGAAGGACCTACCACACATATGTTGCAAAACTTGAGAGCTATAGTTTGTAAAAATACTAGACCATGTTATATGCACAAATAACCAATTTTTTCATATGAAAAGGTTTCCATCCACCTCTTTTAAAAAACACAAGTTTCTGCCGATTCGGTTGGAAACTGGTCAAATTTGAACTACAGGTACCTCATAGTTTGCTCATGATTTTTGGCAAAAATTATTTTTAGGTACACAAATACCTATTTCATCACATATACACCAAGAGTTTCTCAATATTCAACCCCTAGCTACGAACAGTCATGTCCGCCGTCTAGACTTTTTCCTTAAATCGGCTAAGAAAATTCCAAAAAATTCAAAACAACCCAAAATGATGCAAGACCTTCGCTTGGTGTCATTATATAGGTACTAGTATACACCAAAAATAATAAACTTGGAATACGACAGTTGTGTTGAAAATGTGTTCACAAAAATAAGCTATCTCCTCCGAACATTCCAGGGTTTCGGGCCAAATGACCGGTGTTATGGTCATATCCATGGCATAGTTTGGTTAAATGTTCCCATATTCCACACAAACATGCATCTTGGAAGCACGGAAAATGTTCACGGAGGAAGTTTTCCTTTTCACTGAAGAAAAAAACCATTTTCCATTTTCCGAGTGTAAAAAATGGGTTTTTTTGTGAAGGACCTACCAAAAATATGTTGCAAAACTTGAGAGCTATAATTTGAAAAAATACTAGACCATTTTATATGCACAAATTACCAATTTTTTTCATATGAAAAGGTTTCTATCCACCTCTTTTGAAAAACACAAGCATCTGCCTATTTCGTTGGAAACTGGTCAAATTTGAACTACAGGTACCTCATAGTTTGCTCATGTTTTTTGGAAAAAATAATTTGTAGGTACAAATATACCTATTTCATCATAGATACACCAAGAGTTTCTCAATATTCAACCCCTAGCTACGAACAGCCTTGCCCGCCGCCTTGACTTTTTCCTTAAACCAGCTTGGAAAATTCCAAAAAATTCAAAACAACCCAAAATGATGCAAGACTTTCGCATGGCGGCGAATGGGGGTAGCAATATGGAACTAGTTGCTTGGATCTGTTTGCCTAGGCCATAGGAACACAAAACACAAAGGTAGAACCCAACTCTTCGGAAGATTCCCGACGTTTCGTCCGATACGGGGGTTTCAGCCTATAAGTGCATGTAAACTCCGTAGAGAGAAGTGGATGCCGGTGAAGTGGGTCACACCCCGGAGTGCAATCTTTGCCATACAAACACACAACACACCTATACTAACATGTTATGGCACACCCTACCTTGTGTCAGGATCCGGACGCTCTGGAGCCCCCTCCGGTGAAACCCTAGACCCGCTGGAGAAATACCAGACTTATACGAATACACGCGGTAATGGCGTCGAATGGGGGTAGCAATGTTGAACTAGTTGCTTGGATGTGTTTGTCTAGGCCATAGTAACTGTCGGATATATACCAACTAGTGGTATATCAGATGGTAGTCTAAAGTGCCGGATTACCAGGGTGGCCTAAATGGTTGTGGGCTACGGTCCATTGGGCGGCCCACTAAGCTGATGCACAGAAGCCGGATTCTAGAAGAACCCGGATCACGGCCCACGTAATCTGGCTTGGAGTAGAAGGCGGATTCCTTACTTTCCAAGTTAGATAGTTACCGTAGTCTTCTAGGTTTCCTTCTCTGTATGCCCTAATCCGGCTATTATATAAAGCCGGACGGGAGATAAGATAGATAGACAAGAAGCTAAAGGCTAACTCGTCGAGAGGTTGATCCTTGACGAGCAGCTAATAGAACCTCACATTGTTCTCTGTATTCCCAGGCTTTAGTCCTGAATAGTGAGATTGCAGGAGTAGGAACGCCGCGTTACCGCGTCGTACCAAACCTGGGTAAAAACCCTGTGTCCTCGATCATCGTACAATCACGTCCCCCCATGTCTCTATCGGTAGTCTCATGGCACCCCCGTCTATGAAATCTACTACGATGTCTCGACAGTTGGCGCCCACCGTGGGGCCAACGACGTCAGGCGTTAAGTTTCGATCAGGGATACTCGGCGGAATCGGCAGTACTATAACTGTCCGAAGCCTGGAATTCGACAACGACGTCGAGCGCTTCATCGACAACGGATCGTACATGCCGGCGCGGAATCACCTGGTAAGTGCTTGCGTTTTATCGGTTGGATCTGCAAACATCTTTATCGGATTAACTGCAGAAGCAATGGGATTCTGTGGGGGGAGCAAATTTATCCCACCCGCCCTCTGCCCAGTTGAAGACGACTATGATGCCGGATTTTGCTCAGATCGCCGATATACTTCTAAATCGCACTTTATCGGCATGGTGCAGTCCGAGATCGCCGAAAACACGGATGAAGTAATCCCGGTGGCAAAGAGGCAAGAAAACAACACTCCCACAACAGAGGTGGAAGATCCGACATCCGTCGACATCACGACGCACTCGGAAGCTGACTCTGTACTAGCCGCCATTGAGGCGAGATTAGAGTCGGAACCTGGATCGGATCACTTCGATACCGAAGACGAAGATGAAGACGCTTTCGAGAGAAAGGTCAAATCCTTCCAAGAGGGATTCCACGAAGTACTGTTGGCAAAACCGGCTGAAAACACGGATGTCGACAGTCAGGAAAGCCCTAGAACTCCTCCGCCAGAGGAAGATAGAGAAGAAGGAGAAACCTCTCCAAAATTCCCAGACGTCAAAGAATTGACAGAGGAAGAACCCTAGAGGAAACCTCCCTCTTCCAAGAAGAAACACAAAGCTGCTAAAAAGATCCAGTATAAGCTCCGGAAGAAGAAATCGGCTGATCCAGCCAATGAAAGCCCGGAAGTAGGAGACGCAAGCGGAGTAAAACCTGCGGAGAAGAAAACGAAGGAAATCCTTGTTCCGCCAATGACAGAACAGGACGAACAGGAATTACTCCAAACACCAGTGGGACCACACGAGCCCCCTGAAGTGCTGGAAGCCCGGAGACAGGCTCTCCAAAGGCAACAGAAACATCTATTTCGAACTCGAGAACACCTCCAAAAAACCCAGGCTGACATCAAGCTCATGCGGGAAGAAATCGAGGAATACGAGAGAAAGAATAGATCTGGCATTAAACCTACGCGGTTACCCGGAATCGCAAAACCGGAAGTACTGCCGCCAAAAGAAAGGTTCCACAACCCATCTTGGCAAAGTAGGTAAACGGCAAAGATGCCAGAGGCGAGCCAATATACAAAACCGCAGCAGAAAATGCGGAAGCGGCGTTCGCCGTACTCAATAATGATATGTATTCCAACGGTGAAAAACTTCAAAGGGTGTACACTTTCCTAGGAAAAGCGTTGCAACAGCAACAGCGAGCGCAAGAGCGATCAAGGAAATTACATGAAGACTCCACCCTATGCAAGACAGCTACATGCGCCGCTGGAGCACCGGGACCTGAAGAACCCGGAGATTCAAACAATTCAAAAGAGAAGAAATCAGATCCGAGAAAGGACAAGAAAAAACCCGACAATAGGGATGAAGCGTCCATAACCGGATCCCATCTCCCGAAAGATGGAATTAACCCCCGTGATCGGGAAGAGAAAAACCGGAAGGACGGAAAATCAATGCCGCCTCCGAGACGCCCGGCAGAAAATGCCGGAAGACAGGATATGCCTCACAGGCGTGAGAGATCCCGGACGCCCCCCAGGAATAAGGAAAGATACAGGAGTAGAACTCCATCTTATCCCAAAGGACACGATCACGGAGTAAACAGAGACAATCCCGGAAAAGCGCGTCCGTGCCACAATGGAAAAGAACGGAGCAGATCCCCTTCTGTCCATTCAGCCGGCAGATACTCCGCACATATAGACAGAGCGGAAAGAGATGATTTATACTTTGGACCCAAGTGTTTCACTGATAGGATCCGAAGAATAACTCTGCATTCTGGCTTCGCCAAAGTTGGTCCAACATACCAAAATTATATCGGTAGCACAAACCCGGATACCTGGCTTTCAGACTATTATACAGTCGTTCAGATCAACAATGGGACAGACCTAGAAGCAGTCAAATTCCTCCCCTAATGTTACTGGATGGAGCTAGAGATTGGATCAATGGATTACCGTCAAGGACTGTTGATAGCTGGGATGATATGGCAAGAGTATTTACTCAGCATTTCAGGGGAACTTACAAGCGCCCAAACAGCATCAACCAGTTAAACCGCTGCACCCAATTTGAGGATGAACCATACGTGGATTTCATCTCAAGGTGGACTGCAATGAAGAATAGTTGCTCTGGAGTAACTGAAGTTCAAGCAGTGCATGCTTTCGTCAATGGCCTAAAACCCGGACTTGTGCCATTCATGATCGGTTCCCAAAAGCACAAAGATCTCGGATCTATGCTTACAACCGCTAATGAACACGCAGCGGCCGAGGACGACATCAGAGCAAGAGGAGGCAATATCGATACACTGATACAGGCCAAAAAGACCCCTCGCCCTGAGAAAAAAGGACTCCAGATGCAACACAAAAACCCAAAGAAGTTAACATAGCCTTTGGAAGAGAAAATGGGAACAATTGGAAAGGACGAAGCACGGAGCCGATAAACTACACCAAAGAAGAGTGGGAAAAAATAAAGTCGGAAAACTGTGTCCACCACTCGCAATTTGGGAAACCCACCCATACTAACGCACAATGCCGCTTGAACAAACATATGAAAGGCAGTGCAGGATCCGGAAACAAAGGGAAGAACTCCAAGAGGAAATTCTCCAAGCAAAAGCCAGAAGTTGAAAAAGAAGACAGTGAAACGGACAATGACGAAAAAATCCGGGAACAGCAGCGAAAAGGCGAGCCTAAGTTTCCGAGAGTTGATGGAGAATGCAACCTAACTTTCCTGGCAACTCCCTCAGCAAAGGTGGCAAAGAGAACGTTTCGAGAAATAAACGCGGTTGTCCCTGCAACCCCGAAATTCTTGAAGTATTCAAATACACCAATTACCTGGGATCAGTATGATCATCCCGGGAATATCCCTGAACCCGGCACGCAAGCTCTAATCGTAAGTCCTATTGTTCAAAACATTAGGCTAAAAAGAGTGTTGATGGATGGAGGATCCAGCATTAACATAATGTACCTGGATACACTGAAGCATCTGCGAATCTCGGAGACCCAACTCAATCATAGCAACATACGTTTTCACGTCATCGTCCCTGGCAGACAAGCACGATCCCTAGGAGAAATTTCCCTAGATGTAACCTTTGGAGACAAAGATCACTTCCGTCAGGAAAAAGTATCCTTCGAGGTTGTGTCGTTCGAAAGCGTGTATCACGCAATACTCGAACGTCCAAATTTTGCCAAATTCATGGCAAGATCATGTTATATTTATAACAAGCTAAAGATGCCAGGGCCCAAAGGAGGAGTAATTACCATAACAGGAGACTTCAAGCTGGCAAACGAGCTGGAAAAATAAAACGCCCTTTGCGCTGAAAAAGTGATAGCAAAGGAAGAATTGAAAGAGCTGGCAAAAGAAGTATCGCCGACAGAAATGCCGGCAGGAAAGGAAAGCCGAAAGCCTGCAGACAGCTTCAAAGCTTCCGAGGACACAAGACAGGTAATCCTAGATCCTAAAGATCCGACAAAGTTTGTCGTAGTAGGAACTGGGATGACCGACAAATAGGAAGGTGAGCTCATCAAGTTCCTCCGTGAGAACTGGGACATTTTCGCATGGTGTCCTGCGGACATGCCAGGCGTACCCAGGGAACTTGCTGACCATCAACTTAAGGTGATTCCAGGATCTAAACCCGTCAAACAAGGTCTCCGTCGATTTGACGGAAGAAGACGGAAGGCCATACTGAATGGTCAGCAAACCCAGTATTAGTCCCGAAGAAAGACAATACTGCCCTTAGGATGTGTATAGATTATACTGGTTTGAACAAATTGTGTCCAAAAATATGTTTGCGTTACCGCGAATCGATCAAATAATAGATGCCACTGCTGGCTCTGAGCTCTTATGCTTTTTGGATGCATATTCCGGGTATCATCAAATACGCATGAAGGTAGAAGATCAAATCAAAACTTCCTTCATAACCCCATATGGGACGTACTATTACATAACCATGCCTTTTGGCCTGAAGAACGCCGGTGCAACTTACCAGCATTGCATGCAACGATGTTTGCATAGTCAGATTGGCAAAAATGTCCACGTTTATGTGGACGACATTGCTGTCGTGTCCAAGGAGAAAGATACGCTCCTTTAAGATTTGCGAGAAACCTTCGAAAATTTGCGCACTTATAAGATGAAGCTAAATCCATTAAAGTGCGTATTCGGGGTTCCCTCAGGAAAACTTCTGGGTTTCATCGTGTCTCATAAAGGAATAGAAGTAACCCAGAAAAGATCAAAGCAATCTTAAACATCTCCAATCCTACGTGCGTAAAAGATGTACAAAGATTGACGGGTTCTGCAGCAGCCGTTAGCAGGTTTATTAGCCGGCTAGGGGACAAAGCTCTGCCACTATACAAATTGTTGAAGAAATCCGACAAATTCGAGTGGACAGAAGAAGCAGATGCAGCATTAACCCAGTTGAAAGAAAATTTGATGAAAGCTCCGATTTTGGCATCCCAAAAGACGAAGAACCTATGTTACTGTACCTTACGGCTACAAACCGGGTTATTAGTGCGGTAATAGTAGTGGAAAGGAAGAATGACGAACAAAGCATACCAGATCAGCATCCGGTATATTATGTAAGTGAAGTTTTCTCCGAGTCTAAACAAAGGTACCCACACTATCAAAAACTGGCATATGGCGTATTTTTCGCATCTCGAAAACTTCGCCATTACTTCCAAGGACATTCCATAACAGTGGTATGTAAAGCGCCACTACGGGATATAATAAACAATACGGAGGCAACTGGCCGAGTAGCCAAATGGGGCATCGAGCTAGCAGCATTCGACATTAAGTACCAACCCAGGACGGCAATAAAATCCCAGGTTCTGGCAGATTTTGTCGCCGACTGGACGGAAGCAATAGAAAAAACACCAATGCCGGAGTCCGAGTACTGAATCATGCAAATATGTTGCAAAATTTTAGAGCTATAATTTTTTAAAATACTATAATATTTTATATGTACAAATAACCACTTTGTTTCATATGAAAAGTTTTCCATCCACCTCTTTTGAGAAACACAAGTTTCTGCCGATTCCGGTGGAAACTGGTCAAATTTGAACTACAGGTACGTCATCATTTGCTCATGATTTTTGGCAAAAATCATTTTTAGGAACAAAAATACCTATTTCATCATAGATATACCAAGAGTTTCTCAATATTCAACCCCTAGCTATGAACAGTCATGCCCGCCGCCTTGACTTTTTCCTTAAACCGGCTTAGAAAATTCCAAAAAATTCAAAACAACCCAAAATGATGCAAGACCTTCGTGTGGTGTCATTATATAGGTACTAGTATACACCAAAAATAATAAACTTGGAATACGACAGTTGTGTTGAAAATGTGTTCACACAAATAGGCTATCTCCTCCGAACATTACAGGGTTTCGGGCCAAATGACGGGTGTTATGGTCATATGCATGACATAGTTTGTTTAAATGTTACCATATTCCACAAAAACATGCATCTTGGAAGCACGGACAATGTTGACGGAGAAAGTTTTCCTTTTAATTGAAGAAAAAACCATTTTCCATTTTCCGGGTGTAAAAAATGGGTTTTTTTGTGAAGGACCTACCACACATATGTTGCAAAACTTGAGAGCTATAGTTTGTAAAAATACTAGACCATGTTATATGCACAAATAACCAATTTTTTCATATGAAAAGTTTTCCATCCACCTCTTTTAAAAAACACAAGTTTCTGCCGATTCGGTTGGAAACTGGTCAAATTTGAACTACAGGTACCTCATAGTTTGCTCATGATTTTTGGCAAAAATTATTTTTAGGTACACAAATACCTATTTCATCATAGATACACCAAGAGTTTCTCAATATTCAACCCCTAGCTACGAACAACGCTTAAAGGATGAATGCAGGGTGATCTATTGTCACCAATCCTTTTTGACCTTGTGGCTAACATATTGGCTACCAACTAGGATTAAATCAGATGTGTGGAGGAGAGTACAGAAGAGAGAAAAGATTGTCATATGTTACCGGAGAGATGGCTCGTGTCGTGCGAATCTAGGAAAAAATAGTTTGGTCTGTGCTGGTATAGAGGCATAGTAGATCGTTGGGTGAATTTAATGTGCATGCGAGAACCAAGAACGGTGCATGCGGACACATCCCGTATCTTGCTTCCTATATGACGTGGCCGCTTTAGACACAACGCGGAAGATACGACCATTACGAATGGCCTTAGGCCTGTGCCAATGGAAGTCTCTTAACACGGTTTCATAGCTATTTTGTTTACGTGGCACTATATTTAATGAAGAGAGATAGTGAGGTTGTATCTTAGCTAACATACAACCTTGACACGTGGCCATAGGCAAAAAAGAGTGCTAGCCCAATCACATTCATGCATGAGTCATAAATCAGTAAATTTAGATACAACACATAAGATACTACAATACATTGTACTAGTTGTTTCTTATGTTTTTATTATGCATATGGTTACATGCTAAGTTCCGATGCATTGGCGCATGCCTTAGGCTAGTCACAATGGGAAGTAATTTAGACTAGTAACATACACGTTTATCTAGACTATGTTACTACCTTCCCTGTGCATAATAATTTAAAAGTAGTAACATAGGTGACATCATTAATTAGTTTCTAGACTCATTCTGTCTTGAAAACTGTGATGTGATGGTAACTAGCTAAGTTACTCTACTTGCCTCTCTCCTCATTAATTAGGTGCCATGTCATCTTTTATGCTTACGTGATATCTATGTTACTACTGAAGTTACTCCCACTGTGACCAGCCGTAGGCCTTCCATAATGGGAGTATTTTAGCGCGATGTCATAGATAATTTGGTTATGTGACACCCTATTTAATGTAGAAAGAGACTAGAGTTGTACAACTCTTGCACGGGATCATAGGCAAAAAAAAAAAGATTGCCTATGATCCCGTGCAACTTAATTTAGATACAATCTACTGCCTCCATCTAGGTTTTTAGCGCCTCTTAGAATAAGCGGCATGACCTAGGTCAAATTTTTCTAGGCCACGTTTCTCCAATCAACATGCAAACCAGCTTACGTTCACACTCATTCCATGCTAACGGTAGGGAGAGGAAAAGGAAAAAAGAGAGAGAATTTATGTGGTTGTGAGTAATTCTAGAAAATGCAATTAATTCCATCAATTTCTTTGGAGCCTTATTCCGTTGGTGTTTAACATGGGGATGAATCCTGGACCTATCGGGTAAGGCTACCCGGTCCAAGGCCCAAGACCTAAGCCCAAAGGGAGGTGGCACCAACAGTTCTAGAAGGCCCAATTGAAGCCCACCCGCAAAAGCCTTGCGGGTCAAGATGGAAACTTGTAAACGACCTAAAACTAGGGTTTGTAACCCCCTCGGGTACGGTTTGAGACCTGGCCACCTATATAAGGCCAGGAGAGCCACCGGGAGGGGGACCAAGCAATACCGCACCACCAAAGCCTTGAGATTGAGACCATACTCTCGACTCGAGCACCCCCTATTGTAACCGATCTATCAATAATACAGATCGACAAGAGCAGGAGTAAGGGTTTTACCTCTATGAGGGCCCCGAACCTAGGTAAATCGTGCCCCTGTTAGCCGACGATCGTCACCAGCGCCTGCACGTTCTCCTAATCGAAACCCTACCGGTTCATCCGAGGGACTTGTTGAGATGACTATTCGACAATTAGCGCCGTCTGTGGGAACGGCGGGTGCTGGATCTACGGCGTCTTCGGCGTCATAATCGCCAACTTTCAGTTGGAGCCCCGGAACCGCGACTTTAGCAGATCCGATCCATTTCGGGTCGATCATAGTCGCGCCCCACTCGCCGGAATCGCGCCCGGCGTTCAGCGGATTGGAGAAAAGCGTCAGCCTGACGTTCGGGAGTCTTCGCTTCCGAGCCAACAAAGCAGGAATCCTGCACTTCTCCGAGCAAACCGATCTCAACGGATCAGACTCCGAGTCGGTCTCGAGCCCGGCAACTTTCGACTTACTACCCAACTATGCTAGTCGCGATCTAGCGCCCATTGGCGGATCTGTCCGCCCCAGCACTCGCGACTTCCACACCATCGCTACTGAGGAGCCTTCTCGGGTTGGCAAGGCTTGCCAACCTACGCCTAGTACTCACGGGCCATATCTGGCCCAGGTCTGCATGGCAGGATCAACTGATCCACCCGAAGAAACTGAAGACATCTTGAAGTAGCGAGAGCACATCAAAGTGTCGCGAGCAGCTTGGCTCAAGGCAAAGACGGTTGTACATTCAGGCCAACCGATTGAATAAGGAGCCCCTCAGGAAGATCTAACTGCATACCACTATCACCTAGTGAAAGCAGCGGACTTGATCCAAGAAGCCCGCAAGAATCTGGACGAACGGAAGAAGTTAGCGGAAGAATCAAGCCTACGCCGTGCGGCGCTCTCCAAAACACATTCGGTAGGGAACAATCCCCCGAAGAAAAGATACGTCTCAAAGACCGCAGTCATGGATGGTGAGTCTCTCTGCGGGATCAGCAGAACACTCGAAACCTCCCTTATGCATGTCGACGACGACGGCAACGTGCACCCGACGACTCCCGCTGCCGCGGTCCTGGCAGCAGCCACGTACCTAGAGGTGAATCAGCCAGGAGAGAATGACCCGCGCGTGGAACAATATCGACAAGTCCAGAAAGCGCTAGGCATGGCAGCCGTGAGACTCGCCGCTCAAGGCCGCAAACGCTCTACAGCGCAAGAGACTGAGAATACCCCTCGGAAAGACAAGGAAACACCCCGTAGACACGAGAGCACATCGCCTAAACGGAAGGAATCGCCTCGCCGCGCCCGAGGAAAGGAAGCCCGGCGTCGCGGTGATAGTCCGAGTAGCAATGACGACAGCCCGAGGGATCGTGATCGCAGCCCACGGCATCGCAGCAGTCGCTCAAGACACCGCGGCAAGGAAGCGTGGAAGGAGAACGATCGCGACCAGCCTGGATACAACGCTCGATCTGACATCGGACAAAACAAGGTTGACAAAGCCCGAGCAATTAGGAAACGCGCACGGTCCCTATCCACCTCTTCTGACGAAGAAGCTTGCGGTGAATTGTGCTTCACTCGCGACATTCAAGAGGCACCGATGCCCAAAAGATTTAAGCTCACTACGGAAATGCCAAAATACGAAGGCTCGCTAGAGCCCAAACCTTGGCTATCAGATTACCTCACGGCAATAAAATGCCAACATGGGAACAAGACAACAGCTATGCAGTACCTCAACCTACACCTTGTAGGCGCTGCGCGCAGCTGGCTCGAAGGAAGACCGAGGGCGTGCTACGGATCATGGGACGATCTAACTTACGACTTCCGCAAGAACTTCCAAGCAACATACAAAAGACCCGCGTCCATCAAAGAGTTGCGGGCTTCCAAGCAGAAGAGTGGTGAGTCTACTCGCGAATACATTCAGCGGTGGACCACGCTCAAGAATACGGCGGGAAACATATCAGAGGAAGTCACAGTCAAAGCCTTCACCAAGTGACCTTGAAGAGCCGCCTTCAGAGAAGAGCTGGGGTGAGCCGCACCAAAAACTATCGGGGAGCGGGCCAATGGTGAGGACTCCGTGCGCAACGAGAAGGCATCCGCCAGCGCCCGAGGACGACCGCCATGGTCGAAAGAAAAGGAGAAAGCACTACGATCACGACGATCGAGAAGAACTGGTTGCGGCAGAGTTTACAAGAAATCGCGACAACGGACCTCATGGAAATGGCGACTGGAAGCCAAAGCCAGAAGATAAAACTCCCGAGGAGGACCTTGACGGTTACTGCACGCTACATCTATTCACAGATAATCGCACAGGCAACACCAAGGCAACTCACCTCCTCAAGGACTGCCGAAAGTTTCACGACATCCACGAGGCCTTCGCGAAGAAAAACAGAGCCGCAGTCAAGCAGGGCTATCCGCAGCTCCCAGGAGGAGGACATCAGGGTTTCCACCCACCACCTCCACCAGGACACCAAAACGCGGTGCTAGCCGCGCTACCAGCGCCACCCGCCACAAACCGGGGAGGCAACGGGTACCTGAACCCAGCAGGACTCCTTGGAATGATACAGAAAGTCTGCCCGTCCCGCAGGGCCCAGAAAACAAACACACGCCAAGTGGTCATGGCAGTACAAGCTCCACCGTCCAAACCCGAATACTTGAAGATGGCCGACCAGCCGATAACTTTCTCCAAGGAGGACCATCCCCCGCGAGTATACCGATCATTCAGGCGCAGATAGGCAACTACGAACTCACACGAGTGTACATGGACGGGGACAGCGGGATCAACATCATATACGCTGACACACTCCGTAAGATGAACAGAAACCTGGACAGACTCGCAGAATCAGAAACATCCTTCCACGGGATAGTACCAGGAAAAGCAGTTCGACCACTCGGAACAATCAACTTGGAAGTAGTGCTCGAAAACCCAAGAAAATACAGGCGAGAATTCCTCGACTTCGAGGTAGTCGACTGGCCCTCACAGTACCACGCCATTCTCGGCAGAACAGCGTTCGCGGGATTCATGGCAGTACCCCACTACGCCTACCTGAAGCTCAAACTTCCGGGGGAATACGGCACCATCACCATCGATGGCGACTTCGAAAAATTCGATAAGTGTGACATTGAATTCAATGAGATCGCGAAATCTTTCAGGATGCAGGAGGAATTAGAAGAATTGGCAAAGACCACATACCTCTCTGTGATGCCACTCACCAAGAAGAACGCTCCAGAACTCGAGTTCAGTGCAAACAACGACACTCGAAAGCATCAAGTGCACCCAACAGAATCCGCGAATACGACGATGGTGTCCACCACCCTCTCACCCGTATAGGAAGGCGCGCTCGTCGAACTCCTCCGTGAGTACTGGGAAATCTTCGCCTGGCAGCCTTCAGATATGCCAGGGATACCCAGGGAGTTCGCCGAGCACTCACTCGAAGTTTTTAAAGACGCCAAACCTATCAAGCAAACAACCCGACGGTTCTCCGAGCCCAAGCAGAAGGCACTCGGGGAAGAGGTGAATCGATTACTCACCGCAAAATTCATCAGAGAGATAAAAATATCCACCTGGTTAGCAAACCCAGTGATGGTCCCGAAGAAAAACACTAACATCCTTCGCGTGTGCATCGACTACACGTCGTTGAACAAACACTGCCCCAAGGATAATTTCCCCTTACCACGGATCGACCAGATCGTGGACTCTACCGTAGGCTGCTAGCGCCTCTCCTTCTTGGACGCCTACTCGGGCTATAATCAGATCAGGATGAAAAAGGAGGACGAGGAAAAGACAACGTTTATCACACCTCACGGTGTTTACTGCTACAAGACAATGCCCTTCGGGCTGAAAAACGCAGATTCAACATATCAGCGCTGCATTCAAAAATGCCTCCCCAAGCTCATTGGCAAGAACGTACAAGTGTACGTTGACGACATCGTTATAAAAACTCGAGTGGAGGACACACTCCTCGAGGATATCAGGGAGACATTCGACGCCCTCAACGCATACATGATCAAGCTCAACCCGACAAAATGCGTCTTTGGTGTCCCCGCGGGACAACTTCTCGGGTATCTGGTGTCCGCCCGAGGAATCGAAGCCAACCCGGAGAAAATTCAAGCAATCCTGACAATGAAGCAGCCAACCAATCTTCGCGGTGTACATCAGCGCGCAGGACGGCTAGCCGCTCTAAGCATATTCGTCGCAAGATTAGGCGAGCAAGCATTGCCCTTCTACAAACAGCTGAAGAAAACGGATAAGTTCGAGTGGACACCCGAAGCAAAAAAGGCATTCGCCGACTTAAAGCGAGCACTAAAGAGTAGGCGTGTCCTAGCAACACCACAAGAAAGGGAGCCACTATACTTATACCTAGCCGCAACAAATCAAGTCATCAACACGGTCATTATGGTCGAGAGGCCAGAGGATGGCAAGGTGTATGGGGTTCAGCGGACAATTTATTACATCAGCGAGGTGATTTCGCCGTGCAAGCAACGATACCCCCACTACCAGAAGCTCGCATACGGCGTCGTACTCACAGCCCGAAAGCTCAAGCATTACTTCTAGGAAAATACTATCACGGTGCTAAACGACGCATCACTTGGTACTATCATGAACAACACTATGGCATCCGGAAGAATCGTAAAGTGGAGCATCGAGCTAGGCGTCTGGGACATCATATACGCAAGACGCAACTCTGTAAAATCCCAGGTCGTCGCAGAATTCCTGAGCGAGTGGACGGAGCTACAAACGCCAGGACCCCCAGAATACACGAGCAACTGGATCATGTACTTTGATGGGTCAAAAGTAAACGAAGGAGCCGGAGCCAGGATTATTGTCATCTCCCAGAGGCGATAAGCTGCAGTACGTCTTGCGATTGGATTTCCCACCTGAGGACCCAGCATCTAACAACGATGCAGAATATGAAGCCCTCCTTCACGGCATGAAAATGGTGATCGCCTGCGGAGCCTCCCGATTGATGATATACGGAGATTCAAACCTCATCGTACAGCAGACAATGAAGGAGTGCGACGCTATCGCGGATAACATGATCGCATACCGCGACATGTACAACCTACTCGAAGGAAGTTTCAAAGGGTGCGAACTGAAGCACATCGCGCGATCAAGCAATGAGGAAGCAGATAAGCTGGCAAATATGGGATCCACGAACGCACCCATACCTCCAGGAATCTACTTCGAAAGAATGATCAAAAGATCAGTCAAACTCAACAAGCCAGCGGGAACACCCGCAACAGTGGAAGCGGACACCAGCCCGCAAATTGCCCTCATCGAGCTCATACATAACATCTCGAGGCAAGTTTTTCTGGTCGAGCCAGTCTGTACGCAGAAATACCTCGAGTGCTTGTCCAAAAAACAGCTCCCAACAGACATTTGCGAGGCTCGACAAATAGTAAGACGCAGCAAATCTTTTCGGGTGATCAACGGAGAGCTATACAAGCAAAACATATCAGGTGTACTACAAAGGTGCATAGCACCCGAAGATGGCAAAGAGCTGCTCCGAGACATACATCAGGGAGACTGCGGCCACCACGCTAGTTGGAGAGAAATCATGGGTAAGGCTTTCATGACAGGATTTTATTGGCTCACAGCAGCTAAAGACGCCAAAGATCTAGTCGATAGATGCAACGCCTGCCAGAGGTCAGGGAATCGAAGAAGCGTACCGGCCAGGGCTGATGGTCATGAGGCTGCTATTGAAGAAAAAGTCATACAAAGAGCCAGAACTAGAAAAAGATTCGCGACTAAGGAACAACACGCAGGAAAGACTTACTCATCTTCATCGTCATTGTCCAGAATGTCCACATTCCAGGTGCTGGGAACCTTCGACCTGCGGCCTAGGGGAGGAAGCACATTGAGGGGAGGCACCTGAAGAGGCTCAGTCGCCTTGATGGACTCGTCACCCAAGGAACTACCCTTAGAATGTCCACATTCCAGGTGCTGGGAACCTTCGACCTGCGGCCTAGGGGAGGAAGCACATTGAGGGGAGGCACCTGAAGAGGCTCAGTCGCCTTGATGGACTCGTCACCCAAGGAACTACCCTTAGAAGTGACTTCGTCTTCTTCGGGCTTATGGCGCTGGATCTGCTCGCTATCCGACTCCTCCTGGTCGTCCATATACTCGTGCTCAGAGCTCGAGTCAGCCTCAGCGACGCTGGTCTCGAGAGGAGCATCCACGTTACTCGCCACAAGATCTGATGCCTCTTCTGCAGTAACGGGCGGGTAGCACGTCACCACGTTCAGGCTCTATGGAGATAAAAAAGGA
This sequence comes from Alopecurus myosuroides, assembly GCA_028641055.1. Lineage (NCBI taxonomy): Eukaryota > Viridiplantae > Streptophyta > Magnoliopsida > Poales > Poaceae > Alopecurus > Alopecurus myosuroides. The sequence continues at coordinate 17,412,002 of CM054057.1, forward strand.
GGAGAGGGAAAGATTCTCAGTCGACAAAAATTCAGACTACAAGAAACAAAAGAAGAACAACAAACTCACCTCGGCTGGGGGAGGTTTCGAGGCCTCGAATGGCTCGAGAGAACAGGCCGGGAAGGCCTCTACCTTCTTCAGCTTGGTGATAGCCGCGATCTTTTTCTCGAACTAAGCATTCGAGAGAATGTCTTCGCAGGCGTGGCTCGGATCCTGGGTGCCCTGATACTCCCACATGGTCGACGGCCTCTCTTGAAGGGGCTGGATCCTCCGCCGAAGGAATACACTTGCTAAGTGCAACCCATTCAACGGAACCCCCATCGCCTTGTGACGGAAGCTCGCTATCTTCGCGAGTAGGGGGAGACGACCTTGCTATCTTCAGTGGTGAGCTTGTGCGCCCAGGACTTCCTCCGCTTCAGAATGGCGAATGGGTGGAACTCAGGAGCTCCACCCGCGCTATTGTCGATGACGTTGAACCACTTCCTTCGCCATACTTGCGCGGAGTCGACGAAGTACATCTCCATGTAGGGGATGTCCATCCTCGCCTAGATCCTGAAGCCCCCGGTGTGCAGCAGCTCTCCTAGCTTCTCGCCTAGTCGCGACTTCTCCCGGAAGATTCGCACCTTGAAAAGGGTCTTCTAGAGACCCCAGTGCGAGCGAATGCCCAGGTAGCGCTCGCAAAGAACGATAAAGCACGATATGTGCTGAACCGCGTTTGGAGACAGGTCGTGCAGCTGTATGCCATAGACATACAGAAGACCCGGAAGAAAAGGATGGAGAGTGAGAGAAAGACCGCGCGAGACGTGTTCAGCGAAGAACACGCGCTCGTTCGCGTGAGGATTGTGTACCTCTTCCTTCTTGAACAGGCGCATGCGCTTGTCGGCGTCGGGAGGAAGCATCCCTTCCTATTGCATCTCGTTGATGCTCTTCTTGGTGGTGTTGGCGGAGCGCCAATCGCCCGTTTTCACGGCGGGCGGCGCGGAAGCATCTCCAACTCCCTTCGACGACGACGCGGTGCCGCTGCGTTTCTTTCCTCCAGCCATTGGAGCTCTCTGGTGCTTGCAGAGCTGGAGGTGTGCGCGAGGAGGAAGAAGAGGAGCAAATGGCCGGGAGATTTACCCATATCCTAAGGACAGCTACTTATACACAGGCCGGGCTAATCCGGACCGTGGATTTTGCGATGTGGCGCCCATCGCGGCCGCCACGCGTGAAGTGGAAACGAGGCGGCGGAGAACGGTTACCTCTTCCACGATCTTTGCAGCAGATCGTGCACATTTACAGCGTGTGGCTCGCGGAAAAACTGGAAGCGACCTATCGTTTCCGGTCAAAAGCTGACAAGGTGGGCCAGCATGCTCTGCTTCGCTCCGTCACGTCCCATCGGGAGGAGTCAGAACAGATGGGTGCGCAGTGACATCACTGCGCACCTCATCAAAACGCGAAAACTCTTTCGCAGAAGCTCCCTGACACGAAAATTCTTTCGTATGGGCATATCAAAACGCGTAAACTCTTTCGCATAAGCTCCCTGAAACGAAGATTCTTTCGTATGGGCATATCAAATCGCGAAAACTCTTTCGCATAAGCTCCCTGACACGAAATTTCTTTCGTATGGGCATATCAAGACGCGAAAACTCTTTCGCATAAGCCCCCTGACACGAAATTTCTTTCGTATGGGCATGACAAAACGCGAAAACTCTTTTGCATAAGTTCCCTAAACACGAAGTTTCTTTCGTAGGGGCATATCAAGGCGCGGAAATTTCTTTCACGTAACCCCCAGGCACGAAAACTCTTTCGTATAGGTAAAGAAAAGAAGGTCCCCCCAATTGAATATTCTCGAGGAGATAATCAAAAGCAAAATCGCGCACAGGGTATGCGCCCTCTAACATCAAGCGGTTGGAGCAATCAATCAAGGAAAATCAAGAGGAACTTTGAGTGCCCACACGACAGATTCTCAGTCGAGTAAACACTCGGGGGCTACTGACGTGGGGATGAATCCTGAGCCTATCGGGTAAGGCTACCCGGTACAAGGCCCAAGACCTAAGCCCAAAGGGAGGTGCCACCAACAGTTCTAGAAGGCCCAATTGAGGCCCACCCGCAAAATCCTTGCGGGTCAAGATGGAAACTTGTAACCGACCTAAAACTAGGGTTTGTAAACCCCTCGGGTACGGTTTGAGACATGGCCACCTATATAAGACCAGGAGAGCCACCGGGAGGGGGACCAAGCAATACTGCACCACCAAAGCCTTGAGATTGAGACCATACTCTCGACTCGAGCACCCCCCATTGTAACCGATCTATCAATAATACAGATCGACAAGAGCAGTAGTAAGCGTTTTACCTCTATGAGGGCCCCGAACCTGGGTAAATCGTGCCCCCCTGTTAGCCGACGATCGTCACCGGTGCCTACACATTCTCCTAATCGAAAGCCTACCGGTTCATCCAAGGGACTTGTTGAGATGACTATTCGATAGTGTTCCGGGACAAATAGTTTTTGGCTAGGGGGCCTAAAAAGTTACATGAAGGGAGTATAAGAAACAATGCATTAGGATGATTATTTCTTAGATTGTACTCCTATATAGGATAACGCGGTAACATACGATGCATTACGGTAGGTCTTAGAGTTTGTATTTAAATTTAATGATTTTGGGTAATGCATACATATGATTGGCCTAGAAACTATTTTTATCTATATCTACGTACAAAGTTTGTATGTTAGCTAAGATATAATCTTCCTCCTCTCCTTTTTAATTGCTATGCCGCATCAGCAAACTACTTATCATTAAATGTCTACTCGGCAATCGTTTATAACGCATGGAGGAATTAATCGTGACAACAATATGTACTCGGCTAGGTATTCAATTGTTGTTGTTGTTTTAACGTGCATTTTTTTATCTCCAGTTGCCAAAAATCTGTGTGCAAACTTAGTGCTCCTCCGTCCCAAATTAATTGTCACAAAGATAGAAAAAAGTTGATGTATCTAACACTAAATTATGTCTAGATATATCCGCGTTTATCCATATTTGTGATAATTAATTTGAAACGGAGAGGGTAGTAAAAACTAGGGACCACACCGACGGTTGGCTCCCGCCTGACTACTTGGACCCACAAATACCTTACAAGGCTCCAAGTTAGAGTGTAATCAGCAGGACAAAACCGTTATTGATGTGACATAAACTACCTGGGTTCATTTATACACATTATATAAACCGTCTAGGCAGTGCACACACTGTCTGGTGTGCTTGCACCCTACACCATCAGTCTGCCGCAAGCTGGTCCATTCGGCGATCAGACATTCATCCTTTGGGGCGTCATCCTCCTAGTGATGCAAGTAAACTCCACCTCCCTCTTCCTATACAGTATCGAGGACATTGGGCAGAGGAAACGCGTTCTTGTGCAGCAGGTGTCACGGAACTTTCTGGTACTATGGCTCATTCTCGATGGCAGCAGAAACTTTACAAGCCCCCGCAATTTTAGTACAACATGCGGTAAACACCGAACCATCCCTCCGACATCATTTTAAAGCAAGCACATATTTCATTACTACCTCCGATCCGAATTAATGGTCGGAGGGCTAGCCAAAGTTTTGCCTAAGCCTTGTGTAAATATGCGACCATTAATTCGGATCGGAGGGAGTAATATAAAATCAAGTTATAATAAGGAACACACGTGGAAACTAAAAGACAAAACGGCATAAAATGATTATCCTTAAGTTGCAGATAAAATCCTAATTGATCGAGAAAAACAAATCGACCCCTAGGGTTTACTTCAACCACCGTAGCGAGCTGCCATCGTTCAATTCCAGCGCCGTCGAGACGAACGCCGAAAGAAACGCCAAGCCTCCATTGCATGATCCAATAAAGCACCATCGCCAACAAGGTTTTGTGAGTCGATGAACAGCCCCGCTGCACGCACCAAGGCACATGACGTTGTTGCACGTCGACTGGGGACGTCCCCGTGCTGTCTTGGACCAAGATTTGTCACCTCCCATCGACGAAGTCAGAGAGCAACGGCAAATCCACCACCTCTGGACCAACATCCTCGCTCAAGAAGAACCACCTCACCCCGGCCGCCAGCGTTGTCACGAATAACCACGAGCGCTTGCGACACACGGAGAAACTGATCTCGCCAGATCTAAAGAACAGCGAGAAGACCAAGCTGCCGATCCGAAGGACCAAGCAGCACATGTTGCCATCGACTCCGAGACGCCTTCGTGAAGGTCGCCGCCGGTATGGGAGTGGAGTTGAGGAAGATTTATTTGCTCGGACGCCGCTCCCACCACCCCAACGGTGCCTCCAATGAAACACTAGGAAAACCCTAACTATAGGCCGACCTCCTCGCATCACCGGGGTGGCCGACAGAGGAGGCAAGGACCGGTGGCGGCTAGTGTAGTTGGGCGCAGATGCGTTCTCCCCAATCGCTTTCTCCGACTTCTTGTTCTTCATTCTTCCTCCCGTATTAGCTTTGTCCTTTTCTGTTGAATCTATCGACAAATGCGTCCAGATTTTCAAAAGGGAGACCAACCGACTTGAACATACTGTGGTTAGACAAAGCGGCAAGTCTCGTCATGCCAAGAAATGAAGCACATTTGAACATTCATGACTTGTTTATTTTGATTTTGGTGGAACGATACATACCCGTAAGGGCATCGGTTGCATGTTGATATAGTAGGGAAAAGCCCCCTATGTGGCTTGTACAAGGTAAAGAGACCATATACAGTTGGAGTACTAATCCATACCATATACGTGTCGGGTACTATGTCTAATAGCCCCCCTTAATCTAAACTTCGCAGAAGATTTAGATTACGTCTAAAAATATTAAGACTAGCAACAGGAAGAGTTTTGGTGAACCCATCGGCAACTTGGTCCTTGTTGGAAATAAATTTTATCACCAAATTCTTGCTTGCTACCCTTTCACGAAAAAAATGGAAGTGTATCTCAATGTGCTTGGTACGAGCATGGAAAATTGGTTTGCAGACAAATATGTGGCGCACAAGTTATCACACCATAAGCATGATTTTCTGACAGTTGAACCCCAAGTTCCTTTAAGAGAGCTTCAACCCAAATCAACTCTGTTGTGGCATTTGCAAGAGCTGTATATTCAGCTTATGTACTGGATCGTGACACTGTGGGCTGTTTCTTGGCATTCCAAGAAACTAAGTTGGGTCCAATGAATATGGAAAAACCACTTGTAGAACGTATGTCATCTTGAAAACCTTCCCAATCTGCATCTGAAAAAGCACTCAGTAAAAGAGAGCTGGATTTCTAAAAAGTAATACCAAGGTTGATAGTACCACTGACATATCTGAGTATGCGTTTAACCGATGTCCAATGAGATGTTGTAGGTGCATGAAGATACTGACACACCTTGTTAGCATAAAAGGATATATCTGGACGTGCCAATGTGAGATACTGGAGTGCTCCAACTATATTGTGGTACTTTGTACAATCAGCTATGTCAAGAGGTTCCCCCTCAATCAGAGATAAATTTTATGTAGAAGACAGTGGAGTAGGAGATGGCTTACAATCAATCATACCGACTTTAGTAAGTCAATCTGATGCATATTTCTCTTGTGTGAGAACCAACACATTTGTAAAATGCTTCACCTCAATGCCAAGAAAGAAGTGCAATACACTAAGATCTTTGATGGTAAAGTGAACATTGAGATTTCGTAAAAGAACTGTGACTGCTGCATCCGAGGAACTAGCCACAATAATATCATCAACATATATAAGAAGATAAATAATGACATCTGAGCGATGATAGAGAAACAAAGAAGTGTCAGCCTAAGAGGGAATAAATCCAAGATCATGTAGTTTGGAACTTCATCTAGAGAACCATACTCGGGAGGCTTGCTTAAGACCATATAAATCTTTATCAAGTTTGCAGATATGATTTGGGGCATGTGGATCTTCAAATCCTGGAGGCTTTTTCATATAAACATCTTTCTCAAGAACACCATGTAAAAACGCGTTCTTAATAGCTTTACAGGACTAAAAGTATCCTCGTCATCAATGCCATACCTTTGCTTGAAGCCCTTGGCCACAAGTCTTGCTTTGTATCTGTCAATGGTACCATCAGAACGGTCTTTTGATTCGATATACCCATTTGCAGTCAATTAGATTCTTGGAGGAGCTGGGAGGAACAAGATGCCAGGTAATATTTTGCATAAGAGCATCATGCTCCTCTTTCATTGCGACCCGCCACTCTGGATGATCTAGTGCTTCAGCAAGAGAACGAGGTTCACCTGTAGCAGTAAGAAGACCATACAGTACACGACCACGTTTGATTTCATAACGAACCGTACCATCTGTAATTTTCCAGGGATTTTTTATAACTTGCTAAAGACGAGTGCGAGGATGAGGAGCAACAGAGACTGCAGAGTCGTCGGAAGCAGAGGTCGCAGCCGAATCAGACGAACCCGCAAGCACAGAGGAGGCTGCAGGGCGAGTCGATGTAGAAAATCCAGAGGAAGCCTCGCCAGCGACCGGCGACGTGGCGGGTTCTCGCTGGTGAGTAGCGTGTGCCCCGCGCGGGGAGGGGAGTGGCATGCATGTCTCCGCGGAGGACAAGCGTGCTGTCGGTAGCGTTGTCGGTGGGCGACGCACGTGGAGGTGAGCCAGTGGGGGACCGCTGCGTTGGATGAAGTGGAGAATCTGCGCCGGGGTCTGCATGCACATGATCTAAGATCCAGCATTATTTTCCTGTAGCGAAAATTGAGGCCCGAATATTTTTTGCTCGTGTGCACCCGTACAAGCACTATTTTGGCTCAAATTTTTTTCTGTAGCTGCAGAATTTGTAGGAGTATCATCTTCTTCGTTGTCCTCTATATTTTCCTGGTCATTGTTAGTCACAACAGGTACAATATGATATTTCATGTGATCATAAGTATGTACATCCCCATTAGATTCACTGTTGGCTACAGAATTTTGTGGAAGGAGCAAGATTTCAGCACGAAGACGTTTTTCCGCATTTGGATGAAGGGAAGCAATGGAAAAAACATTCTCATCAAACACAACATTATGATAAATGTATACACGTCCAGTGGACACATCTAGGCATTTTACTCCTTTATGAAGGGGACTATACCCATGAAAAACACAACGAGTTTATCTAAAGGCAAGTTTTTGAGTGTTGGAGGGACGGAGGTGTGGCCAATAAGCACACCCAGAAAAACGAAGGGAATTATAATTGGGTTTAGTGTGGTGAAGACATTCAACTGGAGTGTCGAAGTTTATGATTTTGCTAGGAAGCAAATTTACGAGAAAAGTGGCCATAAGGAATGCTTCATCCCAGAATTTAAGTGCCAGAGATGCATTGGCAAGTAAAGACAAACCAACTTAAACAATATGACGATCTTTACGCTCCGCGGAGCCCACTAGTAGAAAACGAGCCTCCAGTCCCGGGCCGTAAGGGGCTATAGTCTCAGATGGTAATCCGGGACTAGAGCCCCCTCCTTTTGTCCCGACGGCCCACGAGCCCACGTGGAGCTCCCGGGGCAGGACTTTTAGGCCCGGGTGGTAATACAACCCAGGACTCGACTTTTTTCTATTTTTTTATTTCCGATTTTTCTTTTCATTTAGTCTCTGTTATTTATATCTCTAATCATTCTCTCTTAATCTCAATTATTGTTGCCTCTAATCACTAATCATTCTCTCTTAATCTCAATTATTGTTAACTCTAATCACTCTTCTTTCACTCTGAACTGACACTTCCCAGAAGGTCACCCATCCTCGGACTACTCCACTCTCAGCACGCTTAACTTCTGGGTTCCTTTACTCCCAGCTTCCAAGAAACAAATCTTGTTTTACTGACAATAGTATGGTGTCAATCATGTTAACCTTTGAGATATGATGTCGCACGTCTTTATTTTGTGAATCAAAAAATTATTTAGTTAAACATAAATAAATAAGTAACAATAGTCTTGAATTGAAATAATAATCAATTAATTTAAACAATAATCAATTGATTTAAATAATAATTATTTACTCCAAATTGTTAGTCATTTCAACATATTATATTATCTTCAGATAGATATTTTTTCTCTTACTCCACATTTCAACATAGCTCGGGTGTCAAATTAAATTTCCGAAATATCATCACATATATGCATCAGTTGCTTATTAAGCTTGCTCACATTGATCATGCATATATATATAATTAAAGAAGGACATTTAAAATAGATATATATAATTAAACAAGGACACATACATAAGTCTTCTAGGGATCGAATATATAAACATAACACAGCAAGCAATACATAATATATATAGGCGTCACGAGAAAGAGAGAGGGCTCCTATCTACAGGGAATGCTCGTCCTCCGAATGGCAAACAGTAGGAGACCGGGGGGCAAGGTGACACTGCCCATAGCCGAAGACAGTGTTAATATGGTACAACTCGTAGAAAAGGTACACATTGATACCTGCGTACTCAATGTTGACCTGTTCAAGTGGGCACTTCTCCCAAAGAGTGTGCCTAAAACTGAGGAAATATTTCTTCATGGTACTGTATTCTCGTCGATCAATGCGGCTGCCATATCATCCATGGAAGTCCTCTCTTCGATCAGTCATTCCTCATATCAACACTAGCAAAACGTATGTCGTTGTTGAAAAGGAAATCCTTCAGTTCTGAACAATTTTTGTCACTACTGCAACAAAAAAAATAGAACAAATATTAAACAAATAATGTTATGCAACAATAAATTGGATAAAATGTTATGTAACAAGTATAAGTTTCAATGCAACAAGTATATTGTTTTGATGCAACAAATTTATTATTTCGAATGCACGTATGTACATATAGCTAGGATTCAAATGGGAACATTTATAAATGGAATTTCCAATAGACATTGCTATATGAATACACATGGATATATATATTGCTTTCCTATGCAATTTCGGCCAATACATAATCTCTATATGAATACAAATGGAATTTCCAATACACATTGCTATATGAATACAAATGGAATTTCCAATACACATTGCCATATGAATACACATGGATATATATATTGCTTTCCTATGCAATTTCGGCCAATATATTATTGCTATATGAATATAAATGGAATTTCCAATACACATTGCTATATGAATACAAATGGATACACACGTACATGTTGCTATCATATACAATTTCTGATCCAATCAAAAAAAGATCAAGGAGAAAAATAGGAAAAGAGAAAGAGAGGACAAGATCGATCGGAGTGCTTATTACCTTGCCCATTGGAAGACAAAGACACGCCTATTTTGAGAAAGTTGGATGACGGCCACTTCCTTTTGATCGGCCGTGTACTCAAGATCAAGGCCAAGAAAACCCCGCCATCCTTGCGAAGCCATTGCTTCAAGAGGTCAAGATAAGCCGGAACCCTCCTACTCTCGTTCGTGTATGTGACTTTGATTTTCTGACCATGTGAGTTCACGTCCATAATCTCTAGTCCCATGGTGGAGCATGTGGAATAATGAAGAGAGGAGAGAAAGAGGGAGAAGAGAGGGCCACTTGGTACTATAGCAATCAGCGTTTCTCTATTTTTATTGTCTCCCTGACAATGGAACAACTTCCGAAGCGCGGGAGGAAAACGGTTTGGGCATTTAGTCCCGGGCCGCAACATGACCTGGAACTAAATGCTCTCCGGCAAGGCGAACGGTTGCCACGACGACTTTTACTCCATGTCCGTGTTACGATCCGGGACTAAAAGTGTGCGAGGCGACGCAAACGATTGCCAAACGACTTTTACTCCCAGGCCGTGTTACAAAGAGGGACAAAAAGCTTTCGAGGCGAGGCGAGCTGTTGCCCTGCCCCCCTCTGGTCCCGGTTGGTAGGCTCATGGGGACTAGAGCCAAAAACCTATGGGGATTTTTTACTAGTGGACATTTTGTTGGTGAGCATGTGGGCATGAAACATGATGAGATATACAATGTTTTGAAAGAAACTGTTGAGTTTTTCATATTCACCTCCCTAGTCCATTTGCATAGTTTTGATTTTTCAATCAAACTTGCGTTCAACAAATTGTTGAAAATTGAGAAAAACTTGATAAACTTCACCACGATTTTTAAGCAAGTATATCCAAGAAAATTTTCTACAATCATCTATAAAGCTCACATAATAACAATGTTTGCCAACTGAGGCAGGTGCTGGACCCCATACATCAGAAAACACTTGCTCTAAGGGAACAGCGGCAACTGATGGATCTTGACAAGATCGCAAGCATCACAAATATAAGGATTTATTTCAGGAGAATAAGATAGTTCATTTTTTCTAAGAATTTGTGGCACCACAAAGTAAGATGGATGTCCTAAACAGCAATGCCATGTGGAGGATGATGGCTTTATTGTAAGGTAGGCTTGCTTGGATGATCCACTAGAAAGAGGCACTAGTGGGTAGAGTCCATCACGGCATGGTGCTTGAAATAGTGTTCTCTTTGTGTCCTAATACTTGACCAAAAAGAAGAAATGATGAAACTCAATGAGCACATTGTTATCTAAAGTGAGCTTATGAACGGATCAGAGGTTTTTAGATGAACTAGGAACATGTAAAACATTATTTAGATGCAATGAACTATTGGGGGTGTACAAAATTGTATGACGAACATTAGAAATTCGCATACCATGACCATTGGCGGTGTGGACGTGATATCGGCCCCTGTACTTCTCATGAGTAGAAAGCTTGCTCAACTCTCCAGTGATGTGATCAGTAGCGCCAGTGTCAGGATACCAATTGGTGTCAACGCCATATGAGGCAACATTGGCGGTTTTCTTACGTTCATTGCCACGGTTAGTGTCATCATCAGAATCATCCATGTTCGAGTTTCTCCACCAACAGTCAGCTGCAGAGTGGCCATTTATTTTGCATATCTGACAATCAATGTCTACATATAGAGTGGGCTCATGATCACGTCTACGTCCATCACGGCGTCCATCAGTGCGCCGGTCATCCCTGCGGTCACGGTCATCGCGGCGGCGCTGTCCATCATCACGGCGTTGATAGCCTTGGTCTCGATCATCATCATTGCCATGAGGGTACCCACGATCAGTGTAGCCCCTGTCACGGTTATAGCCATAGCGTCGATTGTCATCATAGCGACGGTAGCCACCATGATCATCATCAAGAGAGTGATCACCGGGGTAGCGGTTGTCATCGGTGTGGTCACTGCGATCTCCACTGCGGTACCTGCTGTCTCTCCCACGACGCGCTAGGTTTACAGAAGAGGTGAAGAGTCCCCGGACTCCAGGTCATGAGCGCAGATTTGATCATATAGTTCATCAAGTGTGGTGTGCGGGTTTCCATGGACAGAGGCAAATACATTGTTGTAAGACCCATCGATCCCATTGAGGATGTAGCCAACAAGCTCACTGTCATATATTTCCTTTCCAACAACAAGTAATTAAGAACTGTAAGTCTTCATCTTTCAAAAGTATTGAGCTGCACTGAATGCGCCCTTCTTGGTACCAGCTAGAGCAGATCGGAGAGTCCAACGACATAGGCCAGGATCTCGGGAGATAGGGAGTTTCGCAAATAACTCAGGACAGCCTGATCCTGTGCGATCCAGGGTGCGTACTCAGGGTTCGCCACCGTCTTCCGTTTGTCTCCATCAGCAACTTCCATCATGCGTGCAGGGGCCCGATCAGAACCATCAAGGAAACCCGTCACATGTGCTCCACGAAGGGGCAGGAAAGACGAGAGTTCTCCAAAACAGGAAATTTGCACGGGTTAGCTTCTGGGAAGGAGCTGAACCAAGGGTGGAGGCGACGGAAGACATCGAGGATCCCGAGTTGGCCATGGATGTGATGTAGGGTTTGGTTTTGGGGGTTTTTGGTTTGTGGTTTTTGATGCAGCGACCGAAGAGGGCGCGACGGCGGCTTGGATGTAGGGTTTTTGGTTTCTGTTTTTCGTGGATGCAACCGGAGACAGACAACGGAATTAGAGGTTGTGTGAGGTTTTGGTATTGGGTTTTGGCTTGTAGGGCGGTGGCCAGAATTGAACACGACGGCGGAAGTGCAGCGGCGGCCTGAGGAATCTCGGTGGCGACCGCTGGTTGTGGTTGTTCGGCGGCTAGGGTTCAGGAGGAAGAGGTTCTTATACCATATTGATTTTGGTGGAACGATGCTTACCCGTAGGGGAATTTGTTGCATGTTGATATAGTAGGGAAAAGCCCCCTATGTGGCTTGTACAAGGTAGAGAGACCGTATACGGTATGGAGTTATACGTGTCGGGTACTATGTCTAACAGTTTAGTTAGTTCAGAACAATCTCAACAAATGCGAAAGTTTCCGTGGTTTGGGCTAGTTGCTCGTGTTTAGAGCCCAAATCCTTCAATTGCTAAAATGGATGCATGATCTAGAAAGCGTCGTACGTAAATCGGATCAAGTGAGAAATGAAGAATGCTATAACCTTAATTACTCCCACCGTCCATGATTACTAGTCCCCTAGTGAAAAACTATTTGTCCAAAAATTATCTCCCCATAAGACCGGTAATCATTAATTATCCTAAATAAGCGTGACCTAATTAATGTAAAATCCCCACCTTCCTCTCTCCCCATAGGCCCATAACCATTAATTTCCCTAAATAACCGTGGCATAATTAATTGCTATTATTAAACAAATTCGAAATTGTCACGTCATTGGAGGAAATGGTAGATCATACCTCCGTATATCATGCCAATAGGATGCTACCTTGGCCGCAATGCAATTCACTAGGGGTCTAGTAATACTGGACGGAGGGAGTAGATGAGGTTCTTGCTTGCTACGTGAGCATCAATGGGGTATGATACCCGTTAACCAATTAAAGACTATTGTCGCACCCGGACTTCTAGGGGATACTCACAGTCCGTTAAACAGCAGATAAATGGCTTACGGGGCATACCGGCACCCGCATCTCAATATGAGCAGGCCAACACGTAAACGTGTGACAACCATTCTCTTACTATTCATCGCCTGCGCAAACCATCCCATAGAAATCCAGATACTTCCATTGACGTACTTCAAAACATACACACATGGTACGTCAACGGCATTGGAACAAGTGATATCACAACAGATCTCTACGACACAAAAGATGGAAATAAGTTGCAAATAGCTCTCACTAGAGCAGAGATAGCAAATACAATCATCCAGAGGACACATGTCCCAACAATTCATCATTACAACACAGCGGAAGCATTCAACATGTCTGAGTACAGACAAGATCCAAATAGGCCTAAGAGGCCGGAAACGAAAAGATGGAGCCCATCCACGAAGTCTCGGATCCTGCCCGGGTCCGCTATCTACTCGTCAGCAGTCTCGTCATACTCCACGTAGTAGCCACCATGGGGATCCTCGGAAACGTAGTCTGCGGAAACCACAGCCCCAAAGGGGTCAGTACATAAACGTACTGGCAAGCAAGACTCACAATTCACCAAAGTGTAGCCCGTCAACACCAAGCACAGATGCTTTGGGTCCAACGGAAAAGAGGGGGATACAAAAGATGCTGCAACTGGCTGCTCTAACCAACTACAGAAACATACTACAACTTCCGGCTAACAGAAAGGGGATAAGATAGCGTATCGTAACCAGCTAACAACTAACCACCAAACAAACCCATCCTGGATCTCGCCCCTTATCCAAAGAAGCAATCCGAGGATAACTCACACAGTTGGATTAATGATGGTTCAAATTATTGTGTCAATAGGACTATTACTAGTCAAATTATCATTAGTTAGGTGTAAGTTGTTCTGAGTACTTGTTAGCCAGTACTTTCACCAAGTAATCCATAACCGCGGAAAACACGGCTTCTCGAGAAGATTTAACCCTGCAGGGATGCACCAATTTGGCCGTACACGTAAGAATGACCCGCCAGGCGGGGAGCTACCCACCAAGCGAGGCACTCAACACAACTCAACTCTTCTTCGCATCAAGCCCAAAGAACCACATGCTGTGCGTGCGCGGCTAATCGAGCCCCACGAAGAAAAGGGGACCCTCATAGCACTCTAAGACCACGCCGCCCTAAATGCCGACTACAAAAGTTCCACCCTGGCGCCAAGGGTTCGCACCTGCACATGCATGCATCAAATGGAAAGCCCGAACTAAGTGTGGCGATTTGGACGAGATGCGAATCGAATCAAATTGAGGGGGGCGCCCATACTCGCTTCCCACATGCGGTTAGTGCGCTCATCATGGATCAGTAGACAAGACCCTTTTCCTATTAGGGTCGACACTAGCAGGCCTCAAAACCACGCCGGGCCTCCTGCCGGTGCCTTATCAGCAAATTATTATTACCTCAACGTTAACAGGTTGTTGTTTAACATCGAGCCCCAGAACATAATGAAATAATAACAGAAATTAACGGGTAACAGACTCGAGCAAAACAACCCTAAGCATGCTAGTAAGACACGGGCTCACGCAAAGGGGTTATAGGAGTGGAGGTGAGGCAATATCAGGGTTCAGGATACATGTGATAGGTTCGTAACAGAAGCAACGATTCATAGGGCTAGCAGAAATAGACAACGGAAGTATCGGTATCCAATGTTGAAAGGAACACGATGGTTCATGTGAGTGAATACTTGCCTGCAAACTCAGCAGCCTGGTACTGAGCTAAATCCTTAGAAGGGGTGTCGTAAGTATCGTCGGTCTCAACGTCGTCGTTTATCCGAGAAGAAGCAAACAAACAACGCAGAGAGATAAACAATCAATAACATGGTATAGTGCACAAACATGGGATGATGCATGACCATTTAATTGATGCAACAAAATAAACTAGTTGACAAGATAACATAACATGATTAAATGGACCCACATGCAATTGGATTGCATATGGAAAGCCCATGAATTAAGGGTGAAAAAATTGTTTTACAACTAACCAATAGGTGAAAGTGGATTAGCATGATGCATGGATGAGGAAAACAGAAAAATAACAACAATAGAATCAAATGGAAATAAGGTTAACCAATTTTGGAATTTTAGTTATTAAGTTAACAATTTTGGTTCCTTAAAGGTGTCACACAAGCATTTGTTGTTTTCACCAATTTTATTTGTTCAAAATAGATAACAAAATTCATATTTGAATAGAACACACAATTTTGGGTGGATTACATGTTTCACTTGTTGAAAATGGATTTCAAATAAATTATTTATGAATTTAACAATTTTAAATGATTTAGACAAGGTTTAAATTATTTAACCAATTTAATTATTCAAAACATGAAACAAATTTTATATTTGAAAGTTGGTTTAATTTTGCATGGAAAACATATTTTATTTGTTGAAATTGGATTTAAAATGAGCAAGTTATTATTTTGGCAATTTTAAATGCAATAATTAAGAAACAGTTGTTTTCAGCAATTTAAATTATTCAAAACAGCAAACAAAAGTTGATATTTGGAAAGTACATGAAAAATTGAGTGGAAAACATATTTAGTTGGTTGAATTTGGAATTTTTATGCCCAAGTTATGAATTTTGCAAAATTAAGTGATTTAAACAAGAATTCAAATGTTTCACCAATTTAAAATATTCAAAACAGTAAACAAATTTTATATTTGGATAGAGAATTCAATTTGGAGTGGAAAACATATTTATAATGTGTTATTTGAAATAAGTTGAATTAGTTATGAAATTAACCAAATTTATAAGGAGTTGTTTGAATTTGAAATTTGAAACAATTTATAATGTCCAAAACAGAAAACAATTGCTTTAAACATGTAAAGAATTTAATTTGGATCAGGATACATATTTTATTTATTTTATTTGAAGTTGTAATTCAAAAGTTATTCAAATTTGCAATTTGTGGGCTAATTTGGAATTTTTTAAAAAGGTACACAGATTGGCCCAGGGATGGTGTTTTTATTTTGCACCGTGGGCTTGTCTACCCACAGTGACTGCCGTGTGGGCCACTGCCACGCAGGCGCTGGCGTGGCAGCTGCGCTGGCCTCTAAGGCCCATGACGGGTGGGCCAGCCACTGGGGCTAAAACATGGAAAAGAAATGCGCCAGGGGGGGTCGAACCCGCGCCCTCCAGGCTGCGCGTGCTGTGCGCTGCCACTTCTCTGTGGTGGTGTTGTGTTGACAGAAGGGGACAGGCGAGGGTTTTAAGGGATAGGTGCGGGCTTAACTGAACTTTGAAGTTCAGTTGGTCTGAACTTCCGTCAGACAAGCGACTGCCGCCGGCGAGGAAGGCTCGGTGTGCCCGTGGGGATTGCGTGCAGAGACGTGGGTGGTCGCGGCCGTGGCGTTGTGAAGCATAGAAGGAAGAGAGAGAGGACGGCGAGCAGAGGGAAGACTCACCCCCGCTGTAGAGGATGCAGAGGTTCGTTGGAGGCAGATGACGGCGGCGGGATCACGGACGGCGGCGGCGCTACAAGCCTCCTCGAGCTCAACGGAGACGTCGGGGGTGGAGAGGGAGCAGTGGGGAATCCGTTCCCACTGCTAAACGGAGGGATAGGAGGGCATCCCGGCGGCGATCCTCGCCGGTTCAGAGAGGGTTCAGTGGCGGTGAGCTTCAGAGAGGTGAGGGAGGTGGCAGAGAGAGCGATCGGCGGCGAGGAGGGAGGTAGCTAGGGGCAGGTGGTCTAGGGTTCGAGGGGGAACCCTAGGGGGGTTTTGTAGGGGCGCAGGGGCGACGGGGGCCGTCCACGGATGCTGCCGTCGACGTGGAGGCAGTCGATGGACTGCCGTACTGCGAGACGACGATGATCGAACCGGTACCGGGCCGGGGGAGAGGTAAGTTGGGCTGGGCTTCCCCCCCCCCCTCTGTAAGCGTTTTCTCTTTTTATTTTTTCCCTCTGTTTTTTTTTTTGCAGAAAATGGAAAGGGAAGAAATAGACAAGGTTTAGGGCTAGGAAAAATGTGGGAAAAATTAGGTAAGCTAATTAGTTCAAAAACAAACACTTGCCAAGTTTGAATTTTTAAAAAAGTTCATATTCTTTTGCTGTTTGCAAATTGATTCAATTTTGAATGAATTTGATAATTAAGTGATGATTAGTGAAAACCATATTTTTAATAGGGTGAACCCTATTGGTTAAATTAGCAACAAAAGGGTAGCAAGGTTTTGGTAATTTTTTACAATTTGGAATTGGGTGCTGTTTGATGTTTTGATTTGAATTTGAAATACCATTTGAATTAAGTTTGGATTAATTAAATTATTAAAAGCCATAATTTTAATGGTTTGAACCTTATGGTTTAATGGAAACAATTGATTTATTTGTTTTGCAATTTTCATAATTTTAAACAGAGTTGCTGTTTTGGAAAGTAATTGAATTTGAAAAGGGTTTGGTTATTGGATGCATTTTTATAGAAACAAAACAACAGTTTTGAAATCACACTTTAATGGAAACAATTGATTGTTTTGATTTGAAACATTCATTTTGGAAATTGTAACATCACAAGGATGAAACAAAAGGTTTGAATTTTGGTTTGAAATTCAAATAGAAAACAAAGGAAAACAAATGAAAACAGTTGGAAAACAAATGAAAACAGAGGAAAACAAAAGGAAAATAAGCAAAACAATTGCAATGAACATGATGTCATGATGCAAAACATAAAATAACAGAGAGCAAACATTCTAATGGCTATTTTTCATACTTGGGATGTTACAACTATCAAGGACAGAACGAAAATATTTGACAATCAAGAAAGACTAAATGCGTTATGTCAACTAGAACGGAATGATGGGAGCCATAGATAAACAACTTGTTCAACTCATATACTTCAGGATTTTTGTTAGTACGATTAAGCTAGCCAATCGTCACAAACCTTCATTGGAATATTTGTTAGACTCGTACATTTGACAACCCCCTATCAAGATATTTAAATATATGAAATATACATAAACAGGCTTATACACATTATATATATGTACCCTTGAGTGGCACGAATTATTCAAAAATAAATGTGATTTTCTTATACTTTTTGTATTTTCTAACGCTTAAACAACGTTTGACTCAATGGAATTTTCTAAAATAATATTAAAAAATCAAGATAGATTTTTACTTAATAATATAACATAGTTGAACTAGATACATTTAAACCGTATGTTTTTCTATAAGCAAAAGAATACTGTGGTTCATATTGTTAAATACAATAAAAAATTACATCCGATATCTGAGATTTGTACAAAAAGTAAAAAATGATTAGTATAAAATGTGTGACCAGTACACGAGGTCTTCTAGGTACCGGAAGAAGGAGCCACTTGCCCAAGACTTAGGAAGAATTTATAAACCTTCATAAAGACCAAGCCCACACTGATCATGACCGCGAGAGTAGCCATCGCGTTGTCATCCAGGCCTCCGTCGTAGTGCTGACTTGGAGCGGGCCGATGCTCGAGTCACCGGCTGCTCCCCCTGATCAAATACGAAGTAGACGTTTAGGGTTCACCTAGTGTTATTGTTCAGAGACTAAAGTCGGCGATCACTTTCGAATCTGTATAAAAAGTGTTGTCCAATCGAACCACTATTTTAGTGACTCCTGGTTACTGTTTGTCTGATCTATGCATTCACGTTTTAGAACTTATGGAGACACCCTTGGATCATGCTTGACAATAAGGTTACAATATGTGATGCTAGTAGGCATAGGTTCAATTTCAAACTCGGTTGACTACAAAGTAAAGGGTTTTGGTAAAACACGTCGACCACCGGAAGAAATCCCATTCAGTGATGGAACTATAAATCCACGCTTTAAGGCAATATATAAGAGGATCGAATTTCATATTAGTGACTTCTAAAAAAACAAAAATTGATTTCATATGTCATAATGAACCTGAAAAAATTGTGACATCCATAATCTGACTAGAATATTAAGTTCAAGAGTCGATTAGATGCTCTGGTTTCACTTTTTTTTTGTGGTGAGGGTGTTACGTGGTACCAATGGTCCAAAACACAATTAATTAAGGAAAGGGGCAATAAGACAATATATTTTCACATGGTGGCTAATAACTGAAAGATTATGGTACACACATGTATGATTTTTGTAATTAATGGCACTCTCTATGGACTAATGTTTGCCCATACATAAATCTTGGTTTCCGTGTGTTAGATCCAAAAATATTATATGATGACCAATGTGTTATTCTTCAAGAGATTATCCGGAGGCTGGTCATAAGAGAATTAAGACTATTGTAAGCATGAATTAAATAATAAGATGGAGTGGATGTTCGTTTTTACCCTTAGTATATCATCATTAACTAAGATGAGAGAATTGAAAATACAAGGTTTATCAAGTAGAAGTGCAAATAGTGAATTGAAGTTGATCAACACACGGAGCTAAATGATGTACCAAGTGGGATCATGTGGTGTCATGGTACGGTAATCAATTAATTGTCCATATAGCTACGTGAACTCACTCATGGTATATATTTGTGTGATGATTCTACTTGAGGTTAGATGTCTTCCCATGGGGTTGCTTCAAAAGAAAAGTTTTCATATAGCCCATTTGTGTTAATGTTCAAGTGATGATCGCTGTCAAATTTAAGGAATTCAAGTTCAAGATAAACATATCAAATATAATATCCTTGAAGCTTGCCAACCCATTGGTGTTAATGGACAAGTGAATACGAGCATGAGGGATGTTTTACCATTAATTAAGTAACAATAAAATGGAACCACCTAGATCTTCACGCAGCGATTTGACGTTTTTGGCCGTATGATCTCTAAGCTGAACGCTCTGGATTACTCTATCGTCCCACCCCGCGTACGAGGGTATTTTCACCGCACCATGCACGCTCATGTCAGCATATGCTTGCCGTTATCGGGCCGCTGCTCCGGAGATCGACTTCGGGGCTCTCTGATCAACCGGGCCGAGTAAATTGTTAGCTGGGCTTTCGTTTCTGCTATTCTTCCATGGAAGGCGGACAGGCGGAGCGGCGTTCACCTACCTGTAGCGAAATTGTAAGAGAAGACTTCCATTAATGGCACCGCTGCCGTTTCCTCTAGCAATTAATGTAATTGGTGTCTCGCAGCTGCCGTCTCCTCCTGCAATTAATTGCCTAAATGGTGTGCGGCTTCTGTTCACCACTATTCTGTCTCGCCTACCTACTCCCCCTAATTCAAAAGGCTACCCGATTGCATCTGTCCCTTCTTCTTGATTCCTTCGGCAGCAATGCTTAACCCATAGGTTTCCTCTTCTTGCTTTACAACGTTTTGATTTCTTCCCCAACTTGTTCCCAGGGCTGCATCATAGGTACTAATACGTGCTCTAATTTTTGTGATTGTCCCAACCTCTCAGCTGGGATCATGGAAACAATGAAGATATGTGAGAGAGTGATGGCACTGGCAGGGCTGTCAATGAGGAGAAAGTGGGCTAGGGCTACGGCTCGCCGATACCAGAGGACATGGATGTGTCTTGCTGGTGGAACAGGAGGAGGTAGCGGGCTTACTGCTGGGCTAGCATCCTCGACGGCATTCGAGGGATGTAGCACATCATAAGGTAAAATCTTAACCCCCAGCTTTGCACTTGCCTTTATGTTTGGTCTTGGATGTCTCTATAATATTCTCACCTCTCTCCGGTTCATGTCATTGGCACTTTGGCAAGAGGATTTCAACACACTTTTGTGGAGCATTACCATTTTCTCATTTAGCTTCTGAACTGATTATTGTGTGCAATTGCACACATGGAACTGACAATATACGTTGCATGCACTGGATGTCAATAGCTTCTGTAGTGGCCAGCAGGCTTAAATGTTTTCTTATCAAACTTCCTTATACGTGTATTGAAGTAATTGTCATGACTAAGAGGATAATACCCAGAATTTCAATTGAAACAGCTTATATTTCCCTTTTTTTTTATTCGCCGCACTGTTTCGTTGTGCTTGGAGACAAAACACAATGTGAAGCCTTTGAACTGATTTAACGCCTCTCTTTATTAATACACCTCATCTAACTTACCTGCTTTAAGGAGTATCTCATCTTATGAGTTTAAGTGTGCCGCCATTATTCCTTTACAAAAATAATGTATATTTATATAATCTTCGTGCAGTGCATTTTTGCGTAATGTTGAAGCTTTTCAATATTTTCTGCTTACTAAAACACATAATAAGCTACAAACAAATTGTAGGAGAAATTTCTTGTCACCAATCTTGCCATGAGTTTAACAGGCATGGGTCTGCTTTCGCAACATTGAGCCAAATACCATCTACAGACTACAAGGTGTAGGACTCGAACGTATAAATTGATTGTTGAACTATTGAACATAGGCAAAAATTTGGAGGTGCCTACTGCTAAGCTATTTTGCCAGCGGAGAGACCTCTTCCACCTTTCCTCCAAATATGGCATATCTTATTGAACATTCAAAATATCTGATGATGATAGCATTTAGATATTATAGGATCAGTATCTCAAGTATTTTCAGGGCAAGAACTAATGAGGTAAAGTGACTGCTGCTAGGAGTTGTACCACGATAATATACTTCTGTAAGCAAGTTAGACCCTATATGAAAGTATTATAGATCATATATTGGGTGGAGAGAAGAATCTTGAGCACATGTATATGTGACATTTTTTAATCTTGCACAGCTGGTTCTGATATGTCAATTATAAAGTCAATTATGTTGCCATTGCTCATTTGAAATACTGTCTGCTGTCGAGGAGCTACGTTTATGTACTTCAGTCTCAGGAGCATTCTGCAAACGTCTAATTGAAAGTATATTTCTATGATCTTTGCTACTTGTGCTCGACCTATTTCCTCTCAGGATCTACTACAAATGGAAAATCTGGATAACAACGTCCTGTAATTAATTCTTATGGTTTCACTACCATATACATATGATCATATTTGTAGTATGATGATTAGGGTTGTTCCATAATACTCAGATGATTTTTTGTGCTTGGATCTAGACTTCCATTGTTTCTGTGTTGCACTTCATGTCAACATTCAGTTGTAGCCATTAGTTAAATTTGCTTTAGTGGTCACCAATTTTTGGAAAATTCAATAAAATCTATCAACTTAACTGGTATTCCCTTTGTAGAAATATTACCACTTTGTAAATTGTCCTCTCGTCCAACATCCACATATGTTCACAATTATTTTAATAAGTAACTTATAATTCCTGTCCTCGTAAATAATGAATTTAAGTGAGTATAATTTCTTCTACTTAGATACAATCATATAATTCAACATGCTAGGGTTTGAATTAGATCACCCATGTACCCTCATTAAGAGCCCGCAAGCCACTTTTACCTCCACGGTGATGCATTCCCATCTCCAGGTACTAAAAGTGATAAACCGACTCGATTCTCATATAAGGAGCATGTCATTGAAACCAAAATAATTTAATCTTATATATATGGTTATTCTACGTGACGATTGCTCATTTTATTTATTTCCAAATTTTAGATCAAAATTGATAACATCTAATTTTCTTGACTTGTTGAAACATCACATCGATTCCTTTTGTGGTCAATATGTGTGCTCTTGCTGAAAGTAAATTCCATATTTGCATACAAAGGAATTTCATATGGTTTGTTGATCGATGTTGTATTGTTCCACACTCACTTTAATCAGATGCTGGTTTGATACGCCACCAGATCAACACACAGAAATTATTTTAATATCCAAGTTTAATTTAAATTTGTTGTAGTAGTATTTTAGAATGGGCGGGCGTGGCAACAAGCGCCTTCATGGTCTAGTAATAGTTTATGAGAGAGAAATTTTCAAGTCTTCTCCAAACGAAGCGCAATCAAGTAAGATTCTGAAACTTGAATTGATCAATACCATCATCATCTAGCTCAAGAGGATTGCGCCAAGTATGAAAAACATGAACTTGATAGGTTTATAGGGTTTATATTTTACTCTTCACAAGATATTAGTTAGCAGAACGAGTTATAGGATAGATAAGCATAGTATCACCATGGTATCATCCATAGAAATCTCAAACCGTTGCATCCTTAGCATCTTTTTTTGTTCTTATTTGGCTTTTATCCATGTGTAGTTTGAGATTCTATCATCATATTCAAGATAAGACCAATTTCATCGAAAGAAAATGTTGTGTGAGAAACTTATTGCGTTTTTTATATTGGAGGTTGTGTCGGTTCGTGTTTTATACAGAGGTCTCAACTTTTCCGTTTTTATATATTCCTTGTTTTACTATATTATTTCTCTGCATTATCTTGTAGAGCTCTTTTTTTTTTGTACAAGCGAGCCCAAGATCATCGAAAACAAAGTTTGCGTTCTCAAGTTATGATCGTTTTGGTTTTTAGTGTTACTACAGTTTACCAAGCAGCGGTAGTATCGCTGCATAAGAAGTAGTACCACCCTAGTGCCGTTAAATATGGCCCGAAAGCACTCTCGAGCGAAACCCTAATTTGAGGTAGTACCTATTGTGGAATCACCCTCGGGCCCCTATGCTCACTAAGGAAGACCCGGCGGAGTTGGAGACCTAGTAGAGGACGTGAGACCCGTTTTTTTCATGAGAGCTTTCTGGGCCAGACCCGACGGAGATGGAGACCTAGCAGAGGAAGCGAGACCTTGCGGAGCCCCAGGCCCACCTGGAAATCAAGCCTAGCCACGGGTTCAGACCTGGTTTATCTTTAGACCCAGTCGAGACCTAATCTAGTTTCTAAGACAAAAGCTTCTAGACTTGGTAACCAGAGGAGTTCTATAAGATCTAGTCTATCTGTTCAGGGCTATTCAAAAAGTTCAAGTTTGCTTAAATTAGGCTTGTAGATATATATAGTTATCCACAAAACAAGATTTACAAAGATCCCAAAATAACAATTGTGTGAACGTATCAAATTTGAATTTTCTTGATTGTAATGTGTTCTACATATTGTGATGATTTCAAAAAGTACAAGATTGTGGCCAAGTGGTTAAAAAGTTATGGTAGATCTAAGTTGTCGGGCTTTGTTGCAAAATTACTGTTTAATAGAAAAATAGGCGATCCGGGGGATAAAGAACGGAGCAATCTGATTTTTCGATACCGCTTCGGCCAGATTGAGGCTCACGTCCGTTGGATCTAAGGGGGTGGGACGACTCGGATCTAAAGATGCTACAGGGTTAAGTGGGCTAAAAAGGACCGTGGGATCAAGATCCAACGGACAGAGAGAAGGCCTTACAGCGGCGGTGCAAACTGGCCGGAGATGGCGACTGGGTGGCACGTGCTACCGGAGTTTCAACGGCGGCGGCCCTCTGGTGCTCTTCTGGGCTCGGGAAGGTGCTAGGGAGGCGCGACACGACGAGGGAAGCCGAATGGAGGCGACGGCACGCTCGGTGACGGTCCCAGTCGAGTCGACGGTGTAGTGAAGATCCTGTAGCGGTGGAGGCGAGGCAACTCCGGCGAGTCCGTCTGTATGTCCTCGTGCTTTTGCGAGTGAAATAAAATGTTAGGGAAATACGGGAGAGTGGGAAGAGGATGAGGGTGTGCTCGATGGGGATACCTTTGACCTCTAGCAGCGGCGGCGTGTTCATGTGTGGTTCTAGGGTTAGCAACTCTGGTAATCAATTGCGACCGCCTGGATGCGCAATCTCGAGTATAGGGAGAGGGTAAACGGAGGGGGTATCATGGGCTGGGATTTGTGGAATCTTGGATCTGGTCAGTAATGAGATGAGTGACCTCTTCTCGTTATGTTGTCCGGGTAAATGGATCTTACTGAGCCGGTGGTGCAATCGAGGGGCATCCATCAAGGGGACCCCGTCATCCCTTATTTTTTTATTTTTTGCAAAGAAGATTTGTCTTGGCTTCTGCATAAAAAGGACACCCGAGGCAAGCTACAAGGTATAAAAAATGTAGAATCGGACCTGCTATATCCCATATACTGTTTGCAGATGAAAATATCTTCTTCGCGAGGAGTGATGCACGGAGTGTTGGACCTTTATTGTCAAGGTTCAAGAAGTAAGATCAATTTGGATAAATCTACTATCTTCTTTGGACATGGCCGCCAGGCTGAAATCAAGGATGAGGTTAAACATCAATTGGGTGTCTATAATGAATCCCTCCAAGATTCCTAACTCGGTATGCCTGCGCAGAATTGTCCATTGTCCAATTGTCACTTAAGATACCTAAATGAGTGCATGTGGAGTAGGGTCAATGGTTTCTCGGATAGGGCACTTTCAAGGACCGGAAATGAAACAATGTTCAAGGTTGTTATTCAGTCAATCCCGACATACGTGATGAGTTCTTTTCAGCTCCCGGTTACAACTTGTGAAAAAATGAGAAGGACTGTTGCAAACCAGTGGTGGGGTTTTGACAATGGTCTACGGAAGATGCACTGGAGATATTGGGAATGAATCTCAAGTCCTAAGGGGATGTGTGTCATGGGATTTCGCGACATGGAGATCTTTATGAAGGCCATGTTAGGAAGACACTTATGAAGATTAATTACATAATCCACGCCCTTTTGTTCTTGGGTGATTAAGGGGCGCTTTTTTCCTCATGACAACGTTTGGAATGATCATGTTCCTTGATCCTCCTCATTCATTTAGCGCAACACTATTCATGGAAGAGACCTGGAACAAAAAGGTGCGTGTTGGTGGTATAGGTGATGGCGCCTCAATCAGAATTCTGGGAAACAAGTGGATTTCTCGTATATTTCCCGATCATCATAAAACATTGGCTATTTTATGTGACGGTATAATCACTCCTAGCAAATGATGCACGATCATGGGATGATACCTTAGTCCATGTCGTAGATAACTAAGTGCTCCATATTCCAATCAAATGAAACGGTGGTGAAGACTTCATGTCATGGCCTCTCAGTCGTTATGGTGTTTATACCGTACGATAAAGATACCACCTGGCATATTCCGAACAGTTTGTGAAGACACGAAGTATTGGAGGCTGATGGCATGAAATTACACACCCGTTGGGAGACTCCAAGAGGAAGGTGTGATGTAATGCGGCAGCAAATTTCCCCTGTTAGGAACCAGGGTGATCAAACAAGTAGGACTTTAAAGACTCTCAGTAGGTTGCTTGTGGCTTGGCATCAGAAATATAGGTGTTGATGATAGCAAAGCGTGGACATGCACACAAAAAACACAAACTCTCTCTTTCTCCCAGCTTTCCGAGAAGGTTGTCAGTCTTCCCGTCTTGTAGAAACCTAGAGAATTAATTGTATTGAGTGTTTGGAGAATATTAAACGAAAACAGAGCATTGATCTAGTGATGATGAAAGCAATTAACAAGGTTGTAATAAATGAGGAAAATAGCACCGGGGGCCATAGTTTCACTAGTGGTGTCTCTCTTAAGAACAATAAACATGTTGGGTAAACAAATTACAGCTGGACAATTGACAAATCATGATTATATAACAATACTATTATGACAAAATATAATTCACGGGTTCTAATATTGTAGGGATTACGTCAAGATAAATAGATCGCCATCTGACAACATCTATTTCTGAAAGTCCACCTTGAGAAAGAATTACATCAAATCTTGTTGGTATTAAGTTGCAGCAACGAAGTGATTGTTTGTGTGCAGCAGACAAATGTAATAAGAAAAATATGTAATGTAAGCAATAATTCTCATCCGTAGATGAGAATACCATTGTTGTCTCCCTAATGGCAACAACAAATCCCCCTCCTACACGTTTATGTCACTCGGGGCATTGGTTAAGGGAGGCATGAACCCACTATCTATCATATAAACCCTCTCTTGGAGGTGCATACAATAAATTGGCCAAGGCAATCATACACACCGGAGAGAATTGCAAGATAATATTAAAACTCTCTAAAGATATAAGTGAAGCAGCTCAATAATACATGAACAAAGTAATCATAATTTCATGGTTCATGGGATCCCAGCAAACACAACATGTAGCAATTACATAACGGTGATATTGATCATGGTAGGCAGCTCCAAAGATCTAAATATGGATGCACAAGGAAGAGAGAACAACATGTAGGTACTATTAGGGACTTGTAGTCCAAAGATGAACTACTCACGCATTTGTCTGGAGGCAATAATGGCGATGTCGAGGCCTTCGGTGACGATCCCCCTCTTCGTCAGGGTGCCGAAGCAGGACTCCAGAAGCCCTAGATTGGAATTTCAAGGTGACGGCGCCTCTGTATGTTTTTCGTGTAAAATTTCTATGTCCCCGTAGTTGTTAGGGTTAATGTGAATTCATAGGCGAAGAGGCAGGGCAAACGGTGTCTAGGGTGCCGAGGTGACATGATGGTGCGGCCTAGGGGCCACCCGAGCCTGGTGGTCACCTGGCCACCCCTTGGCCCCTCGCCGTCTCTCCTTTGTACTCCGTCTTCGTTCCGGGGCAAAAATAATTTAGGTAAATATTTAGGACTTTTCGCAAATATTTTCTTCAAATCTTTTCCGAAATTCAAAAACAGCAGAAAACAGAAACTGTCTCTGGGCATCTTGTTAAGAGGTTAGTCCATGAAATCATCCGGGAAACAAAATAAGAAAACAAGCATGGAGCATCAAAAATTATAGATTCGTTTGGGACGTATCACTGGCCGAGGTATGACGTCTTGCTCACACTATGACTCAAAGTTGTGGAAATCACTATGGTCTATTTAGGCTCCGGGCAATATGAAGATTCCTCTCCCACGTTTTACTCATAATTGTTTTCGTCCGGCCAGTAGCTTGCACGTCGACAAGTCCCGGCATTGCCTTTATGCATGCACTTCTCTGCTGAGGAAGGTTTGAAACATGCAATGTTCTTTTGTCCTTTCGCAACAGAGGTCTGGACAATGCTTCGAAGCTCTTTCGGCATTCACCTCCACTTTAAGTTGTTTATATCATCAAAGATGTGGCTTGCTAATTTTATGGAACGCCACAATGCTCTGAATGCTACATGGTTATGGCGGTGACCTTTTGGAACATATGGGATGCGCGTAACAAACTGCGAGAGAGGGTGGTACCATTTATCCTACTAATGTGTCAGACAAAATTCATGCATATGTGGATGACCGAGTTGCACTCTATGAAGCCTAAGACTGACCACAGGCTTGAGACCGTGCAAGCAACACCATGGTCTCCACCGCCGGCAGGTTTGCTCCAGGTAAATGTCAATGCAACCTTGTTTGCCTCTTCCCGCTGGATGGGAGCTAGAGTCGTTATTCGCGACCACCTTGGGGCATGTGTTGCTGAATGCGGGCATAGCTATCCCGAGGCACATAGATTTGCATGATCTCGCTGAAGCCCTATATATTCGGCTCGTAGTATATTCGCGAAGGATGAAGATATGGATGGGATGATCATTGTATCTGATTGCTTATGAGTGGTGTAACGAATCCAGTCCCGGGAACGAGATCTCTCTATGTGCAGAGTGGTGATAGATGATGTCAAATCTGCTATGGCATGGTAGATGATATCAGATATGTTACGGCTTCTTCCCATTCGATCTTGTTTCGGCCTGTCAAGCGTGGGCAGAATATTGTCGCACATTGCTTAACTTGTTCGTGTGAGTTTGCTTGTAATTTTGTTTGGTGTGGTATATCACCGGATTATATCTGGGACACAATGTTTAATGACTCTATGTTGTGTTGATGAATAAAGCTCACACATTTTCTCTAAAAAAATAAAATATTTTAGGGACCATTTTTGGCTACTATACTAATATACGCATGGCGACGAGATGCTCGCCTGCCATAACACGATCGATGCGTTTGGTAGACTGCACCAACTTTTGCGCTCCGTGGGGGCAGGCTACCCAGGGCATGGCCACCATGAAACAGGAGTAATACAATTTGTGTCTGCCGTTTGGTGGTCTGCACTGCATGAGTGGCACCGTTTTTGTTCTCGGCAATTGGCTTCCCTATGTCCATGCACGAAAGCATTCGACGATCCAAAGTGCCTTGTTTGCTAGCATCCAGTCATTGGTTGTGGTCACCTCTTCACTCCTCCGGTGACCTCACTATTTGACACCATTGGACTAGGGGTACCAAATAACAGTTTAGACTTAGCTATTAGAAGTTCATCTTATCCGGTACGAATTGCAGTTCTTAAGTACTTCTGTAACTACTACAAATGGAAGTTCATAAGTACTTCCCTAACCCTAACTTGTACGAATCGAATGGTAGCTCATAAAGGAGGGGGGTTGGTTCTTCTTGCTTCTTCTTCTTCAGATCCTAGCAGTACCTCTATCCGTCCACATTGCCTCAGGCCACTCCATATTTTTGTTCTTCCATGATTAATTGTCATCAAAGGCCACACCATGCCCTGAGTCAATGGTGCCAGGCATCACATCTGCCTCTTCCGGGACATGAGAATCAAATCCTCATCAATGAATGTAGTTGTGAAGAATGGAACACGTAAGAACAAGGTTCACTTGGGTGGCAAACGGATGAAATGGCTTCTATTCAAGGACTTGTGCATTCACGTTTTAGAACTTATCGAGACACCCTTGGATCATGCTTGTCAATAAGGTTACAAGATGTGAAGCTAGTAGGCATAGGTTCAATTTCAAACTCGGTTTACTACAAAGTAAAGGGTTTTGGTAAAACACGTCGACCACCGCAAGAAATCCCATTCAGTGATGGAATTATAAATCCACGCTTTGAGGCGAAATATAAGAGGATCGAATTTCATATTAGTGACTTCTAAAAAAACAAAAATTGATTTCATATGTCATAATGAACCTGAAAAAATTGTGACATCCATAATCTGACTAGAATATTAAGTTCAAGAGTCGATTAGATGCTCTGGTTTCACTTTTTTTGTGGGGAGGGTGTTACGTGGTACCAATGGTCCAAAACACAATTAATTAAGGAAAGGGGCAATAAGACAATATATTTTCACATGGTGGCTAATAACTGAAAGATTATGGTACACACATGTATGATTTTTTTAATTAATGGCACTCTCTATGGACTAATGTTTGCACCGAGATATTCTCGTAGGATGTGCCCATACATAAATCTTGGTTTCCGTGTGTTAGATCCAAAAATATTATATGATCACCAATGTGTTATTCTTCAAGAGATATCCGGAGACTGATGATAAGAGAATTAAGATTATTGTAAGCATGAATTAAATAATACGATGGAGTGGATGTTCGTTTTTACCCTCAGTATATCATCATTAACTAAGATGAGGGAATTGAATATACAAGGTTTATCAAGTAGAAGTGCAAATAGTGAATTGAAGTTGATCAACACACGGAGCTAAATGATGTACCAAGTGGGATCATGTGGTGTCATGGTACGGTAATTAATTGTCCATATAGCTACGTGAACTCACTCATGGTATATATTTGTGTGATGATTCTACTTGAGGTTAGATTTCTTCCCATGGGTTTGCTTCAAAAGAAAATTTTCATATAGCCCATTTGTGTTAATAGTCAAGTGATGATCGCTGTCAAATTTAAGGAATTCAAGTTCAAGATAAACATATCAAATATAATATCCTTGAAGCTTGCCAACCCATTGGTGTTAATGGACAAGTGAATACGAGCATGAGAGATGTTTTACCATTAACTAGATGATAACCCGCGCGTTGCTGCGGGTACATAAGTGTAAGAACTATAGGAATCAAAGCAACATTGTATTAGGGACATAAGCTATAAGAGAAAAATAAATTTTACAGCAGTGCATTATCCATTGTTCCAATGATCTGAACAAATGTTCTGGCAGTTTAAAAAAACCCTCAGATAACACACTAAGAACATAATATCTAGCTTTGATGTTGTGAGAAACACCAGAATGTATTGATGTATCAATGTGGATGCTCTTGTTAGCTGAAAAATAATAAAAAGTCATGGTAAATATTATAATCTGTAAGCAAGAACGAATAATTAACCAATATTTACATTAGTGGCAAATTAGCAATATCTCAAAGTCGGGTCTGTCGTAATTAGGAGATATTTGAATGTTATCGTAGTTTAGTGGCATAGTGTAAAAGTAAGAGTATGGTAGACCTTGTCTGTCACAAAAGTTGAGCAACAGTAATGACACCAACGGCACCATCTATCTTCCTCAAACCACTAACCATCTACCTTGCGAAGAACGAATGGCATCCGAACTGCTTCATACAAAGAAGTCTTAGGCTCACCAAATAATTGGAAGACGAGGATATTTAACATCATACTCCCAAGAAAAAAATCATTAAGTTTCGACGGTAGAAAAGGTGGCCATACATTCATAACAGAAGTGAGGATGCATGCAGAATTGTACAAATGAAAAGAAATGCTGCAGAGATTTGTTCACAAAAGAAAATAGAAAGTTGTTGATCTAAGCATATAAAATTATAAGCTTGCAATGAAGAGGAATGTGCCATGAAAAATCAACGAGTGTCTGCGCTAAGCGGCTAAGTAAACCGTTAAGTCTCCGCTGAACACTTCAATACCAGCTAGAAGCTCAATTAGCTACAGAATTTTAGAGAGCTCTGGTTTGAATGATTTATCTTGTGCTCTAACTCGTTATATAAGAAAAGATAAGATAATGAGACCGTGCGAAATCATTCAACATGTCAGTGCAAATTTAGCTGGAATAATTATACAAATCACAATACCATGTAGAAATTTTGAAATCTCACATCGGGCTAACAATATTACAATAATCATCGGAAAGTAATGTTCTGAGCCTAATGCAGAATGGAAATGTGTCAACTCAGCAAAAGGCTCAACAGAAGCGAACAACTTGGGTATTAAACATTGCAGAAGCAACACCAAGTTTAGCCGGAGGCCGGAGCTGCAATTCGTTGATGAACGGGAGATCGGCAATTGTCGCATCCGGGTACCGGTGGAGTCCAGGCTGACGGCCTGGAGAAGAATAGCAATCATAAGTCGTCCACATGCTGGAAAATCGACCATGGTTTCAGTGGAGCCCCCTACTTTTCTAAAAAAAAAATAACATTGTTACATGTAGCTAGTCAATAACAACGTTTGTCAGAATGTGGCAGCAAATTACTACAAAATAGAGGATTTCTATAAGTGGACAACAAATGCAAGGAAATTGAGATAAACCTTCAAATTTAAGAAAAATGTCTTACTAATGATTAAATTCCTGGATAGACAAATCAGTTCGAGGTAGATGTACTATGGGGTGTTTGTCGAGTACCTACGAGGAAGATGGCGCATCAGTAATCAATAAATTTTCTCAGATTGGATGAATATGCATCGGACATGAATGAATGGAGAAAATAGAAAAAAAAATGATTGCACGCACACAAAAGAAAGAGGAAGATAAATACGTGCACGAAAGATTGAAGACGCAGCATGAGTGCTTGACCTTGACCTTGGAGCTGCACGATAGATAGGATTTTTTCGGGGGATAGATAGATAGGAGAATCAGATACCTTGAGCCTTCCAGGGGCGGATGATGCTTCGGACGCAGCAGATCCAATGGCGACATTGTTGATCACCAGAATCCCAGAAGTAGAATTGCATGTGTAAAGGGTCTTCCTCTTGGTGAACCGGGCCAGAGCAGACAAACCATGGATAAGCAGATCACCGCGCCGGCAATATGAGCTGTATGGCACATGCCCAACGACGATATGGCGATGCGAATATATAGGCTAAGGCAGACCACCTAGGACTTCTCGTATCCTCCATCAGTTACCTGAGAAGCGGTTTCTCATGGGAATCGTTGGGGGAGAGGAAGAGAGAGCGCTATGCTGAACCGGTGTGGACATTGATGGAGAGGTGGAAGCCACATAGCTGCGGCGGTCGGTGGATCCAGATTGGTTGGATGGAGAAGAGAAAGAGTCTTCTGGGCTGGGCTAAGCAATGTGCTAAACGATGGGCTGCAAGTGTACGCACGTTTAGAACTTCTCAATAAAAATGAAGGCTAAAAGAAAAGTCACGAACGAAACCAAAAATAACTGAGCTGACATGTTTGCCAACGTGGACAGCTTGCATGTTTAGAGAAATGACTTAGTGGGGTTCACCTATTTAGTTATTATAGATTATAGATTAAGTAACAGTAAAATGGAACCACCTAGACCTTCAAACAGCGATTTGACGTTTTTGGCCGTATGATCTCTAAGCTGAACGCTCTGGATTACTCTGTCGTCCCACCCCGCGTAAGAGGGTATTTTCACCGCACAATGCACGCTCATGTCAGCATATGCTTGCCGTTATCGGGCCGCTTCTCCGGAGATCGACTTCGGGGCTCTCTGGTCAACCGGGCCGAGTAAATTGTTAACTGGGCTTTCGTTCCTGCTATTCTTCCATGGAAAGCGGACAGGAGGAGTAGCGTTCACCTACCTGTAGCGGAATTGTAAGATAAGCCTTCCATTAATGGCGTCGCTGCCGTTTCCTCTAGCAATTAATGTAATTAGTGTCTCGCAGCTGGCGTCTCCTCCTGCAATTAATAGCCTAAATGGTGTGCGGCTTACGTTCACCACTATTCTGTCTCGCCTACCTACTCCCCCTAATTCAAAAGGCTACCTTATTGCATCTTTCCCTTCTTCTTGATTCCTCCGGCAGCAATTCTTGACCCATAGGTTTCCTCTTCTTGCTTTAAAACATTTTGATTTCTTCGCCAACTTGTTCCCAGGTCTGCATCATAGGTGCTAATACGTGCTCTAATTTTTGTGATTGTCCCAACCTCTCAGCTGGGATCATGGAAACAACGAAGATATGTGAGAGAGTGATGGCACTGGCAGGGCTGTCAATGAGGAGAACGCGCGCTAGGGCTACGGCTCGCCGATACCAGAGGACGTCACTGGTAGAAAAAAGGCCTTCGGTATGCCAGCATCAGTCCCCAAGCGTTGCGCACCGTGACCAATGAGTCTTTAGTCCCGGGTCGGGAGGAGACCCGCGACAGAAGGTCAGACGTCGCGGGTTGGGAAGCGCGTTGCGACGCGTGGAGGGAATTAATTCCGGTTGACCTGGCCGCCCGGGACTATTGGTCCTTTAATCCCCGTTCCCGTGGCCAACCGGGACCAATGGCCCTTTATTCCCCGTGCCCGTGGCCAACCGGGACTAAACATCAAGCGTCTCGCCTCCCCCGCGGCGGTTTTTATTTCGCGAGCGAGGCAGAAGGGCGCCATTCCACTGCTCGCTCTCTGTTCTTCCTCTCGCTCTCTGTTCTTCCTCTCTCGCTCTCTGTTCTTTTCGATCCAAGCACACGCACGCAAATGGCTGAAGTTTGGAGGCAATACAATGGTTCCACACCGTGCGGCAAGGATTTGGACGTGCTCTTCACCAACAGTACCGCGAGGCTGCATGAAGCTCTAGGTCATTTGGCCGATCTCTATTTTGAAGCTCCCGAAAAACACCGGTTCTTTGGGCTCGATCTGGAGTACACGGCGAATCAGAAGGATGTTGCCCTCATCCAGATATCGTTCAAGCAATCGGTGTTGGTCTTCCAATGGTCAAGGTAGAAGCTATATATAGCACACGTGTACAATCTTGCATGCATCTTCGAGTTTTTTTGTTGCATGTGAACAATACGTGTGTTGCAACATATCTAACACATATCCTATTTTTGTTGTTACAGTAGTTCGAAGCATTGCCCGGACCTTGTTGATTTTCTTGTCAACTCGGGGTTTGACTTTTGCAGCGTTGACATCACGCAAGACCGTGTGAAGTTGATGCGCATCGGTATTATGATACCTGAAGATCACTACGTTGATCTTCAGAATCTTATCCAGTTGACCGGGCCAAAGACCGGGATGGCTGTCATGGCAAGCACCTTCATCCACCAGGGCTATGAAAGGATGAAGACTGATTTCCCCCGGCAGAATCACTTCTATTGGGAGGAGACCCCATTGCGCATGACGAACCTCAAGTATGCGGCCATAGATGCATATGTCGCGTACGAGTTGTTCCGCATCTACTCGGCGGGGCCATAGATGATGTATGCATGCGTTCGATATCTATGTGCATGTAATGGGTATCTAATTAGTAGTATATATATGTAATGGATATCTTTTGTGATCGACTCTATATATATATGTTAATTATGAAATGTGATCGACTCTATGTTTGTGTTATGTGTGATCGACTCTATGTTTGTGTTATGTGTGATCGACTCTATGCATGTAATGAATATTGTTTGTATTATTGTTCTTTATTTTTGATATATTTTTTCATTTTAAGATTTTAAAATGAATTAGTATTATTTTTCTTCATTTTTTGATATATTATTTGTATTTTTAAGATTTTAAAATGAATTAGTATTATTGTTCTTAATTTTTGATATATATTTTGTATTTTAAGATTTTAAAATGAATTAGTATTATTGTTCTTCATTTTTGATATATTATTTGTATTTTTAAGATTTTAAAATGAATTAGTTCTATTTTTCTCAATTTTTGGATATATTATTTGTATTTTTAGAAATAATACAAATTATTAATTACATCATTACTTTTGTTTATTAAAAGATTTATTTGAAATTCAAACAATAAAGAAATGTGGCTTCGGCCAACATGTTAATAAGATTGATATGATACTACTATCATATACATGCGTGAGAAACACTTGGATTCGGGACGGGATGGAACTCGGAAGTTAAGAGTGCTAGTGCTAGAGTAGTGGGAGGATGGGTGACGAGCGGGAAGTTTGACCATGAGTAACTAATTTGACTAGAGATAATCTTAGTTAGACACTAAGCAAATAATACAAATTGTGAAAAAAAAAAGGAGTGAAAAAAAGGGAGTGAAAAAAAGGAGTGAAAAAAAGGGAGTGAAAAAAGGTGAGAAAAATAATTAGAAACCAAATGAATTAAAAAAAATTACGAAATAAATCTAGTCCCGGTTCATGTGGCCAACCGGGACTAAATGTCGTCCGACCCCAGGCTCCGCCACCCGCCCACGTGGACAGGCCTTTAGTCCCGGTCCGTAAGAGATGGGACTATAGGGGGGGCCTTTAGTCGCGCGTAGCTAGTCCCGGTTGCCCGGACGGGATTAATGGGCCTGGCGAACCGGGACTGTAGGCCTTTTTTCTACCGGTGCGTGGATGTGTCTTGCTGGTGGAACAGGAGGAGGTAGCGGGCTTACTGCTGGGCTAGCATCCTCGACGGCATACGAGGGATGTAGCACATCATAAGGTAAAATCTTAACCCCCAGCTTTGCACTTACCTTTATGTTTGGTCCTGGCTGTCTCTATAATATTCTCACCTCTCTCCGGTTCATGTCATTGGCACTTTGGCAAGAGGATTTCAACACACTTTTGTGGAGCATTATCATTTTCTCATTTAGCTCTTCTGAACTGATTATTGTGTGCAATTGCACACATGGAACTGACAATATTCGTTTCATGCACTGGATGTCAACAGCTTCTGTAGTGGCCAGCGGGCTTAATTGTTTTCTTATCAAACTTCCTTATACGTGTATTGAAGTAATTGTCATGACTAAGAGGATAATACCCAGAATTTCAATTGAAACAACTTATATTTCCCTAATTTTTTTTATTCGCCGCACTGTTTCGTTGTGCTTGGAGACAAAACACAATGTGAAGCCTTTGAACTGATTTAATGCCTCTCTTTATTAATACACCTCATCTAACTTACCTGCTTTAAGGAGTATCTCATCTTATGAGTTTAAGTGTGCCGCCATTATTCCTTTACAAAAATAATGTATATTTATATAATCTTCATGCAGTGCATTTTTGCGTAATGTTGAAGATTTTCAATATTTTCTGCTTACTAAAACACATAGTAAGCTACAAACAAATTGTAGGAGAAATTTCTTGTCACCAATACATGCCATGAGTTTAACAGGCATGGGTCTGCTTTTGCAACATTGAGCCAAATACCATCTACAGACTACAAGGTGTAGGACTCGAAAGTATAAATTGATTGTTGAACTATTGAACATAGGTAAAAATTTGGAGGTGCCTACTACTAAGCTATTTTGCCAGCGGAGAGACCTCTTCCACCTTTCCTCCAAAAATGGCATTTCTTATTTAACATTCAAAATTTCTGATGATGATA
This sequence comes from Alopecurus myosuroides, assembly GCA_028641055.1. Taxonomy (NCBI): domain Eukaryota; kingdom Viridiplantae; phylum Streptophyta; class Magnoliopsida; order Poales; family Poaceae; genus Alopecurus; species Alopecurus myosuroides. Next base: position 17,448,727 of record CM054057.1, read on the forward strand.
GCATTTAGATATTATAGGATCAGTATATCAAGTATTTTCAGGGCAAGAACTAATGAGGTAAAGTGACAGCTGCTGGGAGTTGTACCACGATAATATACTTCTGTAAGCAAGTTTGAGCCTATATGTAAGTATTATAGATAAGACATTGGGTGGAGAGAAGAATCTTGATCACATGTATATGTGACATTTTTTGGCCGAGTTTTCCTATATGTAGTTAGTGCTTCGATATTTTAGCGGTGTTAAAAAGATTTCTTTAATCTTGCATAGCTGGTTCTGATATGTCAATTATAAAGTCAATTATGTTGGCATTGCTCATTTGAAATACTGTCTGCTGTCGAGGAGCTGCGTTTATGTACTTCAGTCTCAGGAGCATCCTGCAAACGTCTAATTGAAAGTATGTTTCTATGTTCTTTGCTACTTGTGCTCGACCTATTTCCTCTCAGGATCTACTACAAATGGCAAATCTGGATAACAACGTCCTGTAATTAATTCTTATGGTTTCACTACCATATACATATGATCATATTTGTAGTATGATGATTAGGGTTGTTCCATAATACTCAGATGATTTTTTGTGCTTGGTTCTAGACTTCCATTGTTTCGGTGTTGCACTTCATGTCAACATTCAGTTTTAGCCATTAGTTAAATTTGCTTTAGTGGTCACCAATTTTTGGAACATTCAATAAAATCTATCAACTTAACTGGTATTCCCTTTCTAGAAATATTACCACTTTGTAAATTGTCCTCTCGTCCAACATCCACATATGTTCACGATTATTTTAATAAGTAACTTATAATTCTTGTCCTCATAAATAATGAATTTAAGTGAGTATAATTTCTTCTACTTAGGTACAATCATATAATTCAACATGCTTGGGTTTGAATTAGATCACCCATGTACCCTCATTAAGAGCCTGCAAGCCACTTTTTCCTCCAGAGTGATGCATTCCCTTCTCCAGGTACTAAAAGTGATAAACCGACTCGATTCTCATATAAGGATCATGTCACTGAAACCAAAATAATTCAATCTTATATATATGGTTATTCTACGTGACGATTGCTCATTTTATTTATTTCCAAATTTTAGATCAAAATTGAAAACATCTAATTTTCTTGAGTTGTCGAAACATCACATCGATTCCTTTTGTGGTCAATATGTGTGCTCTTGCTGAAAGTAAACTCCATTTTTGCATACAAAGGAATTTCATATGGTTTGTTGATCGATGTTGTATTGTTCTACACTCACTTTAATCAGATGTTGGTTTGATACGCCACCAGATCAACACACTGTAATTATTTTAATATCCAAGTTTAATTTAAATTTGTTGTAGTAGTATTTTAGAATGGGCGGGCGTGGCAACGCGCGCCTTCATGGTCTAGTAATAGTTTATGAGAGAGCAATTATCAAGTCTTCTCCAAGCGAAGCGCAATCAAGTAAGGTTCTCAAACTTGAATTGATCAATACCATCATCATCTAGCTCAAGAGGATTGCGCCAAGTATGAAAAACATGAACTTGATAGGTTTATAGGGTTTATATTTTACTCTTCACAAGATATTAGTTAGCAGAACGACTTATAGGATAGATAAGCATACTATCACCATCGTATCATCCATAGAAATCTCAAAGATATGGATCCTGGACCCTGCGGGTAAGGACACCCCCTCTCAGGCCCAAGGCCAAGGCCCAAGAGGAAGCGCCCTTGGAGTGCTCTAGAAGGCCCATGTGAAGCCCACCCGCATCAGCTTGCGGGTTAAGTTAGGAAATTTGTAACCGACCTAGCTAGGGTTTGAGTCCTCTCCGGGTAGAACTCGAGACCTGGCCATCTATATAAGGCTAGGAGAGCCCCCAAGGAGAGGACCAAGTAATACCGCACGACCAAAAAGCGTCGGAACTCGAGATCTACTCTCGATTCGAGCAACCTGTAACCGATCTAATCATCCAATACAGATCGACAGAAGGCAGGAGTAAGGGTTTTACCTCTTCGAGGGCCCCGAACCTGGGTAAATCTCGCCCCCTGTCAAGCCGACGATTCCACCAGCGCTCATGACTTCTCCTAGTCGAAACCCGATAGGGTCACCTGAGGGATTTGTGGAGTCAGAGATTCGACAATTGGCGCCGACCGTGGGGAACGCGGGCGCTGGATCACCGGCATCTTCGGCTTCATCGACATCCAACTCCCGTTGGAAACCATCGACTACGGCTCCGAACAATCCTGTACGGATCGGATCCGTCATAGTCACGCCTCACTCGCCGGAATCACGCCCGGTGTTCGAGGATCTGGAGAAGAGCGTCACCTTGACGTTCGGGAGCTTCAACTTCATGGCGAACAGAGACGGAATCCTCCACTTCTCGGATGAATCTGAACCTGAATCTGGAGCCGTCAACTCGCGCTTTCCTATGGAGAAAAGTGGCGAGTCCATCCGCTTCAACACAGTCGACTATCATGCCCTCTCGACAGAGGAACCATCTCGGGTACGGGAAGCTTTCCGACCTACGCCTAGGACGCACGAGCCACGACTGGCCCAAGTCTGCATGGCAGGATCGGAACAGCTCTCAGAGACCGAATTCAGCGCAACCGAGCGCGATATAATCGGCGTCTCGCGGGAGGCCTGGAAAAGGGCCAAGAAAGCCATGCGGAGGAGTCAGCCACCCGCGGCAGGAGCTTCACAGGAGGACCTAACCGCCTACCACTACCACCTAGTAAGGGCGGCCTCAAACATCAAAGAAGCCCGGGCAGATCTAGCCCGTCGCAGAAGAGCGGCGGACGAGTCAAGCCTGCGACGAGTCGAACAGTCCCTTGCACCCTCAGTTGGTAGCCGACCCGCGAGGAAGGGACACGCAACATCGTCAAGGGGCCACGAATCCGTGACTGCGACCGACAGGTCGACCACGTCTTCCTTCATGAGGGTCGACGATGACGGCAACGTCTACCCGCAAACCCCAGCTGCCGCGATCCTAGCCGCAGCAACTTACATGCAGATGAACCAACCGACGGAAAGCGACCCTCGGGTGGAACAGTACAAACAAATTCGCAAAGGACTAGGATTGGCGGCCGCAAGGCTCGCTTCTCACGATCGCAAGAAGACCGAAGAACAATTGGAGAAGGAGCGACAGGAGAAGGACAAGGACAAAGAAACGCCCCGCAGGCACAGAAGCTCATCCCCAAGAAAAGACAAATCGCCACGACGTGGTCGAGGAAAAGAAGCCCGCCGCCGCGGCGATAGTCGAAGCAGCAGCGACGACAGCCCGAGAGACAAAAGCTCGCGGCACCACAGCAGCCGCTCGAGAAAACGAAGCAAAGAACCAAGGAAAGATAACGACCGCGACCGGTACGAACACGACGCGCGATCAGATCTCGCCCAAAAGAAGGTGGATAGAGCGAGAGCTTCACGATATCGCGAGCGCTCCTCATCCAGGTCCTCGGACGACGAAACCTGTGGAGCACTCTGTTTCGCTCGCAGCATCCGTGAAGCACCTCTACCCAAGAGGTTCAAGCTCAGCACGGAGGTGACAAAATACGACGGCTCACTCGAGCCCTCCCAGTGGTTAAGCGACTACCTCACGGCAGTAAAATGCCAACGTGGGAACAAGAACACAGCCATGCAATACCTCAATTTGCATCTTACAGGCGTGGCCCGTAGCTGGCTGGAGAGAAGACCCAAATCTTGCTACGCATCGTGGGACGATCTACACCGCGATTTCTGCAAAAATTTCCAGTCGACTTACAAGAGGCCAGCCACAATCGAAGAGTTACGAGCGTGCAAACAGAAGAGTGGCGAGTCCACACGAGAATATATCCAGCGGTGGACCACACTCAGGAACACCGCAGGGACCATCTCGGAAGAAGTGGCGATTGAGGCCTTCGCCAAAGGGGCGAGAAGAACCGCGTTTCGAGAAGAGCTAGGCAGAGCCGCGCCCAAAACCATTGGGGAGCTAATGATCATAGCCGAAAAATGGGCTAACGGAGAAGACGCGGTGCACAATGAAAGAGCATCGTCGCCCGCACACGAGGACGACCGCCATGGACGAAGAAAGAGAAGGAAATACTACGACCACGAGGACAGGGAGGAATTAGTGGCGGCAGAATTCATGCGAAACCGCGACTCTGGTCGCCGTGGAAGTCGCGAGTGGAAACCAAAAGCAGAAGAAAAATCCCCCGAGGAGGATCTCGATGCATACTGCTCGCTACACCTGTTTACAGATAAGCGCACGGGCAAAACTAAGGCAACACACCTTCTCAAGGATTGCCGAAAGTTTCTTGACATCTCGGATGCTCTCACGAGGAAAAGATTTGCATCCACCCAAAACTACCCGCCGCTGCCAGGAGGAGGACAACAATTCCAGCCGCCTCCACCACCACCTCCACCAGCAAATCCAAACATGGCGCTAGCCGCACTATCTGCGCCACCACCGCAAAACAATGGAGCCAATGTATACCCGAACCCGGTAGAACAACTCGCGATGATACAGAAGGTATGCCCCTCTCGCAGAGCTCAAAAGACTAACACGAGGCAATTGTGCATGGCAGTGCAGACACCACCGACAAAAACCGAGTACCTGAAAATGGCGGATCAGCCAATCACGTTCTCAATGAAAGACCATCCGCCACGAGTCTATCGACCAGGACACGCCGCCCTCGTCATCCAAGCTCAAATTGGTAATTATGACCTGGCCCGCGTATTCATGGACGGTGGCAGTGGCATCAACATTATCTACGCGGATACACTCCGTCGAATGAACAAGAATCTGGACGGCCTAACGGAATCAGAAACATCCTTCCACGGGATAGTTCCGGGCAAGGCAATCCGCCCACTCGGAACAATCAACCTAGAAGTAGTATTGGGCTCTCCAAGCAACTACAGAAGGGAATTCCTGGACTTCGAAGTCGTCGACTGGCCCTCACAGTACCACGCCATTCTTGGTCGAACAGCGTTCGCCAGATTCATGGCCGTACCACACTACGCGTATTTGAAGCTCAAGCTACCCGGCGAATACGGTGTGATCACCATCGACGGAGACTTCCAGAAATCGGACAAGTGCGACATAGAATTTAATGAGATCGCAAAATCTTTCGGGATGCAAGAAGAACTCCAAGAGCTGGCAAAAACCACGGATCACTCCGTTATGCCCCTCACGAAGAAAAACGCGGCTGAACTAGAATTCAGCGCCAACAGCGACACTCGCAAGCATCAAGTGCACCCGACGGATTCTGCGAAGACAGCAATGGTCTCAACAACCCTCTCGCCAGCATAGGAAGGCGCGCTCGTCAAACTCCTCCGTGAGTACTGGGAGATTTTCGCCTGGCAACCCTCAGATATGCCAGGAATACCCAGGGAGTTTGCCGAGCACTCACTCGAAGTCTTTCCTAATGCCAAACCCATCAAACAGACGACTCGACGATTCTCAGAACCCAAGCAGAAGGCGCTTGGAGAAGAAGTAAACAGACTACTAGCCGCCAACTTTATTAGGGAGATCAAGATATCCACCTGGTTGGCAAACCCGGTGCTGGTCCCCAAGAAGAACACGGATATCCTTCGGGTGTGCATCGACTACACATCGCTGAATAAGCACTGCCCCAAGGACAACTTTCCTCTACCACGAATCGACCAGATCGTGGACTCTACGGCAGGCTGCCAACGCCTCTCCTTCCTGGACGCCTATTCGGGATACAATCAGATCCGAATGAAAAGGGGAGACGAAGAGAAGACGGCATTCATCACACCCCACGGTGTCTACTGCTACACGACAATGCCCTTCGGCTGAAGAACGCAGGCGCAACATATCAGCGCTGCATGCAAAGATGCCTCGCCAATCTCATTGGCAAAAACGTACAGGTGTACGTCGACGACATTGTCATCAAAACTCGAGTAGAGGACACACTCCTCGAGGACATCAGAGAAACATTCGACGCCCTTAATGCATATCGGATCAAGCTCAATCCGACCAAATGCGTTTTTGGCGTCCCTGCAGGAAAACTACTCGGGTACCTGGTATCCGCCAGAGGCATTGAAGCCAACCCGGAGAAAATACAAGCTATCTTGACTATGAAGGAGCCAACCAATCTACGCGGAGTCCAGCAGCTCGCGGGACGACTAGTCGCCCTAAACAGGTTCATCGCACGATTGGGAGAGCAAGCGCTACCCTTCTACAAATTACTGAAGAAGACGGACAAATTCGAGTGGAAACCCGAAGCTAAACAAGCGTTCGCAGATTTGAAGCGATTGTTGCAAAGCAGGCGCGTCCTTGCAACACCGCAAGAAAGGGAGCCGCTTCTACTATACCTAGGCGCTACAAACCAGGTCATCAGCACAGCAATCGTGGTCGAACGACCTGAAGACGGCAAAGCGTACGGAGTCCAACGACCAATATATTACATCAGCGAAGTGCTCTCGCCATGCAAGCAACGATACCCTCACTATCAGAAGCTGGCATATGGAGTTGTTCTCACGGCCCGAAAGCTCAAACATTATTTCCAGGAACATGCCATTACAGTGGTTAATGATGCGTCACTCGGGACAATCATGAACAACCCTATGGCATCCGGAAGAATAGCAAAATGGAGCATCGAGTTGGGCGCCTGGGACATCACCTATACAGAACGAAAAGCAGTCAAATCTCAAGTACTCGTGGAATTCCTCAGCGAATGGACAGAGCTACAAACGCCCGGACCACCCGAATACACGAGCAATTGGATAATGTACTTCGATGGATCCAAGAGAAACGAAGGATCAGGAGCTGGAATCGTTCTTATTTCACCTCGGGGAGACAAGCTGCAATACGTCCTGCGACTGGACTTTCCACCAGACGATCCAGCCTCGAACAACGACGCAGAATATGAAGCCCTGTTGCACGGGATGAAGATGGCAATCGCCTGTGGAGCTACCCGATTAATGATCTACGGTGATTCCAATCTCATAGTGCAGCAGACGATGAAAGAATGCGACGCCATTGCTGAAAACATGGTCGCATATCGTGACATGTACAATCTACTCGAAGGAAGCTTTAAAGGTTGCGAGCTGAAGCACATTGCAAGATCTAGCAACGAAGAAGCAGATAGATTGGCAAACATGGGTTCCACGAATACACCCATACCGCCAGGAATATACTTCGAACGGATGATCAAGCGATCGGTCAAAGTGAAGAAAGTTGCAGCAGCGCCAGAAACAGAGGTCAGCCCGCAGGTCGCGCTTATCGCGCTTATTCATAATATATCACGACAGGTTTTCCTGGTCGAGCCAGTCTGGACGCAGAAATATCTCGACTACCTGCTCAACAGACAGCTCCCGGCCGATCCACGTGAGGCTCGACAGATAATCAGGCGTAGCAAGTCCTTTCGAGTAGTCAATGGAGAATTATACAAGCAAAGTATCTCGGGAATACTTCAGCGTTGCATCGCACCCGAAGATGGCAAGGAATTGCTCCAGGACATACACCAAGGAGATTGCGGACATCATGCTAGCTGGAAAACAATAATGGGAAAAGCTTTCCGAGCAGGATTTTACTGGCTAACAGCAGCCAACGATGCAAAAAGCCTGGTCGAACGATGCGACGCCTGCCAGCGATTCGCACCAAGGCCACACGCCCCTGCTACGGAATTGCACATGATACCAATAGCCTGGCCCTTTGCACAATGGGGGCTAGACATGGTTGGGCCATTACGCAAGTCCACACCAGGTGGATACACACACTTGCTGGTCGCAGTCGACAAGTTCACCAAATGGATCGAGGCTATGCCAGTAACCTCAGCAAGCGCCCAATGCGCCGTCAAGTTTCTCGACTCCATTGTATGCAGATTTGGTGTGCCACACGACATCATTACAGATAATGGTACAAATTTCACAGCAAAGGAAACACAACAGTTCTGCGAGGAAAAAGGCATCAATTTCAAGTTTGCCTCAGTCGCTCACCCGCAAACGAACGGACAAGTCGAAAGATCCAACGGCTTAGTTTCGGCTGGCATCAAGAAGCGACTACTCGATCGTCTACACCCCGCCGCAGGACATTGGGCGGAAGAGCTACCCTCCGTACTCTGGAGCCTGCGCACAACTCCTAATCGATCAACGAAGTACACGCCATTCTTCATGGTATACGGGGCAGAAGCAGTCCTTCCCGAGGACGTTCGATTCAGTGCCCCACGAGTTGTAGCATACAGCGAAGAAACTTCCAACAGGGCGCTCGCAGAAGATATGGATGCACTCGACGAAATGCGTGACATCGCACTAGCAAGATCCGCGGTATATCAGCAATCCTTGCGCAACTATCATAGTCGCCGAATACGCCACAGAGCATTCGCGGTTGGGGACCTAGTGCTGCGGCTCAAACAGAAGGAAGGACACAAGCTCGAACCACCTTGGGAAGGACCCTTCATCATACACGAAGTCATCCCAGGTGGAGCCTACAGGCTAAAGAATCCGGCGACCGGAGGGATCTACTCCAATCCGTGGAACATTGCACACCTCCGCAAATTTTATCCATAGGTTTACTTGTTATCACAACAAAAATAAGGCTATACTAGCCAGTCCTGTAGCTCGAATACATGGCTTCTCAGTCATTGCAATAAAGACATGATTCCTTCATCATATTCACTCGAAGCTTCTCGTTCTTTACATGCTAAAAGTTACAGGTACACACCCCATAAAACACACGGGGGCTATACCTACAACTAAGCATCAGTGAAAAACATTATACAAACAAGGTTATACACCTTACAACAGTTCTTACAAACTATAAACAGATTACAGGATATTTACATCCGACAATCAATCAAAACACTGAGCATTCTCAGTCGCTAAAACTCTATCCACCTCCTCAGAGGTCAATCGGATAATTTTCTCCGCTGCAGGACGTACAGCATCATAATACGGCGAGATATCCTCGATTGCATAATCTGGGCGCCGAGCAACGGAGTTAACATCTATCTCAGGATGCCATATGCGGACAAAAGAGAGAGCTACAACCGCGCCGCACGTCATCTGATTGCGCACACACGCGCAAACTTCTCCTTCACGTCCAAACAACCTGAGAAGATAGCCCCAGTCTTCGGGACCTTTTTCGAGTGGGTAAAATGCAGCGTTCATCGCAACCAAGACCTCGTGAAAAGAACTCACGAGAATTCTCGCCTGGAGGACTCGAAATTTCAAGGTGGCCATCACAAAACCCCGACTGCGATCAGACCAAAAATTGTTTGCATGAGGTTTGGAGCTACTAGCCTCTTGAAGGATGTGATTTTCTACCCACTGCTTTTCTTCCCAGTCATCCGGATTAACGACTGAAGAGCAAAAACACACTCAGTCAGATAAGGAAACAAGGAAGAAAAAGGCACGGGGGCTGCACTACTTACAAAGCAAGTCCCTTGCGACTACAGCCAACTCATCCATCAGAAATTGTTCGCGTTCAGCCGCCAATTTCTGCTTGGACTTCTCCACATCGGCTATCCCGCGCATAGCTTTAAGCTTGCGCTCACCCTCCTGGACCTTATCACGAAGGCCCGCAAAAGTGCCAACAGCGGCAACAAGTGGATTTACTGGAGTACCACGTCCACCCGAAGTTTCCGCGATAAACCCAGTAGCCTGGAAGAATACAACGAAAGAAGTAAGATGCCCTACTCGAGTCATTTCTAGTCGCATATCTGACAAACGCTCGGGGGCTACTCCCATCGGGAGACAACGCACAAACAAAGGGAATGAATTGCAAGACGAATTCTTCGATTAAAGACAACAAAGGTACGGGAATACATCCCAAGGTTCATTACATTCAAGGAGAAAAAAGAAAAACTATGAAGCTACATTGGTGCTCCCGCTGGCAGCAGTCGCCCCTCCCCGCAGTCGAGCAAAAATCTCAGACAGCTTCCGAGCAAGAATAGCGGCTTGCACGCCAAAACGAGAGAGCCATACCTTTTTACCCGTGGAGGGTTCGACTGGAAGAGATGAGTACGCCTCCTCCAAACCTTCGACTCCGTGCGCCAAAGCAAATTGTATCGCGGTCTTTGCACCAGACTCCGCCTGTGCGGCCGCGAAGGCATCCAGAAGTTTGTCTTCTGAGAAGACCTTCAACAGATCATCTAGCGCGGGTGCAGGAGTGGCGTTGGCGACGAGGCGACGGTGCAGTTGCACCAGCACTTGAGTAGCATCATTAATCATGGAGAGAACTCCATCAGTGTTCCTTTTTAGCTGGGCAAGTGTGTCGGTTACCACATCCACCCGCTGGAGTCCAGGGATCTCTAGAGGAACATCCAGAAGACTTGCAAAAGAAGAAAATAATACTTAGCAAAGTTCAGCGAAATGAAGAATCAAAGTCGCAAAAGCCCAACACACTTACCCGCGAAACGCTCAGCGAGGGGACGGAGGAACCCGACAACGTCGTTATCGGCCTTACTGCCAGCTTCTTCTAACTCCTTCAAGGCCTTCCGCGCATCCGCAAGCTGTCGACTAAAATCTTCCGATTGCATGCGGGAAGCCTCCAGCTCTTGTCGAATGGCCGTCAGGTCAGCCTCCCGAGCAGTTACCTGCTCAGAGAGTTTGACCTTTTCGGATTCCGCAAATTCAAGTCGAGCTGCAAGGAGATGCTTATCAAAACTCAATAATGTACGGAATACTGAAGACAGGGAGATGATAAAGCTTACCCTTGAGAAGGTCGTTTTCAGTTTGAAGTCGGCTACGGTCCGTTCGAAGTGACTCGCAATCCGACTCGGCGAGAACGACACGACGACCAATCGCCGCAAGAGAATCAATAAGCGACTGCAAAAGCACGAAGACGGAAAAGTTAAAAGGATTAAATTGGAGTCTGTACCTGATTATTTACAATCGACTACAGCCTCGGGGGCTACTCCCATCGGGAGCACTGCCGTGCACCCGATAAAAATAAAATCATGAAGAAGAAAGAAACCAGACTTAGAGCCTGTAGCCGATCGCTTGCGATCAACTACAGCCTCGGGGGCTACTCCCATCGGGAGCACTGTCGTGCACCCGATAAAAATTTGAAGACAGAAGATGAAGTTTACCTGGCCGGTGGCACGAGAGAGCGGATCCGCGGAGCTGTCCGTCACTTCCTTAGAAGCAGAAGTCCTGGCGGCAAAGCTGGGGATTTCACGTCTCACAATCGCAACTTCGGGGGCTGCTCTGGGAGAATTTTGGACGGTGCCCGCGGTGGGAGTTTCACCCGCATCCTTTGCCTTATTCCTCTTTTCGGGAGGAACGGCAGCGGCGTACCTGCGGGGACTGATCGTCTGCAGTCTGTAGCGAAAGATAGAAAACATCAATATTGAAGCACGGAAAATGTTTGATCAAGAATAAAGAAGAAGCGCTTACTCGTCGTCCTCGTCGTCGTCATCCAGCAAGTCCGCGTTCCAAGCGGGCGTCACCACTGGGAACGAAGGCGAAGGAGCAAGAGAGCGAAGTGGAGTCGCATGGATAGGGGCTTGACTGGGCTATGCTTCCAAAGATTTATCTTTAGAAGTAGCTTCGTCTTCACCTACCCGACGACGTTTCGTAGGGGCGCCATTCGAGTCTTCAACGTCATCCGAAGAATCGTGTTCTGAACTCCAAGAGGCGTTGGCGACGCTGGTGTCAACCGCGCCGTCTTGATGACTCGATACTTGCTCTGAGGCAGCCTCTCCCGCAGCTGGCGGGTAGCAGTCCGCCATAGCTAGGCTCTACGAAGACAAGAAGAAGACGAGAAAAATCTTATCGACTAGAACTCCGAACAAAAAGGGAACAACTCAAAGACGAGAAGGAAGAAACTAACCTCGGCTGGAGGAGGATTTGAAGCGGCAAAGGCTTCAACCGAACAATCGGGGAATTTCTCCCCCACCTTCAGTCGAGTGATACCCGCGATTTTCTTCTCGAATTCCACATTCGAAAGCTCCTCGCGGCTTACTCGGCTGGGGTCCTCTGAGCCTTGATACTCCCACATAGCGGAGGGCCTTTGTTGAAGTGGCTGGATCCTGCGCTTCAAAAAGATGCTCGCAAGATGCATCCCGTTGAGCACGACTCCCGCGGTCTGATCCCGGAGAGCAGCTACTCTTGCGAGTAAGGGCGCGACGGTCTGAGTCTCCTCGGCTGACATCTTGTGCCCCCAGGACTTTCGCCTTGTCAAAACAGCGAACGAGTGGAACTCCACAATCCCACCCGAGCTGTTGTCGGTGACGTAGAACCACCCCTTCCGCCAGCTTTGCGCGGAGTCGACAAAATGCATGTTGAAGTAGCTGCCTTCTTGTCGAGCTTGGATCCCGAAGCCGCCCGTGCGAAGCGGTTCGCCGAGCTCGGACTCCACCCGCGATCTCTCGCGGAAGATCCGGACTTTGAAGAGCGCCTTCCAAAGCGTCCAGTGCGGGCGAATGCCGAGAAAGCATTCGCAGAACACGATGAAGCACGAAATGTGCTGCACCGCGTTCGGGGGAAGATCGTGAAGCTGTATGCCATAGACACACAGCAACCCGAGGAAGAAGGGATGAAGAGGAAAGGAAAGGCCCCGAGTCACGTGGTCCACGAAGACCACGCGCTCGTTCGATTGAGGATTGGGTACCTCTTCCTTTTTTCCGAGACGGACTCGCTTCTCCGTCTCCGCCGGCAGCAACCCTTCCCGCTGCATCTCCTTGATGCTTTTCGCGGTGGTGTTGGGGGAGCGCCAGTGGCCGGCGCGGGGCGCGGGTTGCGCAGAAGGTTCACCGGATGCAGAGCCGACAGCACCGCATCTTTTTCCGCCAGCCATTGCTTGCAGCACGAGCTCGAGCGCGAGGAAGACGAAGGTGGGCGCGAGGAAGAAGATGGAGACAGAGAGCTGGGAAAGTTTTACCGTAGCGCTAACACCCGTACTTATACACGGAGCGAGACGATCTCAGCCGTACGATGCGCTACGCGGCGCTTATCACGGCCGCCACGCGTGAAGATGAAACGAAGCGGCGGCCAGCGTTGTTCCTTGCCACGATCTTAACAGAAGATCGTGCGCATTTACTGCGCGTCTCGCGTAAAAACCGGGAACGGCGTCTCGTTTCCCGGTCAAAAAGCTGACCAGGTGGGCCATCATCTGCTGCCACTCCGTCACGTCCCATCGGGAGAAGGGGAGTGCGCCATGACGTCATGGCATTCGTCATTCAAAATCAAGATCTTTTCGATTGGAAGTTCAAACGCGAAAGTATCTTCGTACGAACATCAATTCCTTCGGATAGAAGCAACTTTTTCGTGAACAAATTCATGAAGCAAAACCTCTTCGAACAAGAGAAAAATACCCTATACACGAAAACTCTTTCGTATGGGCACGGCATTCCGAACATGAAAACTCTTTCATACGGGCTTATCTTTTCTTCCAGCACGAAATTTCTTTCGTACGGAACTCAAACAAATCGATCGGGTAGGAAGAACCTACCTCTCCTACACATGATAAATTTACATCATAAAAACCTGGATTGTTCAGCCGACTAGGCACATCCGGATGCCATATTCTTCGAATATGAAGGTAAGACCCGAAAAGATCTCTCTTTTGGGCCTGGAATCGCACTCGAAAGTTGCGTCCTCCGGTATAATTCCGTGTCAACAACACGAAGAAAAATCCTAGCGGACGCGCCGGGTACCCCCATAGGTTAAGTTCGATTCGATAAGTCCACAACGGCCCAGTCGCAACAATCACCTCATCGGATTCGAGTCGGAGGTCTCGAATCTGTGTAGGCCAGGAATGTTTTTGCCCTAGTCGCAATTAATTGGCCCTGATCTCTCGGGAGAGCCAAGTTGCTGTGCCACATCCTTCTGTGAAAAAAGCCGTAAAAACAGGCACTTATATTGCTCGATACTCGAGCGTGAAGACCCATGATACAGGGAACACACCCTTTAAAAACAATGACTGTCAGGGCGGTCCTCCATAAAAAACAAGGAAGATTTGACCGTCTACTCGACTGGAAAAGTCCCAGTCAAGCACACGCTCGGGGGCTACTGACGAAGATATGGATCCTGGACCCTCCGGGTAAGGACACCCCCTCTCAGGCTCAAGGCCAAGGCCCAAGAGGAAGCGCCCTTGGAGTGCTCTAGAAGGCCCATGTGAAGCCCACCCGCATCAGCTTGCGGGTTAAGTTAGGAAACTTGTAACCGACCTAGCTAGGGTTTGAGTCCTCTTCGGGTAGAACTCGAGACCTGGCCATCTATATAAGGCCAGGAGAGCCCCCAAGGAGAGGACCAAGTAATACCGCACGACCAAAAAGCCTCGGAACTCGAGATCTACTCTCGATTCGAGCAACCTGTAACCGATCTAATCATCCAATACAGATCGACAGAAGGCAGGAGTAAGGGTTTTACCTCTTCGAGGGCCCCGAACCTGGGTAAATCTCGCCCCCTGTCAAGCCGACGATTCCACCAGCGCTCATGACTTCTCCTAGTCGAAACCCGATAGGGTCACCTGGGGGATTTGTGGAGTCAGATATTCGACACCGTTGCATCTTAGCATCTTTTTTTTGTTCTTATTTGGCTTTTATCCATGTGTAGTTTGAGATTCTATCATCATATTCAAGATAAGACCAAGTTCATCGAAAGCAAATGTTGTGTGAGAAACTTATTGCGTTTTTTTATATTGGAGGTTGTGTCAGTTCGTGTTTTATACTGAGGTCTCAACTTTTCCATTTTTATATATCCCTTGTTTTACTATATTATTCTCTGCATGATTTTGTAGAGCTCTTTTTTTTGGTACTAGCGAGCCCAAGATCATCGAAAACAAAGTTTGCGTTCTCAAGTTATGATCGATTTGGTTTGTAGTGTTACTACAGTTTACCAAGCGGTAGTATCGCTGCATGAGAAGTAGTACCACCCTAGTGCCGCTAAATATGGCCCGAAAGCACTCTTGAGCGAAACCCTAATTGGAGGTAGTACCTATTGTGGAATCACCCTCGGGCCCCTATGCTCACTAAGGAAGACCCGGCGGAGCTGGAGACCTAGCAGAGGACGTGAGACCCGTTTTTTTTTCATGAGAGCTTTCTGGGCCAGACCCGACGTAGATGGAGACCTAGCAGAGGAAGCGAGACCTTGCGGAGCCCCAGGCCCACCTGGAAATCAAGCCTAGCCGCGGGTTCAGACCCGGTTTATCTTTAGACCCGGTCGAAACCTAATCTAGTTTCTAAGACAAAAGCTTCTAGACTTGGTAACCAGAGGAGTTCTATAAGATCTAGTCTATCAGGGCTTTTCAAAAATTGCAAGTTTGCTTAAATTAGGCTTGTAGATATATATAGTTATCCACAAAACAAGATTTACAAAGATCCCAAAATAAAAATTGTGTGAACGTATCAAATTTGAATTTTCTTGATTCTAATGTGTTCTACATATTGTGATGATTTCAAAAAGTACAAGATTGTGGACAAGTGGTTAAAAAGTTATGGTAGATCTAAGTTGCGGGGCTTTGTTGCAAATTTATTGTTTAATAGAAAAATAGGCGATCCAGGGGATAAAGAACGGAGCAATCTGATTTTTCGGTACCGCTTCGGCTGGATTTAGGCTCACAGACGTTGGATCTAAGGGGGTGGGACGACTCGGATCTAAAGATGCTACAGGTTTAAGTGGGCTAAAAAGGGCCGTGGGATCAAGATCCAACGGACAGAGAGAAGGCCTTACAGCGGCGGTGCAACTGGCCGGAGATGGCGACTGGGTGGCGCGTGCTACCGGAGTTTCGACGGCGGCGGCCCTCTGGTGCTCTTCCGGGCTCGGGAAGGTGCTAGGGAGGCGCGACACGACGAGGGAAGCCGAATGGAGGCGACGGCACGCTCGGTGACGGTCCAAGTCGAGTCGACGGTGTAGTGAAGATCCTGTAGCGGTGGAGTCGAGGCAACTCCGGCGAGTCCGTCTGTATGTCCTTGTGCTTTTGCGAGTGGAATAAAATGTTAGGGAAATGCGGGAGAGTGGGAAGAGGATGAGGGTGTGCTCGATGGGGATACCGGTGACCTCTAGCAGTGGCGGCGTGTTCATGTGTGGTTCTAGGGTTAGCAACTCTGGTAATCAATTGCGACCGCCTAGATGCGCAATCTCGAGTATAGGGAGAGGGTAAACGGAGGGGTTGTCATGGGATGGGATTTGTAGAATCTTGAATCTGGTCAGTAATGAGATGAGTGACCTCTTCTCGTTATGTTGTCCGGGTAAATGGATCTTACAGAGCTAGTGGTGCAGTCGAGGGGCATCCGTCAAGGGGACCCCGTCATCCCTTATTTTTTATTTTTTGCAAAGAAGATATGTCTTGGCTTCTGCATAAACAGGACACCCGAGGCAAGCTACAAGGTATAAAAAATGTAGAATCGGACCTTCTATATCCCATATACTGTTTGCAGATGAAAATATCTTCTTCGCGAGGAGTGATGCACGGAGTGTTGGACATTTATTGTCAATGTTCAAGAAGTAAGATCAATTTGGATAAATCTACTATCTTCTTTGGACATGGCCACCAGGCTGAAATCAAGGATGAGATTAAACATCAATTGGGTGTCTATAATGAATCTCTCCATGATTCCTAACTGGGTATGCCTACGCAGATTGTCCGTTGTCCAATTGTCACTTAAGATACCTAAATGAGTGCATGTGGAGTAGGGTCAATGGTTTCTCAGATAGGCTACTTTCAAGGACCGGAAATGAAACAATGTTCAAGGCTGTTATTTAGGCAATCCCGACATACGTGATGAGTTCTTTTTAGCTCCCGATTACAACTTGTGAACAAATGAGAAGGACTATTGCAAACAGTGGTGGGGTTTTGACAATGGTCGACGGAAGATGCACTGAAGATATTGGGAATGAATCTCAAGTCCTAAGGGGATGTGTGTCATGGGATTTCGCGACATGGAGATCTTTAATAAGGCCATGTTAGGAAGACACTTACGAAGATTAATTACATAATCCACGCCCTTATGTTCTTGGGTGATTAAGGGGCGCTATTTTCTTCATGAAAACGTTTGGAATGATCATGTTCCTTGATCCTCCTCATTCATTTGGCGCAACACTATTCATGGAAGAGACCTGGACCAAAAAGGTGCGTGTTGGTGGTATAGGTGATGGCGCCTCAATCAGAATTCTGGGAAACAAGTGGATTTCTCGTGTATTTCCGGATCATCATAAAACATTGGCTATTTTATGTGACGGTATACTCACTCCTTGCGGATGATGCACGATCATGGGATGAGACCTTAGTCCATGTCGTAGATAACTAAGTGCTCCAGATTCCAATCAAATGAAACGGTGGTGAAGACTTCATGTCATGTCCTCTCAGTCGTTATGGTGTTTATACCGTACCATCAAGATACCACCTGGCATATTCCGAACAGTTTGTGAAGACACAAAGTATTGGAGGCTGATGGCATGAAATTACACACCCGTTGGGAGACTCCAAGAGGAAGGTGTGATGTAATGCGGCAACAAATTTCCCCAGTTAGGAACCAGGGTGATCACACAAGTAGGACTTTAAAGACTCTCAGTAGGTTGCTTGTGGCTCGGCATCAGAAATATAGGTGTTGATGATAGCAAAGCGTGGACATGCACACAAAAAACACAAACTCTCTCTTTCTCCCAGCTTTATGAGAAGGTTGTCAATCTTCCCGTCTTGCTGAAAACTAGAGAATTAATTGTATTGAGTGTTTGGAGAATATTAAACGAAAACAGAACATCGAGCTAGTGATGATGAAACCAAGTAACAAGGTTGTAATAAATGAGGAAAATAGCACCGGGGGCCATAATTTCACTAGTGGTGTCTCTTTGGGTAAACAAATTACAGCTGGACAATTGACAAATCATGATTATATAACAATATTACTATGACAAAATATAATTCATGGGTTCTAATATTGTAGGCATTACGTAAAGATAAATAGATCGACATCTGACAACATCTATTTCTAAAAGTCCACCTTGAGACAGAATTACATCAAATTTTGTTGTTATTAGGTTGCAGCAATGAAGTGACTGCTTGTGTGCAGCAGACAAATGTAATAAGAAAATTATGTAATGTAAGCAATAATTCTCATCCGTAGATGAGAATAGGTTTCTTGTCTCCCTAATGGCAACAACACATCCCCCTCCTACACGTTTCTGTCACTCGGGGCGTTGGTTAAGGAAGGCATGAACCCACTATCTATCATATAAACCCTCTCTTGGAGGTGCATACAATAAATTGGCCAAGGAAATCATACATACCGGAGAGCATTGCAAGATAATATTAAAACTCTCTAAAGATATAAGTGAAGCAACTCAATAATACATGAACAAAGTAATCATAATTTCATGGTTCATCGGATCCCAGAAAAAACAACATGTAGCAATTACATAACGGTGATCTTGATCATGGTAGGCAGCTGCAAAGATCTAAACATGGATGCACAAGGAGGAGAGGACAACATCTAGGTACTATTAGGGACTCGTAGTCCCGAGATGAACTACTCACGCATTTGTCTGGAGGCAATAATGGCGATGTAGAGGCCTTCTGTGACGATCCCCCTCTTCGGCAGGGTGCCGAAGTAGGACTCCAGAAGGCCTAGATTGGAATTTCAAGGTGACGATGCCTCTGTATGTTTTTCGTGTAAAATTTCTATGTCCCCGTAGTTTTTAGGGTTAATGTGAATTCATAGGAGAAGAGGCAGGGCAAAGCGGTGTCTAGGGTGCCGAGGTGACCTCACGGCGCGGCCTAGGGGCCACCTCTTGGCCCCTCTCCGTCTCTCCTTTGTACTCCGTCTTCGTTCCGGGGCAAAAATAATTTAGGTAAATATTTAGGAATTTTCGCAAATATTTTCTTCAAATCTTTTCCGAAATTCAAAAACAGTAGAAAACAGAAACTGTCTCTGGGCATCTTGTTAAGAGGTTAGTCCATGAAATTATCCGGGAAACAAAATAAATCATGTTAAAGTCATGCAATAACATAAAGGACACAAGCATGGAGCATCAAAAATTATAGATTCGTTTCGGACGTATCACTGGCTGAGGTATGACGTCTTGCTCACACTATGACTCAAAGTTGTGGAAATCACTATGGTCTATTTAGGTTCCGGGCAAGATGAAGATTACTCTCCCACGTTTTACTCATAACTGTTGTCGTCCGGCCAGTAGCTTGCACGTCGACAAGTCCCGGCATTGCCTTTATGCATGCACTGAGAAGGTTTGAAACATGCAATGTTCTTTTGTCCTTTCTCAACAGAGGTCTGGACAAGGCTTCGAAGCTCTTTCGGCATTTAGAGCATTGTGGCGTTTGGTAGACTGCACTAACTTTTACGCTCCGTGGGGGCAGGCTACCCAGGGCATGGCCAGATGGAAACATGAGTAATACAATTTGTGTCTGCCGTGTGGTGGCCTGCACCGCATGAGTGCCACCGTTTTGTGCTCGGCAATTGGCTTACCTCTGTCCATGCACGAAAGCATTCGACGATCCAAAGTGCCTTGTTTGCTAGCATCCAGTCATTGGTTATGTTCACCTCTTCACTCCTCCGGTGACCTCACTATTTGACACCATTGGACTAGGGGTACCAAATAACAGTTTAGACTTAGCTATTAGAACTTCATCTTATACGGTAGAATTGCAGTTCTTAAGTACTTCCGTAACTACTACAAATGGAAGTTCATAAGTACTTCCCTAACCCTAACTTGTACGAATCGAATGGTTGTTCATAAAGGAGGGGGTTGGTTCTTCTTGCTTCTTCTTGTTCAGATCCTAGCAGTACCTCTATCCGCCCACATTGCCTCAGGCCACTCCATCTTTTTGTTCTTCCATGATTCGCTGTCATCAAAGGCCACACCATGCCCTGAGTCAATGGTGCCAGGCATCACATCTGCCTCTTCCGGGACATGGGAATAAAAGCCCCATCAAAGAATCTAGTTGTGAAGAATGGAACACGCAAGAACAAGGTTCACTTGGGTGGCAAACGGATGAAATTGCTTCTATTCAAGGATCTTCAATCTATTTTTCAGTGCAGCATATGCTCTCTCTGTTGTAACTCTAAGGCTTGAGTGTATGCGATTGAACGATTCCTTGGCAGTAGCAGGAACAAACCTTGCACTGAACTTGTTTAGATGGTACTTAGTCTTTCATAAGGGTGGAAGTACTCCAGGACGACATGCATAACCAGCATCTTCAAGGTAGAACTTACCATCAAGGATGTTGATTCCATCAGGTCTGGACATGCTATCAGCTATTATGGTTGGATCATGTGATGATCCTTCCCATCCAGCAAGCACATATGTGAACCTGAGATCAAAATCAACAGCTGCTAGCACATTCTGCCTGATGTAGTGCTTTCTCCCCATGTATGCTTTGGACTGTGATTTGGGCACTTTAGTCGTCAACTAAGTACCATCGATGACGCCAATACAATCATGCCATGAGATGAACAAACCGTTAAAGATCTAACGACATACATGTAGATGCTCTAATATGATGAGTGGTTAAGTGGTTACCTTGAAGTATGGATACCATCTAAACTTGTCTCTGATTTTTGTTGACGTTTGGCCCGTAGCTGGCTTAATCATCTCATGCCTCAACCCGCCAACTGCATACAAGCACTAGTAGAAAACGGGCCTCTAGTCCCGGGCCGTAAGGGACTAGAGGCCCCCCTTTTGTCCCGTCGACCCATGAGCCACGACTAGAGGGCAACCCACATGGAGCTCCCGGGGCTCTCTCGGGGCAGGACCATTAGTCTCGGGTGGTAATACCACCGGGGACTCGACTTTTTTGTTTTTTGTTTTTTTGTTTTTTTATTATCCTTTTCATTTAGTCTCTATTACTTCTATCTCTAATCATTGTCCCTTAATCTCAATTATTTTTAACTCGGATCACTTTCTTTCACTCTGAATCGATACTTCCCAGGAGGTCACCCATTCTCAGACTACTCCACTCTCAGCACCCTTACCTTCTGGGTTCCTTCACTCTCAGCTTCCAAGAAACAAATTATGTTTTACTGGCAATAGTTGGGTGTCAATCATGTTAACCTTTGAGATATGATGTGGCACATCTTTATTTTCTGAATCCAAAAATTATTTAGTTAAACATAAATAAATAAGTAATAATAATCTTGAATTAAAATAAAAATTAATTAATTTAAATAATAATTAACTAATTAATTTAAATAATAATTATTTACTCCAAATTGTTAGTCATTTCAACATATTATATTATCTTCAGATAGATTTTTTTCTTACGCCAAAATTTCATCACATATACATCAATTGCTTAATTAAGCGCGCTCAGATCGATCATGCATATATATATATATAATTAAACAAGGACACATACATGTCTTTTAGGGATCGAATATATAAACATCACATACTAAACAATACATAATATGCATATATAGGGCGTCACGAGACAGAGCTCCCATCTACACGGACTGCTCGTCCTCCGAATCGTCCCAAATAGTAGGAGACCGGGGGGCAAGGTGACGCTGCCCGGTACAGCTCGTAGGAAAGGTACCCATCGATAGATCTGTAATCAATGTTGATCTGGTCAAGTCGTCACTTCTCCCAATGATTGTGCCTCGAACTGCCGAAATCTTTTTTCATGCTACCGTAGTTCTCGTCGATCAATGCGGCTACCATATCAGCCATGGAAGTCCTCTCAAACCAAAGATATTACTAGTACAGATCCCTTCATCAGTGGCGCACCAAAAAGAGATTCTGTGGCGCACCCCGGGGCCACAGGGGTGCGCCACAGAACACACGCCACAAAAATATTTTCTGTGGCGCACCAATCCCGTGCGCCACAGAAATACTTACTTCTATGGCGCACCTCCAGCCTGCGCCACAGAAAGGAGCATTCTATGGCGCACCAGCAACATGCGCCACAGAATGAATAGCAGATTCTATAGCGCACCCGTAGGGATGCGCCACAGAAATAAGGTGCGCCACAGAAAGATTTACTGGTGCGCCACAGAAAAGGATGATGTTTTTCGAAATTTAATTTGTTTCTGCTGTATACAGTTTGAATATACAGGAATTATACAGGAATTATACACAGCAGTGATATTTGACAACATATAACATACTACTGATATTTTACAAAGTTACTTAATCACAATAGTGATACATAGTGCAAAGTATCGATTTTGTCTCAAAGTGATCACATAGTTACTCGAGTTGTCAAACACATCATCGAACAATTATTGTCACCACATAGTTACTCGAGTTGCCAAGTTACAAATGCCTAAGCTAAGATGAAATAGACTACAAGCACGGCGACGATGGTGAGCAAGAACGGTAGCTTGATGGAGGTCTTCATCTTGTTCTTCTGTTTCGACTGGTGGTCCCTCCACTTCGCAACCGCCTCGTGTCTAGTCTCGTATCCTTTATAGCAGTTGCCGCTGAACTTGTCCACCTGTGCTTTACAGTCCTTCCACTCGTCATAGACTCCTGGAACCCGACCCTCGAACACCACGTAGTACGTCATCTATATAGATAGACACAAAGCATATTAGTAAGTATAATGCAAAAAACAACTAAGGCATATATGTTCACCAAAAACAACTAAGGAAACAAAAATAAGCATCAAAGATATACAACATAAAACTAGGCCTAAGTTTAGAGCTAACTAGTAGTAGCTAGCTAGGCCTAATTAAGTTTAGAGCTAACTAATAGTAGCTAGCTAGGCCTAAGTTTATAGCAAACTAATAGTAGCTAGCTAGGCCTAAGTTTAGAGCTAAACTAATATAGTAGCTAGGCATATATATATAAGTTAAGCAAATTTTGTTAAACAAACTAATAGTAGCTAGCTACGCACACCTCGATCAACGATACCTCTTCTGGAGAGGCGCCGGAAACGGCTTATATAGCTCCTTCGTCATCCACGACCTACGATCAGCCTGCCGCTCTAGGAGTTCCTGGATATCCCTCTGGCATAACCCTATGGGCTGGTTCAAGGACCCTCCCATTTTGTTGACATCTTCAATAATTATCTCCGACAACTTGACTTTGATACGATGAAAATCTTGCATAAGATCTTCCTGTGAGATTTCCCCCGCCATTTTGTTGGACCAGTCTCGGAGTTTAGAAGGATGATTCATATTATTTGCATCGCGGACAATCCCTTTGAGGTGATGGAGGGCATAGAAGGCCTCCTTTGTGCTCCAAGCCGGCTGCTTGATGCAGGGGAACTCGGTCACGTGCCTGAACCCGTATTTGCCAGTAGCCGGCCTGATACATTCTTGTTTCTTTTGGAATGTGCCTCCATTTTGGGCGTAGCCGTTGAGAGCCTCATCGAGAACACTCCTTATTCTGGTGTAGTCTTTCTTCTTCGTCTTATTCGACGAGTCGAAGTACTCGGCTAGTGACCACTTTGGGCAAAGCACGATGAGTGTGCAGTATGTGTCCCTGCTCAACACATGCAATCGAATCCAGGATAAGCAATGGATGAAATCTAGAAAAAAAAACATTAGCTACGATGGTCGCGATACTTACTCGGGAAAGACAGGCAAAAGAATGTCCCTCTTGTTCTCACTGTTTCTCAACATGAAGCTCTCGAGGTACTTCACTGCCTTGGTCCATGAACTTGATCCTTCCTCCAGCTGGCTATCACGCATGCAGTAGGGATCCGCTACCATAACGTACGGGGGTAACTCTCGCTGGATCTGCAGCTGAGCATTGAGCGCGTATAGGCGGACCAAGTTATAGTCCAGCCGTCTCGAGTGAAACAGATTGAAGATATCCTCGTACGCTATGAAGAACAGTCCCGCGGGGTCTTCATGGACGAAGTCCGGGCCCTCTGGCACCTTGACCACGAACGCCGGGTAATTTGGAGACTCTTCTTTAAGAAGTAGGCCCTCTAGCATCACGATAATGTTTTGCAATGTGAGCATTGGTCCAGTTGCCCCTTGTATCTCGTCCGGACCCAGTATCGGTTTCCCAGCTTCATGCAAGCGGGTCAAGCCATCCTTACGGGGTCGTACCACGGCGTCGGCCAAGATCTTAGTATGCTGGACCTTTTTAGTAGGTCTCTTCCTAATCTTCTTGCTGGGGGTGGCCTGATCTGCTGCGGGAGCTGGGGGTGCGGGAGCTAGGGGTGCGGGAGCTGGGGGTGCGGGTGCTCGGGACGACCCTACGATTGTCTTATGCAGTGTGCCAGGGCTGAATACTGTACCCTCCGGGTAGGTCAGGCGCTGCGTGACTTCAGTACGCCTAGGTTGATCGTCGTGACTGCGGAAGGCTTCATCGTCACGATCCATATCAGGCATGTACCTATCTTGGCTGTAGCCCGTGTTGAGGTAGGCATTGATGTCGACATTGTCATCGTAATGATAGTCATCGACACCGGCTCCAGCAAACGGGTTGTCCACGTCCTTTGGTGGTGACGGCGGCTGTGATGCCGGCGGTTGAGGCACAACTGCATTTGATGATCTTTTGGCCGGTCGTTGCGGCATATTTCCCAACAACACTTTGTGCCTTGTGGTGGTGGCAACAACCGCCGGTTCCTTCTGGGTGGTGGTGGCGACGACTACCGTTTCCTTCTGAGGGGCGGCGGCCTTGGGTGCTGTCTGGAGGGCTCTTTGCTTCGTGGGCCGGACGATCTTATTGAGCGGGGCCATAGGGGATGTGGCGCCGATGTTGCGCTTGATCACAAGAACCCCCCCAAGACGAATTTGGCTCTTCGGCCATTTCATCACCCAAGTCGTGCAGTCTCCAAGTACCAAGGTGTCCTCCTCGTCGCAGCCTGGAGGTTGAAAGGGGGGAGGACGTCGCGATACTCCGGCACTACATTGGCCAACTTCACCTTCATCACGTTCTCGTCCATTTGAGAGTGGTGCATAGTGCGTTCCCCCGGTTGTATAATAGTGCCGGTAGCAACATCCACCAACTCTCCGCCGGGCACCACGCGATGCAGGAGTACGCAAGGTTCGTCCTGTTGGGCAACATACCAGGCATCATGAGATGACAGTCATCTTGAGAAGGCGTAGTTAGATCACGACTAACTAAATAGTTACCTTGGTGATGGCGTCGAGCTCGGCGGGTGTCGAGACAAGGGCGACGGTGCCGGCGGCCGGCCCATCATTCTTCGGCATTGCTGCGGAAGGGGGCGGCGATGTGACTAGAAGGAGCGGCGCCGACGTCTGGGGGGTCAGCTGTTGCGGCGGCACTTGCTGGTTCATGCTTGAGTTGCTGCCTACGAAGGTGGGCAGATGGATCGGTCCAATTTGACCCCCCGCATTCCAAGAAGCTATCCCCTCCATCAACCCAGCGGGGATGACTTCCTTGAGCCTCTGATCCACTAATTTATTGAGTGTGTCGGGGTCCACCTCTCTGCTCTCAAGTTTCTTCTCTAGAGCCGCCATCTTCTTCTTCAGCTCCGCGACCTCCTCATCATCCTTAGTCGATGTCGTCTTCCTCTTCTTTCTCGACGACTTGGCATCTGATGCGTAGTACTCGGCTACCTTCATGTTTAGCCCAAAGCCGGAGATACGGCCAGCTGACGTCGGCGGGGCATCCAACGGCCTTTTCTTGTATGCGTTCGTCGCCCTGTTGAAAGGCGTGTCCCACCGACCCGTCGACCCTTCGGACGAGTGGTCAGATTTCCGCAACTCCCTCTCCTTCGGACAAAAGGAAATTAAGGTGAGCCCATTATCTAATTATTAGATCAATGCAATATACATGTACTTGAGATATATGTGTCCTTACCAAATGTTTCTCGAATTCCTTCACGTCCTGGTCTTTCGTCACGAATTCCCCCGTCTTCCAGTCTAAGAAGTACCGGGACCGGACAAAGTTCCTAACTTGTATATCCGTGATTTTGTGCCAGGGGTTATCTTTTCCGAGACGTTCCATGTCGCGGTCCTCCTTCTCCCAAACAGCCTGTTTTCCTCGGTAACCACCGCTTCCGCAATGTTGGTACCCTATGTTTTGTTCCCGCATATCCTCCCCCCATTTTGTCCATTTTTTACACTCCTCGGTGTTCATGTACGCCTTCAGTATGTCGAAATCTTCTTTCTCGAGCTGTGCGATGGATCTCCTCCCAGCTTTTACCTTTCGCGATCTTCTTCTTCACCCGGGATTTCCAGCTGCTCAACGCGGTGCTCATCTTTGTGATGGCTAAAGAGTCCACCCTTTTGTTGAACGGCTCCGGGAACGTGTATCGCTGGTGAAGCTTCTTCAGGAGGATTTCGACCAAAGCCTTGTTTTCGCTGCTTCTAAGGTCCGTCGTGTTGATCGACATGCTTTCCCGCACGATGCACCCTAGCTGCATGCCGTACCCTGAGGAAACCGCTTCAGGCGCCAATGGTAGGCCACTCGGCGAGACCTCGGTGATTGTATCAGTGACGTTCGCGAGCACTTGCGGCCTACGATCCTTCCTTGGGGCCCGAGGCTTCTTATCCTTCTTATCGGTCGTCGGGGCGGCGACGCCGCTACCACCAGCCGCCGTGCGGTCAGTGCCGCCACCATCGGTGCTGTCATCCTGGTCCTCTTCCTCCAAGTACCCCCAATCAACATCACCGCCGTCCTCCCGGTCCTCTTCCTCAATTCTGGTTGCAGCGTGGGCATCCCAGCCCTCTTCCTCGGCACCGGATTCGGGCACGGACCCGTGCTTGGAAGAGCCAGACATGTTTCTGTACAACAGATTGTTTCTTGAGATTGCATTCAGGCAGCATTATATATAGAAAAAGGCACAAGTCAAAAGCATCACTCGCCTACTAGCCAGCATGCTACAGAGATAGAAAGAAAAGACATTGTTTTTAGCTTCCTCTACCGGAGTTGATGCATAAGCCGTGAGAAACATGGGAAGCAGCATAAAGTCTTGGGACAAGCTACTCTAGCCAAAACAGCTAAAGGATTTTGATGAACACTCTAGCTAGAGGAGCAGAATCCCCATCTACTAGATCCCCAAAACAGCTAAAGGATCTTGCCTAAATTATTATGTAAATTGCCAGCCATTTAAACAAAAGATGCAGCAAAACATGAATAAGTAGCCTAGATGGCAAGATAAGTTTGCACATAGAGAAACCACGGCGAGGGAAAGCTTATGAAGCTGCCTAAGTGAACAAAATGAGATAGGCAGATAGCTACAGGAGCACCCAGCCACTTCATGCTCACACAAACAAGGTGTGCTCTTCTTCAGTTTGAAATAATGGCCATGAAGATTGGCAGAGAGATTGCCAACTTGCTAATCAAAATTTTCTTCAAGAATGGTATTGCTAAACACATTCTCCCTTAAAAAAATTGCACCATCAATGGATGGCCATGGCCTCTCTGTTATGCCATGACAGGTGTGCTTCTCATCTCACTGTAGCATGCTCATTTCACTCGGTTGCTTTGTATACCAGTGAAGAAAGAATCTTTGCTAGCATTGGTGAAAGGGAAAACATGCACGCTCTCGACTGCACACACCCCAAGTCTCCAACTGAACCAAATATTCCGGCGAGGTCGTGTGATGGACGTGCTCTCCGGCAAATATTTGGCTGTAGTGTTTCTACTGGGATTTATTTTTGGGGGTGTACTAGATCGTTATTGAAAAATTACAAGTGTACAGACAGCCAGGCAGCCCTGTAGCCAAGTTCAGTAACTCTGGGCCAGATTTTTAAATACAAGTGTCAGGGGTCAAAAGTTCTTAGATGTGTGTGCTTATACTATTGCTTAGAGGCAGTTTCTTCGTGCAACTTGTCAGTATCGAGTATCTACTCAGTCGGTTTAGAGAAAATAAGTATGACTTTCGTATCTCTCATCGATACGTTGCACCCCGCTGCAATTTTTGGCAAAGAGGAAATTACAAATGCGTTCTTCTTTTTGTTCTGAATTGATTTCGCAGACAGCCGGGAGTATCCTAACAGTCTGCTACCATAGCAAATGAAGATCAAAGCCTTTTGGATCTACATTGCGTGATGTCCATGACTCCATCCACAAATGAACTGCTTGTTTCCCGGAGAGTTCTCAATAAACTCATATAGGACCATAACATAGTTCAGAGCATGGTAAGGCAAGTCACATCCGAAGTTCAGAGTGCTACTTTAATATGAACGAACCCCTTCATATTTGACACGGAGCTATACGTATACTGATCCTGAAAAGGAATGACACATCACGCTTGTAGAACTGGTCACAAAAGTATGAAATCACCGGAGTAGCATGCTGCTGGTTGTAGCATGTATGTCTACAGAGCTCCTTTACATTTCAACTTGACTGGCATATGTATGTACATGCATATATATTGCAACATACAAAGCGAGCCAAACAACTTCAGGTCGTTAATTCAGCACAGAAACAGTATGCTCACGAATCAAGGTATGTACTCCCTCTGAACCGAAAGAGGGAGTACTTAATAAAAAAAGTATGTGTGCGCTACATGAAGCGACTCTCTGTGCGCTACATGAAGCGACTCTCTATATTTGGCTGTGGTGTTTCTACTGGGATTTATTTTGGGGGTTGTACTAGATCGTTATTGAAAAATTACAAGTGTACAGACAGCCAGGCAGCCCTGTAGCCAAGTTCAGTAACTCTGGGCCAGATTTTCAAATACAAGTGTCAGGGGTCAAAAGTTCTTAGATGTGTGTGCTTATACTATTGCTTAGAGGCAGTTTCTTCGTTTCAACTTTACAGGTTTGCAAACTTAACGGAAAGGTATGCAGGATGCAGGCAGTTACTAGTTGTTGCAAACTTGCAAGACCAACCTTGTTTGTTGCAAAGACCAGTACTCTGTAGTGGTTGAAGTATCCATCAAGACTGGGAGTAGTAGTTTATAATCCAGGTGGCATATGCAAGCATGTGTCCTCATAAAAAATTGGTAACAACGTGCACTGACTCCATGTAAATTCAAAACTAAAAGTTGGGATAAATATAAATATTACGACTCTAATAGCACACCATATAAAACGATCACCACAAAACCACCGGAGATGGAGCCAAACATGCATGACAAGGGTAGACCGCACAAGAGGACAGGATCAACCCTTCAGCAGCCACCTATCGTTAATTCTTGGAAGGAATTATTCATGGCCCTTATAGTGTTTCTGAGCCATACCAGCAGAACATAAGCTGGTTCTGCTCCCGAATCTGTGGCATTGTACGCATCAATACGTATTATACAGCTACTGGAAGAGGCTCCATTGGCAGTTAAAATTATAGAGCTGCTGAAACTGGTGTATTGTTTGTAAATGTACTTTCAGATGGTGGACATTAGATCAAACGAAGCGCCTTCTACAGTGATGAAGTTATCCTTTTTGCAAACAGTGGCGACAGGGCCATAAATTAGGCTAAATGGTTTAGTTTGTGCCCGTCTCTTGGTTTCGTTCGCGCTTACTAGATGGATACATATGCATATTTAAGTTATAATTTTGTCATTTTTACCAATTCTGCATACCATTGCTAATTTACTAAGTATAATAGAAAATCTACCAAGTATAAAATTCATAGAAAATTTGGGCATGACCTTTGCTATTTTTCCTATGTCTAGGAGTGCCAGAAATTCGCTCGGAAGGAAATGAATCAACTTCCTCGCGAAACATTGGCATCTCAAAAAGAAAAAACCTGCACAAAATGGAATCCAACAGTCTAGCTGTAAAAAACATTGGCATCTCTTTGAACTGGTTCAGATACATGGGAGCACTGCCACTGTAAACCTCCTCTTGTTTTGGTGGGGCACATGCTATTGAATTTTCATCCATAGATATTCTTACCTCAAAATACTTGATATTCTGTAAGAATCAGTAAAACTGACATCAAAGTTGTTGGGTTCCAGTGAGGCAAAAAGTGGTTGCAGCTACTTGTTTAATCATAGGTAATAGACTACTATCTTTATTAATGTATTTTAGGAGCAAATTGATTGCTTTCAAGAAGCCAGTCACTGAAGCAAACAACCAGAATCATCAGAAACTAAGGAGGACGGTCACTGAAGCAAACGATCAGAGGCGAAATCAACAGCGTTCATCACCAACTACACCACAACTGGATCAGAGAAGCAAAACAGGGCAACCAACATCACCACATCAACCCTGTGAAGAGGGGGCTTACCTGCCCTAGGTTGAAGGCGTCGAGGAAGACGGTTTCGAGCGGCAGCGCTCGATGCAGACGGCGACGGCGCGGCTCCTCCTCTCCTAGGTCACGGCGCGCGCGGTCCTCCTCGATGTGCTCCTCGATGCTCCTCCTCTCCTACCACCTCCACACGGCGCGCGCGGCTCCTCCTCTCCTACCACCTCCACAAGGTTCCTCCACGGTGGCGATCGAGCGCGAGGGAGAAGAAAGGATCGAGCGGGGATCGAGCGTGGTTCGTCGCACGAGATCGAGGTTACAGTGAGGGGATCGAGCAGGGATGCAAAATGCCTAAGTGTGGAAGAATACCAGGCGGGCGGGTCCACATGTCATTGGTCGAAAGCACATTCTGTGGCGCACCACGAGCCCGTGCGCCACAGAATTGTTAGAATTCTATGGCGCACGCTTCTAGGGGTGCGCCACAGAAATGCTTGGGCCTATTCTGTGGCCAAGTGTACGGGGCCACATGTCATTGGGTCGTAGTAATTTCTATGGCGCACCATCAAGAAAGTGCGCCACAGAATTCTGTGGATAGATAAATAAAAACACGCACGGTTGTACTTTGACAAATCTGTGTTACTAGTGCAGTGGTTTGCTGTGAGGTTCTCACCACCCAGGTTCGAATCTTGATATTCCCCCACATTTTTTAACATTTTATTTAATTGTAATTAAAGAAAGAAAACAGTAAATTACAATTACAAAAATAAAACACACATTTAATATTAGAATATTTTTTTACATAACGTCTCACACACACATATGGTTGTCTAACATACACATGAGCATATATACATAATAAAGTCTTTTTCGTATGGTTGTCTAGCTTAATTAGTGTCTCTTTCCCTTTTTGTTGGCGACTGGATACTTTATACCGGCCACCTTGAGATTTCTTCGCGTGAACGGACAACCGTGGGTAGGTAGGGATGTCTTCCTTCTTACTTTACCAGTAGTAGGCATGTCGAAGTGCTTGTCGAACTCCTCCTCGATCTTCGGATCACCGTTCTTGTCCAAGCTTCCTCGTTGGCGTCTCCTTCCATTCCGATGATGCTCCTCTTGCCCCTCCTCACGACAACACGGCTAGGCCTTGACGGGTCGGTGATGAAGAAGCATTGGTCAACTTGGCTAGCGAGTACCCATGGCTCATTTTTCGCGGATGCGTTCTTCGATTTGGCATCGGGTATAACCATTGTGGTGAAATACCGTCCTTCTTTCTTGACATTCTTGGCCCATCTCACACGGAACATTGGCACCACCGTCTCTCCGCAGTAGTTGAGCTCCCATATCTCCTCGATCTTTCCGAAGTATCTTTCTTCCATATTAGTCTCGGCATCGCCATATGATAGCATAGTTACTCCTGAGTTTTGATTTTCGCTACTCATGTCCTTGTCCTCGGTGGAGAATCTGTAACCGGAGATGTCGTACCCCTGATAGGTCCTTACGTTCTGCCCGGGGCCCTGTGATAAGATGTATATGAGTTTTTCATCTTCCGTAGAAGGCATTTTTCTCCGTACTTCAATCAGTTGACTTTGCTTGAACCAACGCGTGAAGCCGGAGTTGTGCTCTTTGGTTACGTCTCCCATCTTCCTCGGCCCGCCCATTTCAATATAATTCTGATTGATTAAGCTTTTGTGCTCTTCCACGAAAGGCTCGATCAACTTTAAGTGTTGTAGCGCGACCCGGTGAGCCCTATCAAAGTCGTCGCGTCGTTTTTGAATGCCGACATGGACGTCGCGGCAGCCCTCGCGGTGACCGACTCCGTTGAGTCTGCCAAGGTGCGTCCTAGTGGACAAACCGACATCCTGATCGTCTTCGGTGCTTAGGTAATTGTCGCAGAAAGAGATGCACTCGTTGGTTAGAAATCCTTTGGCCATGCTTGCGTCTGGACGGGCCCTATTGCGAACGTATCCTTTCAGGACACCATTCTGCCTTTCCATCGGCATCATGTAGTGCAGAAACGTCGGGCCGAGATGCCTGATGTCATCAACGACATGGAGAAGGAGATGTACACATATATCACAGAATGTCGGCGGGAAGTAAATCTCGAGCTCGCATAGTATCACCACGATCTCATCCTGTAGCATCTTGAGCTGCCTCACGCCGATCGATTTCCGGGTGATAACGTCGAAAAAGTTGCAAAGGCCAAACAACGTATCACGGACATGCTCGTCCATTATCCCTCGGATCGCAACAGGAAGTATCTGCGTCATGAGCACATGACAATCGTGAGACTTCATCCCGGTGAACCTCTTCTTCGCTAAGTCCAGATATCTGCTTATACTCCCTGAGTATCCGTGAGGAACTTTGACTTCTACGAGGCACCTGAAAAACTGCTCAAGCTCCAGCGGACTCAATGTGAAGCAGGCAGCGGGAAGCACCACGGTGTTCTTCTTAGCCTTTTGCGGGGAGGACGTTGAGTCCCTTCCGTCTTATCCTCATCGTCATCATCATCATCACTATCGGCGAGGACCTGTAGATTTTTCCTAATGCCAAAATGTTTTAGATCGTATCTTGCTTTCGGCCCATCCTTGGACTTCTTCGAATTGCAAATAGTGCCAAGCAGACTCTCCGTAACGTTCTTCGTAATGTGCATCACATCAAGGCTATGAGGCGCGTGGAGGACCGGCCAGTACTCCAAGTCGTGGAAAACAGACCTCGCTTTCCATACACCCAGCCGCGGCTCTGGCTTGGGTCGTTTCTTTCCCGGCGAAGGGCACTCGTCCCAATTTTTCAGAAGCTCGTCGATTTCTTCGCCGCTCCTAGTGCGCGGGGCTCCATCGGGCTCGTCTTTACCATTGAACAACTCACCGCGTTTTCTCCACGGGTGATCCAGGCGAAGCCACCTTCGAGCCCCTGGGTACACGGTTTTCGAAGACCCAGGATCCCTTGGTAGCTGGAGATGCGGGGTCCCGTCCATGCACTTCACGTAGCCGCAGAATCCGTGGCCGACCTGGGCAGATACATACGCGTAACCAGGATAGTCTGTGACCGTCGTCAGCAACGCGGCTCTCATATGGAAATAATCTCTAGTGTACGCGTCCCACGTACGGGGTGGCGTCTTCCACAACGTGTCTAACTCGTCTTTCAGCAGCCCGAGATACAAATGCATGTCGACACCTGGTTGTTTTGGCCCCTGGATGAGAATACTCAAGTGTATGTACTTTTGCTTGGTGCACAGCCACGGGGGTAGGTTGTAAGGCCATACAAACACGGGCCAGCTGCTATGTGTGCTACTCTGGTTGCCGAACGGATTGAGTCCATCGGTGCTCATACCCAGCCTGACGTTCCTCGCGTCGCCCCCAAAACTCGGGAAAGCTATGTCCAATGCTTCCCACTGGGCAGCGTCTGCAGGATGTGTCATGATATAGCCCTTCTCCGGATCTTCTTCCGGCTTCTCCCTTTTCGCGTGCCATTGCATGAGCTTTGCTTCCTTAGGGTCCACGTAGTACCGTTGAAGACGGGGAGTGATAGGAAAGTACCATACCACTTTTCGAGGAATTTTCTTGTTGTTGGTTCCACACTTGTATCGTCTGTGGCCGCACTTCGGACATGTGGTTGTGTCCTTGTACTCCCCCCGATAAATTACACAATCATTGATGCAGGCGTGAAATTTTTCGTGAGGTAGGTCAAGAGGGCACACGACTTTCTTAGCCTCGTTGATACTGCTTGGCAATGTGTTCCCCTCGGGAAGGCGATCGTGCCAGAATTTCAAGTTCTTGTTGAAGCTCGAGTCGGTCCATTTGTTTTGCGTCTTCATCTTCAGAGCAGCAAGCGTTACATGCAACCTCGTATCCTCGGGGCGACACCCAGGAAACAACGGAGTCACCCCGTCTATCTCCATTTGCGCCAGCTTGGCTTTCTCCCTAGCTGCAGCTATGTCGTTGCTCGTCTCCTTAAGCAGCAGATCCTGAACATGAGAGTCCCGCAAGGCCGAAATTAGCGGGGTCTCCGTGTTCACGTCTTCATCGTCATGTCGATCTTCTCCGCCGACATATCCTTCTTCATGATGATCTTCTTCGCCGTCATTTCCTTCGTCACCTCGCTCGCCCTCTTCTTCGTGCACAACTTTTGCTGCCGGCGGTGCCACGTGGTTGCGGTCGTCAAAGAAACCGCGTCTGAGAAGGTGCTCCTCCAATTGTCCGGAATCAGAGTCAATCCAGCGCACGAGTTTGCATGATCGACACGGACATCTTATCTGCCGCCTGTTGCACCGAATCATGTCCGCCTTCGCGTCTTTCTTGTATCTAGCGATTCGAGCAGAGCTCATTTCTAGTACCATGGTTGCCTGCACAGACACATAGAGAGCAGAAAATTAGAACCACAACATGCATAGTCGCCGGAAAAATTCGGCATGACCTCTCCTATAAGTAGGACATATGGGGTGCAAAAGTTTGCCGAAATGGAAGTGAATCAACATTTCGGCAAACATCCATGCACCATGACCGCCCACACGCGCGCGACAATCGATCGGTCCACCTGCACATGCATGACAAACACCCATACACATCGATCGATGGCCACACGAGACATGCACCTCCAACTATACTCACCTCTAGTAGATTCGATACCGAGACGCGAAAAGAGCGAGGAGAGGGAGGGACCGGAGTATAGATGTAAGTAATTAGGCCCCCCCAACAACAAGAAACTTCACCAACAATTATACATCGAATAAATAGGTTCACCTACCAAAAAAAGAGAATTAAATGTGTAAAAATGGAGTGGACAGAAGGGGGAGGCGAGTGAGCAACATACACTTGGAATGAAATGAGTGGGGGGGGGAGAGAGGGGGCTGCCATCTTTATGTGCACAGTGCACATAATTCTGTGGCGCACCAGCACATAATTCTGTGGCGCACGGTTGTGCTGCACCACAGAAATGCCATATTCTGTGGCGCATCTGTCAAAATGCGCCACAGAATATGGCATTTCTGTGGCGCAGCACAACCGTGCGCCACAGAATTGGTATTTTCTATGGCGCACCAGGTGGAGTGCGCCATAATAATGGGGCTTCTGACACACAGTCCACTGATTGGTGTGGGGCCCACTCTGTTTCTGTGGCGCACGCTGTGTTGATGCGCCACAGAATTGGAAATTTCTGTGGCGCACCTGTGAGCATGCGCCATAAAATTTCTTTTCTATGGCGCACGTTTTATAGATGCGCCACAGATGGCATTCCATAGAATGGCATTTCTCTACTAGTGTATAATAGGTACTGGATATCAATATGGCACTGAGATGGTATCTCAATACGCCAGGTGTTCCACATCTTCGCCTTGTCATTAATTATGTCAACGCTAGCAAAACGTATGCCGCTGTTGACAAGGAAATCCATCGGTTCTTGACAATTTTTGTCACTACTTCAACCAAAAAAATGGAACAAATGTTAAACAAATAATGTTATGCAACAACAAATTGGATCAAATGTTATGCAACAAGTATAAGTTTCAATGCAACAAGTATACGGTTAAATGCAACAAGTATATTGTTTCAATGCAACAAGTATATTGTTTTAATGAAGCAAATTTATTCTTTCCAATGAAACATGCATTACTATATGAATATATTGCTTTCCTATGCGATTTCGGCCATCCAATACATTATTGCTATATATGAATACAAATGGAATATCCAACACAGATTGCTATATGAATACAAATGGAATTTCCAATACACATTGCTATATGAATATACACATGGATATATATATTGCTTTCTATGCAATTTAGGCCAATATATTATTGCTATATGAATACAAACGGAATTTCCAATACGCATTGCTATATATGAATACAAATGGATACACACCACTGGTAGAAAATAGGCCTATAGTCCCGGTTCGCAAAGGCCATTAATCCCGGCCGCGCAACCGGGACTAAATAGGCGCGACTAAAGGCCCCCCCCCCTTTAGTCGCCCCTCTTACGAACCGCGGCTAAAGGCCCGTCCACGTGGGCGGGTGGCGTGCGCCGGGGGCGGAGGACCTTTAGTCCCGGTTGACCACACAAACCGGGACTACATGCTATTTCGTTATTTCTTTAATTCATTTGGGTTTCTAATTATTTTTCACTTCAATTTTTCACTCCCTTTTTTGACTCCAATTTTTCACTCCCTTTATTTTTCAGAATTTTTATTATTTGCTTAGTGTCTAACTACAATTATCTCTAGTCAAATTTCTTACTCGTGGTCAAACTTCCCGCTCGGTCACCCATCCTCCCACTACTTTAGCACTAGCACGCTTAACTTCCGAGTTCCATCCCATCCCGCATCCAAATGTTTCGCACGCATGTATGTGATACTAGTATCATATCAATCCTATGAACATGTTGGTCGATGCCACATTTCTTTATTGTCTGAATTTCAAATAAATCTTCTAATAAACAAAAGTAATGATGTAATTAATAATTTTGAATAAATAAATAAACATTAACTTTTAAATTTGTATTATTTCTAAAAAATATTCAGAAAAATAAAACTAATTCATTTTAAAATCTAAAAAATACACATAATATATCAAAATATTCAGAAAAATAAAACCAATTCATTTTAAAATCTTAAAAATACAAATAATATATCAAAATATTCAGAAAAATAAAACTAATACATTTTAAAATCTTAAAAATACAATAATATATCAAAAAAAATCAGAAAAATAAAACTAATTCATTTCCCCCTTTCCTAAATGCAAAATAAAATCTGATAAAATTCATGAACCAAACCATATGAAATCTAAACCATATAAAATTTGCAGATCCAAGTTTCGACTATTATTTTGGACACAAGAACTGTTTTGGC
This sequence comes from Alopecurus myosuroides, assembly GCA_028641055.1. Classification (NCBI taxonomy): domain Eukaryota; kingdom Viridiplantae; phylum Streptophyta; class Magnoliopsida; order Poales; family Poaceae; genus Alopecurus; species Alopecurus myosuroides. The sequence continues at coordinate 17,485,445 of CM054057.1, forward strand.
AATGACTATCTGTGAGAATAATTTAAACCTAACTTTTAAAATACATAACAAAAATGGACAAACTAAAATGTTCTGGATAGATATTGAAAATATCTATCCATAGCACTTAGCCTCACATCAAGGTCAACAACCAAATGAAAATACCATCCTTTTTAATAAAAGACCAGTAGGCTCTTCTATGATTTTTAGAATGAGTTCAAAAATGAATTTTGAAGTAAATCCAACTGGATGAGTTTGGTATTGACTAGATCTATGTTTCCCTGGCTTAGATTAATTTTTGGACCTCTAGATTTATTTTTGGTGAACAGATATAGAAACAGTAGTTTTTGGTGAACAGATATAGAAACGGTAGTTTTTCTGTTTTGTTTTCTTGATGTGTTTTTGTTTGTTTGTTTTGAAATGTGTGTTTGACATAATATAGAAATAATATAGCTAGGAATTAATATAGAAATAATATAGAAATTAATAGAAAGACATATATCCATTACATAATATATCCATTACATATATCGAACGCAAGATGCGGTACACAAACAACATCTACTCGAGCTCCGAAGAGTAGATGCGGAACAACTTGAAGGCAACGTATGCATCTATTGTTGCATACTCGAGATTGATCCGGTCCAGTGGGTTCTTCCCCCAATACATGTGATTCCTCGAGGGGAAACGAGACTTCATGGTTTTGTAGTCGGCGTGATGAAGGCAGTTGCCATCGGAGCCATCCCGGTCTTGTGCCCGTACAACTCATCAAAATGGATAAGGTCCTGAAGATCAATGTAGTGATCTTCATGTATCTCAATACCCAAGCGCATCAACTTCTGCCGGTCTTGAGTGATGTCAACGCTACAGAAGTCGTACCCCTTGTTGACAAGAAAATCAACAAGTTCCGGAGATTGCTTTGAACTACTGCAACAACAAAAATAGAACACGTGTTAGATATGTTGCAACACGTGTATTCTTCCAATGCAACAAACAAATCGAAAATGCAACACCATCCTACAAGAGAGATTGTACGTGTGCGTTACCTTGCCCATTGGAAGACCAAAACGATCTCCTTGAAGGCAATCTGGATGACGGCAACATCCCGTTGATTCGCCGTATACTCTAGATCAAGCCCGAAGAACCTATGGTGTTCATCGGCTTCTTCATAGAGATTGCTCAAATGCTTAAGAGCATCGGGGAGCCTCTCGCACATATTGGTGTAGGCCACGTCGAGATTCTTGCGGCATGGTGTGGGCACACGGAGAAGGTTCCAAACGCGAGAACCCATGGGTGCTTGGTGGAGGAAGAAGAGAGGAAGAAGAGAAGAGAGGAAGAAGAAACATAGACTCTCGGGTGCGCACTGTAGCAATGGCCTTCTGCCTCTCGCTCGCGAAATAAAACCGCCACGCGGGAGGCGAGCGGTTTGTATCTTTAGTCGCGGGTGGCCAGGCCAACCGGGACTAAAGACAGGGAGGCCAGCAGTTTGGATCATTAGTCGCGGGTGGCCAGGCCAACCGGATTTAAAGCCCTCCACGCGCTTCCCAAACCGCGACGCATGACCTTCAGTCGCGGGTCGCCTCCCGAACCGGGACTAAAACCCCTTTAGTCACGGTGCGCATAATTTGGGGACTGATGGGGGCGTATGGAAGGCCTTTTTTCTACCAGTGCACGTACATGTTTCTATCCTATATAATTTCTGATCCAATCAAAATAAGATCAAGGAGAAAAATGGGAAAAGAGAAAGAGAGGAGAAGATCGATCGGAGTGCTTATTACCTTGCCCATTGGAAGAGAAAGACATGCCTCTTGTGAGCAAGTTGGATGAGAGCCACGTCCTTTTGATCGGTCGTCTACTCAAGATCAAGTCCAAGAAAAAACCCGTCGTCCTCGCGAAGCCATTTCTTCAAGAGTTCAAGATAAGTCGGAACCCTCCTACTCTCGTTCATGTATGCGACTTCGATGTTCCGACCATCTGAGTCCACGTCCATAATCTCTATTCCCATGGTGGAGAATGTGGAAGAATGAAGAGCAAGAGGGAGAAGAGAGGCGCTCGGTACTATAGCAATGAGGCGCATTTCTCTGTTTTTAAGCCTCCCCGACGGTGGATCAACTTCCAAATCGCGCGGGAGACAAACTGTTTGGCCATTTAGTCTCGGGTCGTAACACGACCCGGGACTAAATGCTCTCCAGCTAGGCGAATGGTTGCCACGACGACTTTTAGTCCCGGTCCGTGTTACGACCAGGGACTAAAAGTGTGCGAGGCGACGCGAACGGTTGTCAGACGACTTTTAGTCCTGTGCCATGTTACGACTCATGACTAAATGCTTCCAAGGCGAGGCGATCTGTTGCCCGACCCCCCTCTTGTCCCGGTTGGTAGGCTCATGGGGACTAGAGCCAAAAACCGTTGGGGTTTTTTCTACTAGTAAAGACTTATTTGAAGTAGCGTGAGATGGTCTCACATGATCTTCTGAATGTGTTATGGATGAATCTAAACCTCTTGTTATGACCAACAACATGAAGCAACATGGCAACTTGCTCTTCCACAGAGCTGTAAATGCTATCCGTCATAAGTCTGCCCTCTCTAAACCTTTTGACTAGTTCATAGAAGGGGGTTCTACCCATCTAAAGCATTTAGCCAGCCTCTACTTTGATCGAGATGTAGATGTAGTTCAGATTTATAATACTTTCCTAATCTCGAGCAAACAGTCACATATGTAAGCATAGGACAACCGGAGCGCCTAACCACGACCATGTGAATCAGCAGGATCCATGCTTGAATCACAGCAACGATTGCTACCGTGTGATTTTTCAGACGCATTCCCTCATCCTAACTAAATGGATCTGACATTAGCACTTCCTAAATCGACTAATGTACTACTTTGTTTCCTAAGGGCCCGCTTGGAATATCTGAACAAAATCCAGCGCCGGAATATTTACACCCCCGTTTCGTTGTGCCCGCGGAAATCGGCCGGATTTCTAGCAGGGAGTCCGCACGTCCGTGAAATTTTTCGGAGCTGGTGCACAGTACATGCGGGAGGGGAAAAAACGGACCGACGAAAAAAAAAGACGAACCAAGCGCTGATTCTAGGAACGGTTACTGTCGTGAATTTTTACCTCCGTTTTGCCTAAAAAACGCTGAACCAAGCAGGCCCTAAGGATGTAGTGTTTTACCTTGTCCATTGGAGACGACGGAGATCTTTCGTTGTGGGAGAGCAAGCAAAGAAGCTCATGCCATCACCGCTGAAGAAGACGTGGCTCCAGGGGTAGGGGTAGACGACACCCTGTTGCGGGAGCTCCGGTACCGAACCCCTAGACCTTCCGCCGTCGGATCCGGTGTCGGAGTCTGAAAGCGTTAAGCCGTTGGTGTAGGTTGGAAAAATGAGGAGGTGAATGAATGTGGAGGGGGGTGACAGATATGGGTGGCGTAAAATGACCATGATTTTGGACACCTCCCGCCATGCTCCCGCTTGCACCGCCGCACCAGCGCCCGGCTACATGAAAACAGCCGACTGGGTGTTTCCGGCGGGCCTATGCCAAAAATGTTTTGACGAGCGTGCCGGCCAAATAAAGGTAGCACGGAGCCAAACAACAAGTCTACCGCATGCGGGCAACCAAACGGCCCGATATCATTATACAGGCTAGTCCTGTTAAGAGCATCTCCAGCCGTTTGCCCCTATGAGGTATTTTTTTTCGCCGGATGGGGCTGTGGCGAGGGCAAAAATTCCCATCCGCACACCCAGTAGGCTGTTCTTTTTTTCTTTTTCATTCCATGTCATTTCGACGAACACTCTATAGGCATGGCCAGGGCAGTGGCGCTCGCCATCCTTGCCGTCCTTGCCGCGCACCGAGGCAGGGCAGTGGCGCTCGCCGTCCTTGCCGCGCACCGAGGCAGGGCAGTGGCGCTCGCAGAAGACCTCGGCGAGCACATGGCCGACGGCGCGGCCCTCGTGCCATGTCCCTTGGCCCGGTTTGAGCAGAGCGGTGCGCACAGTCCACGACACCGGCGTAAGTCCAACTCCTGATCTCGCCATGGACGCCCCGTCCCCATCCTCGCCGCTGCGCATCGTAATCGTCCCGTGGCTCGCGTTTGGCCACCTGCTCCCGTACCTGGAGCTCGCGCAGCAGCTCGCCGAGCGGGGCCACACTCTCGGCCTTCCTCCCTTCTTGTGACAGGACGGGGTTCCGGTTAGTGATGCCGTCTAGCGAGCGTCGCATACAAAAGATTTGATTTTGGTTTTTCATTTCCAGGTTGAGTCTATGTAGTGTCAGTTCAATCTGGTTTAGTATAGCAAGCAAGAAAGGGCAACCCACTCCCGGATTCTTCTTGATTCCTCGCCGTCTTCCGTTCAATCCAACCTATTCGATTTTTCCGCTCAAATTTCACCAATCAAAGCTCCGGCCATGGTCGTGCGGGACCAAGATCTGGACTCCAGCACCTCCTCCCTTCCGCCGTACTCCCTCCTCCACGGGGCGGCCGCGAGGTCAGAGTCGACGCGGTCATCGCGCACGCGCTGCAGGAAGAGCTCGCCATGGCTGAGGCACCCTGCTCCGCCAATGCCGTCCTCGCGCAGCACTGGTTCCGCCCTGAAATCGTCGAGTACTTACCCTCAGATGGGTCATTCTTCCTTCATCCTTTCTTTCATTCAGACCCTTTCCTCCTCTCTTGACTGCTTTTATTGCCTGAATGCTGCCGGTGCCGGCACAACCCCACCTTATGTAGAAGAACGGGTCCCTGAAGATGGCAACAATGCAAATGATTATTCCGCTCTTGACGGCCAAGTGCGCAAAAGATTGAACCACATGGTTTCTGTTCCTTGGGGGGGGGGGGGGGGGGGGGGGGGGTACTTCTTCCTTTAGATACATCTGCAGACTGCACATATTTCAGACCAAGATAGTACGTTTCAAAATATTATGGCTTCTTCTTGTTTTTTTTTTAATGTAGCAGAGGGCCTCCCTGGAGCCGTTCACTTCGTGCTTCAGCCGTGAAGATGACCTCCATAGATCTTGTGGATGATTTCTCCGCTCCCGACCGACGAGGTCGTCAAGAGACTCAACGACATGCTTCCACATTCCTGTAAGTAACTGACTCGTTTCCTACTGATGATCCAGCATACTACTACTCTCTATATGTTATAGACAATGCCCTTGGTATGCGAAGCCTTGTGCCACAGTCTGCTTGAATGCGGTCCAGTGCAGAACAAGGAGCAGGCTTCGAGTGGCCATTTTCTATTATTACTCTGGGCAGTACATATGTTTAAATTGATTCGCTGTCTGTGCCTGAAGCAGATACTTGTATAATTCCTGGGTTTGCACACTTCCAGTGGGTTTCACAATTCCACCTTGGATGTCTTATCTAGCCAGCACATAACCATGTTCTCAAGTTTACCTTGGGTTGGGTTTGCTAGTTCCTGCTGGATAAATAGAAATTTGCTTCGGATATTACTCAAGGATACCCAACACAGTTTTAGAGGATAGATCATACATTAAACACGTATATTAAGCACCATGGTTGGATTGTGTGGCTCTTCCTGTGGACACAACGCAGAGCCATGTTGTACTTTTACTCTACTGCCTGATGTTTTAGCAGCTTGCTGCCCATCCTAAGGCCCCCTTTTAACATTTTCTGAGTCTGTTTATCATCCATTTAGCAACACAAAAAACTATGCACCTCGGATTCTCCATTGATGATCAAGAAGCTCATTCTTTGAAGAATTTTCATTAACTTTCATTTGTACCGTTGAACTTCAAGACCAACCTTATCTCCTGTTTTTCGTTACTCCTATCGCTTCTAAAACAAATGGAGAGATTCCTTCCGTGGATGAAGCCTTCTCAGATCACCCAAGACTTCTTGACAGGTCATCCACCCTGCAGCTTGTAACCATGCTAGATTACTTTTAAACTTGACCAATACAATCTGAGGCACATTCTAACATCTTTTGTGATACTTGTACTAAGCTGCTAGTGCTAAGCATGTGATTGGAAGTTATTTATTTGTTTCATAAACCTGTATACAGAGTTGTACGTACTATCTTTATCCTTGCTAGTATTTGTGATAATCTTGTCATTTGGTAACAATATGGTCTGGTGTTGTACGGCTTGGTTGAGCTCAAGGTTAACCAAAAACAACCTGATGCTCATTTTAATATCTTTTGCTATACCGTACTAAGCTGCTAGTGCTAAGCATGTCACTGGAAATTACTATTTATTCGTAAACCTATACATAAGGTTGTATGTCCCATCTTTGATATTTGCTAGTATTTGCAACATGTCATCTGATTCCAATACTATGTCTTATTTAGGTTGGTGTTGTAAGGCTTGGTTGATCTCAAGGCTAACGGAGATGGCAATTGTCAGGGGAGCACACGCGCCAAAATTGTAGCATCCGGGGGCATCCGACGAACAGGTGCCGGATGTCTTCGTCCACACCAGGACAGAAGGGGCAGTCTTGGGAGCGAAGCACCCCCCAGATGGCAGAGACAAGCCCGGGTCCTCGTCCGTTGCTGTCGCAGGATCCAGATGAAGATCTTGACCTTGACGGGGCAAAAGTTATCCCAGTTGAGGTCCTGCATCGGCGGCCCGCACCCTGTGGATCTGAGGATGCGTATCCGCATAATTTGGTGTCTGACATGCTGTTGATGATCTGCTACAGAGCTGGCCATCGTGGAGAACAAAAAGAAGAGCTGGTGGCACTTGGAGTTCTATAGACTACTAATAGCAAAACCAAAAAGCAGATACAAAAAGAAGAATGGAAGATTTGATTTGTTCTTTTAGCAGCTTGTTGTCGGATCAGCGGTCGTTCTGTTTGACCATGTGATCTAGGGAGCTGCAACTGATTAGGATTGAGATCAACTGACGACTGTTCATACTTTGTACATAGCAGTCCTATGTATATAGCATCTGTACTGTTTAGTGCATACCAGTAGCAAAAATATGTTTCAGCTCATTCTTTCATGTGTAGAAACATTTCTTCAAACTAATATTATTAGTATTTCAAGATCATCAAACTGGGTCTGTTCCAGATCTATCAAGAAGGGCATAGGCAGCCGGTGCACTATTTGGTTGAGAATAAGCCGAGGCCTGTCATGGCCAGTGGGGATATTAAAGGTTAGATTAGATTGTCATTTTTATGATGATGACTTTGATGCTTTTGTCTAAAGCAAATCTGATACCTTGCTCTCTGTACAAGCAAGAATATGATGTGCAACACTTTGCTCTTCTGTTTCAGCTAGCTCTATCTGCTGGAAACAACGATGACTTTGTCAGGACCATGAACACATAGGCTCTTAAATATACTAGTACGAAACTGCCAAGTTTCGATTGTGCTTCGAGTGGTGCTGGTTGATCAGGAAAAGCCATGGAGCTCAAGAACACCACCGCAGCGTTGGTCCGGAGCTTCGGCAGCACCGAAGGTCGGCTGGTGCGCGTGGAGATCCTGGTCCTCTTCAGCACCTTGGCGTGGATCCTCCTCGAACTGCTTGGCTCATACCGCCGGAGGAACAGCAACGGCTTCTTCCGCCTCCTCGTATGGACAGTGCACACACTGTCCACTGTGCTGGCAACCTACACCATTGGTCTGCTGCAGGCTGGTCCATTCGCTGACCAGACATTCGTCCTCTGGGGCGCCATGCTCCTCCTGATCCAAGTAACCTCAGACTCCCTTTCCGTATATAGTATGCAGGACATTGGGCAGAGGAAACGTATGCTTGTGCAGCAAGTGTCGCAGATCTTTCTAGTACTATGGCTGCTTCTCAATGGCAGCGGTGGCAACAAGAGTTACAGCGCCACCAGCTGGATTTTCTGGAGTTATAGCATCATTCTGACACGCAGAAACTTTGAAGCTTTAGGTAGGGCGAACAAAAAGGGTGGTTTGATGGAGTGTTCTAAAGTGATTGCTGATTACATGGTGGTTGAGCATCATATACCTCCTGACATCGATGATCCGATTCCGGATCCGAGCATGATGAAGGGGTATAAATATATATTTCAGGGGGATGAAGAACTGGCTGACTTACTCCCAACCGCACCTGAGTACCGACTGGAGGTGACCTATGACAAATTCATTACCATTGATTCGGTTTGGGTATGGATCGATTCTCAGGGCTTCAAATGCCCGGACACCAAGGAATTTTACAAGGAAACTACTCTGTCCTACACATTATTCAAACTATTGAAGCGCAGATTCTGTGGTTATCCGCTGGGTGAAGCTGGCCTTCAAAAGACTCTGATTTCGTTCTTCATGGGCTCCTCTCCGAGAGAGGAAACTATGTTGCTGCTTTTCAGGTTATCGAGGGGGAGTTGTCATTCCTGTATGATTTCTTCTATACAAGGATGGAGTCAACCGGTAACTATTGGGTGCTTGGAATTCCTATTATATCTGTTACACGCAATAGCAAAACAACGATGAAATTAAGCAAGATCGAACCAACGGGGACACGAGATTTTAACGTGGAAAACCCTTCCAAAGAGGAAGAGAAAAAACCACGGGCGCCAGCCAGCAATACTTCACTATTTCGGGTGAGGTTACAATCGCGCCGGGATTTACAATGTATGGCTTATCCCGTGCGGCGGCTTACAAGAGGTATTTAAAGGCGGTCCTGACCTAACTAGGTCGGTAACTGTGTATCCAACTCCGACTCGGCCCTAAGACTCCGGCGACGGGCCTCCGCGTAGCGAAGGCCGAACTTTCCTTTATCTTTATATGAATTTGGATCACCATAAAATAACAATATCAACTGTTACTGTTTGGAACAGCATTTCTGGAGCATTAAGCAAGCACTACCATCATAGTAATTTGGAACAGAGAGTCAATGGAACAGATGTAATTGGTTGTGTTACCATTGTGCTGCTTGCCAGTTTGATTCTTGTCCATTTTTTGGCCATTTGTATTATTCCCAAAAGGTTTATAATTGTGCGATTAGTATATCGTAAATTCAGGGAGAAAATAAGAGGTACCAACCGCCAGCCAGGAACAATAGGATCAGTGGGAAAAAATGAAGTGTTTTCTAGTTGGGCAAAAGGTACATGGGAGAAAAGGCTTGGGCAGTACTCTCTGTTACTCAACTTTGACTATGACCCTTGGAATTTCGCATCCTTTCTGTCACTAGGATTGGTCGATGCTACTAGGAAAGGACAGAAGGCTGGCGAAAAGAAAAATTTGGCAAAGGGACTCATCGTACGCGTCCTCTCTCGGTTCAAAGAGAACGGCGGCAAGCTACAGAATGGACAAGCAGCCCTTGCTAGAAATGGGCTGGGAAGCCAATTTTCATGGACCTGCACCATGCCAACACATATCCACACCATCCTCGTATGGCATATCGCCACAACCATCTGCGGGAACGAGGTGTTGCATAGGTCCTCCTTGAGCACCAACCTTCTGAATGACTGTTGGGTTGCCACGAGCCTCTCGAAATACTGTGCCTACCTGGTAGCTTTTGTTCCGGAGATGCTTCCTGGTCATGGCTACGACACACAGCGGATCTTCGACACTGTGGTCATGGAGGCGCGGCAGCATCTTGCCGGGTGTGAAACCATCGACGACGTATGTGAGAAGCTGAAGATGGGCTTGCAGGGCGACTCTGACCGCACGATTTTTGGTATGGGAGCCAAGCTCGGGAGACAACTGATTGAGATGGTTCCCGACGAGGCACGACGTTGGAAGGTGGTGGCTGAATTCTGGGAGGACTTCATACTCTTCCTGGCACCGTCGAACAACACCGATATCCATGCGGAGATGCTCGCCGCTGGCGGGGAGTTCATGACCCATCTCTGGGCGCTGCTAACTCATGCCGGTATTCTGGAGCGGCCTTCTTCCTCCGGGGTTGAGCCTCTTGGAGGATCCTGTACCACTGCACAAGATTCCGGTATTCTGGAGCTGTCCTCTTCCTCCTCCGGGGATGACCCCACTGCACAAGATTCTGTGGTTTATTGGGTTATTGATTCACCATGAACCTTTGTTCGCCCTATTTGAAACTTTGGGCACAATGTCATCATCGATCTTCAGGCTAATGCTCAAAGGTGCTTTCGGATTAGCCACAAGATGTCTTGTATTAAGTTCCTTCAGATGCTTGCTGCATCGGGTTTTATTGCTTCAATCAGATTGATAGATTGTTTTGTCTCTGTTACCTCTGTGTGTGTGTGTTTGTGGACAAGTTGAGTAGTATTCAGTTCTTATCTCATCCAACTGGTGTTCAGACAAGACATTGTATGCAATGACCGGAAAATTCCATTTCGGTAAGTACAAAGCACTGCCACTGTAATCTGAGCTGCCTCTTTGCGTTGGCACCTGATAAAATGCAAACAGCTGAGATGCCTCCTTGTATACCTGATGAGCTGCAATTCACTGTTCTTTCATAGCTCAAACTGTTGTTAAGTACAATGTGAAAAAATGCGAGGATTAGACTTCTATACATCACTGTTGTTTCTTGTATTTCGCAAGTACTGAGTGGGCCAACGATTTACTATCTTCGCCTGCATGTGGTTTTCACATTGCTGAAAGTGCGCATCTCAAGTTACCACCTATTGCTTCATTGAGAACTCTGTTTTGAGGATACAGGGAACAGATTCCACAAGATTTTCAAGAGAATTGGGTGATTCGTACTCGAATAATTTTTTGGTTGTACAGCTGAACTTCCATTCCACGATGCTTCTTTGTTGTCCCTGTGCATCAACACTATGGCCGCACCTCATCGTACCAAGTATGTATACAAAAAAAAAATGAAGATCTACGATACCAAATCAATAACAACAGATACATCATACAATATATATTTCGTAATGAATTTTGGAAATATATGAACACTGCATTGCAATGAATCGCAAGACACCATGGATGGAAGGTCAGAGTTGTGTCATCTGGCACAATGATGGTCCATCAACACGATGATGAGCAAAAAGAAAAGAAAAATTAATGTAAAATATGTACTACCTGGTTACAGGGAATTGCAGTATCAGTATGTACCACCAGTTTCCTGGGATTTCTTTTTTTACTTATATGGGCAAAATACATGCCAGAAACTCTGTAACGCTGTATTTTAGCCTCAATTCTAGACTTGCAGTGTCGGTGGGGTATGTGTGTACAGGCGTAGTAGCTACATACATACATACAGTGTGTATTTTCCTTTTTCCTCCCCTTTGTTTCCGTATGAACAAAATGCAATCAAAACCAAATAATAGCATGCCCCCAGGATTTTGGGGGGCCCAATCCTCCTAACTGCGAAAGCATGGGGCAGGCTTACTTGCTCAGCCATTCGAGGTAAGCAAGTCCAGGTAGACATCGAACCCCTGCGTCGACACGCTCCGCTTCAGCTTGTCCAGGGCCCGGTTCTGGAGTTGCCGGATCCTCTCCTTGGACAGCCCATACATGTCCCCGATCACGTGGAGGGTCTTGGGCTCGCCGTCGTAGATCCCGAACCGGTGCTCGATGATCTCCTTCTCCCTCGTGCTCAGGATGCCCAGGAAGTCGCGCACCTGCTGCCTCATCATCATCCTGTCCACGACCAGGTCGGGAGACTCCACGTTCGGGTCTTCCGTGATCTCCTGCAGTGTTAAACATCACAACTTAACTGGATCAGACATGGAACGATTTTAGAGTATTTTATGCTTGTGATTTTGGTTTCTGACCTTGATGGTAACTGTAAATCCTGTTGCAACCCTACTTTCAAATTTTATCGGTTGACTGGAATACTACGTAGGGGCATATTCCAGGTTTCCAGGACAAGCTTTTGAAATAACCTGATCTTTTTGTACAATTATTTTTATGTAATAAAATAACAGACCATTAAGATTGATCAATTCTATGGTTCATTCGTAAAAAGATTTTTTGGCTTCTGAGTTTCCCCAGAAGACAGTGAAAAAAGCCCTGTTTCGCTATCAGTGAATTATTGGTATAAAAAATCACACTGTCCAGTACTACTGTATTTAACTAGATAACCTGTTTTAGAGTAGTACTACTCCCTCTGTTCCAATACATAAGACGTTTTGGAAAACTAAAACAGCTTTGCTATAATGTCTTATATATTGGGACAGAGGGAGTATTTAACTACTTTGTTGGAGGCACAGCTAGTTCATAGAAGGAGAACAAAAATAGGACCTCTTGTGCTCTGCTGTTTTAATCACTAATCGATTATGATATAAGAAGGTTGCGGGAAAAATGGCAGTACCTGGAACGTGACACCATCATTGGACCAAACTTGATCTTGCATCGATCGCGGTTTTCTGGTTTTCGCTTTGAGTCTTGCCAGCTTTTCAATCGTGATGCCAGCACGCCTAGCTACGTTCAGATTAGTAGGCTGCTCCCCTTCCAAGATGCACTCCAGCCTTGCTTTCCCAACCTTTTTCAGACGTGCATAGACACTCTCCTGGGATTATAGCGCAAGAAAACAAGGTCACATCAGGAAATTTCAGAAAATAGCAATGCCAGATTAAATGAACCTGTTCCCTGTCAAACATGGATTGTAGGACTATCATGGTGAATTCAGGTCATACCGGCAACCGAATTAGTCTTGAATGCTTGAAAATAGACTTCTTAATTGCTTGACGTATCCACCAATACGCGTATGTTGGGAAACGACACCCCTTGCTTGGATTGAATTTCTCAAATGTCTTCATCAACCCACAGCACCCGTCCTGGAAGTAAGAATCAGAAAATTTTACAACATGGAGCATGATGATGGCATCAGTTCTACAGTACCAAAGTAAGAAAGTGAAACCTGAACAAGATCCTCGATGTCAAGGCCATATCCCTGGTACTTCCTAGCTACATGTATCACGAGGCGGAAGTTGGAGCGAGCCATCTTCTCCCTGCAGCGTCTTCCGACATGTATCGATGCTTGCAGGTCCTTGCAGCTCATCCCTACGGCTTGTGCCCACTCTGGAAGCGTCGGCTCACGGCCACATTGTGCTTCTAGTCTACGCTGTGCCTCCTCTAATTCCATAAGATTCTGTGGAAGTCATCATATATGTCTGTGTTAGAAATCTGAAATACTACCTGTGCAGCAAGGACAAGATACAGGGTGTTCCAGAAGAAGGAGGTGGAGAAGAAAGGCATGCCTGTATCTTACTGAACAAGTGTTTCTCTTCTTTTGCTGTCAAGAACTCTGTCGTCTCAGGGTCCCGTAGGAACAACCTGAATGGTTCGTCTGGTCCGAGGACTCTGCCATACTTCTTCGACCTCTCCTTTTTGTTCAAGTCAGCGACGCTGCACTGAACGTCAGTGATTGATGCTCGAGGAGCGTTGCGTTTCTTGGATCTCCTCTGGCGCAACCGTGTAGACCGAATGAAAACCTGCCCCTTGCCCAGCAGCTTCTCGTACGGGTGGTTCGCATCCGCAGTGGTGGCAGATGTGCGTGATTCCTCTCCCGAAAACGCCACCTCGTTCATCACGGTGGCGCCAAGACGCAAACTTGCAGCTGGTTTCAATGATGACATCGAAGTGCTCGCTAAAATAGAAGTGTCCTTTTCACTGCCAAATGTGACTTGTCTGAGGTCAGGACAAGCAGAAAACCATGGAAAGAGGAAACAGAGACTGCAAGCTTATTACCCAAACGCCTGCTGGTAGATGACTTGCCGCTGCAGATCCCGCAGGTAGCTCTCGAACTCGCTCTCCGGCCCCTCGAGATGTTTCTTCCCTTCTGCGTGCTGTTCCAAAGCCTTGTAAGAGACAGATAGCATAGAATTAACACCACCAACAATGAGCTGATCTTGAACAAATTAAGAAAATTAATAGATGGATGGATGTCTGGATGGGGCAACCAACCATGTCCAGCAGGAACTCTAGCAAGGCCTTCTCGCCCTTGAGGGACACCGGGCCGTGGCCTGCGGCCTGCTCCTCGGCGGCGACGAGCGATGGCGAGTAGTGGCACGCAGTTGACGCTCGGCCGGAGTTATCATGCATCATCGGAACTGCAAGATGAACACACATATTAATAGTTGGGTTCCAAGGTCCAGTTAATCAGGATGTTACTGGTAGAAAAAGGGGAAGGCTGCGTGGATGAAGAAGAAGATACCTGAGGTGCGTGAGGAGGATGGGGAGGAGGCAGCGCCCCTGAAGTTGGGGGAGGTGTTGGGGAAGAGGGGCGACGAGAGCAGGCTCCTGCTGGAATTCATGGAGGGAGATGAAGAAGCTCCTGGGCTCCAAGCAGCTAGCTGAGCACAGTCTGTTGTCTGGTTCAGTGTCCTCCTGCTCTCCTATCCGTTTTCGTCGGAGCTGATTTGATTGGTCAGAGAGAGAGAGATCATAGTCGCTCGATCAGCCATGATTTTTTTACTACCTACTCCCGCGCTCCAGCTGAGCTGAGCTGGGCAGCAGCAGCCGGCCGCTGATTTCGGTATGGAGGAGGCCGGGCAGGATAAGGCGCGACACCAGCGCCATGGATTTCATCTGCCAGGCGGGGCCCGCCGAGCGCCACGTCTGTGATTCTTTCTGATTCTATCTAGTCAAAAAAAAATCAAAAACTAACCTTTGCCTGCTGCGGTTTTACTTGTCCTGCAAGCTCGATCTCATCCCATCTTGCCGCCGGGATGCGCCGCGCCTTTCCGCTCCTCGCCCGCGCGGCCTCGACGGCGGCGGCTTCTTCCGCGTCGACGCTGAAGGTGGGCCAGGCGCTGCGGTCGGAGCGGCGGCGGTTCACGGCGGAGGACGTGGCGGCGTACGCGGCGGTGTGCGGCGACCGGAACCCGCTGCACCTCGACGACACCTTCGCCCGCGGCGCCGGGTTCGCGCGCGGCCGCGTGGTGCACGGCATGCTCACGGCCTCCCTCTTCCCCGCCCTCATCGCCTCCCGCTTCGTACGTGCGCATCGCCTTTCCTTCGGCATTCCGCCGAACGCATTGTGGGCGGGCCAGGCGATATGAGAATCTCGTCTTACTGACGACTTGTGCTCTGCAGCCTGCGGCCGTGTACGTGGGCCAGACGCTGAGGTTCGCGGCGCCGGTGCACGTCGGCGACGCGGCGGTTGCGGAGGTGCGGCCGCTGCACATCAAGGCCGCCGCCGGGAGGCACATGTACCACCTCCTCGATCTCTGCTTTCTATCTATCTCCACTATCGTTGTTCCTGCCGTAATATAATAACTGAACTGTTTGGCAGCGTCAAGTTCGCCACCAAGTGCTTTACCGTCGGCGCCGAATACGGCGAGGAGGAGACCCTCGCAATCGACGGCGAGGCCATGGCGTTCCTGCCCACGCTGCAGCTCAGCCCGGAGGCGCCGCATTGCTGAGTACGTGCGCTGATTAGATTAGAGCAAACTCAATGACCTTCACATGTTCCGGAACATCAATCTGCTGCTGTTCTCTTAGTACTCTGTTAGACTATAGATATGGTACAATCAATTTTTTTTCTTTATTGCTTACAGTTCGTGCACTGTGACCTTGCTACGATCAAATTAACGCTCTTGCAACCTGCAATGCAACAAAACCATGGTGCTTGTCCAATCAAAATCATCAAAAAACAAATCATCATTGCAACCCTGAACCTCAGCGAACAACATCACCAGCAAGCAGCACATCACAAGCTCATAAGCAACATGGACATGGGCAACTTTCACCAAATTTTATTCCTCTTCTCAGATTCATCTCATCGATCCCAGCTAAATATATAGTTAACCACATCAACAAATTACCAAAACAGACCGTGTCCTCTAATTCCTCTGCATCGTTACACACCACAACCCAAAGTCACCAGCCAGCCAGCCTTAACACCAGCGGAACAGCACCCCTGTCTACCCCCTACATGCCCCCTGGCATCCCGGCGGGCACGGCCGACTTCTTGCTCGGCTTCTCCACGACGATGGCCTGGGTTGTCAGGACCATCCCAGCCACCGACGCCGCGTTCTGCAGGGCGCACCGCGTCACCTTGGCGGGGTCGATCACGCCCGCCTCCACCAGGTTCTCGTGTGTGTCCGTCATCGCGTTGTACCCAAACTCCCACTCGCTGCCCTTGATCTTCTCCACAATCACCTCACCTTCCACTCCCGCGTTGTGGGCTATAAGCGACGCAGGTGCCACCAGAGCCTGCAGATAGGTTAACCAACAGTGTGATCAGTCAGAGAGATAAAAAGAACAGTCAAAAGCTCAAGGTACTCTCTCGAGGAAAGCATCTATAGAGTAAAACTGTACAAGTATTACATTAATATGTAAAAAGAACAGTTTTATATGCTAAGGTTACTAAATCTAATGTAGTTAGACGAAAACAGAGTGATGAAGCTAAACTACTTACTATTCTCCATGAATAGGCAACAGATAAATTGTTTGACACTACCAACTAATGCATAGCATCATCTATCACACCTACTAACTGTTGTAGGACGAAAGCAAAATGTGCAAGATAAGCTACCAACTGTTCTGCATGAATCGTCCACAGATCAATTGTTAGACACTACAAACTGTAATGCATAGCATCCATCACCATACAACCATAGAACCATCTCATTATTTTACTAATGCATTATTGTTTTCACCGTTGGAATAACAGTTACCTTCTGAATGATATCAGCACCAAGACGCTCCTCTGGGTCATCCAACTTCTCCTTGATGGCCGGCACAAACGTCGACAGATGAACATAGGCCGCGCCACCCCCAGGTACGATTCCTTCCTCTATGGCCGCAAAGGTCGCGTTCTTGGCATCCTCTATGCGGAGCTTGCGGTCCTCAAGCTCTGTCTCGGTTGCAGCTCCAACCTTTATCACGGCGACTCCACCGGAAAGCTTTGCGATCCTCTCTGCCAGCTTCTCGGAGTCATACACCGAGTCTGTCTGAGAGAGCTCCCTCTTCAGCTGTGCAATTCTTCCCTGGATCTCGTCTTTGGTGGCGACGTCTGCTATGATGGTCGTGGATGACTGGGAGATTGTCACTTTCCGGGCGATGCCGAGCTGCTCCACAGTTGTCTGCTCAATCAGTTGGCCGAGATCTTTGGCTTGGAATTCAGCACCTGACAGAACAATAGGGACAGAATGAATACACACCTACCAGAATACAACATTACAGAGCTGAACCAGATGCAGAGCAAAACAGGGGTTATTTTATTTTCAACTCCTATATGAACAGGACACTTGAAAACCACTCATATCAAAACTGGTACTATAGCTTGTTAGACAGCAAATAGCATATTAATTTTGCATATTCTAGTCGAATAGGTAATGTGTATACATCTAACCAGATGATGATAACAGGAAGACTATGTCAGTCTACGGTGAACTAATAAAAGAGACAAAAGGGGAAAATAGAGTAGCAATATTAGCAAGATAAAGTATTTGATTGGGGAAAAAAAAGCTTTTGGTCTACAAAAACGGGAATAAAAAAAGCAAAGTCCAATTATCCTAGCAGAAAGTAGTCTCACCTGTAACAATGGCAATGTCTTGAAGAAGAGCCTTGCGCCTTTCACCAAAGCCAGGAGCTTTAATAGCAGCTACATTCAGGATCCCTCTAAGCTTGTTGACAACTAAAGTTGCCAAAGCCTCACCGGATACATCCTCTGCAATTATGAGAAGTGGTGCTCTCAGCTGCGTAGTTTGCTCCAGCAGAGGAAGGATCTCTTTAATCGAGGAGATCTTCTGATCGGTGACAAGAACTCGAGCGTTTTCAAACTCCACAACTGATTTCTCAGGGTTGGTGACAAACTGAGGAGAGATGTATCCTCTGTCAATCTGTACAGATAGGGGGAAACAAGTCACCACTTGAGCGTCACGTATACTAATTCAACTACAAACTGGAATAAGCAGGAGAGGAGTCCTAGTTAGGCTGCTTACCTCCATTCCTTCTTCCACCTCAACAGTAGTCTCAAATGACGATGACGACTCGATCGAGAGAACACCATCGGGACCAACTTGGTTGATAGCCTCCGCAATCATGGTCCCAATGAAGTCATCGTTTCCAGCGGATATAGCAGCAATAGCTGAAACAGAGGAGCAAAGCAAAGTACTTTACAACATGTTCCTTCCTTGTACAGAGAGCAAGCTATCAGACTTGGTTTAGACAAAAGCATCAAAATTAAAGCTGCATCTCACCTTTGATGTCTCCACTGCCCTTCACGGGCCTCGATTTCTTCTCAAGTTCCTCAACTAAATATTGCACCGTCTTGTCTATGCCCTTCTTGATAGAGACTGGATTCGCCCCAGAAGTAACACTCAGCAGGCCCAGTTTGATGATCTCGCGTGCCAGGACGGATGCGGTCGTGGTCCCATCGCCCGCCGAGTCATTTGTCTTGCTAGCAACCTGTCATTTGACAGATAAAAATGTGCACAGTAAGGAACCACCAACTAATTATGTATTATCCCCGTCCAGAATACATGTATTATCAATAAGAGAAAACATATATGGTATTAGTTACTCAGTGTTAAGCAAAAAGTATAGAAACATTAGCTCAGATAGCACGATGCATACTTCGCGAATCAAAGCGGCGCCAGCGTTCTCCATGGGATCGGCGAGCTCGATGGCCCGGGCGATGGTGACTCCATCGTTGACCACTTTGGGGCTGCCAAACTCATCCAAGACAACGTTCCTCCCTGCAAAACCAAGCAATGAGAAGAGAGGTGAGCCTCTTTTTTTTGCACAGGAAGAGAGGGGGGAAATCACAGGGAGCAGAAATCGCCAAAGGATGAACACATGAGGACAGAGGAAGTCATCATAACTTTCACCCAGGTTGCGGTTGACTGTGCTAAGCCCAATCAATTACTTAGTGGCCTTACTAATCTTGAATCTTCAAAACTGTACCTAAACCTAGTAAGGAGTGGAAGCTAACTGACATGGGAAATCCTAGCATAAATCAAGATTGATCGGGCCTCTAATCTCGTGTATGTACTACTAGTAATCAAGGGTTCCGCATCATACCAAAATAGATTCGTCATGCACTACAGACAACAGTCGACAGTGACTTAGGGGGAGGGAAGTGTGGGGGGATCACGGGAGACGGCGCGAACCTCTGGGTCCTAGGGTGACGCCAACAGCGTTGGCGAGCTTCTCGACGCCGGCCTGGAGGGCGGAGCGCGAGGCCTGGTCGAAGGCGATGTCCTTGGCGGAGGCCCGCACCGCCGACAGCGCACGGCGCCGTCCGCCGCCGCCGGGCAGCACCCTGGCCTCTGACGGCTTCCTCGCCCTGGCGGCCCTACCGCCCCTCTGCCGGGACACATAAGAGAAAAAGGAATCAGCGCGCGGAGGAAGGAGCGGGAGATCGGCGGATCGGACTGGGTAGGTTGGGTTTAGGTAGGGGTTACCTGGAGCGCGGCGGAGGAGGCGCCCGGGAGGAGGGAGGTGCCGTTGGTGGGGATGGTGGCCATGGGTGCAAAGCTAGGGTTTTTGGTACGGGCGGCGGCGGAGAAACAGAGGAGGAGGAGCAGGGGAGAGGGGAACTTGATGGGGAGGGTTTGTGAAGGTTCTGGAACGTTGCAGGAGGAGGACTGGAGGAGGAGCGGCTCGCCACCTACCCTTCCGTGTGTGCCGTGCAGGCCAAAAGAGCGCGCCTTTCTTTGCCCTTGCACACACAAGCTCGGCCGGCCGATCAGGCACACATCTCTCCTATCTAAAAGAAACTTTTCGTTCCTTCAACCGTCAAGCACCACGTCCTGTCGTCAACATCCTGTCGTCAACCACAAATTCGTCACAGCGACCAATCAACATAAATGCACGAGACAAATTGCACCGGACTTAATTCAGCACTAAATGCACAGCCAAATTGCATGGAAGGATTGCACAAATTGCACCGGACGTAATGCCAGGGAAACATTGCGTGGCAACCAGCAATTAAATACATGCAATTAATTACATATTACAGACCGGGCGATCAGCATATCAAATTACGTGCACCTTTAATCCGGTCAATTAGCATTTAATTACACGTACTAGGCAATCCACATTCACTGGTCAATATAAACTCAGCCTCCCCATGGCATATCATACTGCCTCCAACGATCCTGAGTCTGAGATCCAGTTCATAGCGCCCATCAATCTAACACCATGCAGAGTCAATACATCATCCGTCGCCCCAGTACGACAAGGGTGGTGGCACCTCCTGTTCCAGCCCGTGTCGAGTTGCCTCCAGTCATCACCTCTCCTCCGATCATCAACTCGCCTCCAATCACCAGGTAACCTAGCACACACGCACGCATGTTTTTAGCAATAGCAACGAAATCAAACTTATTACTAACTACTTTTTATTGGACCAGGCATGTTTCAGCCCGTGTCGAGTTGCCTCCAGTCATCACCTCGCCTTCGATCATCACCTCTCCTCCGACCATCACCTCGCCTCCAATCACCAGGTAACCTAGCACACACGCATGCATGTTTATAGCAATAGCAACGAAATTAAACTTATTACTAACTACTTTTTATTGGACCAGACATGTTAGATTCAATGAAATCGAAACTTTGCACATATACAGCACGTGGGATACCACGGCGAAGATCGTCTCCGGGAGAATCAAGCAAACACGAGGTGGAAATTATGTGTATCGTGCAATCCTTGCCGACCTTAATGTAAGCAAAATACTCCTCTCTGTAATGGTACATGGTACATTCGTTTTCTCCTTATGCATTGACAACCAATTCTCTTCTTACAGGGTGACAAGATGGATGCAATAGCAACTGGTCAGCAGGCTTATCGTTTCAATAACGATCTGCGGGCCGGTTGTGTTTACCTATTCACAAAGGTGGGGTTCGAGCGGGCTGACGGGACACCACCTACTGCACTGATCGTCCCTACAGAATTTTATCTCCTCTTGCATAGTCGCGTGCAGATTACTCTTGCTGATCCTAATATATCCATCCCTAACTTGCCGTCACGGTTCAGCAATTTCATCGACGCGGCCGGACTACCAAACAAAAATATTACAGGTATGCATACTTTATTAAAAATCTTATAAGCAATCATGATGTTCATATTGACTAAGCTTGTGTAATTGGATCTTCTTATAGATGTCATTGGGGTGGTTGTCCATGTCGAGCCTGTCAGGTACCTTGTGGCAGATAATCGGAGCACGCCATGCCGAGACGTCATACTAATGAACACTACGTAAGATCAGTTTAAACTTACAATTTTGTATTCAAATCTTGTTAGCTTATGAGATTTACATTTTTAGGCGAGAGATAATTGTTTTGCGGATATGGGACCAGCATGTCGCATGCCACATGACCGACTGGCAACGTGCCGAAAAGGAACAATGGACCTTAGCTGCAACCTACCTAGAGGTTAGCACGACGCAAGGTACGTCGATTTTTTAATCTATGGCCTAAAAAGAATCATGGAGCTTATGTATACACTAACTGCTCGTTTTATCTATCATGTATTAGGCGCTCTGAAAACAACAGAGGAAAGCCATATTGTCTTTGAGCTGGACAATGCAATTGGTTTTGAACTATCATCTTTTCGTCGGACAATTCGTCGAGCTCAAAGATCAATCCAACGCCAGGTCAGAAGGCTCATGCGACTGAGGATAAGGATGGGGTACTACGCCAACCTTCGGCTCGGAAATCTATAAGAAAACTATGGGATACAAATTCAAGTCGTTATTTTATATATCATTTCCAGTAATATGTTTGGTCTACTGTGTAACGTGCACGATATTATGTTTGATCTACGGTGTAACGTGCCCGATATTGTAATGGATTCCTTGAGTCCAAAAGTATTGAAATTAAATTATATCGCATCACATTTTGATGACTTACTTTGGGGACAAGTGTGGGCAATTCAACAAGATGACTGGAAGTACTTTACATGAAATATCAGTGAAATACACCTTCGAGGCAATTACTGTACATGAAATATCGTGCCACAGCCATGCAATTACTGGAAATGAAAATGTAACAAATCCAAGCCCGTGCCTTGCTACGGTTTTTATATTTTTTAGCACGAAAATGCCCGTGCGTTGCCGTTACAAATATCTTGCCGTAACAAATCCAACCACAATTCAACCACAATTGTTATATCCTACACCTGCCCTTTATTTAACTTTATCATTTACCAAAACATAATTTTTGCTCCTTTATTCAGACGAACATTATATACAAACCACGTCCAATCAAAATAAATTTTGCCTCGAAGAAGAGAAGGTTGCCGAGCACACTCGAATGTTTCAATCAAAAAAAAATTCAACAAGTAATAAAAAAAGCCCAATCAGCATCAAGTCTTTAAATCCTACAATTTAGCCCTCGACCATTAATTGCGAGACTATCAATTACCATTATTTACAACGATTGCAAAACACTTACCATACTCCAGACGATCACTGATTACTTGACTATGCATTACGAAAATTTAGCATGCCACAACATGAGTCAAATATCATGCATCGTGATTTACGCCACATTTATTAAGCCGGACATTAATTATTTGACAATCAATCACAAATACAGGATATTTACTCGTCTTTGCAATTAACTTACCTTTTAGCGTGAGTCAAATATCAATCAGCATGATTTACGAGCCTTTATTCAGCACCCATTAACTACACCGGAAATTCTCTCCGATTCTTAGCTACACCATGTAGTGCCCTACCTTTATAAATTGTGCTTAAAGTACCGAATCCTCCCACGCCTCACCCTGTCCCTGCACAACTGGTCTTTGCATCCCCTTCCTCGTCACCAACCCTGCGACTCGAGGTATGCAATCGACTCCTGTGCTGCTTGCGTGTTTCTGTATACTTAAGTTCGTTTAGGGGGTAGAAATAAACACGCGTGATTGCCCCTTTTACTCTATCCGGTTGTATGGATTTTTAGTTTCAGCATGTTTTCTCCAGTATAAAACTCCCTCGGAACCATATGCTAACGACAAGGAAAATCTAGAGACTAATAGAATGAATTAACGATAAGGAGTAGCAGTTCATATGACATGAATTTACTAGGCGTAATTTTTCGTTTATTTTGTTGTAGATGGGTTCAGACGGGATGCCGTCGGAAGAGATGCTAAATCTACAGACTAATTATGCTAGAATTAAAGAATACATGATGTCCTTCCCTGAGAAAACAAGATTGGTCCGGATCAGTGATGCGTGTCTCAGACGGAAAGATTTGGAATGTCTGTTCGAAGACAATGGTTGGTTGGACGGCGATGTAAGCAAACCTTTACACATACAATATTGACGCGGAGTCGATGTGTATTTCTATCATTAACTTGGTTTTTTCTTCTATATATTCAGGTCATTAATGCTTATATTTATTTCCTACGAGGCCAAGACCATCTACAGAATAGAGAAGGTGGCCAGGTATTCCTAGAGAGCACACATATATCTGGAATAATAAAGCGAGATGGTTCAGTTCCCATTGACCAAGAAGACCATCCAAGGATATGTCGACGGGCACTTAATTATCTGAAAAATGACATGGTAATACCACATACTCCCTCCGTCCTGGTGTATAGGGCACAATCTCAAAAACATGTAGTCCCATCTATTAGGCACATTTTGCATTAATTCTCTTCTAATTAGTGGGTGGTTGGCTTTCTTCACTCCTCTCCACCAATGCATGTAATGTTTAAACCCCAATGAATGACTACCTTGGGCCTAGAGGATTGCTATATGTGCCCTATACACCAGGACGGAGGGAGTATATAAGTTCGCCAGCTTTATTTGTTCATATTTTTATTTTCACTTAAATGTAACTACATCTTGAATTTTTTTTTTAGCTGTTTATCCCAATAAACGCAACGATGAACCATTGGATCCTTTGTAACGTCGATGCAAAACAGAGAAATATACAGGTGCTTGATTCATTTGGTTCTGGGATGAGCCGTCCAGACCTACTCCTTACGGTCAGTATCTATATTTTAAGATATTCATGTTCAAATGATTGCCATCGAATAATAATTAAAACTGATATATTTGACTCGCTATCGCTAAACAGCTACAGGGCCTCGAGAATCATTTGATGATTGCTTCTCAAAACAACGAGTTCAATATAGGTGACAAGTGGTCTGACCTACAAGTAACTTCATGGCCAGTTGTTGAGTGCATTCAAAATCCCATACAAACAGATGGGTATGTTACAAGCTTACTACTCCTGGTCACTGATTACCACTTGTGTTAATTTACCAATGATTTCTTATATGTTGCAGCTCATCATGCGGCCTGTTCTTGCTAAAACTCATGGAGCATTGGACAGGTCATAAGCTAGCACACACTGTAACACAGGTATTTCACGTGAATGAACTCCATAAATTCAAGGCTAATTCACTTATAGATCTAATTCGAGACAAATGACTACTTTGCAGAAGGGTATCAGACTCTTTAGGAAACAGTTGCCTATCATTTTACATGATTCTGTTTTCAACGAGATTAATGGAACACCACAATATGATACTGATAATTACATAGTAGCTGACACAAGTGATGTGGAAATGTGGGAAAATAATGATAGACAGCCTACTGACAAATCACTAGCATCTGGCGCAGTAGATGACTCGTCACCTTCAATTCCGGTGTGTAAGTTGCCAACTGACAACAATGAACTTGTTTGTATGCTTCGGAACCACATCATGTCCATTGACAATGATGATTCCTTGAAGTAAGTACATTTTATGTCTACATTTAAATTGAAAATGAAGTGCCAGTTTAAATTATTGATTTTCTCTATGGTCAACTAACTTATTTGATTGAATAGAGAAGTATGGATTCAGAGCTCTAAACCGTATCCAATAAGTTTGACTGTTAAACAACTACAAAACATGTTGAGAGATCAACAAGGTATAGAGAACGATTGTTTCAATATGGCAGTCCGGGTTAACGCCACAGATGAACTACAATGGTGCAAGGATAGTATCTATCACTATATGGATCTACAATTTTGTGTGAGTTGTTTTATTAAGTTTATCTTAAATGACAACCATATTTCAGTACTTCAATAGTTCTAATAATTGATCTAACAATCTTACTCTTATCCCAGACCACAACGACGGATACCATGAGAGACCCAAAACTTCGTCTATCATTCGACACCAAGCGCTACATCATAGCAAAATTGTTTGATTGCTGGCCAGGGATGAGCTTTCATGTCTCATCCTCCACATCGGTAAGACATCTTCTACTTCTACTAAATGTTTGGTTAATTATGGAATTCACTTTTCTGAACTAAGTTTAGTTTATTCATATGTTTGATTAATTGCAGATTTTGCTACCATATCGTACGACTGATCGCTATATTCTCTTTGAGTTCAACTTGGCTGAGAAAACCGTTACTATACTTGATCCCATTCCTTTACCGGATATTTGGAAATCAAGTCCTACAAGAAAAGACATTTTGAAGCTGAAGGATATTTCATTCCACCTCAACGTTGCTCTCCAAGATGCAATTCCTGGCTGGAATGATGATGTGTTCCTATGGCGTCGCACACCACCAGTTGGATTGCCAAAAAATCACGACAGGTTGGTCTTTATTGCAAACATAAGTATGTTTCAAAGTTTCTACATACACTTTGGCTAACAACAATGTGTATATCTATATCTATATAGCACCATGTCTGGATTTTTGGTCCTAAAGTTTATGCGGTCATGGAATGGTAAAGAAGTTACACGATCAGGTGCCATGGTGAGTTCCAATATTCTTTCATGCTTATTCCACATTCTACCTCTTAATTACGTGTCTATATATTTATAGAGATTAATGCATTTGCAGGAAGGTTACCACTTACGAGACAAAGTTCTGGTGCACATTATGCAGTACAAAGACAACGAGTGTGAAGCCAACATCCCACAAGTTGTTAGAGATTTGATCAAGTTACTACCGCTCGATTTTTTCGTTTGATGTTGGCGGCTCAGTTAGCTATGTGCAGTTCTCCATCAATGACTACACAGAGCATGAAAGCCTAATGGAAACCAAAACCAGCCACCAAGCGATGTCAAAGATTTGGAATAGGCAATACCTTCGTAGCGTCAAGGAATAGTTACTAGCCAGAGGCTTATTTCATTTTCGAACAATGTCAAATTAAATATATGTATCGACATACAATTTAATATATGTGGATTGGGTTTTTATAAAATATTATAGATTTTTTTTCTTGTACTGCATTGAGGTTCGGTTGCATAGAAATACTTTCAGATATAGAGAAAATAAAGGGCATGATACTGCCACTCCAGTCCAACTAGGCATGGTAATTTCAGATTTAGAGAAAATAAAGGATGGTACCTCAAGAGTACCGAGAGCAAATACTGCCACTCCAATCCAACTATGAATACCATAATAAAGAGCATAATGAGACATCACAAAAGATGATCCAGCCAGATGCTCACTGGACGATTTCCCTGTTCTCAACATCCAAAATACCATATGCCTGCAAGAGACAAATTAACAATGCGATTACATAATGCCTAATGTCTAAGAAAAAACTATCCTAATCTGTATCGCTCAACCAACTTGGATTTCACTTCGGGCCTTCTTTTATACCATTCAAAGTTAAATCCCTTTAAACACGTGAATGAACGGAACCAGAAAATCAATTAGGCATGTAAAATACCAGAAAAAATGGTGCTGCGCCCTTCACTTTCACCACATGCTATGCAAGAACATCGTCACTGATACACCGGCAGGCCAACATTCTGAAACCACGTCGCAGTCCTGATGGTTTAGAAATACTTATATGAGTTTACAATCCACTGAAACTAAGAAGGTAATTATCGAATAGGACAAAAGGACTAAAGCAAGTATATGAGACGTACCACTTTAATTCTGAATCATATTTGTTTCCAGCCAGTACTCTGATCTTTGGGTCAGCGTATGTTACCATTTGTCGGGACAGAACTGCCAACGAAATGGAGGATCAATAGTAAGTATCATTGTAGACAAAAAAAAATATCAGGAGCAAATGGCAACACTATCCTGTAAATGAGAAATATACGCCTGGTTACAGGTCGCCTTCCTTAAAAACAATGATACTTTTTTTTTCCCATCTCACGATATCTTTCCTAATATACGCCTAATATAACGCAAATCCCGCCCCGACAGGCGATATCTTTCCTAATTCTCACGCAAGTGTTTTGGTTACATACAAATAGACTGTCCGCACCAGCTCCCCTTGCCAGAAAATCCTCTACGCCTCCTAAACAATCAGAACCGCGAGCACACTACAGATCGGCGAAAATTGTAGGAGCCCAACAACTGATTGATTTGTTCCCAGGTAAGTTCTATGAACTATTAAGATCAAATGCAATTTTAGTTTCAGAGAGCAGAGAACATACCAAGTAGGATATAGGAAAATACCCGTAGTCCTCTGTGATGTGTGTGGGTAGATCAGACGCTCCATGGTGCCCGCGCCACCGTGAATGTCATGGAGGCTGCCTGCCTCGCAGCAGCGGCCACGGATATGACACAGGCGGAGGCGGGGGGCTCACGGCATAGTCGGAGAGGATGGAGGTCAGCGGGGGAGCCATGGCCGCCTGGACCGAATCACAGACGTAGGACAGACCGGCTCTGGTCGCCAAGTCCCTTTCTCCGATAACCTGAGTAGAGAGAGAGAGAGCGCCATCCAGATTCCCGGGCACCTGAGCAGAGAGAGCGAGCGATCCAGATTCCCGGGCAGATCGAACTCTTGATCCCGCACGCACCCGCGGCCACCGCCGCCGGCAGCGCTCTAGCGTCTCCACCGCGGCCAGGCGCGGCATCACCGGCTCTGGCTCACTGGACGGTCGCCGGTAGCCATATTTGTTTTTGCTCGATGGGGAGGAAGGTCACGAAGGCGACCGCTCCTTCCGTGAAGAGATAAGGTCGTGAGTTTCCTTTTTTTCTTTTGAGAAAAGGTTGTGGGTTTCCTGGAAGTGCTAATCACGCATGTGAATTGTGAGGTATTTTTTTTTGCGGGAGTGAATTGTGAGGTAGGCCAACGTCAGAGAGGCGCTGGGTTGTAACCGTACCAACGTGAAGAGCATCCATCTTCACGGCTCTGTTGTTTGTATCCTAGATAGCATAGTGCATCTTCACGTAAATTTTTTTTTTCATTTTTTTTAAACGGCAGGAGCACAAAACACTTTCTGTTGTTTGTATCTCTATTTTGGAAGAATAAATGTATGTATTTCTCAGCTGGTGAAAGAAGAAAGCATTCCCTGCCAAATTGCATTATTTAGTTTACCCCGGGATATCTCTTCTCTCTATATCACAATCTGATATGAATAAAAAAAATAGCTCGTAGTGCTACCAGTGAATTTAATCTCTCTTCAATATTTACACAATCTTTTACAGGTTTATGTTTACAGAATTGAGAATATTAATAAATTAACAATTAATGAGTCAACTATTAATATAATCCGATGATTATATGCTAAATATTAATAAACCAACGATATTTAGCTTCTTTTATGCATTTTTTTGTTTATAATAGAAAACAATCTACCACACGATTGGCTCATTTTGATAAAAATCTTTTTTTTAACAGATGGATTCTTCGAGACGGTCCGATGGACGGACTCCTTTCACAGACTTGTCCAACACCAGCAACACAGGTAACATCGGTAATATAATGTGTAAAAGCATCATCTCATGATCAATATCTGACTAGATAATAGGTGGGTTGTCCCACACAATCCTCACCTTTTGCGTCATTTCAATTGCCACATCAATGTTGAGGCATGCGGGAGCATAAAGGCCGTTAAGTACCTTTTCAAGTACATATACAAGGGCCATGATCGGGCGTCTATTTCAATGAGAGAGGCTGACAAGACAGATGGCAATGGAGACATAGATGAGATCAAGCAGTATAGGGACGCTAGGTGGGTGACTCCCCCAGAAGCATTGTGGAGGATATATGGCTTTCCATTGAGTAAGAACGGACCATCTGTGATGCAGCTGCAGCTCCATCTTCCAAACATGCACATGGTGTCGTTCAAACAGGGCCAAGATATCCAAGGAGTAGTTAACCGTGAAGGTGTGGAGAAGTCAATGCTTACCGAGTATTTCGAGGCAAATAAATTTCACTCTCAGGCTCGCTGTATCTTGTATAGGGACTTTCCTGAATGGTATACCTGGCAGACAGGCAAGGAAAAATACTGGAGAAGAAGAAAATATGACAATGGTGGACAAGTTGGAAGAATTGTGTCAGCTCATCCAGCCGAGGGAGAACGCTACTACTTGCGTGTTCTTCTAAACAATGTCACTGGGGCCACCTCCTATGAGGACCTAAGGACGGTTGATGATGAGATTCTACCAACCTTCCGTGAAGCTGCAGAGAAAAGGGGGTTGATAGAAGGGGACAACACATTGGATGACTCCCTCACTGAATCTACATTGTACGAGATGCCGTCGTCTCTACGAAGGCTTTTTGCAACAATATTGGTATTTTGTGAGCCTAGCGATGTGCGCGGACTCTGGGAGAAACACTTCGAGGCAATGTCGGAAGATTATCGCCGCAATAATCCATCTGAAGTTGTAGTTGAGCAAATGGTTCTCATAGATATCCGGAACATGCTACAATCAATGGGTAAGGACATAGTTGATTTTCCTCTTCCTCATATCGATAAGGACTTTGACAGTGCCACCGGTGTGGAAAGGGAGATCTATGAGGAATCCACCATCGAGATCAACGACGAGGACCTAAATCTATCAGGAGCACTTAATACAGATCAAAGGGCCGCCTATGATGAAATTATGTCTGCTGTTCATGGCGATCAGGGCGGTGTGTTCTTTGTGGATGGACCTGGAGGCACTGGAAAGACTTTTCTGTACAGAGCACTGCTCGCAACTATACGTGGGGAGAAAAAGATTGCTGTGGCAACAGCTACATCCGGTGTTGCGGCTTCAATAATGCCTGGAGGGAGAACGGCTCATTCCCGGTTCAAGATACCGTTGAACATCAATGATGGTGGTGTTTGTAACTTCACTAAACAGAGCGGGACTGCCATGCTTTTAAAGGCAGCTTCTCTCATTATTTGGGACGAAGCTTCCATGACAAAGAGACAAGCTGTGGAGGCGTTAGACAATAGTATGCGTGATACAATGAGCGATGAAATGAGAGATGATATTAGTTGTGCGAACCTGCCCTTTGGTGGAAAGACGGTTGTGTTCGGTGGAGATTTCAGACAGGTCCTCCCAGTTGTTCGTAAGGGATCAAGAGCTCAGATAATTGATGCATCCCTACGTAGGTCTTACCTTTGGGACTGCATGCGTCACCTAAAGCTGGAACGCAATATGAGGGCACATAGTGACCCGTGGTTTGCACAATACCTATTGCGAATTGGTGATGGTAAGGAAGAGACTAATGGTGATGGCGACGTCCGCCTTCCAGATGAGATATGTGTGCCATGTACCTGGAAGAACACTGACCTTGATACACTAATAGAAAATGTGTTTCCCGATCTTGGTGCTAACATGTCAGACCCAAATTACATCACCTCAAGAGCAATATTGTCAACACGAAATGACTGCGTCGATAGAGTTAATTTGAAGATGATCAACAGATTCCAGGGAGATGAGATGGTGTACCATAGCTTTGACTCTGCGGTGGATGACCCTCATAACTACTACCCATCTGATTTCCTGAACACATTGACCCCTAATGGGCTGCCCCCACATTTGTTGAAGCTCAAGATTAACTGTCCAGTAATATTGCTCCGAAACATTGATCCTGCGAACGGGCTTTGCAATGGCACGAGGCTGGTGGTTCGGGGATTCCAAAGGAATGTCATCGATGCAGAAATTGTGTTGGGCCAACATGCTGGAAAGAGGATTTTTTTGCCAAGGATCCCGCTTTGCCCCTCTGATGAAGAGATGTTCCCTTTTCAGTTTAAGAGGAAGCAGTTTCCTATTAGGCTCAGTTTCGCCATGACGGTTAACAAGGCACAGGGACAGACTATACCAAATGCCGGTATTTACTTGCCAGATCCGGTGTTTTCTCACGGGCAGCTGTATGTCGCGCTATCTAGATCCACCTCTAGAAAAAATGTGAAGATTCTTGTCATCCCAGATGCTGGTAATAAGAAAAAGAACTCAGATGATACCTCAAAAAAGAGCTCCGGTTATCCTGTTGGTACGTACACAAAGAACATCGTCTATAAAGAGATCCTGACATCATAGCCGAGGTATTCGTCACTTAAATATTCAGTAGTCATACTTTTATCTTTTAAAATTAATATGTATACTTATATTCGGAATTATAACTTGCTTTGTGCAGATCAACTTCATTGTGACAATCATGTGTTGCGGAGAAATACATATTGCGGAGATATACATCAGCATGTTGTGATTTGATACAAAGTATTTTCTGTTTTATGGTTAAACAATGCACTTCAACGTGGATAGTCTTTCCTGTAATATGTTCGTGTGGAGAAAAACATATCGCTTAAATTATTTTGCATATTCAAATTTTTGGTGCCAAGTTTTCGTTAACCATTATTACTCTTTCATGAGTAATGTTCTCAATGTTATCACGACAGAAATGTACACATAATGAACTTACGGTCATGAATTAGTCTATCCCGTAGCAACGCACGGGCATTTTACTAGTAAAACCAAAGACAACAGCTCACTCACTCTGCTGTTCTAGGTCATGTCAGCTTGATCTCATGACCAGGGCTGAAATTTAATTGAAAAATATTGTTACAAATTTGTGTATGACTAGAGTTACTAGTAACTGTTTTCTTTAACACCTAAGAGCATGTCTAACAGAACCCTTACAATTTCGCCCCCTAAATCGCGTGTAGAGGGCCCTGCAAACGAAATCGAGGAATTTTTGTGCTAAGATTTACGCGTTCATCTAGCAGACCCCGTATCGCCGCCCTGTATGTTTGAATTTGAACTTCGCGGGAGAATAGATGAACTCGATTTTATTGATGATCACCATTGCTTACATGAAATCGAGCTCGAGCTCGTCCTAACCTAGTCTAGTCTAGGAAGACGACGGGGCCGGAAGCCTCCATCGCCTTGAATTGCTCGACGTCGGCGACGGCCTTCGCCTCCTCCTCCGCTTCCGCCCGCGCCGCGGCCTCCGCTTCCTTCTTCGAAATCTCGACGGCCGCCGCGAACGCCGCCTCCTCCTCCTCCTCCGCTGTCGCCAGAACCTCCTCCTCCGCTGTCGCCGCGCCTCCTCCTCCGCTTCCGCTCGCGCCGTCGCGGCCGCGCTTGCACTGCTGGTGCATCTCCCAATCCGCGCGCCATTTCGCGAATTGGGGGCCGCTCATCGGCCGCGGCGGCGGGTCGACGGAGTAGTACCTCCCGCCCTCGGCGTAGTCCGCCAGCGACGCCGGCATGCTTGCCGGCCACGCCGCGTACTTCCAGGCGGCGCGGCGGCTCCCTGCAACGGAATGTTTGCAGTGGCGCCGCCACGACTCCTCGAGCGACTCCGGCTCGTGGCGGCGCTTGGAGCGGGCGGTGGAGGAGCCGGAGCCGTCTGGGGAACTCATCGCTGCGCTTGGAATGGGGAATGGGGCGACGGCGCGCGGGGAATCGCTCACCGGAGTTGCGGCGGCGCGCGGCGGAGCTAGGGTTGCGGGTGGGGGGTTGGACCCCCACCCCAACCCTCACCCACTATAAGAGCATGTCTAACAGGCCCCGTATATCGCGAGCGCCCCGTAAAATTCCGGCGGCATACGGGGTGCGGGCCAAAACGGTCGTCTAGCAGCCCCCGTATGCGGCCTGGCCCCTACGAAAATTTTACGGGGCCTGCCAAACCGCCCCCGCCGCCCCGTACTTATAGTGGGTGAGGGTTGGGGTGGGGGTCCAACCCCCCACCCGCAACCCTAGCTCCGCCGCGCGCCGCCGCAACTCCGGTGAGCGATTCCCCGCGCGCCGCCGCCCCATTCCCCATTCCAAGCGCAGCGATGAGTTCCCCAGACGGCTCCGGCTCCTCCACCGCCCGCTCCAAGCGCCGCCACGAGCCGGAGTCGCTCGAGGAGGCGTGGCGGCGCCACTGCAAACATTCCGTTGCAGGGAGCCGCCGCGCCGCCTGGAAGTACGCGGCGTGGCCGGCAAGCATGCCGGCGTCGCTGGCGGACTACGCCGAGGGCGGGAGGTACTACTCCGTCGACCCGCCGCCGCGGCCGATGAGCGGCCCCCAATTCGCGAAATGGCGCGCGGATTGGGAGATGCACCAGCAGTGCAAGCGCGGCCGCGACGGCGTGAGCGGAAGCGGAGGAGGAGGCGCGGCGACAGCGGAGGAGGAGGTTCCGGCGACAGCGGAG
Source organism: Alopecurus myosuroides (assembly GCA_028641055.1). Lineage (NCBI taxonomy): Eukaryota > Viridiplantae > Streptophyta > Magnoliopsida > Poales > Poaceae > Alopecurus > Alopecurus myosuroides. The sequence continues at coordinate 17,518,498 of CM054057.1, forward strand.
GAGGAGGAGGCGGCGTTCGCGGCGGCCGTCGAGCTTTCGAAGAAGGAAGCGGAGGCCGCGGCGCGGGCGGAAGCGGAGGAGGAGGCGAAGGCCGTCGCCGACGAGCAATTCAAGGCGATGGAGGCTTCCGGCCCCGTCGTCTTCCTAGACTAGACTAGGTTAGGACGAGCTCGAGCTCGATTTCATGTAAGCAATGGTGATCATCAATAAAATCGAGTTCATCTATTCTCCCGCGAAGTTCAAATTCAAACATACAGGGCGGCGATACGGGGTCTGCTAGATGAACGCGTAAATCTTAGCACAAAAATTCCTCGATTTCGTTTGCAGGGCCCTCTACACGCGATTTAGGGGGCGAAATTGTAAGGGTTCTGTTAGACATGCTCTAAGTACGGGGCGGCGGGGGCGGTTTGGCAGGCCCCGTAAAATTTTCGTAGGGGCCAGGCTGCATACGGGGGCTGCTAGACGGCCGTTTTGGCCCGCACCCCGTATGCCGCCGGAATTTTACGGGCCGCTCGCGATATACGGGGCCTGTTAGACATGCTCTAAGCCCCGAAGGGATTGGAAACCGTAATATTGCGGTGCACAAATTACATAGATGAGCATAGAAGAAAACGAATTTATGGCAAAATACTCCAGCTTTGCAAACAGGACCCTAGCAAATAAGGTAAAACACAATGAAGTTACCAATCACACCGTAGCACTGCTGTGGCCTTCAAGACCCAGGCGACGGCAACGTCATCAAGAACAAACCACTTGGGGCTGAACAACAAGCACTCCCAGGTTGAAATCAAAGAAGATCCTCCAAAACTTTTTTTTTTGATAAAGGGAAGTATATTGATATCGCGGAGATACAAATTACACCCGGCCTCTGCAACAACGCAATGGATGCACACAGCCGAAAGACAATAAAAAAAGAAATAAAAAAGAAGAAAAGTCCCGCTACAGGGTTACAATCCTCGCGGTATCCGCAAAACCACCACCTAAACAACAGCTGACGTCCAACTCTTCGAAAACAACGTCTCCAAGAAGAACGGTGCCAGGCACAACCAATTAAGGCCAGACCTTGGGTTTTCACCCTGAAGATAATCCTCGCTCTCAAAACAACGGCTCCAAGAAGACCAGTGCCAGGCACAACCAATTAAGGCCAGACCTTGGGATTTCACCCTGAAAGGTAGGACTTTGGACTCCACGCATATTGTCTCCCCTCTGACATACAGATGCCACGAATCTTCTAACTCCAAGCCAGTTCCCCATCGATGCAAAGACTCCGAACACCGTTGCTAGTCCTCCAATCTCGCCTTCGATGACTGAGCATTGCGACCAAATTCCACCGATCCAGCAATCTCCAGGCGTTGCCTATGGGAGTCGCCGGCGGAGCCTTTCGGTCGACACCCCGGCTTGATCAAAGAGGACATACATTATGATCTTTATCTTCGCGCGACAGGAAACCCTAGGACCACCGCCATTATTCTTCAGCCTCGCGGCCCGACACCGCGAAGCCACCCCCAGCAGGAAAGCATCATAGAAGGAGTAGACCATTGCCCAACACTAGGTCGCCGGCGAGACCAAGGTCGTAGCCGGACTACCACGGCCGGGCAAGGCCGAATCCGATACCCAAGATCATCGGGCATCAAATCCCCGCGTCCCCAGGCGATTCCTAGATCTGATCCAGGCGCCCGCCAGCGACGCAGCACCCCCGCCGTACCACCTTCCCGCCGGGAGGCTCAAGCGCCGGCCCTAGGCCGCGCCGCCCCCTGCCCACCGCCGGCTCTCCACCGCCTCCATGGAGCGCCGCCGCGGAGCATCTCTCCTGCCCACCGTCGGGGAAGGGGGCGCCGCCACCACCGCCGGCGACAGGCGGCAGCGACGGCAGGGTCGGGGGGTAGGAGGGGCTCGGGATGGAGGGAGGTGCGGGCGCCCCCCGGAGTCGCCTGGAGGGGACGGCTCGGGAGGGAGGTGGCGGCTAGGTTTTCTGGAGGTTTTCTCGTCCCGTAGAGCTACAGATCTGGTCTAGCCATGCCAGATCCTCCAAAACTTGGACGAAGAAGGAAGTCATCTTGCAACTTCACCGTCAATGGCCATGCACATCACATGAGCCGCATCTAGTTGATAGCATCTATCCTTCATCGTCCACATTTGTGAAAACTATCTCAAATCCACAAGGTAATAAACAAACTCAATTTTTTGTTTGTCAAGACACTCGTCAGAAGGATATACAGAGAGCTCTCAATGAGTTGCGGTCTTGGTTTGCTATTGTCCATGGTCCTGCTCATTATTGCGACAAAAAATTCCCTCAATGATGTCACCATTATTTGTGTGATTCTCCATAACATGGTCATCCGGGCTGAGAAGTGAGTAATACACCCCGGACTATGGGTTTGTGGCATTAGCTTGATCACTCTCTATGTACTATCATGTGTTTAGAACCATATGAGCTGCCCTACATGATTATGGCCATATTTCTATTATCATATTAGTGGATATTTTGATTATGAGATAAGTAATGAGATGCACGGTTCATTATCCGTTGTGTGTTGTAGATTTATATCATTGCCTCGTCCTTGTGTGCTTGTTCGAACAAACTAGTATGCTAGGGCATGAGACAGTGAATGTATGAGTAGATGGGTAGTAGAGATTGAATAGTGGTATACATTTTGGGAACTATTTTGGTTTTTTACTTTTACGCATCTATCCATCTAGGGATAAATGGATGCAATGTAGTTTAGTCTGTCATGATACAAAAGGTGGCACCTGTTAACTCAAGGGAAACACACTAGATCATCCAACATCATGGCATATTAGCTAAAGTAATACTCACTGTTTACACTTAATTTTGAACTAGCGAACAACCCACTTTCTTAGAGAGTATTAGATAGTTGTGTTGCATCAAGGACGTCATGCCCATACAATAAATTGCCATACATTTACATAATTAGAAGAACCTTTGATCCAATTAGATGGGCTATAATTAGAAGGTTTAATTAGACCCTCTAATTCTACTAGAGAGAGAAAGAGGCTTGAGCGAAAATTCCTCACAAAATTATGATTTACCTCAAGCCTTGCGGGTCCTTTTATAGTTGTATGGGAAGGAAACCTGCCAAATCAGATTGGACTCCCGTGGGAGTCCAAATCCCTCTTCCGCTTTTTTCTTTTCCTTTTTCCCTTAATATAAATTTAGGAAAAACACCGGAAAGTTCTATGTGCCATTTTTGGAGACCCTGGGGCCCACTGATGGTGCAGATCTTGCACTCGTTGGGATACCCCAAGAGGAGGGTGTGATGAGCACAGCGGTAGGAAGTTTTCCCCTTAGTTAAGAGCCAGGGTTATCAATCCAGTAGGAGAAAGAGAATCTTCGGAAGGTTGATGCCACTGACGGTGGTGCTAGCGCTTCACCGGTGTCAGCAACAACGTGGAACCTGCACACAACACAACCAAAATACTTTTCCCCAACGGTACAGTGAGGTTGTCAATCTCACCGGTCTTGCTGAAACAAAGATTAGACGTATAGTGTGGAAAAACAGTGTATGCTTGCAGAAAGTAAAGAAAGCAGGAAATTGTTGTGGTTTGTTTATCAGTGTGGAAAAATGGACCGGGGTTCGTAGTTTCACTAGTGGTGTCTCTGCATAAAAGATAGCATGCTGGGTAAACAAATTACAGCTGGACAATTGACAAATAAAGGTTGCACCATCGTGCACAATATGACATGAAGATTACTATGCTATTTAGTGCGGGCATTACAACAAGATACATAGATCGACATCCATCTGCATCTATGACTAATAATCCACCCTAAGGTTATCATCCGAACCCCCTCAGGTATTAAGTTGCAAGCAATAGATAATTGCATTAAACAAAGTGTGTAATGTAAGCAATGATTATGCACGCGGGCACTCTCACCGCTGTTTTCTCCCTAATGGCAACAGCACATCCTCCCCCTTCACGTTTCTGTCACTCGAGCAAGGCAACAAGGAGGCATGAACCCACTATCGAGCATAAATACTCCCTCTTGGAGTCAATAGCAACTACTTGGCCAGAATAACCACTAGCAACAGAGAGCATGCAATATCACAAATAACACATGCAAATAAAGACTATAATCATCATGGCATAAGGTCAATATTCATCGGATCCCAGCAAACACAGCACAGAGAATCACATAAGATCAATCTCGACCATGATAGGCAGCTCACGAGATCTAAACATGGAGGCATATGAGGAGAAGACAACCATCTAGCTACAGCTATGAACCCGTAGTCCAAGGATGAACTACTCACGCACGACTCCGGAGGCAGCCATGGTGATGAAGAGGCCTCCGGTGATGATCTCCTCTCCGGCAGGGTGCCGGAAATAGCTTCAGAACCCCCCCCCCGATCTGGGGTTGTCGGTGACGGCGGCTGCGGAACTTTTTCGGGGATTTTGATTAGGTGTTTAGGGTTTTTCATCCGGGGGGCTTAAATAGGCGAAAGGGCGAAGGCGGTGGAGGCCGGGGCCCCCACACCCATAGCTGGCGCGGCCGGGGGGCGTGCCACCCTATGTTGTGGCCCCCTGCTGCCCCTCTCCGGCTTCTCTTTGGCCTTCTGGATGCTTCCGGGGAAAATAGGACTTCTGGGTTTCGAATTTTCCAATTCCGAGAATATTTCCAGAACAACTTTTCTGAAACTAAAAAACTGCAGAAAACAGGGAACTGACTCTGTAGCATCTTGTTAATAGGTTAGTCCTGAAAACGTATAAAAATGCTATAAATAAGGGAGAAAACATGTAGCAATTGGCATAATATGATCATGGAGCAGTCAGAAATTAGGGATACGTTTATGACGTATCAAGCATCCCCAAACTTAGTTCCTACTCGTCCTCGAGTAGGTAAACGATATAACAATAATTTCTGAGGTGACATGCTACTAACACAAACTTGATCAATCTAATGTAAAAGCATATGCACGCTGAGATCATAAGACTTTAAACACATGCATGATAAATAAAACTTTAATAATAAAGAATAGCAATTACTTTGCATCACGAAAAGTAACTCAAATAAAGGATCATGAATAATAATGCAAAGAAAGGTAAACGTTTGTTTCAGGTATAGAGAAAGCATGTCAAAGTGATATTTCGATAGTCCTTAAGAGTGGGGCAAAACATAAATGCCAGTTCACCTTCAAAGTTCAAGAGGAAGACTAGAACAAATAACTTAAGAACAAATAATATCACATCATGAAGTAATTATTGATGCTTATGGGACAAATGCACATAGAACTCAGAATGGCAAAAATGCTCTCTCAACTGTACATAAAGTTAGAAGATGGAGACTCAACATAAAAGTAAAAGAAAGACCCTTCATAGAGGGAAGCAGGGGTCACTCATGTGCTAGAGATTTTATTTTATTAAACAGAGGTATTAAAAGTTTGACATTTGTGGAGGAATGTCTATATTTTGGGAGATGTATGCTAATGTCAACAAATGGTAAATAGAAAATACAGTACGTCACAAGTCAACTGGATTCACAAGAGCAGCTCCCATGGTGAAGGACGCAACTGGTGTAGAAGGTCATCCCTCTTTCTCTTTTGTTTACACAATTATGCTTTGACTGATAAATCAGGGGCAAAAATAGTGAAGAGAATTTGTTTGCCTTAATTTGGGGCTGGGCACCCCGCTGCTAGCTCTTCTATCATTTGGATAAGCGGATGAAGCCACTAGTCCAGGGTGTGAAATCCAATCAACAAGTGAGATAAAGATTCTATATTTACGTCCTCATGAGCAAAAACAGGAACATAAAGTAGGAGTAATTTTGAAGGTTTTAAAGGTAACACATGAGCAATTTACTTTGGAATGGCAGTTAAATACCACATGTAGGTAGGTATGGTGGACACAATGGGAAAAACTTTGGTTTAAGGGAGTTTGGATGCACAACTAGATGTCATACTCAGTACAGGTGGAGGATAGCAGAAGACTGGGAGCGACAAATCAAGAGAGCATAAGAGCCATATTCATGCATAGCGACATAAGCATCATTAATTAAAACATAAGCAGTATCACAAGTTCAAAAACTAAGTGGTCATGGAGGCTATTCGTGACTGGTTTGTAGTCATAAACATGGTGTGAGCATGCGCCAAGTCAACGAAATAAAACATTCGAAAGAGAATACCATATTGATACTTTACTATGACAAGAACAACTCATGAATCTTTCAGTACATAATAAAAACTCTCAGCTATTTGAGTCTAATCATGCTACTCAATAACCACAAGGCTTTAAAACTAAAATAACATTTAGCATGGCATGAAAAAGTCCTAGCCATAGTCTATACAAGCTTCTACTAGTACTGTTATAAATTCTACTTCAAGCAGCAGTTTTCTTTTATTTCTCCCAACAAGCACCGTACAAAACATACTTTAACAAAATCTTCTTTATGATACAACAATAAAACATGAGAGTACTAAAATAATACTACTAAAACTAACAGCTCTAACAAAAGATGCATGCAAAACAGGAGCTGAATAAATGCAGCAGTCAAACAGAGACTAAGAATACAACGTATTCTCAAGAAAAAGCGGAGCGTGTCACTCTCCAATAAGAGAATGCTGGGGTCCAACCAAGCTTATTATTAAAGTAAAAACAAACTGAAAGCAAAAGAAAAATCAAACTGAAAACAAAAATAAAAGACGCTCCAAGTAAAGCACATAAGATGTGACCGAATAAAAATATAGTTTCACTAGAAGTGATCTGATAGTTTGTTGATGAAGAAGGGGATGCCTTGGGCATCCCCTAGCTTAGACGCTTGAGTCTTCTTGGAATTTGCTTGGCTGAACGACCAGGGCATCCCCAAGCTTAGGATTTTCACTCTTCTTGATCACATCATATCATCCTCTTCTCTTGACCCTTGAAAACTTCCTTCACATCAAAATTCTCACAATCTTCATTAGCAATGTTAGTGCAACTGAAATAATAAATCACATGGTTCAGTTTCAACACAAGTCTAACACTTAAAAATACATTAGCTACTGTTACAACTTCTTTCAAAACTCTTTTTCTCAAAAGAACACCAAAAGAAAGAGATTAAGATGCAAATGCGATAAATGGCAGAAATCTGTCAAAAACAGAACATCGGGTAAAGATCGATTTTTTCAAAAATCTTCTGTTGCTTAAATAAAAAAAAGTGGTCTTCTAGAAATAGTTGCGTATGTAACTCAGGATTAAGCAAAAAAATGCTCAGGTAATTTTGAATTTTCTGTGATTTTTAACGGAATTTACAGTGGACAGCAGACATCTATTTCCTGCGCAGAAATCCGAAATATAGGCTCAACTTTCCACTAGTGGCTTTATTTGGCTCAACAAAAACTCAAAAGAAAAGATACATCGTGGTTTCTAAGGAAATAGACAACACCAAGGTTCAAAGCACACCAAAGAAAACAAAGGAAAACTGAAATAAAACAGAGAAATAAAACGGGTTGTCTCATGGTAGCGCTTTTCTTTAACGCCTTTCAGCTAGGCATAGAAAAATCAAATCAAGTGTTTTCAAGTGAAGAAGCATCAACATCAGTACCAATAACTCTCTTTTTGCTCCACTTACCCTTCTTCTTACCCTTTTCTTGGGTTTGGGAAATGTGTGGTCACATGGTGTGAAGGTAAATTTTAATGTACCATTCCCCACATCTATTACTGCCCCCAGGAGTTTCAGCAAGGATCTTCCAAGCGTAATTCTTCCTTCTCCTACACATTCAATAACAAGATAATCGGTGGATACGGTACTTCCCACGATTTTTGTAAACACTCCCTCAGCTATCCCAATGGGAAATATAGTGGTGTTATTAATGAGAGGAATTTCTTCTCCTCCATCAGCTAGCCCCCAAAGGTTCAAAGATTCATAAATTTTCTTAGGCATAAGACAAGATTCAGACATGATATCACAACGGGCATGAAAAGTTTCACCATTTATAACAACTTTAACCAAAGGGATCATATTTGTTGAATCAAAATTTATTGGGACATGATCAAAATGTTCACGAATTTGGCTATATCCCTCTTTTAAAATAGAAATATGTGACTCAAGAGTATTTAATCTAGCATAAATTCCTGCAAAGGCTTTATCAGAACTACTGGGTAAGCTATAGGTTGCAATTAATTTTCTTATAACATTGAAAGATTGATCTCTGTCACAATTAAGGAAATCACCTCCTACCACAGTATCGAAAGTATATCTATAACAAAGAACAAGACCAAAATAAAAGCTACGAAGTAACCGATTCAGAGTCACTTTAGGTTCAACTTTGCAATAGGAATCAAAAGCTCTAGACCAATCTTCCTTGAAGTTCTCATCATTCCGTTGTTTGAAAGAAAAGATTGTATCTTTTGGTGACATAATGACAGGAACAAAACTAGACATAAAGGCAAGCAAATAAATAACAGCTATAAAGTAAACTAATTTTTTTGTGTTTTCAATATAGAGAAATAAACTATTTTTTGTGTTTTTGATATAGAGAAATAAAAACAAGACAAAAAATAAAAACAAGACAATAAACAAAATAAAGAGATTGAGAGTGAGAGACTCCCCTTGCTAGAAGACTTCCTTCTCCCCGGCAACGGCACCCGAAAAAGTCCTTGATGGTGCAGATCTTGCACTCGTTGGGATACCCCAAGAGGAGGGTGTGATGAGCACAGCGGTAGGAAGTTTCCTTAGTTAAGAACCAAGGTTATCAATCCAGTAGGAGAAAGAGAATCTTCGGAAGGTTGATGCTACTGACGGTGGTGCTGGCGCTTCACCGGTGTCAGCAACAACGTGGAACCTGCACACAACACAACCAAAATACTTTGCCCCAACGGTACAGTGAGGTTGTCAATCTCACCGGTCTTTCTGAAAACAAAGATTAGATGAATAGTGTGGAAAAACATTGTATGCTTGCAGAAAGTAAAGAAAGCAGGAAATTGTTGTGGTTTGTTTATGAGTGTGGAAAAATGGACCGGGGTTCGTAGTTTCACTAGTGATGTTTCTCCATAAAATATAGCATGCTGGGTGTACAAATTATAGCTGGGCAATTGAAAAATAAAGGTTGCACCATCGTGCACAATATGACATGAAGATTACTATGCTATTTAGTGCGGGCATTACAACAAGATATATAGACCGACATCCATCTGCATATATGACTAATAATCCAACCTCGGGTTATCATCCGAACCTCCTCAGGTATTAAGTTGCAAGCAACATATAATTGCATTAAACAAAGTGTGTAATGTAAGCAATGATTATGCACGCGGGCACTCTCACCGCTGTTTTCTCCCTGATGGCAACAACACATCCTCCCCCTTCACGTTTCTGTCACTCGAGCAAGGCAACAAGGAGGCATGAACCCACTATCGAGCATATACTCCCTCTTGGAGTTACTAGCAACTACTTGGCCAGAATAACTGTCGGATATATACTGAATAGGGGTATAGAAGATGGTAGACAAAGAGCCGGACTACCAGGGTGGCCTACATGGTAATGGGCTTAGGTCCATTGGGCGGCCCAGTAGTCCGACGCGTAGAAGCCGGATTCTAGAAGAACCCGGATCACGGCCCATGTGATCTGGCTTGGAGGAGAAGACGGATTCCTTACTTTCCAAGTTACAAGTTAAACGTAGTCTTCTAGGTTTCCTGCTCTGTAAGCCCTAATCCGGCTATTATATAAAGCCGGACGGGAGACAGATAAAACAAGTCAAGTTAGACACAAGTTCAAGCTCTACGCAACTCGCCGAGAAGTTCATCCTCGTCGAGTAGCTAGATCTATTCCCTCACATTGTAACCCTGTTATACGGGCTTTAGTCCCAATTAGTGAGAAGTGCAGGAGTAGGTACGCCGTACTGTCGCGACGTACCGAACCTGGGTAAAATCCCGTGTTCTGTATTACTACGCTATCCCGTTACCCCACGTCTCTACCGTAGTCTCATGGCACCCCCGTCTATGAAAACTACTACGATGTCTCGACAGTTGGCGCCCACCGTGGGGCAAACGACGTCAGGCGTGAAATTCCGATCTGGGATACTCGGCGGAATTGGAAGGTCGATCACTGTCGGAAGCTTGGAATTCGACGACGACGTCGGGCGCTTCCTCGACAACGGATCCTACATACCGGCGCAAAACCACCTGGTAAGTGCCTGCGTGTTACCGATTGGATCTGCTAACATCTTTATCGGACTAACTGCAGAAGCAATGGGGTTTTGCGGTGGAAGTAAATTTATCCCACCCGCCCTATACCCAGTCGAAGACGACTATGATCTCGGATTCTGCTCAGATCGCCGACAAAACAGTGATACACACTTTATCGGCATGGTGCAATCCGAAATCGCTGAAAACACGGATGACGGAAATCCCGTGCAAGAGGCAGATAACAACCTACCCGTCATAGAGACGGAAGAACCAATACCCGTCACAGAGACGGAAGATCCGACATCCGTCAACCAGACGATGAACTCGGAAGCAGAGTCCGTGCTTGCCGCCATTGAGGCGAGATTGGAGTCGGAAATCGGATCGGATAACTTCGACTCCGAAGACGAAGACGAGGATGCCTTCGTAAGAAAGGTTAAGTCCTTTCAAGAGGGATTCCATGAAGTGCTAATGGCAAAACCAGCTGATACAACGGGAGCCGACAGCCAGGAAAGCCCTAAAACCCCTCCGCCAGTGGAAGAGAGAGAAGACGGAGAAACTTCTCCGATATTCCCCAATGTTAAGGAGATGACAGAAGATGAGCCTGTCAAAAAACCTCCTTCTTCCAAGAAAAAGCACCGTGCCTCTAAAAAACTCCAATACAAACTCCGGAAGAAAAAAATCAGCCGATCTCGCTGATGAAAACCTGGAAGTTGGAGATATTAGCGGCACAAAGCCCGCGGAAAAGAAATCTAAGGAAATCACTGCTCCGCCAATGACAGAACTGGAAGAGCAAGAGCTATTACAAACACCAGTGGGACCAGATGAACCCCCTGAGATGCTGGAAGCCAGGAGACAAGCTTTCCAACGGCAACAGCAACATCTGCTTAGATCTCGGCAACATCTCCAACAAACCCATAATGACATCAAAGTCATGAAGGAAGAAATAGAGGAGTACGAGAGAAAGCATAGATCTGCCTTAAAACCTACTAGGTTACCCGGAATCGCAAAACCGGAAGAACTGCCGCCAAAAGAAAGGTTTTATAACCCATCTTGGCAAAAGCAGTTAAACGGCAAAGATGCCAAGGGCGAACCAATATACAAAACCGCAGCGGAAAACGCGGAAGCAGCGTTCGCCATCCTAAACAATGATCTGTACTCCAACGGGGAAAAACTCCAAGGGGTGTATGCTTTCTTAGGAAAAGCATTACAGCAGCAGCAGCGAGGCCAAGAGCGATCAGGGAGGCTGCATGATAATTCCGCCCTCTGCAAAACAGTTACTTGCGCTGCTGGAGCACCTGGACCGGAAGAACCCGGAGATTCGGATAAAAAAGAGGATCCGAGAAAAGACAAGAAAAACCCCGACAACCGGGACGCAGCGTCTAGAACCGGACCTCATCTCCCGAAAGATGGATATAAACCACACGATCGGGAAGACAAACACCGGAATGACGGCAAAATAATGCCACCTCCGAGAAACCCAGCTGAAAAAGCTGGAAGATACGATATACCTCACAGACATGAAAGATCTCGGACACCGCCTAAGGATAAGGAAAGGTACAGGAGAAGGACTCCACCTAACCCCAGGGGGCGTGACAACGGAAGAGATAGAGATAACCTCGGAAAAGCGCGTCCGCGCAACAATGGAAAAGAAAGGAGCAGATCCCCTTCTGTCCATTCAGCCGGGAGATATTCTGCACATATTGATAGAGCAGAAAAGGATGATCTATACTTTGGTCCTAAGTGTTTTACTGACAGGATCCGAAGGATAACCCTGCATTCTGGCTTCGCCAAAGTTGGTCCAACCTACCAAAAGTATACCGGCAGTACAAACCCGGATACCTGGCTCTCAGATTATTACACAGCCGTCCAAATCAACAATGGGACAGACCTGGAAGCTGTCAAGTTTCTTCCCCTAATGTTGCTAGACGGAGCCAGAGATTGGATCAATGGTTTACCATCAAGAACTGTCGACAGTTGGGATGATATGGCGAGAGTATTTACTCAGCATTTTCGGGGAACATACAAACGCCCAAATAGCATCAACCAGCTGAACCGTTGCACCCAATTTGAAGACGAACCATACGTGGATTTCATCTCCAGATGGACTGCAATGAAGAATAGTTGCTCTGGAGTAACTGACGTACAAGCAATGCATGCTTTCGTCAATGGCCTAAAACCCGGACTTGTACCGTTCATGGTTGGTTCTAAAAAGCACAAAGATCTCGGATCTATGCTTACAACCGCTAATGAGCATGCTGCAGCCGAAGATGATATCAGAGCAAGAGGAGGCAATATTGAGTCACTGATACTGGCCAAGAAAACCCCTCGTTCTGATAAAAAAGGAACTCCGGAGTCAGCATCAAAGCCCAAGGAGGTCAACATAGCCTTTGGAGGAGAAAAGGTGAACAAGTGGAAAGGCCGCAGTCCAGATCCAATCAATTACACTCCCGAAGAATGGGAGAGAATTAAGTCGGAACCCTGCGTCCACCACTCTCAGTTTGGGAAACCAACCCACACAAACGCGCAATGCCGGCTAAACAAGCATATGAAAGGCAATGCAGGATCCGGAAATAAAGGGAAGGGTTCCAAGAGGAAACATGCCAAACAAAAGCCAGAAGCTGAAAAAGAAGACAGTGAATCGGACACTGATGACAAAATCCAGGAACAACAACGAAAAGGCGAACCCAAATTTCCGAGAGTTGACGGAGAAGCAATGTTAACTTTCTTAGCAACCCCGTCAGCAAAGGTGGCCAAAAGAACACTTCGAGAAATAAACGCGGTTGTTCCGGCAACCCCGAAATTCTTGAAGTACTCCAACACACCGATAATCTGGGATCAGTCTGATCATCCCGGAAATATCCCTGAACCCGGCACACAAGCTCTTGTTGTAAGCCCTATTGTTCAAAACACCAGGCTAAGGAGAGTGCTGATGGATGGAGGATCCAGCATCAATATAATGTATCTGGATACGCTGAAGCACTTGAAGATCTCCGAGTCCCAGCTCAACTACAGCAATATACGCTTCCATGGCATTGTTCCTGGCAGGCAAGCACGATCCCTAGGAGAAATTTCCCTAGATGTCACCTTCGGAGATAAAGATCACTTCCGGCAGGAAAAAGTATCCTTCGAAGTAGTGTTGTTCGAGAGCGTGTATCACGCAATACTCGGACGTCCGGCTTTCGCCAAATTCATGGCAAGATCTTGCTATATCTACAACAAGCTGAAGATGCCAGGACCCAAAGGAGGAGTAATCACCGTTGCCGGTGATTTCAAGCTAGCATACGAGTTGGAGAAAGAAAACGCCCTTTGCGCTCAGAGAGTTATAGCAAAGGAGGAACTGAAGGAATTAGCCAAGGAGGTATCGCCGAAAGAAATGCCGGCAGGAAAAGAAACTCGGAAGCCAACAGATAGCTTCAAGGCGTCCGAGAATACAAGACAGGTAATCCTAGATCCCAAAGATCCGACAAAATTCGTCGTCGTAGGGACTGGGATGACTGACAAATAGGAAGGCGAGCTCATCAAGTTCCTCCGTGAGAACTGGGATATTTTTGCCTGGTGTCCAGCTGACATGCCAGGCGTACCCAGGGAACTTGCTGAGCACCAACTCAAGGTTATTCCCGGATCAAAACCCGTCAAACAAGGTCTCCGTCGATTTGACGGAAGAAGACAGAAGGCTATTGGCAAGGAAATTATCCGGCTTTTAGCAGCGGATTTCATCAAGGAAGTAATCCATACTGGTTGGTCCGCAAATCCGGTATTAGTGCCGAAGAAAGACACCACTGCTCTTAGAATGTGTATAGATTACACAGGATTGAACAAGTTGTGTCCGAAAGATAGGTTCGCGTTACCGCGAATCGATCAAATAATAGATGCCACTGCAGGCTCCGAGCTTTTATGCTTTTTGGATGCATACTCCGGGTACCACCAAATACGCATGAAAAAGGAAGATCAAATCAAGACTTCTTTTATAACCCCATATGGGACGTACTATTACATAACCATGCCTTTTGGCCTGAAGAACGCAGGTGCAACCTACCAGCGTTGCATGCAACGTTGTTTGCATAGTCAAATTGGCAGAAACGTCCATGTTTACGTGGACTATATTGCCGTCGTAACCAAGGAAAAAGATACACTCCTTGAGGATTTGCGAGAAACTTTCGAAAACTTGCGCACTTACAAGATGAAGTTGAATCCATCTAAGTGCGTATTCGGGGTTCCCTCAGGAAAACTTCTGGGTTTCATTGTTTCCCACAGAGGAATAGAAGTTAACCCGGAAAAGATCAAGGCAATCTTGAACATCTCAAAACCTACATGTGTAAAAGATGTCCAAAGACTGACGGGTTCCGCTGCAGCCGTCAGCAGATTTATCAGTCGGCTGGGGGATAAAGCCTTACCACTCTACAAGCTGCTAAAGAAATCCGACAAGTTCGAATGGACAGAAGAGGCTGACGCAGCGTTGGCCCAGTTGAAGGAAACCTTGATGAACGCTCCCATCTTGGCATCTCCAAAAGACGAAGAACCCATGTTATTGTACCTTACGGCTACAAGTCGGGTTATTAGCGCGGTAATCGTTGTGGAACGGACAAAAGAAGAACACAACATACCAGATCAACATCCGGTATATTACATAAGCGAACTTTTTTCCGAATCCAAACAAAGGTATCCGCACTACCAGAAACTGGCATATGGCGTATTTTTTGCATCCAGAAAACTGCGCCATTACTTCCAAGGCCATTCCATAACAGTGGTATGTAAAGCACCACTAGGGGATATTATAAACAATGCGGAGGCAACCGGCCGAGTAGCTAAATGGGGCATCGAGCTAGCAGCCTTCGACATTAAGTACCAGCCAAGGACGGCAATAAAATCCCAAGTTTTGGCAGATTTCGTCGCCGACTGGACAGAAGCAATGGAAAATACACCGATGCCAGAATCCGAGTACTGGATCATGCACTTTGACGGATCCAAGATGAAGGAAGGAGCTGGGGCTGGCGTAGTCCTAAAATCTCCCAAGGGAGACACAATGGAGTACGTATTACAAATACACTTCAACGCCAGTAACAACGTGGCAGAATACGAAGCTCTGCTTCATGGCTTGCATATTGCAAAAGAAATAGGGGTAAAACGCATCTTATGCTATGGAGACTCGGATTTGGTACAGCATCAGCTCAACCAAACCTAGGACGCGAAAAGCCCTATAATGGCCGAATATCGGAGGACGGTGGATGAGTTTGCCATTTGTTTCTTCGGGTTCGAAGTCCTTCACTTAAAAAGGGAGGAAAACTGGAATGCGGATGCGTTAGCCCGCATGGGATCAGAAAGAGTAAAAACTTTACCACCAGGGGTATTCGTCCAGCACTTGTATGAACCATCCATAAAAGGTGGAGACGTTGATTACCCTCTGGCATCCGAAACAATCGAGGTCATGCTCGTTAAACCGGATTGGACAATTCCATACTTAAACTTCTTAGTCAATCAGAAGTACCCGGAAGGAGCAGACGAAGTCTTGCAAAGGCAAATACAGCGCCGGTGCAAAGGATACGTGGTGATCAACGACCACTTGTATAAACGCAGTACTTCCGGAATTTTTCAGCGGTGTATTTCACCAGAAGAAGGAAGAGAAATACTGGAAGAAATCCACGCCGGCGATTGCGGACATCATGCTCAATCAAAAAGCATAGTTAAAAAAGCATTCCGGGCGGGATTTTTCTGGCTAACAGCCAAGTCAGACGCCGAACGCATAGTAAATACATGCGAAGGATGTCAATATTACGCCAAGCAGACCAATTTGCCGGCCCAAGCACTTAAAACTATCCCTATCACATGGCCGTTTGCGGTCTGGGGGCTAGATATGATGGGACCATTCAAAACTGCAAGAGGTGGACTTACACATCTACTCGTAGCGGTGGATAAGTATACAAAATGGGTGGAGGCTAAACCCATCAAAAAGCTGGATGGCGCAACTGCCAGAAATTTCATTATTGATTTAGTAATGAGGTATGGCGTCCCACACAGCATAATAACTGATAACGGGACAAATTTCTCCATAGGGGAGTTGGCAAAATACTGCCAACAAACGGGAATCCGCTTAGATCTCGCATCTGTGGCACACCCGCAATCCAATGGACAGGTTGAAAGAATGAACAGTTCAATCCTGCAAGGAATACGCCCAAGACTCGAATCTCCTCTCCATAGAGCAGCTGGAGCGTGGGTAGAAGAGCTACCTTCCGTGTTATGGAGTATTCGAACGACGCCAAATAGGTCAACTGAGCAAACCCCGTTTTTCCTAGTTTATGGTGCGGAAGCTATTCTTCCAACGGACATGATCCATGATAGCCCAAGAGTGCAGAATTTTGACGACTCAGATGCCGAAGAAGCACGACAGGATGCCGTCGATCTCTTAGAAGAGGAACGAGAACTTGTGTTTCAACGATCCGCCATCTACCAGCAAGGTTTACGACGTTATCATAGTCGGAAAATCAGGCATCGTTCTTTTAAAGAAGGTGACTTAGTGCTGAGATTGGTGCAGCAAAGGAAGCACAAATTGGCCCCAGTATGGGAAGGACCATTTGTCATCAGTAAAGCCATGAAGAATGGATCATACTATCTTGTCGACATTCGAGATACGGAGGATGATCCCGAGAAGCCGAATCGCAAAAGAAAGAGAAAAATAGATGATGAACTAGGAGAGACAAAGAGGCCTTGGAGTATCCAGCAATTACGCCCCTTCTATACTTAGTTCAATTTCTATGTAAACATCTTTTGAGATCATGAAATAAAGTTATCGGAATATTGTCATTCATATTTCATTATAAGTACAAAATATTTCCGCCTCATCTATTTCCCAATGATCTTACAAATACTCAATGTTAACCCGAATTGTGCCTGCGTGCTCGGTGTTTAAAAGCTGAATGATTCGGCCTGTTAAAGGTTAAAGGAAACTCGGATTGTGCCTGCGTGCCCAAGTTTCAGAGTAGTTCCTTGTTTTTCTCTAAATTTTATCTGATTGTGTATGTGTTGGGTTACTGAAACTAGTCAGTAAAAATGCTTCTAGCATGATCCATGTTTCTGAGTTTTAAAACTGTTTGGTTCGTCCCCAGTTACTCGACATGATGATACATCTTACTAGTTGAGCCATTTTTTAAACACTAGAGCAGTTAAAACACAGTTGCCAGATTACTTAGAAGATAAAGGAACAGTCAAACCCGGAAAAACTTTGCAAGAAACTTTAAATTGCAAAAGGCCGAGTTCTTGTTTCGACAAATGACATAGAAGCATTACAATATGAATTACATTGTAAAAATGCTCTTATACACATCCATCATTCGGGTCGAGTGTATTCCCTCAAGCATCCGAGTCTTCATCACTGCTATCAATCTCGGGGGCTGCGGGCACTTCTTCTTCTGGATAAGTAATGGAAATGTTGACCATAGAGGCAATCTTGGAAGCGTGCCCTTTAACTTCATCAAAAATCGCATTTCGTTGCGCTTCTGTATATCCTTGAGGGATACCGGATGCTACGCGCCAAGATCTGGCATTAGGGTAATGTAGACGCATAAGGCCAAGCGCCATGCGTGCACCACCTCGTGCAGCAGAACGAAGGATGGATTCTTTCGATTCTGCTACTTCTGTGATGGCACCCGGAAGTCGGTAGACTTCCGAAAAGCATACAGTACTTGTGGGAAGGAATTTATTAATCAGCTGCATTCCTGCATTCCTGATTGAATTCCACACTTCCCCAAAGACCCGGATCTTTTCAGTCCGAGAAATTCCTGGAAAATTTCCTGCTTTGTCGACAAAAGTAAAGGTTACATGGAAAGATATAAGAAATAAGACATGAAGACATTGGTAAAAAGAAGTTAACTTACCAAGAACCTTGTCAATTTCGTCGCTTTCTTTCATGCGCGGGAGTAGCATACTCTCCAAGTCATTGATAACAGCTTTGTCTTCCGCTGCCTGTAAAGAGGCCTTGGATTGAGCAATCCCAAGGGCCAGATTACTGGCTTCTAGGTCTTCTTGAGCTTTCAGAAGTTCCTTTCGGAGATTTGAGTTTTCCTCACGAAGTTGAGAAAATTGGACAGCGTTTTCTGCTAATTTGTTGGCTTTGTTTAAAGCAGCTGGAGGGCAGAAATTAATTCGAGTTTACAAAACAATTCCGAATAATTCTCCAGAGAAAACAAATGGTACAAAATAAAATACCGGTGGCTTTTGATAGTTGCCGCTGAGATGACGCTAGTTTGTTGCTTTTAGACTCAATAACAGATTGAAGGGTTTTTACTTCTCTGCTCTTGAGACTAAGCTTCTTAAAAACTTCCAAGTTTATGGCGTCCGCGGAATGCTAAAACATGGAAATGAAAGCCAGATGCTTAAGTTTGAACAGGCATATGAGGAAACATTAAGAAGAATTCATATTTCAACTTAATGCTTGGGGGCTAGAAGTATTACCTGGCTCATTTCTCGCAAATCGATCAAAACCTCGTTGAATTCTTTGGCATATTCCGCGAAGAGAATTCCAACGTGATGAAGGCCATCGTGTATAACCTGACGAGGCGAAAATGCGATATCATTGCGAATAACTAATCCATTTTGCAGCCAAGGATGAATCAGAGGCGCAGGAACAAAGAATTTCTTGGCCTCCGGACGAATATATCCGAGTTCGTCGAAAGGCTCTTCTTTTATCCGGATATCGTCCAGGTTGGGAATAGATTCCTCTCTGGTAGCTGATTGCCTTTTGCGCTTCCGATTGTTCTGAAACTCGGCATGTAATTTGTTGAGTTCAGCGTCGGAAGCAAGATCATTTTCTCCAAGTTCATCAAACTGTGAAGGAGTTAAAAATATGTTAAAAAGCGGAGAGAGAAGATAATCTGAAGAAAAACGTGGAAACAAGGAAAGATAAATACCTTAGGGACCAGATTTTCCACGTGATAAATCGCCAGACTTTCCTCGATCTGACTACTGACGGCGACCAGTTCGTGAAGTCGTCCTATAAAATCCTTTCTGGTAAAAGCCTTATCTGTTCCTCTCATGCTATCTTCTGGCCCTTGGTATTCGCAAAGAAGCCGAGGACGAAAAGAGAGAGGTTGGATACGGCGTCCAAACCAGCACATAACGGTATCCTTCCCAACCAAAGAAGGTTGAGAGGAAGAGAGTTTGGCGATGCGTCGCTTTATCTTCATCAAATTTTCTGGCAAATTTTCCCCTACTGCGGTTGTCCAACTCTCGCGAGGAGTAGCGGCAGAATTAACAAAGGGAGGAACCCCGGTTGCCCTGCCTGGGAATGGAATGTCTTGGTGATAAAAGAAAGAACCTAGCCAAGATTGGTTAGGTTCCGGCATTTCTATTTTTGGATACCATTCCTCCCTAAATTTTCTGAGGATGAAGGATATGGTACCGCAGATGGGCGAAATGCCATTTGTGATATTATGCTTTACCTCAAAGCAATATTGCCAGAAATTTAGGTCAGGTGTTATCCCGAGGTATCCTTCGAACAGGGCTTGGAAACTGGCTAAGTAGAGGATGGAATTCGGAGAAATATTGTGTGGTTGAACGCCATAAAAGTTAAGGACGTCTAGAAAAAAGGCGGAAGGGGGAAAACCCATACCTCTCGCAACATGAGAGGTAAGGATGACGCGTTCTCCGACTTCTGGCTTGGGCTCGGGTTCATCTTTCGAGATTCGCCATTTGCCCTTAACTATGTATCCTTCCTTTGACATCCGACGAAGAAGGACGAGAGAAGTATTACTCGGACTCCAATTGCCGACAATTTCTGTTTCGCTGTTGGCTCCGGTGGCAAGGCACTCATCGCCACGGGAACGAATCTTGACCTTCGCCGTCGTTGGGATGAATGGAGGAAGTGCTGCGGAGCTCGATCCCGCGATGTCCGCGGCGGCGGAAGAGTTTTCTCCGCCCGCCGCGGAAGCAGCGGTCTTCTCCGGCTTGCCGCCGGCGTGCTTAGGCGATCTTGGTTGCGGATCCAGGTCGCTGACGAGCTCGTCGATGGCGGCGCGGGTTGGTGACGGCGGCGAAGAGGCCATATTTTGGTGGTGCTTTGCGTTTCGGTGCGTTTGATGCTAAGCGCGCCTGGGACAAGGACTTGCTCTCGAGCTCGCGTGCGTGGCAATGGCGTAGGCAGTGAGGGAGTGAGGAAAGTTTCGGAGGAGGACGATGACGGCTATTTATAGCCAGGAATCCGTTTAGATACGTGCCAACGGCTCTTTCGACCGTTGGATGTTCGACGCGTGTCGCTCGCCGGAAACTACGGGAAATATAACGACAGGGGAATGATGGCTATCTCCTCGTTTCCCGTGAGAATCTGTCAGAGATACGTTGCAGGGTTTCCCGCGTGAAACCAAGCGTCGCCTGCGTCAGCATGATTAAAGCGCTGACGTTAGAGGTTCCTTTCCCGCGAAGGATCGCGAGAAGAGAAGCTGGATTTTCATAGTTCCGAGTTTTATGTTACCATCTCCTTCAAAAGGAAAGTAGAAAGAATCAAGACTGCTGAATCAAGATTTCCCGGACAAAATGTATTTGACGAAAGACGGAGAATCAGAGTTTTGATCCTTCCTGGGGGCTACTGTCGGATATATACTGAATAGGGGTATAGAAGATGGTAGACAAAGAGCCGGACTACCAGGGTGGCCTACATGGTAATGGGCATAGGTCCATTGGGCGGCCCAGTAGTCCGACGCGTAGAAGCCGGATTCTAGAAGAACCCGGATCACGGCCCATGTGATCTGGCTTGGAGGAGAAGACGGATTCCTTACTTTCCAAGTTACAAGTTAAACGTAGTCTTCTAGGTTTCCTGCTCTTTAAGCCCTAATCCGGCTATTATATAAAGCCGGACGGGAGACAGATAAAACAAGTCAAGTTAGACACAAGTTCAAGCTCTACGCAACTCGCCGAGAAGTTCATCCTCGCCGAGTAGCTAGATCTATTCCCTCACATTGTAACCCTGTTATACGGGCTTTAGTCCCAATTAGTGAGAAGTGCAGGAGTAGGTACGCCGTACTGTCGCGACGTACCGAACCTGGGTAAAATCCCGTGTTCTGTATTACTACGCTATCCCGTTACCCCACGTCTCTACCGTAGTCTCATGGCACCCCCGTCTATGAAAACTACTACGATGTCTCGACAATAACCACTAGCAACGGAGAGCATGCAAGATCACAAATAACACATGCAAATAAAGACTATAATCAACTTGGCATAAGGTCAATATTCATCGGATCCCAACAAACACAGCACATAGAATTACATAAGATCAATCTCGATCATGATAGGCATCTCACAAGATCTAAACATGGAGGCATATGAGGAGAAGACAACCATCTAGCTACAGCTACGAACCCATAGCCCAAGGATGAACTACTCACGCATCACTCCTGAGGCAGGCATGGTGATGAAGAGGCCTCCGGTGATGATCTCCTCCCCGGTAGGGTGCCGGAAACAGCTTCAGAACCCCCTGGTCTAGGGTTGACGGTGACAGCAGCTACGGAACTTTTTCGGGGATTTTGATCAGGTGTTTAGGATTTTCCATCCGGGGGGCTTAAATAGGTGAAAGGGCGAAGGCGGTGGATGTAACATCCCAAGTCTGAAAAAAATACCCTTTAGAATGTTTGCTCCCTGTTATTTTATGTTTTGCATCATGGCATCATGTTGATTGCAATTGTTTTGTTTGTTTTCCATTTGTTTTCCTCTGTTTTCAGTTGTTTTCCAACTGTTTTCCTTTGTTTTCTATTTGAATTTCAACTCAAATTTCAAACCTTTTGTTTCATCCTTGTGATGTTACAATTTCTAAAAAGATATCTCAAAATAAAACAATTATTTGTTTCCATTAAAGTGTGATTCCAAACTATAGTTTTATTTCTATAAAAATGCATCCAATAATCAAACCCTTTTCAAAGTTCAATTTGTTTTCCATTTGAAGTTCCAAACCAACATCCAAATAGTTGTTTCCAAATAGAAACCTTATTTGTTTCCAAATAATCCCATAATGATCACTTATTAAATTGTTGGTTTTAATCAAACAATTACTTCAATCCATTAATTCCAAATCATTTCAAATTCAAATCAAATCTTCCAATCAGCACCCAATTTCAAATTATAAAAATTACCAAACAAACCAAACCATTTGATCTCTTTAATCATTAGGATTCACCCTAATAAACATGTTGATTTTACTCAAAATCAAATAATAAGCAATTCTTTCAAATGTTGTTTTAAATTACAAAACAGTAATTAAAAAAAAATTAAACTTTTGGAAACCCCAAACTTGCACATGTTGCATTCCAATAAGGAGTTGTTACAAAATAAAGGTTCCCTAAAAATTTCTACCCCAAAACCCCTTCTATTCCTTCCTATCTCTTTTGCAGCAAAAAAATAAAACAAACAAAAAAATAGAAAGAGAGAGAGGGGCCCAACTTCCTCCACCCAGCCCACCAAAAACCTAGCCCAATACCCCCCTCTGTTTGTCTTCTTCCTCCTCCCACGTCATCTCCAGTACGACACCTACAGAACCACACGATCTCCCTCCTCCACCACCGATTGCTTGCCGTACTACTCCTCTCCCTCCTTAAAGCCTCTCCCTCCTGCTTGCCCTGCTAACCCTAGCCATCAACCCTAGTTCCTTCCCCGCCGCCATCTTCTTCCTTCTCCCCACTGCCTCTCTCTGAATTTATTTCTCCTCTGAACCCAAAACAGCAGAGCATTGCAGCCCATGGCCGCCGGAGGTCGCCGCCCTACGGCCACCTCTGGGCCTCCCTGCCATCGGGAATGGAGCCGGGGAAGGCTCCTCGTCGATTTGGCGCCGGCGTGGAGACGGGAGGCTTCCCGGAGCGCCGCCGCCGTGGCCTCCATCGCCGGCCACCTCCACTGCCTCGCCCTGCCTGCTCGTGTCCGCCCCCGAGGTGAGGTGCGCCTCCTCCTTCCCTCGCCCGATCGCCTCCCTCCTCTTCCCCTTTGGCCTTCTCCCCTCCAACCGCCCGCACCACGGCCCTCCGGCGAGACCACGGCGGAGCAGCCGCTGCCAGCGATCTTCCCTGTTATTTCCGCTCGAGTTCAGAAAACAGTGCAGGCAAAATTCAGTTACATTCAGAAACAACCCGAAACAGCACCTCATACCCCCCCGAGTCCCTTCCTTTCACAAGTCACAGCACAGCCCATCTGGTTTGGTTCCCCAGCGCAATGCCAGAGGGGGTGGGTTCGAATCCCACCTCCCACCAATAAATCTTTTATTTTTCTTTGCAATGTTTTGGTACAGAACTTTACCAGAAATCACCAATAGGCCCCTGGCACTTAATTCTAGTCCCTGTAAAAATAATTTCCAAGTCCCTAGATTCATCAAAATGGCAGATTTGCCCTATATTTTGGAAATTGCATAAATAAATCATCCTAACTCCAAATCCAACATTTTTGATATGTTTTCAATACCAAATTAAATGATCTATCCAAATATAAAATTTGTTTACTGTTTTGGATATTTAAAATTGGTGCAAAATTTGAAAACTTGTCAAATTCACTTAAATTTGCAAAATTCATAACTTGGGCATAAAAATTCCAAATTTCACAAACCAAATATGTTTTCCAATCAATTTTTCATGTACTTTCCAAATATAAATTTTGTTTTCTGTTTTGAATAATTAAAATTGCCTAAACCATTTAATTCTTGTTTAATGCAATTAAAAATTGTTTATTATTGTTTAATTCATAATTAATTAATCCAAAGTCCAATTTCAAAATGTGAAACATGTAATCCAACTAAAATTTGATAACCTTTTCCAATATAAACTTTGTTAATTGTTTTGAGCACTTTAATTTGTTGAAAACAACAATTACTTGTGTGGCAAGTTCAAATAACCAAAATTTCCAAACTTAAATAATTAATCCCTTAACTTGTTAATTCCTTTTCCATTTGCATCTAACTTGGTTACTTTATTGTTATCATCATGCATGCATCATGGTAATACACTTTCACCTGGTAATTAAATGGTAGATCATTTGTTTCCACTTAATTCATGGACTCTTGCCATATGCAATCCAATTGCATATGGGTCCATTTAAATTGTGTTATCTTGTCAAGTAGTTTATTTTGATGCATCTATTAACATGACATGCATCATCCCATGTTTGTGCACAATGCCATTATATTGATTGTTTATCTTTCTGCAATGTTTGTTTGCTTCTTCCCGGATATACGACGACGTTGAGACCGACGATACTTACGACACCCCTTCTAAGGATTTACCTCAGTACCAGGCTACTGGGTTTTGCAGGCAAGTTATCACTCACATGAACCACTGTGTTCCTTTCAACATTGGTTACCGATACTTTCCGTTGTTCTTTTCTGCTAGCCTTAGAAGTAGTTATTCTGTTACGAACCTATCACATGAACCCCTTAACCCTGATATTGCCTCATCTCCCTTCCTACAACCCATTGTTTGAGCCAGTGTCTTACTAGCATGCTTAGGTTGCTTTTGCTCGAGTCTGTTACCCGTTACTTACTGTTACTACTTCTATTACGTTGCGGGGCTCGATGTTTAATCAATCAATCATGCTAATGTTACTATTAATAATAAATTTGATGATAAGGCACCGGCAGGAGGCCCATGAGAGGTTTTGAAGCCTGCTAGTGTCGACCCTAATAGGAAAAGGGTATTGTCTACTGATCCATGATGAGCGCACTAACCGCATGTGGGAAGCGAGTATGGGCGCCCCCCTCAACTTGACCTGACTCGCATCTCGTCCAAATCGCCTCATTTAGTTCGTGTTTTCCATTTGCCGCATGCATGTTTTTGCGAGCCCAGGCCAGGGTGGAACTTTCGTAGTCGGCATATAGGGGGACACGTTCTTAGAGTGCTATGAGGGTCCATTTTCTTCTGGGCTCGATTAGCCGTGCGCCCAAGGTGCTTTGGGCTTGATGCGAAGAATGGTTGGTTGTGTTGAGTGCCCCGCTTGGTGGGGTGATCTCCCATCTGGCGGGCCATTCATGCGTGTACGTCCAAATTGGTGCAACCCTGCAGGGATAATCTTCTCGAGAAGCCGTGTTTTCCGCGGTTATGGATTACTTGGTGAAAGTACTGGCTAACAAGTACTCAGGACAACTTAAACATAATGATCAAACATGTTACACTCCATGATTAATAACTTGACTAGTAATAGGTTGATGACATAATAACTTGACTCACCTTTAATACAACTGTGTGAGTTATCCTCGGATTGCTTCTTTGGATAAGGGGCGGGATCCAGGATGGGTTTGTTTGAAGTTATCTTTCAGTTGGTTACAATCCTCGATCTTATCTCCTTTCTGTTAGCCGGAAGTGGTAGAATCTCTGTAGTTGGTTAGTGCAGCCAGTTGCAGCATCTTTTATATCCCCTTTCTTCCATTGAACCCAAGGCATCGGTGCTTGGTGTTGACGGGTTACACTTTGGTGAACTGTGAGTCTTGCTTGCCAGTACGTTTATGTACTGACCCCTTTGGGGCTGTGGTTTACGCAGACGACGTTTCCGAGGATCTACATGGTGGCTACTACGTGGAGTATGACGACGAGACTGCTGACGAGTAGATAGCGGACCCGGGCAGGATCCGAGACTTCGTGGATGGGCTCCGTCTTTTCGTTTCCGGCCTCTTAGGCCTATTTGGTTCTTGTCTGTACTCAGACATGTTGAATGCTTCCGCTGTATTGTAATGATGTATTGTTGGGGCAGGTGCCCTCTGAATGATTGTATTTGCTATCTCTGCTCTAATGAGAGCCATTTGCAACTTATTTCAATCTTTTGTGTCGTAGAGATCTGTTGTGATATCACTTGTTAAACGCCGTTGACGTACCATGTGTGTATGGTTTGAAGTACGTCGACGGAAGTGCCTTTGATCTCTAGTGGATAGTTTACATCGACGATGGAATAGCAGGGCTTGTGTTGTCGCGCATAAGCGCAGGCCTACCAGGAAGCTGGGACGTGGGAGCAGTTATGCCCCATAATCCAAGCATCTGCTATCCAGTTCGTACGGTGAGTATCCCCTAGAAATCAGGGTGCGACAAATGGTATCAGAGCCTGTCTGCCTGTAGGATCCCTTTTTACTGGTCGCAGTTGAGTCTAGAAACTATTTTGTAGCTATGTAGGAAAAATGAAACGTGAGAGTAGGAATTCTGTTCTTTTTCTTCTTTCCCCACCCTCCCTCCCTTTTTCTGGTAAGGAAGTGCAACGTTGATTTTTCCCTTCTCATCTAAACTTTCAAGTTAGGATTTCACGAATTCTGGTTTCTCTAGGATGGTTATATCTACTAGACCATAGGAATGGAGGTGGTTGTGACATGATTTATCATGTTGCCTACTCATGATTGAGAACGGAGGCGTGTAAGCCCCGGAAGCAGATCCTCTATTCCTTAAGCAGTAGATATTGATCCTTTAGAAGCCCGGATGGGTTTTCCGTAGTACCTCAGGAGTTTTGTTCTCGTTTTCCCCGATGTTGTTATCCTGTTCTTCTCAACATCCTTTTCGTCCGTTGAAATCTTGTTGTTGTTTTCCACTTCAAATCTTCTACCGACGTCTAATCAAAACTTCCTCGTAAACTATTGTCAAGTTAAAGTGTTATTTGATACCGGAGCATCACATTCCTTTGTGCCAACAATCTTTTCCACAACATACAACACAATTCCGGTTCCACTAAGCAATCAAAACTCTGTTCACTCCCCGGGATCTCAAATGTTGACTTCCAAGATAAGTAAGAACAATCCAATTCTAATGGGAGGCCACATATTCCTCGTTAATCCCATGTTGATGATTCTGACATTGATGATTATTCCTGGTGTCGCATTGATGTCAATAACTCTGTTCCACCATTCCAGACAGATAATCTATTCTCCAAATGAATCAAGTTCTATCCAGCTATACACCCTCCATAAAAAAAAAAAAACCTCTCCCTTTACTTGAAAATGTTCCGGTGGTTTCCAAATTCCCTGACGTCTATCCAATGTGCACGATGTGTTTCACGTATCACAGCTCAAGAAGATCTTTCCAAGAAGTTTCCGGACCTTTTCTTTTCTCAGTAGGAATCTCGGGGCGCGATTCCTTCAAGGGGGGCGTTTTGTAACATCCCAAGTCTGAAAAAAATACCCTTTAGAATGTTTGCTCCCTGTTATTTTATGTTTTGCATCATGGCATCATGTTGATTGCAATTGTTTTGTTTGTTTTCCATTTGTTTTCCTCTGTTTCAGTTGTTTTCCAACTGTTTTCCTTTGTTTTCCTTTGTTTTCTATTTGAATTTCAACTCAAATTTCAAACCTTTTGTTTCATCCTTGTGATGTTACAATTTCTAAAAAGATATCTCAAAATAAAACAATTATTTGTTTCCATTAAAGTGTGATTCCAAACTATAGTTTTATTTCTATAAAAATGCATCCACTAATCAAACCCTTTTCAAAATTCAATTTGTTTTCCATTTGAAGTTCCAAACCAACATCCAAATAGTTGTTTCCAAATAGAAACCTTATTTGTTTCCAAATAATCCCATAATGATCACTTATTAAATTGTTGGTTTTAATCAAACAATTACTTCAATCCATTAATTCCAAATCATTTCAAATTCAAATCAAATCTTCCAATCAGCACCCAATTTCAAATTATAAAAATTACCAAACAAACCAAACCATTTGATCTCTTTAATCATTAGGATTCACCCTAATAAACATGTTGATTTTACTCAAAATCAAATAATAAGCAATTCTTTCAAATGTTGTTTTAAATTACAAAACAGTAATTAAAAAAAATTAAACTTTTGGAAACCCCAAACTTGCACATGTTGCATTCCAATAAGGAGTTGTTACAAAATAAAGGTTCCCTAAAAATTTCTACCCCAAAACCCCTTCTATTCCTTCCTATCTCTTTTGCAGCAAAAAAATAAAACAAACAAAAAAATAGAAAGAGAGAGAGGGGCCCAACTTCCTCCACCCAGCCCACCAAAAAGCTAGCCCAATACCCCCCTCTGTTTGTCTTCTTCCTCCTCCCACGTCATCTCCAGTACGACACCTACAGAACCACACGATCTCCCTCCTCCACCACCGATTGCTTGCCGTACTACTCCTCTCCCTCCTTAAAGCCTCTCCCTCCTGCTTGCCCTGCTAACCCTAGCCATCAACCCTAGTTCCTTCCCCGCCGCCATCTTCTTCCTTCTCCCCACTGCCTCTCTCTGAATTTATTTCTCCTCTGAACCCAAAACAGCAGAGCATTGCAGCCCATGGCCGCCGGAGGTCGCCGCCCTACGGCCACCTCTGGGCCTCCCTGCCATCGGGAATGGAGCCGGGGAAGGCTCCTCGTCGATTTGGCGCCGGCGTGGAGACGGGAGGCTTCCCGGAGCGCCGCCGCCGTGGCCTCCATCGCCGGCCACCTCCACTGCCTCGCCCTGCCTGCTCGTGTCCGCCCCCGAGGTGAGGTGCGCCTCCTCCTTCCCTCGCCCGATCGCCTCCCTCCTCTTCCCCTTTGGCCTTCTCCCCTCCAACCGCCCGCACCACGGCCCTCCGGCGAGACCACGGCGGAGCAGCCGCTGCCAGCGATCTTCCCTGTTATTTCCGCTCGAGTTCAGAAAACAGTGCAGGCAAAATTCAGTTACATTCAGAAACAACCCGAAACAGCACCTCATACCCCCCCGAGTCCCTTCCTTTCACAAGTCACAGCACAGCCCATCTGGTTTGGTTCCCCAGCGCAATGCCAGAGGGGGTGGGTTCGAATCCCACCTCCCACCAATAAATCTTTTATTTTTCTTTGCAATGTTTTGGTACAGAACTTTACCAGAAATCACCAATAGGCCCCTGGCACTTAATTCTAGTCCCTGTAAAAATAATTTCCAAGTCCCTAGATTCATCAAAATGGCAGATTTGCCCTATATTTTGGAAATTGCATAAATAAATCATCCTAACTCCAAATCCAACATTTTTGATATGTTTTCAATACCAAATTAAATGATCTATCCAAATATAAAATTTGTTTACTGTTTTGGATATTTAAAATTGGTGCAAAATTTGAAAACTTGTCAAATTCACTTAAATTTGCAAAATTCATAACTTGGGCATAAAAATTCCAAATTTCACAAACCAAATATGTTTTCCAATCAATTTTTCATGTACTTTCCAAATATAAATTTTGTTTTCTGTTTTGAATAATTAAAATTGCCTAAACCATTTAATTCTTGTTTAATGCAATTAAAAATTGTTTATTATTGTTTAATTCATAATTAATTAATCCAAAGTCCAATTTCAAAATGTGAAACATGTAATCCAACTAAAATTTGATAACCTTTTCCAATATAAACTTTGTTAATTGTTTTGAGCACTTTAATTTGTTGAAAACAACAATTACTTGTGTGGCAAGTTCAAATAACCAAAATTTCCAAACTTAAATAATTAATCCCTTAACTTGTTAATTCCTTTTCCATTTGCATCTAACTTGGTTACTTTATTGTTATCATCATGCATGCATCATGGTAATACACTTTCACCTGGTAATTAAATGGTAGATCATTTGTTTCCACTTAATTCATGGACTCTTGCCATATGCAATCCAATTGCATATGGGTCCATTTAAATTGTGTTATCTTGTCAAGTAGTTTATTTTGATGCATCTATTAACATGACATGCATCATCCCATGTTTGTGCACAATGCCATTATATTGATTGTTTATCTTTCTGCAATGTTTGTTTGCTTCTTCCCGGATATACGACGACGTTGAGACCGACGATACTTACGACACCCCTTCTAAGGATTTAGCTCAGTACCAGGCTACTGGGTTTTGCAGGCAAGTTATCACTCACATGAACCACTGTGTTCCTTTCAACATTGGTTACCGATACTTTCCGTTGTTCTTTTCTGCTAGCCTTAGAAGTAGTTATTCTGTTACGAACCTATCACATGAACCCCTTAACCCTGATATTGCCTCATCTCCCTTCCTACAACCCATTGTTTGAGCCAGTGTCTTACTAGCATGCTTAGGTTGCTTTTGCTCGAGTCTGTTACCCGTTACTTACTGTTACTACTTCTATTACGTTGCGGGGCTCGATGTTTAATCAATCAATCATGCTAATGTTACTATTAATAATAAATTTGATGATAAGGCACCGGCAGGAGGCCCATGAGAGGTTTTGAAGCCTGCTAGTGTCGACCCTAATAGGAAAAGGGTCTTGTCTACTGATCCATGATGAGCGCACTAACCGCATGTGGGAAGCGAGTATGGGCGCCCCCCTCAACTTGACCTGACTCGCATCTCGTCCAAATCGCCTCATTTAGTTCGTGTTTTCCATTTGCCGCATGCATGTTTTTGCGAGCCCAGGCCAGGGTGGAACTTTCGTAGTCGGCATATAGGGGGACACGTTCTTAGAGTGCTATGAGGGTCCATTTTCTTCTGGGCTCGATTAGCCGTGCGCCCAAGGTGCTTTGGGCTTGATGCGAAGAATGGTTGGTTGTGTTGAGTGCCCCGCTTGGTGGGGTGATCTCCCATCTGGCGGGCCATTCATGCGTGTACGGCCAAATTGGTGCAACCCTGCAGGGATAATCTTCTCGAGAAGCCGTGTTTTCCGCGGTTATGGATTACTTGGTGAAAGTACTGGCTAACAAGTACTCAGGACAACTTAAACATAATGATCAAACATGTTACACTCCATGATTAATAACTTGACTAGTAATGGGTTGATGACATAATAACTTGATTCACCTTTAATACAACTGTGTGAGTTATCCTCGGATTGCTTCTTTGGATAAGGGGCGGGATCCAGGATGGGTTTGTTTGAAGTTATCTTTCAGTTGGTTACAATCCTCGATCTTATCTCCTTTTTGTTAGCCGGAAGTGGTAGAATCTCTGTAGTTGGTTAGCGCAGCCAGTTGCAGCATCTTTTATATCCCCTTTCTTCCGTTGAACCCAAGGCATCGGTGCTTGGTGTTGACGGGTTACACTTTGGTGAACTGTGAGTCTTGCTTGCCAGTACGTTTATGTACTGACCCCTTTGGGGCTGTGGTTTACGCAGACGACGTTTCCGAGGATCTACATGGTGGCTACTACGTGGAGTATGACGACGAGACTGCTGACGAGTAGATAGCGGACCCGGGCAGGATCCGAGACTTCGTGGATGGGCTCCGTCTTTTCGTTTCCGGCCTCTTAGGCCTATTTGGTTCTTGTCTGTACTCAGACATGTTGAATGCTTCCGTTGTATTGTAATGATGTATTGTTGGGGCAGGTGCCCTCTGAATGATTGTATTTGCTATCTCTGCTCTAATGAGAGCCATTTGCAACTTATTTCAATCTTTTGTGTCGTAGAGATCTGTTGTGATATCACTTGTTAAACGCCGTTGACGTACCATGTGTGTATGGTTTGAAGTACGTCGACGGAAGTGCCTTTGATCTCTAGTGGATAGTTTACATCGACGATGGAATAGCAGGGCTTGTGTTGTCGCGCATAAGCGCAGGCCTACCAGGAAGCTGGGACGTGGGAGCAGTTATGCCCCATAATCCAAGCATCTGCTATCCAGTTCGTACGGTGAGTATCCCCTAGAAATCAGGGTGCGACAGTGGAGGCCGGGGGGCCCACACCCATAGCTGGCGCGGCCAAGGGTGCCGCTCCACCCTATGGTGTGGCCCCCTGCTGCCCCTCTCCGACTGCTCTTCGGTCTTCTGGATGCTTCCGGGGAAAAATAGGACTTCCGTGCTTCGAATTTTCCAATTCCGAGAATATTTCCAGAACAACTTTTCTGAAACTAAAAAACAGCAGAAAACAGGGAAGTGGCTCTATGGCATCTTGTTAATAGGTTAGTCCGGAAAACGTGTAAAAATGCTATAAATAAGGGAGAAAACATGTTGCAATTGGCATAATACTATCATGGAGCATCAGAAATTAGGGATACGTTTATGACGTATCACCCATCTGCCAGCCCACCAAGTGATGCGGCCATGGGGACGAATATGCCCCCCTACGGCACCCCCCGCCCCCTTCTCACATTTTCCCGAAACTCTTCTAGAACCTTATGAACCCTATAGATAAAATCATCGAACTTATGATCCCGGGACATCTCATGTCCTCCGTTATCTCTCGTATAAAATTCTGCCTAACACCGACATCATTTCTCGCTTATAGTAAATTCCATGAAAACTCTTCGATTGACATATGACTTGTTTCTGTGACATCATATCGACATCGAACATTCATAAAGACAATAACAATATCTTTATTCTCTCAGTTAAAGGTTGGTACGGCTTAAGCGTGTGACACGTAAAGACTCGATAACACACAGACATGTTCGGGACCTTACTGAATAATAACCAACAGTGGGACCGTGTACGCCAATGATGGATCCTGTGTGTTCACGAAGACTGAGGGAACCTTAAAAGTTACTCATTGCACTTATTCCCTTAACTTCACAATACCAACCATATCACGAGATGAGACTATGTGATCTAGTATGATCAAACTCTTTGATCATAACATATACAAAACTTGTTGCCGATATCGTCTTCATTTCTCATCCATATCCCCGATGTCCTTGTGATGAATGACATTATTTCTGGCCAAACGATTGGTTGATATCGTTGATACTGAGAGGGCCCAGAGCATGTATCTCTCTATCGTCTAGAGGAGTTAAGTACTAGTCTTGAACGATCTCAGTTCCATTACACTTTCTAGATTATACCCAGACATCACCATTATGATCCCAGTTACGGAAAGACGGTTGATGGCATCCAAACTATCACTTTCGATCATGCGGTCACTGATATTTTCATAGTATATGAATTATAGTCAATGATAGCTTCATATGTACTTTGCTAAATACATTACAATTGTTTAGTCTTTTTAGCAAGATCATATACTTGGATCGGTTTAATTCTATTGTTACCCTAACAACAAACTCTTATGTTCTGCTAGAATTTTAAACAAGTCCATGATCAGGGGAACATCATTATCGCACAGACCATAAGATAATCTATAGAGACAAGAATAGGAACTCTTGTTTGTTTATGTCTTCACACCCGCACATAATTTTTCCTTTGAAATCTCACTTTTCAAGTGATATAGTGGTTGTAGAATGATGACATAAACTTAATTCTGAACTTGGAGATAGAATAATAACTGAATATTATTCTCTCTATGGAATATCTTCAATATTCTCCCACTGCACTAGAATAAAAAAATGTTGAGGTGTTTTATAAAATTCTGAGGAGTCGAATGGAATAGACCAATAAAGAGTGTCTTGATTGGAAATATAAAATATTTAATTGAAGCTTATAGGATATGATGCAACACTATGAATATATCATAGTTGGCAACATATAAAAACCATGTCAATAAGATCAACATAATGTGATATATGTTCTTATGAAGAACAAAATGTTGAAATGAATTTGGTGAAATTTATGTGTTCTTAGGAAGAACGGATACTATAGAAATTTATTGTAAATTTATTAGCATAAGAAGTAGGCATATGTGGATCTAACGGTAAATGTTACGTTAGAAAGTTTCAAACATCAAGATGTATGATTGAAATGGATTTGAAGCATGGTGGAAACATCAAGGAGATGTTAGAGGTGTATAAGGATCTATATTATTTGAAGAAGTATTTGAATACGTCAATAGGAATGAAGATAATTTATTGGTAGAGAAAGGTGGTTTCTCCAACTAAGGGTGTTTCTACTACACTTGATTGATCAAGAACACATAGAGAAACATAAGTCTCACTCAGTTGCCAATTAAGTATATCCTTGAATATTACCGCAATAAGGATTGATGTCAAACAAGGTGACATCAAAAGATTTGCAAAGAACATACGGAACCTTATTGTATAGACTGTTGACAAAATATCTTACATGAGCAAGCATGATCAGAAACACTTAATTGTTAAGGTGTTATGATTAAAGAAAATGCAACTAGTTTATTTGTACTCTAGTGCAAGTGGGAGACTGAAGGAGATATGCCCTAGAGGAAAATAAATAACAAGATTCTATTTATTATGTCTCATTAAAGTTTATAATAAAAAATATATGTCATGCTATAATTCTATTTTTAGGAAACGTTAATACATGTGTCATATATAAACAAACCAGAGTCCCTAGTTATCCTCTACATGGACAAGTTCATTAGGCATTGTTGATCGAAGGTTTCACGGTCATGTGACAATGAAGTCATTTTATTGATTGAATAAAATGATGGACATACAGACTATAAATATTGCAATGTGATCGTATCATAATGTTTACCGTTGTAATATTAGTAAGATATAGTATCCTAATCCTCAGACCGTGAAATCATTTTTGAATCACTGTCTTGATAGATATTTTAATTACATCAACATCATATCGTAAAAGGGTGATTAAGGTGTGCATCGAATATTCCAAAGAGATGGGTTGTGCGTATGATAAAGATCGGGATTTGTTCATCCACATGACGCAGAGATATACTTTGGCCCACTTGGTAAAATTACATCTATATAGTTGCAGCGTATGACAAGGTCATGGAATGTAATATCACGGTAACGAGTAAAGAAATTCTTGTCGGTAACGAGATTGAACGTGACATGAAAATGTCAGTGATCACATCTCAAAAAATATATGTATCTAAGTAACAAAAGGAATAAGAAGTTATAATCATGGTTCAACGACATTTTAATTCTGGAATGCACAAAGGTCATTATGGCTATCCAGGCCTAGCTATTGATCATTGATCGGAGTGCGTACTCCATCATGTCTGGAGTATTCCTGAACCATGGGTAACACACTTAAGAGATTTATGGCGCTGAGAGATCATTATAGGAAACATCGGAATTGTCGAAGTAAAGAAAGAGAGAGACTGGAAGGGATCCGGAGAATGGGAAACATCAGAATGGTTCGATAAAATACGGAAGGAGTTCTAGGAGATCTGGAAGGGTTCTGGAGTCGTTTTAATTAAATAATATATTAATTATATTTATATGTTAATTTAATATTAAAAGAAACTAAAATATTAAACTAAATATTCTTATTGATTTAAATATATTTATTTAAATTAATATTACATAATTAATTTAAAAACAGAAGAAAAAAAAGGTAGCCCAAAGGGGGTGTGGATTCCCCCTTGTGGGCCCGTGTGGCTAAGGAGAGGGGGCCGAATCCCTATCCCTCTCCTCTCCCTTTTTTTTTGAACAGAGAAGGGTCCCGAAGGACCTAGGTACTGCTTTCATTAGTCAAAGCGGCAGAACGACTTACATACAGGACCCTACAACAAATAGGAATAACAACCAGGTCCCTGGAGCATACAAAACGAAACACGAACACAGCGAAGGAAACGCAATCAGGTCCTTCGCCGGAA
This sequence comes from Alopecurus myosuroides, assembly GCA_028641055.1. Classification (NCBI taxonomy): domain Eukaryota; kingdom Viridiplantae; phylum Streptophyta; class Magnoliopsida; order Poales; family Poaceae; genus Alopecurus; species Alopecurus myosuroides. The sequence goes on from CM054057.1 coordinate 17,553,930, forward strand.
CCGTCGCCACCGCAGAAAACGTGGCCTCTAGCACCAACCCCCCACGCACACGTCGGGGACGAAACCACTTGACGTGAGATGGGAATAAGCGTTGATGCGATTCCACTGCAAGGCCTCCCATGGAGGTTGAAGAAAACCAGGCGCCTGAACGCGTGGTCTCGGAGCAGCTGCCCGCCAGCATCCCCAGTCGGCGTCCACACCTTGGTCGCCGAGACTTGACTCCGGGTTGTCGCAGAACCATGACCTCCTCGACTCTCCACATCTTCGCTGATAACAGCAGCCAAGCAACTCCACCCCAGGCCACCATGGCAGAGCAGAGGAAGAAGACTAACCGTATGTGCAGCAAGAAGAAGAGAGCATATGTGGCACTTATTGAAACGAGCCAGCACCAGCACATCCGCCACCCACTTCCACCATGGAAGGGAACCACGAAATGGCCAGCACCACCGCCCCGCACCGCACCGCAGCAGGGAAGTAAAGCTCGGAGAGGGGAGGACGGCCTTATTGTCGAAGATCTGCTGCTGCAGCTCCACTCCCAGACTCAGCTCCTGCCACCAGAGCCAAGCATCGAGGGGAACCAAAGCACACACCGCCCAGATCCGGCCGATAGGATCCAGAACTCTACTTCGATTCGCCACATGGGCCAAAGTACAAGCAAAGAAAAACCTACCTCTACTATCAACAGACCAGGCTATGCATCCTCGACTCCACCTGGCGGCAACGCCACCGGAGAAGAGAGGGGAGCACGCCGGCGAGAAAGACGGGGGTGGGAAAGCGACTCTCAACGGGGGCAGAGGGGGGGGGGGCGCGTTCCAGGGGCTCCTCTCCTCTCCCTTTAGTACCACATTAGAGAGCTACAGCGAGGTGCCTCTCCCTCCACCTATATAAACAGAGGGATGAGTGCTCTTTTTCATCACATAAAATTAAGAGAAAATCTGAGAAAATAGTCGGTCGAGTTATTATCTCTACCTGCCATCTCTCTTTATCTCCTAGTGCGCGGTCCCCAAAGTTGGAGAGTACGCGGTTGTCTTCTCCCTTTTCAAACCACTGCTGTTTTGAGAGAAATTATGTCCAGCAGATCTACTTCTGCAACCTCTTCTGGATCGGAGACCGGGAATCGATGTCAAACACCGTACGTGTGCGAGTACTTGGAGGCGATTTTCATCATCACCAGCACCACCGTCGTTGCACCGTGATCTTTATCAACTCGTCAAGTTCCTCACAACCCTGAGGTTGGCTACGTCTTCTTCCTCATCAACGCCTGTGCCCCGTTATTCGCTCTACAAGAGGTATGTTACCGAAGCACCTCGTAACCATTACAACTTTACTAGTAGATATATCCTAGCTAGTTTTGGTGTTTAGTACATAGATTTTTTTTGTATTTCTACCGCAAACCCCTTCAATAATTTTTGTGCATACTACGTTTGCGAGTTCATTCTCATGACGACTAGTGAGTAGCGCAGAGATGTAAGACAACTTAAGTACGTAAACACTTTTCTAAATTTTGTTTTATTACCATCAATTGTGTTGAGTTTCATTCATAATTCTCTCTATGCTGATTTGATATATATATACACAACTCATATGTTCATATTGATCTTATTTTCTTAAGACTGAAGAGATGCGGGAGAAGCTCCTACCAAAGGACCGCCTACGAGCAATTCAACCGGAATTGGCGAGGTATTTTTGCTTACGGAGGTCATACCTAAAGCCGGATAATACCATTCTCGCTAATGCCTCCATGTAATTAAATATGTAGGTTTGTAAGATGGCAAACCAAATGGTGCCACCGGCGGGCCTCGAAGATGAGCCAAATTGTGTGTGTGTGTGTGTGTGTGTGTATAATATATATGCTCGTAAGAGAAATTAGATTATATATGCATCAACGTGTACGGTATGTAGTAGCTTAGAATATGTATACAAAACATTGTTTGAAATGAAAAATAATTGAATAGAAAATAGAAAATGAAAATAATTGAATGGAAAACGGTACAAAATGAAAAGGAAAAAAATGTCTCTAGCCCACGCACTCGACCCCTGGCCACATGGAGGGCATTTAGTTCCGGTTTGTGACCAACCGGGACTAAGGGGGGACTTTAGTCCCGGTTAGAAAACGGGGACTAGAGCCCATGTCAGAGATATCCGGAATGGGGTATCTACTAGCATCCAGAAGACGGACCTGAAGGGCAGGCCCAAAGGCTAAGGCCCACAAGGTACGAAGCGCAGGACTGCATCCGGATTGACGGCCTTGAAGCCCATCTGTACCTTTAAGGGTTGGATGGCCGTAGATGGTTAGGGTTAGGTTAATACACGGTTGGTGTTCCTGAACATCCCGGTTCGGTTGCTTATATAAAGCCGGACGGGAGAACCCTAAGGCAGATTGAGCCATACACACAATCTGCTCTAGGTATTTGTAATCTCTGTTCGGCATCGCCATGATAGTTGATTGGCAGGAAGTAGGGAGCCTCTCTGGCTAACCTGAACCTAGGTAAAAACACCACGTCCTCGCCCCAAAGAGCTCCCCCACGTTTTCCTTCCATGCGGTTCACCCTAGAGAGATGGCTACCCCTTCCGGGAAACATGATCCTAGAACATGTTATTTGGCGCCCACCGTGGGGCAAGCTACGTTCGGGGTGATCTTCAAGGCAGGACTCCTAGGAGGCATCGGGGACACGATCGCCGTCGGTAATGCCATCCCGGGACCAGGCGGCAGTTATTTCGTCAACAACAACATCGTAACGCCGGCCCAGAACCACGTCGTTTGTTCGTACATCGTCCCGATCGGCACCGCCAATATGTTTGTCGGCCTAACGACAGAGGCGATGGGATTCCACGGTGGAAGCAAGTTTTTCGCTCCCACCACCCACCCAGCAACAGAAGGTAATACAAACGCACCCAACTCATGTAGATCTACCGTTCAATCTTCAATTGCAAACCCTAGATATTTGTTCGTTGCATGGTGCAAGCTAAGCCTACGAAAGAAAGCACATAACCCGAATCTATCCTAACCGCCATTGACGGCAAGGTAGACTCGGAAGCCGGATCTGAATCCGATGAAGATGGCAACAGTTTTGCTGAAAAAGTCTGGAAGGCCACCGAAGGTGCCAACATCGTCTACATGACGGAACCGGCAAAAATAACGGCGGAATATGTACACGCACCCCCTAAAGAGGCGCCAGCCCCCGAAGAGCCGGCCCCAGAGTTGCCACATGGCAAAGGAAAAAAAATTACCTTCTGAAGAACCATTATTCCAGAAGGCGAAGTCCAAATCGCCGCCCCCACCACTGATGGTGTAGGTCTTGCACTCGTTGGGAAACCCCAAGAGGAAGGTATGATGAGCACAGCAGCAGTTTTCCCTCAGAAAGAAACCAAGGTTTAATTGACCAGTAGGAAGAAGGAGTAACTTCAGAAAGTTGATGCAGTTGAGATGGTGGGGCGCACTACCGGTTCAGCGGCAACGTGGAACCTACACAACACAATCAAATCACTTTGCCCCCAACGAAGCAATGAGGTTGTCAATCTCACCAGTTTTGCTAAACTCAAATAGGTTAAACGTATGGTGTGGAAAACAATATGAGAACAGTATGAAAACAGTAGCAGCAGTATGAAAACAGTGGAAGTAGTGTGTATTATCAGATTGAGAAAATGGACCAGGGTCTACAGTTCACTAGTGGTGTCTCTCCGTGAAAGATAAATAACATGTGTGGTGAACAAATTACAGCTGGGAATTGACAGAAATGAAGTCCGCACCGTAGTGCATATGCAAGACATAAACATTACTATGTGATTCATGCGGTCATTACAAAAAGATAAATAGACCGTCATCCAACCGCGTCTATGACTAATAATCCACCCTCCAAATATCATCCGAACAAACGTTGGGTATTTAGTTGCAAACAAAAGATAATCGTAGTAAGCAAAGTGTGTAATGTAAACAATGTAAACGAAGTAAACACCGTTGTTTTCTCCCTAATGGCAACAACACATCCTGCATCTGTCACGTTTCTGTCACTCGAGCACAGATGCAAAGGAGTCATGAACCCACTATCGAGCATAAATACTCCCTCTTGAAGTTACTAGCATCTACTTGGCTAGAGCATCTACTAATAACGGAGAGCATGCAAGATAGTAAGCAACATATGCATGAAGATAACATGATATCTTGATAATCAGAAGACATAGCATTCAACATTCATCGGATCCCAGCAAACACAACATGTAGGATTACATAAAGATGATCTCGATCATGTAGGGCAGCTCACGAGATCTAAACATGAGGCATAAAGTGGAGGAGACAACCATCTAGCTACTGCTATGGACCCGTAGTCCAGGGATGAACTACTCACGCATCACTTTGGAGGAGGGCATGGTGGTGTAGACCCCTCCGGTGATGAATTTCCCTCCAGGAAGGGTGCCAGGGGAGAGCTCCAGAAACCTCCTGATCTTGGGATGACGATGACGGAGGCCTCGGGTGTTTCTCGGGAAAAAGTGGGATATCTTTAGGGTTGATGTATCGGGGGTAATAAATAGGCGAAAGGGCGACGACGGTGGGTGCCCGAGGGGCCCACACCACCCCTAAGCGCAGCCGGGGGGTGCCTCCCTATAGTGTGCCCCCTCCGGGCCTCTTCGGGACTCCGTGGAACCTTCGAAAATTCTAAGACTTCCGGGCTTCGAATTTTCCAATTCCGAGAATATTTCCAGGATAACTTTTCTGAAACTAAAAACAGCAGAAAAACATGGAACTGACTCTGTGGGATGTTGTCAATAGGTTAGTCCCAGAAATTGATAAAAATGACATAAACTGTATAGCAAACATGTAGCAAATAACATGAAAACAACATGAAATATCAAAATTAAGGATACATTTATGACGTATTAACCGCCACAAAAAGAGGATCCGCCAAGGCGAACGTCAACGGCAGTACCCAGGAGGCTAGACCTCTAGGACAAGCCATTGGACATCGGTGGACCAAGTGGCACGAAAGAGGACGTCGGGAAGAAAAAAATCCCCGCCGCCCTTGGAAATCATCGACGAACTGAATGAGTACGCTCTGCTCCGAACTCTAGTGGATCCCATGGAACGTCCGCAGTTCCTGTAAGCCAGAAGGCAGCTATTGGCAAAACAAGATGATTACCTGGAACACGCAAGCGCAGAGAGCTGAAAAGCGCGCAAGAAGCCATTGAAGAGGCCCAAAACAGCTGTACGGGAATACGAAAAACGAGTAAAACGACATGTCATTCGGTCCAAGGGGATCAGGATAAAGGCGGATGATGACGATCCAGTCCGCCAAAGGATAGCAGCTGTGAACTGGATGAAGGAATCCACACGCAGAAACTCCAAAGGCGAGGTGTGTTCGGTACCTCGGCAGTCAACGCAGCGGTAGCATATGAGATTATGAACGATAATCTTTACTCGCTGGAAGACAAGATCAAGTACGAGAATGTGTTGTGATGGTGCAGGTCTTGCACTCGTTGGGAAACCCCAAGAGGAAGGTATGATGAGCACAACAGCAGTTTTCCCTCAGAAAGAAACCAAGGTTTAATCGACCAGTAGGAGGAAGGAGTAACTTCACAAGGTTGATGCAGCTGAGATGGCAGGGAGCACTACCGGTTCAGAAGCAACATGGAACCTACACAACACAATCAAATCACTTTTCCCCAACAAAGCAGTGATGTTGTCAATCTCACCGATTTTGCTGAATAGAAAGAGGTTAAACGTATGGTGTGGAAAACAGTATGAACGTAGTAGCAGCAGTATGAAAGGAGTAGATGTTTATCAGTATGAGGAAAATGGACCGGGGTCCACAGTTCACTAGTAGTATCTCTCCGTGAAAGATAAATAACATGTGTGGTGAACAAATTACATCTGAGCAATTGACAGAAATGAAAGCTACACCGTAGTGCATATGCAAGACATAAAGATTACTATGTGATTCATGCGGGCATTACAACAAAATACATAGACCGTCATCCAACTGCATCTATGACTAATAATCCACCCTCCGAATATCATCCGAACATACGTTGGGTATTAAGTTGCAAGCAACAGATAATTGCATTAAGCAAAGTGTGTAATGTAAACAATAAAATCATCCTTGGACAAAGCATTGTTGTTTTCTCCCTAATGGAAACAACACATCCTCCATCCGTCACGTTTCTGTCACTCAAGCACCGATGCAAAGGAGGCATGAACCCATTATCGAGCATAAATACTCCCTCTTGGAGTTACTAGCATCTACTTGGCCAGAGCATCTACTAATAACGGAGAGCATGCAAGATCATAAATAACATATGCATGAAGATAACATGATATATTGATAATCAAAAGACATAGCATTCAACATTCATCAGATCCCAGGGAACACAACATGTAGCATTACATAAAGATGATCTTGATCATGTTAGGCAGCTCACAAGATCTAAACATGAGGTACAAAGTAGAGAGAACAACCATCTGGCTACTGCTATGGACCCGTAGTCCAGGGATGAACTACTCACGCATCACTTCGGAGGAGGGCTTGGTGGTGTAGACCCCTCCATTGATGAATTTCCCTCCCGGCAGGGTGCCGGAGAGCTCCAGAACACTCCGATCTCGGGATGACGATGACGGCGGCTTCAGGTGTTTTTCGGGACAAAGTGGAATATATTTAGGGTTTATGCCTCGTGGGGATTAAATAGGAGGAAGGGCAAAGGCGGTGGAGGCCGGGGGCCCACACCACCCCATGGTGCGGCCAGGGGGGACGCGCCGCCCTATGGTGTGGGCCCCCTCCTCCGTGGAACCTTCGGGAATTCTAAGACTTCCGGGCTTCGAATTTTCCAATTTCGAGAATATTTCCAGAAAAACTTTTCTAAAACTAAAAACAGTAGAAAACATGGAACTGGTTCTGTGGCATCTTGTCAATAGGTTAGTCCGGAAAATCGATAAAAATGACATAAAGTGAATAGCAAACATGTGGGAAACAACATGAAAACAACATGGAACATAAGAAATTAAGGATACGTTTATGACGTATCAACATCCCCAAGCTTAGTTCCTACTCGTCCTCGAGTAGGTAAACAATAAAAACAAATAATTTCTGAGGTGACATGCTACCAACATAAACTTGATCATCAATAATGTAAAAGCATATGTAAGCTGAGATCATAGAACTTCAACATAAGAATGATAAATAAAACTTCAATAATAAAGCATAACAATCATCTTGCATCATGAGAAGTAACACAAATAAAAGATCATGGATAACAATGCAACGAAATATATACGTTTGCTTCAAGTATAGAGAAAGCATGGCAAAGTGATATTTCGCTAGTCCTTAAGAGTGGGGAAAAACATAAATGCCAGGATACCTTTAAAGTTCATGAGGAAAACTAGAACAAATACTTAGAGAACAAGCAATAAGACATCATGAATCAATTAATAATTTTTCTGGGACAAATGCACATAAAAGTCATAATAGAAACTATGCTCTATCAACTGTGCATAAAGTTAGAACATGGAGACTCAACATAAAAGTAAAAGAAAGGCCCTTCACAGAGGGAAGTAGGGATTAACTCATGTGCTAGAGCTTTTAGTTTATTAAGAAAAGGTTGAAGGGAATATGCCCGAGAGGCAATAATAAAGTGTTTATTATGTTATTCCTTGTTTATGATATATGTTTATTTCTCATAAAATTGTATTAACCGGAAACGTTGATACATATGTGATTAATAAACAAACCAACGTTCCTAGTGAAGCCTCTCTTTTAACTAGCTCGTTGATTAACAAATGATCAAGGTTTCCTGATCATAGACATTGGATGTTGTTAATAACGGGATCATGTCATTAGGAGAATGACATGATGAACTTAGACCCTAACTAAGTATAACAATACGATCAAGTCATTTAGTTTTGTTGTTATGTCTTACATTCGGAGTAACATTGTTTCTTAGACCATGAGATCATGTTAATCACTAATACCGAAAGAATGCTTTGATAACATCAAACGTCACACCGTAACAGGGTGACTATAAAGGTGGCATTAGGTATTCGGAAAGTGTTAGTTGAAGCTCATGGATCAAGAATGGGATTTGTCCATCCAACATGACGGAGAGATATACTCAGGGCCCTCTCGGTGATATCACATTGACACCGCTTGCAAGCACGTGATATGATCACAAGGATGTTATATCACGGGAACGAGAAAAGAGTACTTGTCGGATAACGAGATCAAACAAGGTATGGTGGATACCGATGATCGGATCTCGGGCAAGTAAAATATCGCGAGACAAAGGGAAATAGTTACGACGTTGAAAGGTTCACACGATCACGAGAGTCATCGTTGAATATATAGGAGTCATCACGGATCTCCAGATCCCGCTGTTGATTATTGATCGGAGAGGAGTCTCGATCATGTCTATATTATTCGCGAACCGTAGGGTGAAATACTTAAGGTTCTATGAAGCGTTAGAGAGGATACAGAATACCGAAGAATATTTTGGGCAGCTCCGAAAAATTGTTTCGGGGGAAAATTGAAATAGTTCAAGGGGTTTTTCATAGAATGGTTGTTAATAGAATTAACAAATGATTCTAGGTGCTTCATGAAAATGTTTTTTAAAGGAATTAACAAATATAAACAAAGAAATAAAAATGTTTTATTTATTTATTAAAGAAAAACCTTTGGATTTTCTAATGGAAAATTAAGGGAGTATGAGTGAGTGTGAGTGGGTCTTCCACTCACATGAAGAGAGGAAGGAGTGGGGGCACCCATGGCTGGCCGCACCTCCCCCTTGGGTTGCCTCCCCCTCCCCTATAAAAGGAGGGTGAGAGCTCCCACTTCTACACACACTTGCCCACTCCCTTTTCCCTCCACCCGCTGCTCCATTCCATGGTCTCCGGCTTGGCGAAGCCCTGACCGTGGGATTCTTCACCACCACCACACCGTCGTGCTGCTGGAGTTCCACGGGGATCCTCTACTTCCGCTACCCGCTGGATCGAGGGAACGGAAGTCTTCATCGAGCTGAATGTGTGACCGATTACGGAGGCACCGCCGGATTGCGGTGCACTTCTTCTTGCTCGGGATCGGCGTGAGTACGACTACGCCAACAACGAGATTTTATCTCGTACCATTTTGAGTCTTCGAGGGTATGTTATCTCAAGACTCTCTTTCTCCCTGTTGCCTTTCATCTCATAGATTAGATCTTGGCCATCCGGGTTTATCGCGCGTAGGGAATTTCTTGTTTTCTATGCAACGTACCCTTCAGTGGTATCAGATCCGGATCTATGCGTAGATGAATTGCACGAATAGAACACATAGAAGTATGTGGGCGTTGATGATCATGTTTTTGCCTCTTTGAGTATTTTATGATCTTAGTGGCATAGTGGGATGAAGCGGCCCGGACTAACTTTACATGTCCACGTACATGAGACTTGTTCCACAACTGACATGCAACTTGTATTGCATAAGTGGCTTGCGGGTGTTGGTTTCTCCTACTATAGTTAAGATCTAATCTACGAAGGGTTGTTAAAAATATATTTTATCAACGTTGTGGTTCTTGTACGTAGGTATGAACGGTTCTATCCTCGTAAGCCCAAATCCACGTAAAATATGCAAAAATAAATTAGAGGCGTCTAACTTGTTTTTACAGGGCATGTGATGTGATATGGTCAATGTTACAAACGTTATGTATGAGATGATATCTTTTGTAAATTATTGACATATCGGCTGGAACCATATGGTTGTCTTATTTTATGGCCCGCGTGTTGTATATCATATCCATGTGATATGTTGTAATGGTCAATCAAGATGGAGGTGCCACGGACCTTGGTGCCACACCGGTGGAATGGTGGAGATCATGCCATGATGCACAAGATGGAGATCAAGTGCAAGAAGGACCATATCATATCACATTATCCATGCATGTGATGTTTATCCTTTTATGCATCTTATTTTGCTTAGATCACGACGGTAGCATTATAAGATGATCCCTCTCACTTAATATCAAGATAATAACGTGTTCTTCCTTAAGTATGCACCGTTAAGAAAGTTCGTTGTTTCGAGACACCATGTGATGATCGGGTGTGATAGACTCAACGTTCGCATACAACGGGTGTTTTCAAGCCTAGCATGTACAGAAATGGCCTTGAAACACACGCAATACTACGGTTCTACTTGGAGAGCCTAGCATGTACAGACATGGCCTCGGAACACGTAACCGAAAGGTAAAGCATGAGTCATACAGATGATATGATGAGCATGTTGATGTTCGCCTTTGCAACTACACCGTCTCACGTGATGATCGGTTTCAGTGTAGTGAATTTGGTTCGTGTAATCACTAAAGACGATTAAGAGGGATGTTGTTTTTGAGTGGGAGTTCATGGGATAATTTTAGAATTAACTTGAACTTAATTTATCATAAACATAGTCTAAATAGTATTTGCAAATATGTTGTAGATCATGGCACCACCTACCTTCAATTTCAATGTGTTCATGGAGAGAGAGAAATTAGCGAACAATGGGAGCAACTTTACCAACTGGGCACTTAACCTGAGGATTCTCCTCACCGCTTGCAAGAAGCTCTATGTGCTTGATGCACCGCTAGGTGACCAACCCGCTGATGATGCTTCTGATGAAGATAAAAATGTTTCTCTGACTCAACTAGAAGACCACAGTATAGTTCATTGCGTCATCCTCTATGGATTAGAGCCAGAGCTGCGAAAACATTTCGAGAACAACTCTGCTTTTGCTACAATGGGAGAATTGAAAATGATTTTCGATACCCATGCCGCAGTTGAGAGTTATGACGCTTCAGAAAAGTCCTTTAGCTGCATGATGGAAGAGAACATCTCCGTTAGTGAGCACTTACTCAAGATGTCTGCGTACGCTGATAAGCTCATAGCCTTGGGAATAACGATTCCCAAAGAGCTAGGAATACATCGTGTTCTCCAATATCTGCCACCTAGTTACAAGAACTTCGTGATGAACTATAATATGCAAGGCATGAAGAAGTCTCTTCCCGAGCTTCTCTCTATGCTTAAAACTGCTGAAGTGGAGATCAAGAAAGAACATCAAGTGTTGATGATCAATAAGACCACTAGTTTCAAGAAAGGCAAGAAAGGAAAGACAAGGGTTAACTTCAAGAAGGGTGGCAAATCTGTTGCTGCTCCTGAGAAGAAAACCAAGTATGGCCCTAAGCCTGAGACTGAGTGCTATTATTGCAAGGGTACCGGCCACTAGAAGCGCAATTGCCCCAAATATCTGGCAGATAAGAAGGCCGGCAAAGTGAACAAAGGTATATATGATATACTTGCTATTGATGTGTACCTTACTAGTACTTGCAGTAGCACCTGGGTATTTGATACTGGTTCGGTTGCTCACATATGTAAGTCGAAACAGGAGCTGCATAATAAGCGACCACTAGCAAAGGATAAGGTGACGATGCGCGTCGGTAATTGATCAAGAGTTGATGTGATCGCCTTCGGGACGCTGCCTCTACGTCTACCATCGGGATTAGTTATAAACCTCAATAATTGTTATTTGGTGCCTACATTAAGCCTGAATATCGTTTCTGGATCTTGCTTAATGCAGAATGGTTATTCCTTTAAGTCTGAGAACAATGGTTGTTCGATTTATATGAATAATAACTTTTATGGTCATGCACCTGAGAAGAATGGTTTATTTCTTTTGAATCTTGATAGTACAAATATTCATAATGTGAATGCCAAAAGAATTAAATTAAATGATGATATTGCTACTCACATGTGGCATTGTCGCTTAGGTCATATTGGTGTTAAACGCATGAAGAAGCTCCATTCTGATGGACTCTTAGAATCACTTGATTATGAATCATTTGAAACATATGAACCATGCCTTATGGGCAAGATGACTAGAACCCCGTTTTCTGGAACCATGAAACGGGCGACAGACTTACTGGAAATCATACATACTGATGTGTGTGGACCAATGAGTGTATCGGCGCGCGGTGGATATCGTTATTTTGTCACTTTCACAGATGATTTGAGTAGATATGGGTATATTTACTTAATGAAACACAAATATGAGACATTTGAAAAGTTTAGAGAATTTCAGAGTGAAGTTGAAAATCATCATAACAGAAAGATTAAATTTCTACGATCTGATCGTGGAGGTGAATATCTAAGTTACGAGTTTGGCATGCATATGAAACAATGTGGAATAGTTTCACAACTCACACCTGCCGGAACACCACAGCGAAATGGTGTTTCCGAACGCCGTAATCGTACTTTATTGGATATGGTTCGATCTATGATGTATCTTACAGATTTGCCACTATCATTTTGGGGTTATGCACAGAGACCGCTGCATTCACTTTAAATAGGGCACCATCAAAATCCGTTGAAATGACACCGTATGAATCATGGTTTGGAAACAAACCTAAGCTGTCATTTCTAAAAGTTTGAGGATGCGATGTTTATGTGAAGAAGCTTCAAACTGATAAACTCGAACCCAAAGCGGAAAAATGCGTCTTCATAGGATACCCTAAAGAAACAATAGGGTACACCTTCTATCACAGATCCGAAGGCAAGCTTTTCGTTGCAAAGAATGGATTCTTTTTGGAGAAGGAGTTTCTCTCGAAAGGTGTGAATAGTGGAAGGTAGAACTCGACGAGGTTATTGAACCTTCTCTTCTTGGAATGGTGAGTAGCGCAGCGCCGGAAGTTGTTCCGGTGCCGACCCCGTCAGTTGAAGAGAGAACTAATGATCAAGATCATGAAACTCCAGTAGAGGAAACTACCGCACCTCGCATGTCAACTAGGGAACGTACAGCTCTTGAACTGTATGGAGAGCCCGTATTAAACTTCATGGTAGATGGAGGTGATGACCCTGCGACATATGATGAGCCCAGATTCCAACAAATGGCTTGAAGCCATGAAATCCGAAATAGGATCCATGTACGAAAACCAAGTTTGGACTTTGGTGGACTTACCCGATGACCGCAAGGCCGTTGAGAACAAATGGATCTTTAAAAAGAAAACTGACGCTTATAGTAATGTGACCGTCTATAAATCTCGATTTGTCGCAAAAGGTTTCCGAGAAATTCAAGGAGTTGACTATGATGAGAGTTTCTCACCAGTAGCGATGCTTAAGTCAGTTAGGATTATGTTAGCAGTTGCTGCATTTTTCGATTATGAAATCTGGCATATGGATGTCAAAACGGCGTTCCTTAATAGTGACATTGAGGAAGAGTTGTATATGATGCAACCCAAAGGTTTTGTTGATCCTAAGGATGCTGACAAGGTGTGCAAGCTTCAACGTTCCATTTATGGACTGAAGCAAACATCCCGGAGTTGGAACCTCTGTTTTGATAAGGTGATCAAAGGGTTTGGATTTGTCCAAACATACGGAGAAGCTTGTATTTACAAGAAAGTGAGTGGGAGCTCTGTAGCATTTCTAGTACTATATGTGGATGGCATATTGTTGATTGGAAATGATATAGAACTTTTAAAAAGCGTAAAAGGTTATTTGAACAGAAGTTTTTCGATGAAAGACCTTGGTGAAGCAGCTTATATATTAGGCATCAAAATCTACAGGGATCGATCAAGGCGCTTAATTGGAATTTCGCAAAGTACATAACTTGACAAGATTCTGAAGAAGTTTATAATGGAAGAGAGTAGGAAGGGGTTCTTACCTATGTTGCAAGGCAGAACTTTGAGTAAGACTCAATGTCCAGCTACAGCAGAAGATAGAGAGAGAATGAATATGATTCCCTATGCTTCAGCCATAGGTTCTATCATGTATGTTATGCTATGTACAAGACCGGATGTGGCACATGCTATTAGTTTGACTAGTAGGTACCAATCCGATCCTGGTTTGGAACACTGGACGGCGGTCAAGAATATCTTTAAGTACTTAAGAAGAACTAAGGATATGTTTCTCATATATCGCGATGAAGAAGAGCTCGTCGCAAGATGTTACGTCGATGCTAGCTTTGACACTGATACTGATGACTCTAAGTCTCAGTCCGGGTACATATTTGTTATGAATTGAGGAGCTGTAAGCTGGAGGAGTTCCAAGCAATCCGTGGTGGCGAGATCATCAACAGAAGCGGAATATGTTGCTGCCTTGGAGGCAACACAGGAAGTAGTTTGGATGAAGGAGTTCATATCCGAACTAGGTGTGGTTCCGAGTGCGTTGGATCCAATGGTTATCTATTGTGACAACAATGGTGCCATAGCCAATGCTAAGGAACCAAGGTCTCACAAGAATTCCAAGCATATCAAGCGCCGTTTTCACTCCATCCGTGAGCATGTCGCAGATGGGGATGTGAAAATATTTGCAAAGTACATACGGATCTGAATGTGGCAGATCCGTTGACTAAAACTCTCTCAAGGGCAAAACATGATCAACACCAGAACTCAATGGGTGTTAGATTCATCACTATGTAATATAGATTATTGCCCCTAGTGCAAGTGAGAGACTGAAGGGAATATACCCGAGAGGCAATAATAAAGTGTTTATTATGTTATTCCTTGTTTATGATAGATATTTATTTCTCATGCTAGAATTGTATTAACCGGAAACGTTGATACATGTGTGATTAATAAACAAACCAACGTTCCTAGTGAAGCCTCTCTTTTAACTAGCTCGTTGATTAACAAATGATCAAGGCTTCCCGATCATAGACATTGGATGTTGTTAATAACGCGATCATGTCATTAGGAGAATGACATGATGAACTTAGACCCTAAGTAAGTATAACAATACGATCAAGTCATTTAGTTTTGTTGTTATGTCTTACATTCGGAGTAACATTGTTCCTTAGAACATGAGATCATGTTAATCACTAATACCTGAAAGAATGCTTTGATAACATCAAACGTCACACCGTAACAGGGTGACTAGAGCGTGACAAGATCCGAGAATACATCATCAATAATAATCATCTACTAAATCCAAGCCACGTTGATTTTTCCTAAAATCCAAAAATCATCTTTTTATATCCACCAATTTGTTCCTATATTAAATCCAATATGATCTTTATACTCCAATCAATCTTTCTGCTAAAATCCAGTATAAGAATCACCTATGCAAGACCTTATCATCATCATTCCCATATCACAATTTATCTCACATGCTACTTCTAGTCAACCCAGTCTTCTTATATCTCAAGAGCTTCCTAAAATCCAATAGTTCCCACCAATCTTTCTAAACCTCAAATCATTTCTGTCTAGGCTACAAATTTTAGTTACTGATAACTTCCAAATTTTTGGGGTCCACAACTGGTTAGCCCCGGATAATATATGCCATAATTCATCTCAACTAAAGTCATGTGATCCTCAATTTTTTCGCTCCTAAGCTAAACCTCAAATGAGTCTCCACAATCTCAGCTTCTAAAATCTAGGTCCTCCAACATCGATACACGAGAGATCTTATTGTCTAGTAACAATCATAGTTCAAAAACCCAATCTTTCTTTCAACCCTCATCTTTCTTTCAAACAACTATAGAACATCCTAAGGCACCTTTCTCTTTGGTTTTGGAAAAGTTGGTTAGAAATTTTTTTAAAACTGGTGTTAGGTGTTAAGCTAAAGTTAGATGAAGTTACGTTAGTATTGTTAATTTTAAAAGATATTATTTCTAGTCTGACGCGACACTTCTAGTGTTCCATTTACGTCGTATTTCTCAGGGTACAAAGACAAACACAACTATGGGGGGGGTGTCACAGGTTTGGTTCGAAACGTGCCATTAACTATGGCATGAGTCGCAGGTGCTTCTGCAACGTCATCTTGGTCTCGGGTTCCACTCATCAAACTCTCTCGCTTCTCATAGGTTGGACTCATGGTCTCTTGGGTTTTCATCAGGACAAGCTAGATCTTAATTCCTCTGGGAACAATCACGAGCGAAATGTATGTCCCTTCCACAAATATAAATCTGTGGTTTTAGGCCGGACATTCACACGCTTCCTTGAAGATTGTGGCATCGGAGGTAAGGTACTGCGAGTCACACATGAACTAGGTTCTCCTTGCGTCACTACCTTCCTTTTGAGACTCTCAACTTGCAAACAGGTGTGGGTGCTCTCTCACAAGGACATCATTATTCTCAACATTGATAGTGCCAAGCTGAGTCAAATATCGTAGGGCAGCAAGGGTGGTATAAGGCGAGAGCGGACAAAAAGGTTTTTTGTTTTGTTTTTGAAAACTTGCAAAACATACCGGCTCACAAAGATGAGAACGGTAAATAACACAACAACAAACAAGCATCTAAGAAGCAATCAACAACACAACCAAAGACTAACATACACATGAAACAGAGTCTCAACAATCATAACATAGTTTTAAGGTTCACATGGCTAAAGCATAAGGCTTACAACACATCTAGCACACAGATGGCTCTTAACAGAGTTCACACAACACAAACACAAACAAGCGTCTGGGTGGAAATAACACATCTCCTAACATCCTGCAGGCAATCCTAAGTGCTCGAGGAAGTGCGTAGTTGTTCCTCCAGCTCTTCAACTCTAGCTTGGCTGGTTGCAAGCTGGTACTGAAGTCTTCTCACTTGTGCACGGAGGTGAGAGTCAACATACTTCATGGTCTTCCTTTGTGCCACGAGACGACGCTCGGTAGTAGAGGAAACTCTCAGGTCTTTCTCTAGCTAGATGATCTCTCTTCCTCGGGTGTCAAACTCTCCTCTGAGCTTATCAAGGGAGAACTGAGTGTTGTACAGTTGTCCCTCCATGTGCAGGAAGTGACGAGCAAACACGAAGTCTTCAGTGACATATATGGGCTTGTCAAGTGATCTCTGGGGTCGACGGTGCTAGAAAAGGAGCACGGCTGGTACAGACCACCAACCAGGACAATTGTCGTCCGTTATGGTGAGTCTGAGCTCCCTTCAACTTAGTTAATGGGCGACCGATAAGACGAGTCATCTGGAGCAAATCCTCCTCAAAGCGGCGGTAGCAAGGTGCATGCGTACCTAACCGGAAGGATTCGGTGAAGACAACTGCCATCTATACCAAATGTTTAGGTATAGTTTAAGTTGGGTAACAGTGTGCAAAGTTTTAAGATTCTCAAAGGTAACTTAGTATAAGTAGAGTTTTTTCAAAAACATGGAGGGGATGGAATATAGAATATTTTGGTGAATAGTCATCTTAGTGATCCGTATTTATTAACTTTTATTGTCATATTACTAGCTAACGTCCATGCTAACTAAGGTCTCCTAAGGTCAGGATAGGCTCTGATACCAACTCTGTAAGGTCCCCCAGAACCACTGTTCAAGGACACCTCCGATATGCATACATTCACGATCCTAGATCACACCGGTTGTGAACAACATATCAAGTTGGTACACAGATACAATATCCATTACACGATTACACAAAACCCTTACAAAAGGGACATGGTCACATGACCAAGTCTAACACAACGGCCACGGAGGGAAAACACAAAACACACACAGCGGAAGACTAACATACACAAACGTAGTAGAGCCCAAGTCACGCCTTAACCTACAGGCTGCTGACCGGGAGATGATCCTAGTTCGCAAGGCCATCAGCTCCGTACTCCTCTTCATAGATCTCCTTCTGAGACTCCTTCTCGATGTCTGGCAAGTAAATACCAGGGAGGAAACCAATATGAGTACATTTGAATGTACTCAGCAAGACATCCATCATGTAGCTTGCCAAAATGCAAGTATGCTTATATAGTGGAATAGGTAGGCTATACATATGGTTCACTATCAATGATATATGTAAGACATATCATAGTTGATTTTGAAAATCTATGTATCTTTGTTGAAGAAGATACTTCAAAAGAAAATAATATAGTTTTCTTTCTCTTGTAGATATCACATGTACAAGAGGTTTTGTAAAACTTTGTTAACAGAAGGTTTTCTCTTTGCGAAACTTCTTGGAATCAACTTCCAGTTTTTGTTTAGAAAGGAAAGGTTTTCTTTGCGAAACTTCTTGTAAAAAAACTTCTGGCTTTTCATCAATGGTACCTCCACGGTACAAGATTTCCTCCTTTTAGTACTTCATGAGTACAACACCTTTTTGAAAAACTCCCTTTTGAAAACGTTGACACAATGCTAGCTACATGGCCATTCAACTGTCCATATCCGAGGACGCGGCTATTCCGAAATAGTTGTACTCTGCAGAGGTGTACACATCCGCCAGATTCAGTACATCCGCCGTGAACAACCACGGACTGTAACAACAGTATGTAAACATCAGATAACTGATCCTAACCATCCACTGTGTTCAAGCTAGAATATGTCTATCTCTTCATTTGGGTTTGTGCTCCCCGGCATCAGGTCCCACCTTGCCTAGACAGGATCCCCAAATGCCGCGACAGGGGGGGGGGGGTAACTTAATCCCTCACTTTTTATGTCGCACGTTTCATAACTTGGCGGCAATCGGTTCGAGGGCACGACGACCCTTATAGAAAATTGAGATAGAACACACACTAACAAAAACAAACTTCAAGTTAAGCCCCGTGCCCATGTTGGGTAGGGTGGCAGTACGGTAAAGGTTGTCCGGCGAATACTAGGTTATGTGTCATTTTTGTAAAACACCTTTTTCTCAAAAATGACCACTTCAACATTCCTCCGGTGGATAAGGCTTCGCCTTTCCACCGGGTTTTCCATAAAGCCTTTGTTTCGCAAAAACATATTTTTAGGGTGTCCACTTAGGGACTTATGTTTTGGTGGTAATAAATACCATATGGTGGCTATGGGCTTGGTAACACCAAGTATCAACTACTGGCATAGTAATGATATATATAATATTAATAGTAGTAATAATCAATCAAAAATAGTTTTTGGTAATCAAAGTTTTGTGAAACTTTTCAGAAGTAAAACATGCATGATAGACAATGATAAGTGTAGTAGAAAGCATCAGGATGGCTTGCCTTAAAACTCTTAGTGTCCCTGGCCTTGAAGTAGCTTGAACTTGACGCACAACTCCACAACTGCTTCTTCTTCTTTGTTTTCTAGCGTCGTAAAAGAATAAAAGACACACACTCAGAACTAAGGGACAAAAAACTAAACAATGCAACACATACAGAAAGCAAACTTATACTAGCGCAATCACTCAAAAGTTATCGAGGAAACTATCTCAGAAACTCTCATGATACAAAACTATCGCCAAACAAACATATGGTTGAAAAACCATATCCCACATCTTATATACCATATATGGAGTGGGTGTACCACTCTGATAATAAGATATTCAAGAAGCTAAAAAATATAGCTCGTGGGCACAAAAGGTGAGACTACTAAGATAATAACAATCAATCAAAGCAATACCCATGGCAGTGGGTATTAGCAACACACAAGCAATCATCACCAAACAAGATCACTACTAAACTAATGCTTAGATAACAAGATACTACTAAGCACAACAACAACACTATCACAACAAATAACATAAGTACAATACTCATGCTAAGGCAACCACTCAGACAATTTCCAAACAGCAAGCAAACACACCACGGATGAATATGCTAGTTATAGACTATGCTTATGTCTACTCAAAGTTATGGAATCCATCAATCATGAAAATAAAAAAAACAAACCAGTAGCTCAACCAATGGTAACAAGTCATAAAACATAATATAAAACACAATCATCACAAACATAATAAGGCTAGAACATACATAACAACAGAAGTCCACTAAGAGCCTATTAGTATGAGAATTCTACACAAACATGCTATAAGAAATAATTGTATTCTACAAGTAATAGAAACAAGCAATTCCACTAGTCAGGTCATGATAACAGAAGTAATAACATCCTAAACCTGCTAGAATAAATCATACCCTTATAAAATGAAAATCAATACCAGAGCAACTCAAATAATCTAGTGGTGACACTGGTTCATCACTAGAGAAGCAAACATCAATGTAAGGGTGCCTCACTCTACTCAAGCAATTCATGAATATAAATACCTACTAACAGCACATACACCTTACACATGCTAGCAAGCAATTATACTAAAATAATTCTATGAAAACATCTACTAAGCAAACATCAATCCATTTTAATACTACATGCTTTTCAAATTAATTAGATAGCAAGAAATCAAGGTACAAGCTATACAACCAGTAGCTATGCAATCAAAACAAGACCAACTAAACACTTTCAAAAATCCAAACACTCAATGAAAATCATTCACAAATAATTTATCAATCACCAGGAAAACATTCTATTAGCAAAAAATATTTAATTTACCAAACAATAGTGAAACATTCCTTAACATGATACCCCTAAGGGAATATTATGTTAACAAATTAACCACAACTAAAAATACTAGGATTCACAAAGAAATACTAAACACCTCACTTACATAAGTGAAATGACAACCATTTTCCTTGGTGGAAAATACTAGACAAACATATAGTAATACATGATATTTTCCATAAGTGTATGGTTGGGGATTTGCATCCCTAACCAAGATGCAATGGGACCTGGGTTATGGGCCCAATAATACCAAGGAAAAATAGGTAACAAGGCCTCTGGTCACACATGACAAAAATTAACATAACAAAGCAATCAATACAAGGCTATTCATACTAGTGAAAAATAATACTAGTGGAGAACAAACAACAAATGTCACACATGCTTGGCTATAAAATAAGGTGCAAGCTAACATAGATAAAAGCATCAAAACAACAGTACCAAAATAGTACTGGACTCAACTCAAGCACATCAACACTTAGGTAAAACAAATCTACAAAGATTGGTTCACACAATAATCAAATAATAAACTAGGAAAATAACAAATGCTACTTCTATAGCCAAATGATTTTCCAAACATGCACACACTTTATATGGTAGATGTACTACAAGAAAACAACCTAATAACAAGTGGTAACACCTCTATACATGCTAGGAACAAATATCCACTCGAACCAAACATTTTAATACAAACAAATACACACATAAATAAGAAAACAGAAAAGCTGCTGCATCTAAAAAGGCTCACCAAAAATAATATATGGATCCAAAAATTCATCCAAGATAGTATTAGATAGATCTAGTCATATGCAAACTCATCCAATTGGATTTACCTCAAAAATCATTTTTAAACTGCTTCTAAAAATCATAGAAAAGCCTACTGGTCATTTACCAAAATGAATGGCATTTCCATTTGGTAACTGACGTTGATGTGAGGCAAGGTTCTATGGATAGATCTACTCATAGGCTACTCAAAACAATTTGATTTGACCAAAATGGATACATATTCCAAAAGTTATGACAAAAACACTTTCACAGACACTCTGTGGCAAAACATTGGTTGTGACGAACATAAAAGTGCAAACTTGGATCTACCAACGGGACATGGTTAGGGAACCATATTTCACAAGCTCAAAGCAACAAGCAAATAATCTGCATGGATTTGAGGTTCCTCACCTCGGGTTCAAAAATGGCCGGCGACGACTTTGGAGCTCGTGGAGCTCACGGGGGCAAGCTCAAGGCTTCTCTTTGCTTGGGGAGGGTGTGGGAGTGTGAGGAGCTTAGTGGCACAAGGGGCTTGGATGAAATGGCTTATAGCCATGGGTGTTGGTCAAATGGCATAAGTGCCCTTGGTTTCATGCCAAAGTTGGCATTGGGTTCTCTAGGGGTTTTTGGTCATTTCCAAACATGGCTTAGGTGCCAAGGGACAAGACCAACCAGGGGCAAGTCAAAGGTGACCTTTGGGGGCAAGGTGAGCCAAGGACAAGACCACAAGGGTCAAGGTATGTGAGCCCATACCTTGCCACATCAGCATTGACTACTCCTCTTTCCCACATGCTATCTTTCTCTTCAAAACTTCTAGAAGCAAGAAAAAGGGTCTCTGGTCGAGTACATACTAAGGTCAACACACTAGACAAGGTCTCACTTCAAAACTTGCAACAAAAGGCAAGGAAAACATCTGCCCAAAATCGTATCCAGCACTGTTGCAAAAATTCAGAAAATTCAGTTAACACTTGGAAATTTTTCTAAGTGTTGGAAAAAAGAAGAAATGAGCAAAAAGTTTGGATTGTTTTCACAGACCATAAGGATTCCAATTTTTGTTTTCCAAGTTGGATTTTGTTAAACATGTTATAAACTTTCAGAAAAATCTTTTGAAAACAAATTTGAAATAGTTTAAGGCCATGAAAACAATGTGGGAAAAGGTGTACTTTCTGTTTTTCTATGTTTTCCAAAATTGCCTTTTTCTGCCTTTTTTTTATTCCACAAAGACATCAAGAAAAACATCATTTTTATCATTTCATAAATCAATCCAATCTTATGGATTTGTAGTCCATATAACAAGGAACAAATACAAGTCAAGAAAACATAAAATAACATTTTATAGCCTAGTGAAAACAAAGGTAGAAAACAGGTACTTGGCTATATTTTCAGGGAATAGTTTCTATAGAAAACTTCCATAAATCATTTTGAAATTTTGTTTTCTTGGATCCAACAAAGTTAAAAGTTTATTTTACGATTCAAACAAGAATGATCCAAGTTTTGGAATAAAATTTACTCAAGTAATCAACAGAGAAAACAATATGGAAAAAATTATAAAAGTGTTTTCAGAAAATTTTTATATTGGTTTTATCAAGAAACAAAACTTGCATTGCAAAAATGATTAAGATCATAAACACTTGTTAGTTCAAACAATCATGTTGTTAGAAAAAAAAATTTGTTGGCCCTAATTTTTGTCTTCTTGAGCACAGTACAAGATTCCAAAAACTGGGGTGTGACAGTTGCGATCCCCTATACTTGTGGGTCATCAAATGCGCTGGTTCAAAGATTGATTTTGATCAATCTAAAACAAGAAAAGATGAGTTTTGGTGGAATCTTACTAAGAATGGAACGTTCTCAGTTGATTCTATGTATAAATCTATGATCCAATCAGATATGCCAGTCGACATTTTTAAAAACATATGGCTTATGAAGATACCGTTGAAAATTAAAGTTTTCGCGTGGTATCTTCGTAAAGGAGTCATTCTCACAAAAGATAATCTTTTCAAACATAATTGGCATGGAAGTTCAAAGTGTGTTTCTTGTTCCCATGATGAGACGATTAAGCACTTATTCTTTCATTGCTCATTTGCGCGTTCTATATGGTCCGCTATCCAAATGGTTTTGAATCTTTATCACCCCACATCCGTTGCAAATATTTTTTGCAACTGGTAACATAGGGTATAAAAAAGATTCAAACCTATTATTAGGGTAGGAGCGCTATCCGATATTTGGTCGCTCTGGCTATGTAGGAATGACAAGATTTTCAATGATAATTTTTTTCTCATTTGCAGGTTCTATTCCGATGCACAGGTAGACTCCGTTCGTGGTCCAGATTGCAGCGGGGGAGTTTCGAGGCCTTTTACGGAGGCTTGTGCACGTCTGAAGCAGGTGGCGAGGGATATTTTTATTCCACATGGATGGCTGCTTAATCTACGGATAGCAGCTCCATAGAGGGGACAATCTACGTCTTTATGATTTGTTTAGACATGTCGTCTATTTCTCTCTTTTGGATTTGGATTTCGGCTGTGTGCATTTCATGATGCAGAGGCCGGGTGTAATGATTAAACTCTTTAAGTAATAAAAGCCCATTATCAAAAGGGGGGAGATTACTCCTCATGGAGGTCAAATTGCTGAAGGAAACCTGAATTGATCCTGTCAAGCTATTGTTGGCGAGATCAAGCAGTTGAAGTTGTGAAAGCCGAGACAACTTCGAGGGGATTTCTCCGGTGAAATTGTTTGATCTGAAGCTCAGGATCCTCAACGCACTACAAGAAATCCCCTTATTTCCGACGGTATAATTTAATAACCGAGGGGCCATCGTCTATTAGCCTGACCATTGTGAAGGCCGACGGGTAGCCAAACCATCGACCATTGTGAAGGTCGGCGTGTTAAAACAGCCATCAGTAAAATAGATAACCGATGGGAAACAGTCGGCTATAGGCTTTCTAAAACGAATGCAACGCGACTTTTACCAACTAATAGATGACGGTTCACTGTTGGATTTGTGTCATCGATAAACACACTTGTTGACAGTACCATCGACCATTGCTCTAATGGCCGACCAAGCATCGCCGACGGGAGTTAGCCGACGGTGTATGGTCGGTTATTGCAGTCACCGGCGGGGAACTTAAATAACCGACGGGAATTTCGCCCTCAGTTATATGGAGATATCCAGTAGTGACAACGGTACCTGACTGCCGATCCATGTTGGGATACCACCAAAGAAGTGGTTGTTCTCGATGTCCAGGTTGGCCAGTGAGTCGCAGCCTTGTAGGAAAGCCGGTAAGGCTCCGATGAAGCCATTTCCGGCGAGCTAAAACGATTGCAGAGAGCAGCTGTGGTTCGTCATGAGCACGGGGATCTCACCTGAGAAGGAGTTGCTTGACAGGTCTAGTAACTGCAGGTTAGAAAGTTGCGATAGCTCGGGTAGAAGGACGCCACTAAAATTGTTGGATGGGAGGCTCAGAACTTGTAGAAGGGGAACACTTGTTCCAAACAAGAGGGAATATCACCAAAGAACGTGGTGTTCCCAAGATCTAGGATGATGAGAGTTCTGCAAGTTCGAATAACAGATGGAAAGACTCCAAGAAACTCATTGTTGGAAAGATGTAGAAACTGGAGAGGAAGGTGGTCCAAGCTCGGTTATGTAGGAAGTTCACCCAAGAAGGCATTGTTGGATACATCCGTGACGATCAAATCGTTAAACTTCCACCAGCAACATGGGAGCTCCCCACTGAATTGGTTACTTCAGCGATCCAGATACTTGAGAGAGGTTAAAGCACGGAGGTTGCAGGGAGGATATTGCCAAACATGCGATTATCATTCATGGATATAACTTTAAGATTCGTGTACCATGACCAATCAGACGACAAGTTCCCCATTAGCTAATTCCCCAAGATATCGGCAGGGAGACCCTCTCTCACCCATGTTATTCATCATCGCCATTGACCCACTTCACCATATTCTCCGGCGGGCGACGGAGCTTGGGACGCTTCAGCCACTTCGAGATACCCCTGTTCGCTTCCGTGTCTCGCTTTACGCGGACGATGTAGATGTTTTCACTGGACCGGCCACGGAGGATTTGAAGGCGATCACCAAAATCCTTGAGGTATTTGGAGATGCGACGGGGCTTAAAACCAACTTGTCAAAGACGGAGATTCATCCTATTAGATGCAACGAAGATCAAATTGTGGATGCCCTTGCTTGTTTCCCCTGCTAGAAGGGGATCATTCCCTTACACCTATCTTGGCCTACCTCTTCACGTCCCTAGGCTAAGGGCGGTGAACTTCCAACCCTTCATAGATAAGATTGGAGCACGTCTTGCGGGTTGGAGAGGCAAACATTTCACGAGGGCGGGAAGAGTGATCCTGGCAAGATCGGTGCTATCATCCATGGTCACATACTACCTCACTATCTTCGTCCTCTCAAAGTCGGTTCTCGAGCGAATTGATAAAATACAGCAAGGCTTCATCTGGATGAAGGGTAGCTCTGACCCGAGCACCACGAGTCACCCTTTAGTGAACTGCGCCACTATTTGTAGACCCGTTGCTTTAGGAGGACTTGGAGTCTCCGATCTGGAGAAGTTTGGCCGTTCCATACGGCTCCGTTGGGCATGGCTTGAGTGGACATATGCTACTAGACCATGGATTGGCGCGAGGCTGCCATGTACACCGGTGGATATGGAGCTCTTTCGCGCCTCCACGAGGATCACCCTTGGCGACGGACGACGGTGCCTCTTCTGGCATGATGCATGGAGCACGGACGGTCCCCTAAAGTTGTGCTTCCCAAGATTTTTGCGATCGCAACTCGCAAGCATCGGACGGTCGCAAAAGAGATGGCAAGAGGTAACTGGATTAGATCCCTGCAGAACATCTCCACCACTGGTGAGCTTGAGAGCTTTGTCTAGCTTTGGAGGATGGTGCAAGACGTGCAGCTCCTCCCTCAGCCGGACACGATCGTTTGGAAGTGGACATCATCGGGAGTCTACTCTGCGGCATCGGCATACAAATGCCAGTTATTTGGATCACATGCTCCTTTCGATACGAGGAAGATATGAAGGCCCATACCGAGCCTAAATGCAGGTTCGTTACGTAGCTTGTGGCGCACCGGAAAATCCGCACGGCAGATAATTGGGCACTTCGGGGATGGCCACGTGACCCAATATGCAAACTTTGCCGCTCCCACCCCGAGACGGTGCAACATCTATGCCATGAGTGCTCTTTCACGAGAGCCGTCAGGACGCAGTGCTATCTGCGAGCGACCTGTCGGTGCCTTCCATCGCTCCACCTTCGGAGCGTGATTTCAATAGGTGGTGGCTACACTATATTGCAAACTTCCCGAAAGACAAGAAGAGAGCCGCAAGTGGGATCATCATCTACATAATATGGGAGGTATGGAAGGAGCACAACAGGAGGTCTTCACAAACTTGGCAAAGAACATTGTCGATGTAGTGCACCTTGTGCGAGCTGAGATTGAACAGAGAGGGCTTTTGCCTTCACCGATGACCCGGGAGAACGGGGAGGATAGTGAGGAGTTTGTGGGTCTTTTTTATTTCCCTCCTTTGAGGATTTCTTGTAATTACAACATCTTTTCTATCTATAGAATGGCAGAACACCTGCTTTAAACCTCAAAAAAAAAGATACTCCAAGCTGGGATGGGCACCGAACGCCTTCGAGATATAGCCATTTAATTGGTTACCTTGCAGCTGCACCACGAACAGCCCCGTGCAGTTCTTGAGGCACGACGGCAGCGTGCCAGTTAAATTGTTTTGATCCGACGTGAAGTTGTGCAGCGCGAGGCCATCACACAGGCCCCGGGGCAGCTCGCAACAGAAGCTATTGTTCGCAAAGCCACATGTTTGTCAAGCTCAGCCCCTTCCCGAGGTCCGGCGCTAACGTGTCGCTAGAGTTGTTGGCGAACACGCTGAGGATATAAAGATTCCTGAGCAACATTATGGTCGCGGACAGCTCGCCTTCCAAACTGTTGGTGTTGACTGTTGACGTCCAAGACTTGCAACGAGGTCATGCTGCTGGTGAGGTTACTGATCGAGTTGGGGATCGGCCCCATCAAAAAGTTGCGATACAAAAACAGCTCTACCAGGTTTTTTTTGAACAAGGGGATGGGTCCGAAAGGACCCAGAAGCTTCATTCATAGCGATGGGTAAAAATTACATGAAGGACCCGGAATAAAAAACAATTACAAAGTAGTCCTTGAAGAAAACAGAAAGGACCCTGCGAAAGATTGGGAAACGCGATCGAGTCCTTCTCCACCGGCGTTGACTGGAAGCCTCGAAGCCACGGCCGCGAATCACGACGTCGGGGACGAAGCACTTGACGACATGATTGCAATGAACGCTTGGATGAAGCCGAAGATCCTCCCACCTAAAGGACGAATTCGTCGAAGTATAGAACTCCGAGGGGCGGAGCGGCCCCCTTGGCCATGGATAGCAGCAACCAAACTTGGCTGACGCTTGGGAACATCCGCAACTGAAGCTTCAACACTTCTCCCACTGAGCTAGAGCATTGGCCACCTCCCGCTGCTCGTCGCCACCGCGACGACAAGACCGAGGACAAGTACCCAACGCCCCAGCTCAGATACAAGGGCTTATTGAAAGAAGAGCCAACAGCAGTACCTTCCATGACTAGTTTCCACCATGGAAACTTGGCTGAGATGCAACACCACCTTCGTCCCACACCGCACCCGGACGGCAAGACGAAAAGGCTCAAGATGACGAGGAGGACGGCCTTATTGAAGGAGATCTCCGAGACCAGCTCCTTCACCAGCAACAGATCTTGCCACCAAACCTGCGTAGAAAAGCAGACAAACCACGACGTACACCAGATCCGGCCGATGAGATCCGGCGTTCTACCCCTAAACGCCACATAGGACAAAGCCACAAATCTACATCTACCACTACCAGAGGTATATACAGGGGGGAGCCAACCACCTAACCCATCTCCATGCCAAGCAGCAGCGCTGCCGGAGAGAGAGAGAGAGAGAGAGAGAGAGGGAGAGGGGCGGAAACGAGAGGAAGAAGACGACTCTCAATGGGACCCGTAGGAGTGGGAGAGGGGCTCTACTAGGTTCACCAGCCCACCGACCTTCGCTGGGATAGAGCCGGCAAGAGCATCTTCAGCCGTCCCCCACGAGCCCCCCAGAGCTGCTTTTTTAGCGTTGGTAGCCCGATTTTCGCCCGATCGCGTCTACAGAACGTCGAATAACGCCGGTTTGGGCCAAATTAGCCCCCGGCGATCCCAGGCCAAACCCAGCGCGCTGGGGCTGCTAGGGGCGCCGGATGAAGCGAAATCGCGCATGGGTCCGTCCTGTCGGCGGGTGTGGCCTGTTTTCGCGCCATTTCCCCCCGTTTTCCCTCCACCGCGCCCAACTACCTCCTTCCCCGCCCAGCTCCCGCCATGTCTTCCCTCCATAGATCTCTAGCACCCGCCATGCCGTCGAAAAAATACAAGCAGCCACGCGCCGCCGGAGAGGATGAGCAGCCGAAGGCGAGGAGGACGAGGAGGCCGTTGCCGAGGCCCGCCGGCATGACGAACATCGAGTGGAAAGCCGATTTGGATCGCAGGATGACCCTCTCCGACGACAGGCGGCGCGGGGCCCTCGCCAAGAAGACCAGGGACGCAGCGGCGGCGGAAGTGGAGGAGTCCCGCACCATCATGGCGAGGAATGCAGCAGCTCGATGCCTCCACTCCCCCAGCAACCCGCCCAGTCCGTGTCAAACCCGTACATGCACGGGGCGTGAGGAACCCAGCCGAGCGTCGCATCGCCAGCGGCCGGCTTCTCGCCTCAGATGTGGAGGTACTCGCCGTCGCCGGACTACGTCGACGGTGATCCTCTCAGCGGCTTCAACCCCAACACCGCTCAAGTTCGGCACCACAGAGGCCGAGATGGACGGCATCAACGCCTCCGGCTCGGCGACCGCCGCCTCATCCCCGGGTTCGTCATGCAGGTCGACTCGCGGGAAACATGCGGCGAAGGGGACGACCTCGACCTCGGCGATGTTGACGAAGAAATGCAAGCGTCGGGAGAACACTAAGCCGCCGGGAGAGCCGCGGATCAAGTGGTCGGCGAAGGAAGACGAGTGTCTCGCCAAAGCATGGAAGACCATTAACATCGACCCGATCACCGACGCGAATCAGAACGTCGACAACTACTGGCGAGGGGTGAAGACGGCGTGAGCCAGAGCTCATGGAGAAGCAGACGGCCAAGCTGAACCTCCTCAAGTCAAACGTCGCGGCGAAGAAGCAGAACACGGACCTGGCCTTTCTGGTTGGCGCTGACCCGACGGTGATGGACCCGCAGGTGAAGACGTGGTACATGGCGGAGCGCTCAGCCATCCTCAACCAGATGACATCGGCAATGGGCAGCACCACTGCGCCGAAGGACACCACTCCGCCCGAGGACAACACCGCACCGGTCGACGCCACTCCGCCCGAGTACACCACCGCGCCGGACGACACCACCGCACCCGGGACCAGGGAATCCGCCGCGCGCGAGACCGGGGACACCGCCCTGCCCGAGTCCGCTGCGTCGACAAGTGAAGTTCGGTTGGAGATGTCTGTCCTTGGAGGTGACCGGTGTCGGTCGAGACGCGGCGATGTTGCTCATTTTTAGGCAGGTGCTCTTGCTTTGTAGTTTTGTTATCGTTGGTGGTGGTCCTCGGGCTAGCCGAGTGTAGAGTGCGTACTAGGCTCATTGTTCGCAATGATGTGTGGTCGTTATACTCTACTGGGTTGTGTTGTATGGGTGGTGTCTGCTCCTTCTGGAGCATGTAATACTCTTCTTTTCTATCAATGAATCGAAACGCAAAGCTTTTGCGTTTTCGCGAAAAAAATGGCTCCAGCCTGCGGTGTTGATTTGTGAAGGCGAGGGCTAACAGTAACTGCGCTCGGCACCTACCTCATCCATCTTCACACGTCCGCAACTCAAGGTGTGGATATAATTCACCCAAAATCCTTACAGAAGCAACATAATTTGGTATATCCTGTAACGATTTCGCCAAGTCTCACTCAACTCAGAAAAGTGAAGCTGCAGCTTAGTAGGAAATAAAAACAGCATTTTATAGGAAGTGACACAAAAGTGCAAATACAGTTTCAATAATTATTACAAACCATCTTGTGGTCAATCGTCAAACGCCTCTGAGCATAAGCGCAGTAGCCTGAACATCAGCACCACACTGTACCCAAAGTTTCACACTTCAAACAGGGCGAACAAACATACACGATGAAGCAATAACTCGCAAGAATAAAACAAAGATGGAATACAGCTTACTCAAACCATGGATGCAGAGGAGGAGAAAGAGGGCCGCTCCAGAAGACCAGAATCTTGTGCAGCGGTGCCATCAGACCCTCCAAGAGGGTCAACCCCGGAGGAGGAATTGGGCCGTTCCAGAATACCGGCATGAGTGAGCAGCACCCAGAGATGGGTCATGAACTCCCCACCGGAGGCGAGCATCTCTGCGTGGATGTCCGGATTGTCCGACGGCGCCAAGAAGAGTATGAAATCCTCCCAGAATTCAGCCAGCACCTTCCAACGCCGTGTCTCCTCAGGAACCAGTTCCATCAGTTGTCTCCCGAGCTTGCCTCCCATACCTAAAATCGTGTTGTCATAGTCCCCCTGCAAGCCCACCTTCAGTTTCTCACATCTGTCGCTCATGGTTCCACACCCGGCAAGATGCATCCGCGCCTCCATGACCACAGCATCGAAGATGCGCTGTGTGTCGTAGCCATGACCAGGCAGCATGTCCGGAACAAAAGCCACCAGGTAGGCACAGTATTCCGACAGGCTGTTGGCAAGCAGAAGGTCGACGTTGAGGGGCGCCTCCAGAGACACCTCGTTCCGGCATATGGTTGTGCCGATATGCCATACAAGGGTCTGGATAGGTGTTGGCAGGGTGCAGGCCCATGACAATTGGCTTCCCATCTGATTTCTGGCAAGTGCTGCTTGTCCATTCTCTAGCTTGCCGCCATTCTCTTTGAACCGAGAGAGGACACGTATGATGACTTCCTCTTCCAATTTTACCTTCTTCTCAGCCTTCTGTCCTTTTCTTGTAGCATCGACCAAGCCTAGTGACAGAAAATATGCGACATTCCAAGGGTCATAGTCAAATTTGAGTAATAGAGAGTACTGCCCAAGCTTTCTTTCCCATGTATCTCTTGCGAAGCGAGACACCTTCTTATTTTTGTCCAGCCATCCTAATATTTCTGGCTCGTGATGGGTACCTCCTCTTGTTTTAAAACTGAATTTATCATACACGGTGCTCACAATTTTATGACGATAGGGAATAAAAGTGGCTGTCAGTAAGATGACAAACACCAAACTGGCAAGCAGCACAATAGTAATGCAGCGAATTACATCGGTTCCATTAACTCTCTGTTCCAAATTACTACGATGGTAGTGCTTGGTAAATGCTCCAGAAATGCTGTTCCAAAAAATAGCAGCTGATATAAAATAAACACCCACCCCCCCATACAGAATGGTTGTTTCCATCCTTGTATAGAAGAAATCATACAGAAATAACAGCTCCCCCTTGATGACCCGAAAAGCACGAACATAATTTCCTCTCTCGGAGAGGAGCCCATCAAGAACGAAATCCAGTGTCTTTTGAAGGCCAGCTTCACCCGATGGATAGCCACAAAATCTGCGCTTCAATAGTTTGAATAATGTGTGGGAGAGTGTACTTTCCTTGTAAAATTCCTTGGTGTCTCCGTATTTGAAGCCCTGAGAATCGATCCATCTCCAAACTGAATCAATGCTGACTAATTTGTCATTGGTCACCATAACTTGGTACTCAGGTGAGGTTGGAAGTAAGTGAGCCAGTACTTCATCCCCGTGAAATATGTATCTGTACCCCTTCATCGTTCTCGGATTCGGAATGGGATCTTCAACATCCTGAGGCAGATGATGCTCAACCACCATGTAATCAGCAATCACTTTAGAACATTTCACCAAACCACCCTTTTTGCTCGCCCTATCTAAAGCTCTAAACTTTCTGTGTGTCAGAACGATGCTGTAACACCAGAAAATCCAGCAGGTGGCGCTGTAACTGCTGTTGCCACCGCTGCCATTGAGAATCAACCATAGTACGAGAAAGATCTGCGACACTTGCTGCACAAGCATGCGTTTCCTCTGGCCAATGTCCTGGATACTGTATACGGAGAGGGACTCGGAGTTTACTTGCATCAGGAGGAGGATGACGCCCCAGAGGACGAATGTCTGGTCGCCGAATGGACCAGCCTGCAGCAGACCGATGGTGTAGGGTGCCAGCACAGTGGACAGTGTGTGCACTGCCCAGACGAGGATGCGGAAGAAGCTGCTGCTGTTCCGCCGGCGGAATGAGCCCATGAGCTCAAGGAGGAGCCACGCCAAAGTGCTGAAGAGGACCAGAACCTCCACGCGCACCAGCTTAGCTTCGGTGCTGCCCAAGCTCTGGACCAGCGCTGCGGTGGTGTTCTTGAGCTCCATGGCTTCTCCTGATCTACAGGCGCGATGCTAAGCACAATCGAAATTGCTAGCTGCCCGCCGCTTCGTTGTGTACGAGCCTGCTCTTCTTTGTGTACGAACAGGAAGACTTGAGCATATAACACTAGCTCATTGATTGTTTGGAAATATAATGCAAATCACACTTGGCCTGTTAGCCGGCAGGCGCTCCTTACAAAGTCAAGTCAGCTGTAGTAGAGTAATAAAGACGCGACATCGATAACTATGGTGCCATGTGATTAGGTTTATGTTTATTATTATTATGCCTTTCCATCAACCGGCCACTTGATATTTGTTTTTGTTTTTTCCTTGTTTACTTCCCAGGAGATATCTGTTAAATCAAGACCTGATGTCACAGTTAGAAGAAAGGGTTTTGGGGTTTTCGTGTGGGGCATGTTGAATAATTAGGCATAATTTCCACGATTAATTCCAGAATATAAATCATGATGACAGCAGCTATTAACATGTGAAACTCTAACATACTAGATGCAGCAGACAGCATGAATAATAGCAGCACGATCTCTCTAAACATGTAAACAGTAGACATGTTAAGCAGACAGATCAGGACGCAGATTCCGTACCGTTCGTTTGTGGTAACGTTTTTGATGACAACGTTGGCGATGACGGGTCGGAGTAGACGACGCTTGAGACGGCGGTACGCAGCACCGCCTGACTTGCTAGGCAGACGAGCCGTCGTAGAAGCAGCGAGCAGTCGCGCGAAGCGCTTCCCAAAAACCTAATTCGCCCTCTCCCGTACAAGATCACAAGGGCGACTGGTTCCGGAGACCTGCTCTCCCGTTCGCCGGTGGACGCCGGCTCTCGGGATGGAGTAGACTACGGTGGCGGCGCAAGGAACGAGGTGTGGCAAAACCTAGATTGGTTCGGTGTGTGTACAGCGCCCACGGTGCGCGTATTTTATAGTGCGGTTTGGAAAACCCTAACGTGTGCGACGTGGGAGGCCCACGCCGCACGTCCGAGTCGGTTGCAGCACGCGATACGGGAGCGACCCGAACCGCCTCAGCTGTGACGCGTCCGTCACGACTACGAAATCGGTTTTCCAAAACAGCAAAATAAACATAAGTATTGTCTCGGCTCGAGGCTCGATTCACGAAACGCGATCGCGACGTGTCGTGTCGAGTCGAGACGAGACGAGCGAGCGGAGGAGGAGGAGGAGTGCGCGAGAGGCTCTCTTGTTCTCACTCACATACAATCCCTACAACACTCCACCTTATAAGGTGGTGTGCAACTCCTCAAACTTCCAATGTGGGACTAAACTTCCCACTCCCACCACTCACTTGTACACATGGGCCATTTTGAGATTTCAGGATTTGCTATTGGGCTACCCACATATGGGCCCAATATTTCAGCTCACTCATTTGGGCCAAATATTCTAACAATCCCCCACCAGATCTCAAATGTCCATTTGAAGATTTGCCAATCCTCGCTACTTGTTTATATACTAGTGTTTCAGCAGAGACTGTTAAGTTGAACTTCCGCCTAGAGCCTTAAGCTACATCTATCAGCAACTTGAACAATGGACTATGCCTTGAATTGCAAGTTTTGTGTCAATAGACTTTACTCAAAGTCATAACTAGTACTTGGCTGCCAGTAGCCTACCCCGCGGGTGGAGCATATGCGTCATACTCCGTGGTCTCTTCATGAGTTTACTAGAGATCACCCAAATCTCATAGACTGCGACGTTTACAGTCGGACTCACATAGGTGTGTTCTTTCAAGAATGCTCTGTAGGACAGCATCTTTGCTATGAATAGCCAACATAAACACATTAAGGCATGTTGCCAACCTGCCTTACAGCTCTTTGAGAGTTATGCATCATCACTTAGAGAGGGTTTACCAAATACTCTCCTCAGTCAAACCACTAGTTTGTTCTTCCCAGGTCCTAATTCACGGGATCTCCGATCACATAGGTTGGGTTACCACTATGGTGTAACTCTTACGGGTCTCATACCCATCTCCCTCGATGCACTATCTATCACATTACGTGATAGTCCCTTCGTAAAGGGATCTGCCAGGTTTTTGTCTGTTTGAATATACGTAACAGTAATTACTCCGGAGTTTCTCAATTTCCTGACAGACTTCAAACGTCTTTTGACGTGTCTTGATGACTTCGCATTATCCTTAGAACTGGTCACCTTGGCAATCACCGTTTGATTGTCACAGTTCATGAGGATAGCCGGTAATGGTTTCTCAACCACCGGCAAGTCCATCAAGAGCTCACGCAGCCATTCTGCCTCAACAGTAGCTGTATCTAAAGCAGTAAGTTCTGCTTCCATGGTTGACCTCGTCAATATGGTCTGTTTACAAGACCTCCATGACACTGCGCCACCTCCAAGAAGAAATGCATATCCACTTGTGGCGTAGAGCTCATCTACATCTGAGATCCAGTTGGAGTCACTATATCCCTCAAGCACAGCAGGGTGCCCTGAATAATGAATCCCATAGCTCATAGTACCATTCAGATAGCGCATGACCCTTTCAAGTGCATGCCAATGATCATTACCCGGGTTTGACATGAACCTGCTCAATTTGCTCACAGCAAAAGAGATGTCAGGCCTCGTCGCGCTCGCAAGGTACATGAGTGAACCGATTATTTGAGAGTATCTCAATTGATCTTTCGTAATCCTCTTGTTCTTTCGAAGCGTCACGCTAGGATCATAAGGTGTTGGAGAAGGCTTGCTATCAATAAAGCCGAAACGGCTCAAGATCTTCTCAACATAGTGTGATTGCGTCAACGTAATCCCACTCTCATCCTTAATAAGCTTGATGTTCAGAATTACATCAGTTTCTCCCAGATCTTTCATATCAAAACACTTTGATAGAAAAGACTTGACCTCATTGATCACAATTATGCTTGTACCGAAAATCAGTATGTCGTCAACATACAAGCATAATATAACACTATCGCCCCCACCATGGCGATAGTATACACACCTGTCAGCCTCATTAATGACAAAGCCCGCATAAGTTAAAGTTCTGTCGAACTTCTCATGCCATTGCTTAGGTGCTTGTTTCAGTCCATACAAAGATTTTAACAATTTGCACACCTTTCTCTCTTCACCTTTTACCACAAACCCATCAGGCTGATCCATATAAATTTCCTCTTCCAACTCTCCATTAAGGAAAGCTGTCTTTACGTCCATTTGATGAACGATAAGACCATAGGAGGCAGCCAGGGAAAGTAGTACACGAATGGTGGTCAGTCTAGCAACAGGTGAATAGGTGTCAAAGTAATCTTCGCCTTCTCGCTGAGTGTAGCCCTTGGCTACAAGCCGTGCCTTGTACTTCTCAATAGTACCATCAGGCCTTAGCTTCTTCTTGAACACCCACTTACAGCCCACTGGCTTACAACCATAAGGTCGTTCAGATAACTCCCACGTCCCATTAGAAAGAATGGAGTCCATCTCATTATGGACAGCTTCTTTCCAGTCATCTGCATCTGGAGATGCAAATGCCTCTGCAATAGACGTAGGTGTATTGTCCACAAGGTACACAATGAAATCATCACCAAAGGATTTTTCAATCCTCTGTCTCTTACTCCGTTTAGGAGCTTCATTGTCATCCTTCTCAAGGACGTTCTCATCATGTGGTTGTTCAGTATGATTACTAGATGTACTAGATTCCGGAATTAATTCAGAAGAAAATTCAGCAAAGCTATGCATATCTTTCATAGGAAACATATTCTCAAAAAATGTTGCATCACGAGATTCCATAATAGTATCAACATGCATATCAGGTACCTCGGATTTAACCACTAGAAATCTATAACCAATGCTACGCTGAGCATAACCTAGAAAAATACAATCCACTGTTTTCGGTCCGAGTTTGCGTTTCTTTGGAATTGGAACGTTGACCTTTGCCAAGCATCCCCAAGTACGCAAATAAGAAAGTGATGGTTTTCTCCCAACCCACTCCTCATAAGGGGTTTTCTCTTTATTCTTGTTAGGAATTTTATTCAGGACATGACACGAAGTCAACAGAGCCTCCCCCCACCATGCCTTAGATAAACCAGCAGTGTCCAACATGGCGTTCACCAAGTCGGTCAGCGTGCGGTTTTTCCTCTCAGCAATTCCGTTTGATTGTGGCGAATAGGGAGGCGTCCTCTCGTGAATAATACCGTGTTCCTCACAGAATTCATCAAATACTCTAGAGAAATACTCTCCACCACGATCCGACCTAAAACGTTTGATCTTTCTCTCTAATTGATTTTCAACTTCAGCCTTATAGATTTTAAAGTAGTCTAAAGCCTCATCTTTAGTTTGCAACAAATAAACATAGCAGAATCTAGTAGCATCATCAATGAGTGTCATGAAATATCTCTTTCCACCTTTTGTCAACACACCATTCATCTCGCATAGATCAGAATGTATGAGTTCTAGAGGTGCCAAGTGTCTCTCCTCAGCTGCCGTGTGCGGCTTCCGAGGTTGCTTAGATTGCACACAACTATGGCACTTAGAACCTTTGGCAATGGTGAAATTCGGAATTAAATTTAAACTGGATATCCGCGACAGTAAACCAAAATTAACATGACATAAACGAGAGTGCCAAACACTAGCATCTGAATCAACATTGCCACAAATATGGTTTACTGACTTATTGCAAAATTCGGAAAGAGAAAAGCGGAACAAGCCTCCGCACTCATAGCCTTTACCAATAAATTGTCCAAATCTCGACACAACTACTTTATTGGACTCAAACACTACTTTAAACCCATCTCTGCAAAGAAGGGAGCCGCTGACGAGATTCTTATTCATAGAAGGGACATGCTGCACGTTCCTCAGCTGCACGATCTTCCCCGAAGTAAACTTCAGATCTACCGTGCCAACACCACGAACAGAAGCATGTGACCCATTCCCCATTAGGACGGAAGAATCCCGTGCGACCTGATAAGAAGTGAACATAGAGATGTCAGCACACACATGAACATTAGCACCCGTATCAATCCACCAACATGGAGATTGAAGAACTGAAAGTACCATCGGTATATTACCGTACCCATCAGTGTTGCTAGCGGTCACCACGTTGACATTCTTGGAGCCTTTCTTCCCTTTCTTGTCTGCACGGTCTGGGCAGTCAACAGAAAAGTGGCCGAGCGCTCCACACGTAAAGCACTCGAGCCCGGCTTTGTTCAGCACCTTCTTCTTCTTCTTATTCTTAAAGGCAGTAGTGTTCACAGGGCCATTGAACTAGGGCTTATAGTTCCCTTTGTTCTTGCTGTTATTCTTGACGTGATGATTTTTCTGCACCATATTGGCACTAGACTGCAAATCACCACCTCTCTCAGTTGTGTCCTTTGCCCGAGCTTTCTCCTCAACATCAAGAGACGCTATCAGATTTTCAACTGATATCTCCTGTCTCTTATGTTTGAGAGATGTGGCGAAACTCCTCCATGAAGAAGGCAGTTTTGCAATAATGCATCCAGCCACAAACTTATCAGGAATCACACACTTGAGCAGATCAAGCTCCTTCGCAATGCACTGTATCTCATGAGCCTGTTCGACTACAGAACGGTTATTCACCATCTTGTAGTCGTTAAAGCTCTCCATGATATACAGCTCACTGCCAGCATCGGACGCACCGAATTTAGTGTTCAGTGCATCCCAGAGCTCCTTAGCGTCTTCGATGTGCATATACACATCGCACAGACGTCCCTCCAGGACACTCAGAATACAGCCTCTGAAATTGTTATTGGCTTCCTTGAACTTATTCTGAACCTCGTCAGAAGCTCCTTCAGGAAGGCCACTCATAACAATGTCCCACACTTTCATGGACTGGAGCCACAGTTGGCTTCTCAGTTGCCATCTCTTAAAGGTGGTACCATTGAACTTTTCCGGTTTCATCGAATCACTTAAGTGGGCCATAGTCAGTTCAGGAAATTGCCTACAATTAGGTTTTTGGATTGTTGAATAATTAGGCATAATTTCCACGATTAATTCCAGAATATAAATCATGATGACAGCAGCTATTAACATGTGAAACTCTAACATACTAGATGCAGCAGACAGCATGAATAATAGCAGCACGATCTCTCTAAACATGTAAACAGTAGACATGTTAAGCAGACAGATCAGGACGCAGATTCCGTACCGTTCGTTTGTGGTAACGTTGTTGATGACAACGTTGGCGATGACGGGTCGGAGTAGACGACGCTTGAGACGGCGGTACGCAGCACCGCCTGACTTGCTAGGCAGACGAGCCGTCGTAGAAGCAGCGAGCAGTCGCGCGAAGCGCTTCCCAAAAACCTAATTCGCCCTCTCCCGTACAGGATCACAAGGGCGACTGGTTCCGGAGACCTGCTCTCCCGTTCGCCGGTGGACGCCGGCTCTCGGGATGGAGTAGACTACGGTGGCGGCGCAAGGAACGAGGTGTGGCAAAACCTAGATTGGTTCGGTGTGTGTACAGCGCCCACGGTGCGCGTATTTTATAGTGCGGTTTGGAAAACCCTAACGTGTGCGACGTGGGAGGCCCACGCCGCACGTCCGAGTCGGTTGCAGCACGCGATACCGAACCGCCTCAGCTGTGACGCGTCCGTCACGACTACGAAATCGGTTTTCCAAAACAGCAAAATAAACATAAGTATTGTCTCGGCTCGAGGCTCGATTCACGAAACGCGATCGCGACGCAGCGGCGGCGGGAGTGGAGGAGTCCCGCACCATCATGGCGAGGAATGCAGCAGCTCGATGCCTCCACTCCCCCAGCAACCCGCCCAGTCCGTGTCAAACCCGTACATGCACGGGGCGTGAGGAACCCAGCCGAGCGTCGCATCGCCAGCGGCCGGCTTCTCGCCTCAGATGTGGAGGTACTCGCCGTCGCCGGACTACGTCGACGGTGATCCTCTCAGCGGCTTCAACCCCAACACCGCTCAAGTTCGGCACCACAGAGGCCGAGATGGACGGCATCAACGCCTCCGGCTCGGCGACCGCCGCCTCATCCCCGGGTTCGTCATGCAGGTCGACTCGCGGGAAACATGCGGCGAAGGGGACGACCTCGACCTCGGCGATGTTGACGAAGAAATGCAAGCGTCGGGAGAACACTAAGCCGCCGGGAGAGCCGCGGATCAAGTGGTCGGCGAAGGAAGACGAGTGTCTCGCCAAAGCATGGAAGACCATTAACATCGACCCGATCACCGACGCGAATCAGAACGTCGACAACTACTGGCGAGGGGTGAAGACGGCGTGAGCCAGAGCTCATGGAGAAGCAGACGGCCAAGCTGAACCTCCTCAAGTCAAACGTCGCGGCGAAGAAGCAGAACACGGACCTGGCCTTTCTGGTTGGCGCTGACCCGACGGTGATGGACCCGCAGGTGAAGACGTGGTACATGGCGGAGCGCTCAGCCATCCTCAACCAGATGACATCGGCAATGGGCAGCACCACTGCGCCGAAGGACACCACTCCGCCCGAGGACAACACCGCACCGGTCGACGCCACTCCGCCCGAGTACACCACCGCGCCGGACGACACCACCGCACCCGGGACCAGGGAATCCGCCGCGCGCGAGACCGGGGACACCGCCCTGCCCGAGTCCGCTGCGTCGACAAGTGAAGTTCGGTTGGAGATGTCTGTCCTTGGAGGTGACCGGTGTCGGTCGAGACGCGGCGATGTTGCTCATTTTTAGGCAGGTGCTCTTGCTTTGTAGTTTTGTTATCGTTGGTGGTGGTCCTCGGGCTAGCCGAGTGTAGAGTGCGTACTAGGCTCATTGTTCGCAATGATGTGTGGTCGTTATACTCTACTGGGTTGTGTTGTATGGGTGGTGTCTGCTCCTTCTGGAGCATGTAATACTCTTCTTTTCTATCAATGAATCGAAACGCAAAGCTTTTGCGTTTTCGCGAAAAAAATGGCTCCAGCCTGCGGTGTTGATTTGTGAAGGCGAGGGCTAACAGTAACTGCGCTCGGCACCTACCTCATCCATCTTCACACGTCCGCAACTCAAGGTGTGGATATAATTCACCCAAAATCCTTACAGAAGCAACATAATTTGGTATATCCTGTAACGATTTCGCCAAGTCTCACTCAACTCAGAAAAGTGAAGCTGCAGCTTAGTAGGAAATAAAAACAGCATTTTATAGGAAGTGACACAAAAGTGCAAATACAGTTTCAATAATTATTACAAACCATCTTGTGGTCAATCGTCAAACGCCTCTGAGCATAAGCGCAGTAGCCTGAACATCAGCACCACACTGTACCCAAAGTTTCACACTTCAAACAGGGCGAACAAACATACACGATGAAGCAATAACTCGCAAGAATAAAACAAAGATGGAATACAGCTTACTCAAACCATGGATGCAGAGGAGGAGAAAGAGGGCCGCTCCAGAAGACCAGAATCTGTGCAGCGGTGCCATCAGACCCTCCAAGAGGGTCAAACCCCGGAGGAGGAATTGGGCCGTTCCAGAATACCGGCATGAGTGAGCAGCACCCAGAGATGGGTCATGAACTCCCCACCGGAGGCGAGCATCTCTGCGTGGATGTCCGATTGTCCGACGGCGCCAAGAAGAGTATGAAATCCTCCCAGAATTCAGCCAGCACCTTCCAACGCCGTGTCTCCTCAGGAACCAGTTCCATCAGTTGTCTCCCGAGCTTGCCTCCCATACCTAAAATCGTGTTGTCATAGTCCCCCTGCAAGCCCACCTTCAGTTTCTCACATCTGTCGCTCATGGTTCCACACCCGCAAGATGCATCCGCGCCTCCATGACCACAGCATCGAAGATGCGCTGTGTGTCGTAGCCATGACCAGGCAGCATGTCCGGAACAAAAGCCACCAGGTAGGCACAGTATTCCGACAGGCTGTTGGCAAGCAGAAGGTCGACGTTGAGGGGCGCCTCCAGAGACACCTCGTTCCGGCATATGGTTGTGCCGATATGCCATACAAGGGTCTGGATAGGTGTTGGCAGGGTGCAGGCCCATGACAATTGGCTTCCCATCTGATTTCTGGCAAGTGCTGCTTGTCCATTCTCTAGCTTGCCGCCATTCTCTTTGAACCGAGAGAGGACACGTATGATGACTTCCTCTTCCAATTTTACCTTCTTCTCAGCCTTCTGTCCTTTTCTTGTAGCATCGACCAAGCCTAGTGACAGAAAATATGCGACATTCCAAGGGTCATAGTCAAATTTGAGTAATAGAGAGTACTGCCCAAGCTTTCTTTCCCATGTATCTCTTGCGAAGCGAGACACCTTCTTATTTTTGTCCAGCCATCCTAATATTTCTGGCTCGTGATGGGTACCTCCTCTTGTTTTAAAACTGAATTTATCATACACGGTGCTCACAATTTTATGACGATAGGGAATAAAAGTGGCTGCCAGTAAGATGACAAACACCAAACTGGCAAGCAGCACAATAGTAATGCAGCGAATTACATCGGTTCCATTAACTCTCTGTTCCAAATTACTACGATGGTAGTGCTTGGTAAATGCTCCAGAAATGCTGTTCCAAAAAATAGCAGCTGATATAAAATAAACACCCACCCCCCCATACAGAATGGTTGTTTCCATCCTTGTATAGAAGAAATCATACAGAAATAACAGCTCCCCCTTGATGACCCGAAAAGCACGAACATAATTTCCTCTCTCGGAGAGGAGCCCATCAAGAACGAAATCCAGTGTCTTTTGAAGGCCAGCTTCACCCGATGGATAGCCACAAAATCTGCGCTTCAATAGTTTGAATAATGTGTGGGAGAGTGTACTTTCCTTGTAAAATTCCTTGGTGTCTCCGTATTTGAAGCCCTGAGAATCGATCCATCTCCAAACTGAATCAATGCTGACTAATTTGTCATTGGTCACCATAACTTGGTACTCAGGTGAGGTTGGAAGTAAGTGAGCCAGTACTTCATCCCCGTGAAATATGTATCTGTACCCCTTCATCGTTCTCGGATTCGGAATGGGATCTTCAACATCCTGAGGCAGATGATGCTCAACCACCATGTAATCAGCAATCACTTTAGAACATTTCACCAAACCACCCTTTTTGCTCGCCCTATCTAAAGCTCTAAACTTTCTGTGTGTCAGAACGATGCTGTAACACCAGAAAATCCAGCAGGTGGCGCTGTAACTGCTGTTGCCACCGCTGCCATTGAGAATCAACCATAGTACGAGAAAGATCTGCGACACTTGCTGCACAAGCATGCGTTTCCTCTGGCCAATGTCCTGGATACTGTATACGGAGAGGGACTCGGAGTTTACTTGCATCAGGAGGAGGATGACGCCCCAGAGGACGAATGTCTGGTCGCCGAATGGACCAGCCTGCAGCAGACCGATGGTGTAGGGTGCCAGCACAGTGGACAGTGTGTGCACTGCCCAGACGAGGATGCGGAAGAAGCTGCTGCTGTTCCGCCGGCGGAATGAGCCCATGAGCTCAAGGAGGAGCCACGCCAAAGTGCTGAAGAGGACCAGAACCTCCACGCGCACCAGCTTAGCTTCGGTGCTGCCCAAGCTCTGGACCAGCGCTGCGGTGGTGTTCTTGAGCTCCATGGCTTCTCCTGATCTACAGGCGCGATGCTAAGCACAATCGAAATTGCTAGCTGCCCGCCGCTTCGTTGTGTACGAGCCTGCTCTTCTTTGTGTACGAACAGGAAGACTTGAGCATATAACACTAGCTCATTGATTGTTTGGAAATATAATGCAAATCACACTTGGCCTGTTAGCCGGCAGGCGCTCCTTACAAAGTCAAGTCAGCTGTAGTAGAGTAATAAAGACGCGACATCGATAACTATGGTGCCATGTGATTAGGTTTATGTTTATTATTATTATGCCTTTCCATCAACCGGCCACTTGATATTTGTTTTTGTTTTTTCCTTGTTTACTTCCCAGGAGATATCTGTTAAATCAAGACCTGATGTCACAGTTAGAAGAAAGGGTTTTGGGGTTTTCGTGTGGGGCATGTTGAATAATTAGGCATAATTTCCACGATTAATTCCAGAATATAAATCATGATGACAGCAGCTATTAACATGTGAAACTCTAACATACTAGATGCAGCAGACAGCATGAATAATAGCAGCACGATCTCTCTAAACATGTAAACAGTAGACATGTTAAGCAGACAGATCAGGACGCAGATTCCGTACCGTTCGTTTGTGGTAACGTTTTTGATGACAACGTTGGCGATGACGGGTCGGAGTAGACGACGCTTGAGACGGCGGTACGCAGCACCGCCTGACTTGCTAGGCAGACGAGCCGTCGTAGAAGCAGCGAGCAGTCGCGCGAAGCGCTTCCCAAAAACCTAATTCGCCCTCTCCC
Source organism: Alopecurus myosuroides (assembly GCA_028641055.1). Classification (NCBI taxonomy): domain Eukaryota; kingdom Viridiplantae; phylum Streptophyta; class Magnoliopsida; order Poales; family Poaceae; genus Alopecurus; species Alopecurus myosuroides. The sequence continues at coordinate 17,597,616 of CM054057.1, forward strand.
GTACAAGATCACAAGGGCGACTGGTTCCGGAGACCTGCTCTCCCGTTCGCCGGTGGACGCCGGCTCTCGGGATGGAGTAGACTACGGTGGCGGCGCAAGGAACGAGGTGTGGCAAAACCTAGATTGGTTCGGTGTGTGTACAGCGCCCACGGTGCGCGTATTTTATAGTGCGGTTTGGAAAACCCTAACGTGTGCGACGTGGGAGGCCCACGCCGCACGTCCGAGTCGGTTGCAGCACGCGATACGGGAGCGACCCGAACCGCCTCAGCTGTGACGCGTCCGTCACGACTACGAAATCGGTTTTCCAAAACAGCAAAATAAACATAAGTATTGTCTCGGCTCGAGGCTCGATTCACGAAACGCGATCGCGACGTGTCGTGTCGAGTCGAGACGAGACGAGCGAGCGGAGGAGGAGGAGGAGTGCGCGAGAGGCTCTCTTGTTCTCACTCACATACAATCCCTACAACACTCCACCTTATAAGGTGGTGTGCAACTCCTCAAACTTCCAATGTGGGACTAAACTTCCCACTCCCACCACTCACTTGTACACATGGGCCATTTTGAGATTTCAGGATTTGCTATTGGGCTACCCACATATGGGCCCAATATTTCAGCTCACTCATTTGGGCCAAATATTCTAACAATCCCCCACCAGATCTCAAATGTCCATTTGAAGATTTGCCAATCCTCGCTACTTGTTTATATACTAGTGTTTCAGCAGAGACTGTTAAGTTGAACTTCCGCCTAGAGCCTTAAGCTACATCTATCAGCAACTTGAACAATGGACTATGCCTTGAATTGCAAGTTTTGTGTCAATAGACTTTACTCAAAGTCATAACTAGTACTTGGCTGCCAGTAGCCTACCCCGCGGGTGGAGCATATGCGTCATACTCCGTGGTCTCTTCATGAGTTTACTAGAGATCACCCAAATCTCATAGACTGCGACGTTTACAGTCGGACTCACATAGGTGTGTTCTTTCAAGAATGCTCTGTAGGACAGCATCTTTGCTATGAATAGCCAACATAAACACATTAAGGCATGTTGCCAACCTGCCTTACAGCTCTTTGAGAGTTATGCATCATCACTTAGAGAGGGTTTACCAAATACTCTCCTCAGTCAAACCACTAGTTTGTTCTTCCCAGGTCCTAATTCACGGGATCTCCGATCACATAGGTTGGGTTACCACTATGGTGTAACTCTTACGGGTCTCATACCCATCTCCCTCGATGCACTATCTATCACATTACGTGATAGTCCCTTCGTAAAGGGATCTGCCAGGTTTTTGTCTGTTTGAATATACGTAACAGTAATTACTCCGGAGTTTCTCAATTTCCTGACAGACTTCAAACGTCTTTTGACGTGTCTTGATGACTTCGCATTATCCTTAGAACTGGTCACCTTGGCAATCACCGTTTGATTGTCACAGTTCATGAGGATAGCCGGTAATGGTTTCTCAACCACCGGCAAGTCCATCAAGAGCTCACGCAGCCATTCTGCCTCAACAGTAGCTGTATCTAAAGCAGTAAGTTCTGCTTCCATGGTTGACCTCGTCAATATGGTCTGTTTACAAGACCTCCATGACACTGCGCCACCTCCAAGAAGAAATGCATATCCACTTGTGGCGTAGAGCTCATCTACATCTGAGATCCAGTTGGAGTCACTATATCCCTCAAGCACAGCAGGGTGCCCTGAATAATGAATCCCATAGCTCATAGTACCATTCAGATAGCGCATGACCCTTTCAAGTGCATGCCAATGATCATTACCCGGGTTTGACATGAACCTGCTCAATTTGCTCACAGCAAAAGAGATGTCAGGCCTCGTCGCGCTCGCAAGGTACATGAGTGAACCGATTATTTGAGAGTATCTCAATTGATCTTTCGTAATCCTCTTGTTCTTTCGAAGCGTCACGCTAGGATCATAAGGTGTTGGAGAAGGCTTGCTATCAATAAAGCCGAAACGGCTCAAGATCTTCTCAACATAGTGTGATTGCGTCAACGTAATCCCACTCTCATCCTTAATAAGCTTGATGTTCAGAATTACATCAGTTTCTCCCAGATCTTTCATATCAAAACACTTTGATAGAAAAGACTTGACCTCATTGATCACAATTATGCTTGTACCGAAAATCAGTATGTCGTCAACATACAAGCATAATATAACACTATCGCCCCCACCATGGCGATAGTATACACACCTGTCAGCCTCATTAATGACAAAGCCCGCATAAGTTAAAGTTCTGTCGAACTTCTCATGCCATTGCTTAGGTGCTTGTTTCAGTCCATACAAAGATTTTAACAATTTGCACACCTTTCTCTCTTCACCTTTTACCACAAACCCATCAGGCTGATCCATATAAATTTCCTCTTCCAACTCTCCATTAAGGAAAGCTGTCTTTACGTCCATTTGATGAACGATAAGACCATAGGAGGCAGCCAGGGAAAGTAGTACACGAATGGTGGTCAGTCTAGCAACAGGTGAATAGGTGTCAAAGTAATCTTCGCCTTCTCGCTGAGTGTAGCCCTTGGCTACAAGCCGTGCCTTGTACTTCTCAATAGTACCATCAGGCCTTAGCTTCTTCTTGAACACCCACTTACAGCCCACTGGCTTACAACCATAAGGTCGTTCAGATAACTCCCACGTCCCATTAGAAAGAATGGAGTCCATCTCATTATGGACAGCTTCTTTCCAGTCATCTGCATCTGGAGATGCAAATGCCTCTGCAATAGACGTAGGTGTATTGTCCACAAGGTACACAATGAAATCATCACCAAAGGATTTTTCAATCCTCTGTCTCTTACTCCGTTTAGGAGCTTCATTGTCATCCTTCTCAAGGACGTTCTCATCATGTGGTTGTTCAGTATGATTACTAGATGTACTAGATTCCGGAATTAATTCAGAAGAAAATTCAGCAAAGCTATGCATATCTTTCATAGGAAACATATTCTCAAAAAATGTTGCATCACGAGATTCCATAATAGTATCAACATGCATATCAGGTACCTCGGATTTAACCACTAGAAATCTATAACCAATGCTACGCTGAGCATAACCTAGAAAAATACAATCCACTGTTTTCGGTCCGAGTTTGCGTTTCTTTGGAATTGGAACGTTGACCTTTGCCAAGCATCCCCAAGTACGCAAATAAGAAAGTGATGGTTTTCTCCCAACCCACTCCTCATAAGGGGTTTTCTCTTTATTCTTGTTAGGAATTTTATTCAGGACATGACACGAAGTCAACAGAGCCTCCCCCCACCATGCCTTAGATAAACCAGCAGTGTCCAACATGGCGTTCACCAAGTCGGTCAGCGTGCGGTTTTTCCTCTCAGCAATTCCGTTTGATTGTGGCGAATAGGGAGGCGTCCTCTCGTGAATAATACCGTGTTCCTCACAGAATTCATCAAATACTCTAGAGAAATACTCTCCACCACGATCCGACCTAAAACGTTTGATCTTTCTCTCTAATTGATTTTCAACTTCAGCCTTATAGATTTTAAAGTAGTCTAAAGCCTCATCTTTAGTTTGCAACAAATAAACATAGCAGAATCTAGTAGCATCATCAATGAGTGTCATGAAATATCTCTTTCCACCTTTTGTCAACACACCATTCATCTCGCATAGATCAGAATGTATGAGTTCTAGAGGTGCCAAGTGTCTCTCCTCAGCTGCCGTGTGCGGCTTCCGAGGTTGCTTAGATTGCACACAACTATGGCACTTAGAACCTTTGGCAATGGTGAAATTCGGAATTAAATTTAAACTGGATATCCGCGACAGTAAACCAAAATTAACATGACATAAACGAGAGTGCCAAACACTAGCATCTGAATCAACATTGCCACAAATATGGTTTACTGACTTATTGCAAAATTCGGAAAGAGAAAAGCGGAACAAGCCTCCGCACTCATAGCCTTTACCAATAAATTGTCCAAATCTCGACACAACTACTTTATTGGACTCAAACACTACTTTAAACCCATCTCTGCAAAGAAGGGAGCCGCTGACGAGATTCTTATTCATAGAAGGGACATGCTGCACGTTCCTCAGCTGCACGATCTTCCCCGAAGTAAACTTCAGATCTACCGTGCCAACACCACGAACAGAAGCATGTGACCCATTCCCCATTAGGACGGAAGAATCCCGTGCGACCTGATAAGAAGTGAACATAGAGATGTCAGCACACACATGAACATTAGCACCCGTATCAATCCACCAACATGGAGATTGAAGAACTGAAAGTACCATCGGTATATTACCGTACCCATCAGTGTTGCTAGCGGTCACCACGTTGACATTCTTGGAGCCTTTCTTCCCTTTCTTGTCTGCACGGTCTGGGCAGTCAACAGAAAAGTGGCCGAGCGCTCCACACGTAAAGCACTCGAGCCCGGCTTTGTTCAGCACCTTCTTCTTCTTCTTATTCTTAAAGGCAGTAGTGTTCACAGGGCCATTGAACTGGGGCTTATAGTTCCCTTTGTTCTTGCTGTTATTCTTGACGTGATGATTTTTCTGCACCATATTGGCACTAGACTGCAAATCACCACCTCTCTCAGTTGTGTCCTTTGCCCGAGCTTTCTCCTCAACATCAAGAGACGCTATCAGATTTTCAACTGATATCTCCTGTCTCTTATGTTTGAGAGATGTGGCGAAACTCCTCCATGAAGAAGGCAGTTTTGCAATAATGCATCCAGCCACAAACTTATCAGGAATCACACACTTGAGCAGATCAAGCTCCTTCGCAATGCACTGTATCTCATGAGCCTGTTCGACTACAGAACGGTTATTCACCATCTTGTAGTCGTTAAAGCTCTCCATGATATACAGCTCACTGCCAGCATCGGACGCACCGAATTTAGTGTTCAGTGCATCCCAGAGCTCCTTAGCGTCTTCGATGTGCATATACACATCGCACAGACGTCCCTCCAGGACACTCAGAATACAGCCTCTGAAATTGTTATTGGCTTCCTTGAACTTATTCTGAACCTCGTCAGAAGCTCCTTCAGGAAGGCCACTCATAACAATGTCCCACACTTTCATGGACTGGAGCCACAGTTGGCTTCTCAGTTGCCATCTCTTAAAGGTGGTACCATTGAACTTTTCCGGTTTCATCGAATCACTTAAGTGGGCCATAGTCAGTTCAGGAAATTGCCTACAATTAGGTTTTTGGATTGTTGAATAATTAGGCATAATTTCCACGATTAATTCCAGAATATAAATCATGATGACAGCAGCTATTAACATGTGAAACTCTAACATACTAGATGCAGCAGACAGCATGAATAATAGCAGCACGATCTCTCTAAACATGTAAACAGTAGACATGTTAAGCAGACAGATCAGGACGCAGATTCCGTACCGTTCGTTTGTGGTAACGTTGTTGATGACAACGTTGGCGATGACGGGTCGGAGTAGACGACGCTTGAGACGGCGGTACGCAGCACCGCCTGACTTGCTAGGCAGACGAGCCGTCGTAGAAGCAGCGAGCAGTCGCGCGAAGCGCTTCCCAAAAACCTAATTCGCCCTCTCCCGTACAGGATCACAAGGGCGACTGGTTCCGGAGACCTGCTCTCCCGTTCGCCGGTGGACGCCGGCTCTCGGGATGGAGTAGACTACGGTGGCGGCGCAAGGAACGAGGTGTGGCAAAACCTAGATTGGTTCGGTGTGTGTACAGCGCCCACGGTGCGCGTATTTTATAGTGCGGTTTGGAAAACCCTAACGTGTGCGACGTGGGAGGCCCACGCCGCACGTCCGAGTCGGTTGCAGCACGCGATACCGAACCGCCTCAGCTGTGACGCGTCCGTCACGACTACGAAATCGGTTTTCCAAAACAGCAAAATAAACATAAGTATTGTCTCGGCTCGAGGCTCGAGGCTCGATTCACGAAACGCGATCGCGACGCGACGTGTCGAGTCGAGGAGGAGGAGGAGTGCGCGAGAGGCTCTCTTGTTCTCACTCACATACAATCCCTACAACACTCCACCTTATAAGGTGGTGTGCAACTCCTCAAACTTCCAATGTGGGACTAAACTTCCCACTCCCACCACTCACTTGTACACATGGGCCATTTTGAGATTTCAGGATTTGCTATTGGGCTACCCACATATGGGCCCAATATTTCAGCTCACTCATTTGGGCCAAATATTCTAACAGGGCAAAGCCTCCACCGTGATCAATATATATATAGCCATCGGCAGGGTTACAGATACGTACACGTTACACGTATGTACAAGGACCTATACTTAACCGTCAGTCAGTCACGTCCCAAGGTTGTGACTTATATCTACCCACATATTTTTGTAGACCCGTCACGACTTACTCAATGTGCATTTTCTTAATCTTAACGACATACACTGTGAGGTCTGGTGTTTTGCCCGCGATAGAAAAAACAGATAGTTCTGGTGATAAGGCGCGATTGCATTGATTGGCGGAAAAAAACACATACGGTTTTCCTATACATTAATTTTCCTCAACCAGGAAAACCAGATATGGCTTCGGTCTGCACATGACAAGTAACAAATAAACGCGTGCGAATGCCTTCTATCTGAAAAAAACAAGTAAACGCGTTTGCTTACTTCACAAATTAAAGCAGCACAAGAATTCTCCATATATCGATACGGCGAATGAACGTCGTTGACTGCTTTCGGTCCGCCGAAACACCTTCCTGCAAAACTCAAGCAAACATGTGCTTAACTTACAGTTACAGATCTTAAAAAAATTGTTCCCGCACATTATGGAGCTGAAACAACAGAGTCAGAGATTCATACCATAATAAACCAGATCAATGGGAGATGGTGTTGCATATATATGCCACGATGTGTTAGTATAATCCGTAGTTCACACTGCCGAATTAGTCATGCAGCACTGCAGAGAACAATAAAACGAGTTGTTCACACGGCGCCTGCCCAGCAGCAGCCTGACGACCCGACAGCCCCGTTTCTCTGCCACCACCACAGACAGAAAATTGAAGTCAGATTGAAGCGAAAGGCGGCCGCCGGTTAAGAACTTAAGATATATAAATTTAAACAACACTTGGCCTGTTAGCCGGCAGCCTCTCCTTACCTAGTACAGTTAACTGTAGTGGTTAAGATATATAATTAAACAACACTTGGCCTGTTAGCTGGCAGCCTCTCCTTACCTAGTACAGTCAACTGTAGTATAGAGTAATAAAGATGTGACAATGATAATTGAGGTACCATGTGATTAGGTAGCGACCACTTGATATTCGTTTTTATTTTTTCCTTGTTTTCTTCCCAGATGTCTGTTAAATCAAGACTTGAGTTCATGTCCCAAGGTTGTGACTTGTATCTACCCACATATTTTTGTAGACCCAACACGACTTAGCCTCAATGTGCATTTTCATAATCCTAACAGCATGCTCCCTCCGGTCCACTGTTTTGGCTACGTTACAGAAAAAACAGATAGTTCCAGTGAAGGCGTGATTCCCCTGATTGGCAGAAAAACATACTACTCCTCTGATCCGGAAAAGGTGACGGAACTTGTCCTGAAAACTTGCACCTGATTAGCTCATTTCTCCCGACAATTATTCCGGACCGGAGGGAGTAGATGTATTTCTTTGAGTGACAATGTGACATACATTAATTTTCCTCAACCAGGAAAAAACATATGTGGCTTCGGTTTGCACATGATAAGAAATAAAGTATACACGTTTTCTTACTTGGCGAATTAAAACAGTTCCATCATTCTCCATGGGTTGTCGACCACTTGTCATTGCCAAAACGACACGCCTCAGGCCTCCTGCAAAATCAAACAAACATTGTACTTGGCTTTACAAATCTTCAAAATTTCTTTTTTAGGTAGTACAGATACACTTGGTGTAATCAGAAGCTGGCCGCAGCGGTGATGCACACAGATAGAAGCAGGTGCACAACAAGCATCGTGGAAACCAAGTTCAGCTGCACAACCAATAATTCTTCGAATACAAATAACCAGTTTCTCTTGGGAAACTTGTGGAATCTGTCTCCAGTTTACTCGAAAAAGAATTCTCAATGAAGTAGTATGTGGTATTCAAAATGTGTAGCTTCAGCAATGTGAAAACCACATGCAGACAAAGATAGTAAAACGTTGGCCCACCGTTGTTTCTTGTATACAAGTCTAATGCGTATCACTTTTTGTCACATTTTACTTATGAGAGAACAGTGGATTGCAGCTCATCAGGTATACAATAAGGCAGCTGAGCTCAGCTCTTTGCATTTTCATCAGGTGACAATGCAAAGAGGCAGCTCAGCTCACAGAGTCAGTGCTTTGTACTTACTGTCTTGTCTGAACATCAGGTGGATGAGGTAAGAACTGAATACTACTCAACATTTCCACGCACACACACACACACACGGTACAGAGGCAAAAGAACTAGTATCAATCTGATGGAAGCCGTAAAAACCGATGTAGCTATCATCAATGTCAAAATTGGGGTACAAGAAGGATTCTTCATAGTATTATGACACTAGTATTCATCATGTATGTCTCTGGGATTTTGAGCTAACTGCTGGCATCTTACCCTCCAATTCACACAGCGAGAACGGCGGAGTCATAGGCGATGATGAACACTCGTCCAGCAGACCACAGGACAGCCGGAAATAGAACAGTGTAATCATATATGGAAGCTTTTGGAGATCATTTGCCTTACCTTCAGGAAGAATGTCCATAGGGCTCACCAGGTAACAGTAGAGAGCAAGCCATCCTGCTGAGTTGGACTTAGAACAGGCAAATGCTCCCTCGCACCCTCTTCATATATTTTCCCTTATTTATAAAATTTACCGTCAGGGCCTCCCCTACAGTTTTTCAGCCAACAAAAAATATGCATTTTCACACGTCCGCAAGTCAAGGTGCCGATATAATTCACTCAACATCCTTGCAGAAGCAACATAAGTTGCTAAATCTCAGTCGACTCTGAAAAGTGAAGCTGCAGCTTCACAAAAAATACAACTAGCATTTGATAGAAAAGTGGCATAAAAGTACAGTTTCACACTTGAAATAGGGCGAACAAACGTACACGGTGAACCATTCCTGAGCAAACATTATGGTCGCGGACAGCTCGCCTTCCAAACTGTTGGTGTTGACTGTTGACGTCCAAGACTTGCAACGACGTCATGCTGCTGGTGAAGTTACCGATCGAGTTGGGGATCGGCCCCATCAAAAAGTTGCGATACAAAAACAGCTCTACTAGGTTTTTTTTTAACAAGGGGATGGGTCCGAAAGGACCCAGAAGCTTCATTCATAGCGATGGGTACAAATTACATGAAGGACCCGGAATAAAAAACAATTACAAAGTAGTCCTTGAAGAAAACAGAAAGGACCCTGCCAAAGATTGGGAAACGCGATCGAGTCCTTCTCCACCGGCGTTGACTGGAAGCCTCGAAGCCACGGCCGCGAATCACGGCGTCGGGGACGAACCACTTGACGACATGATTGCAATGAACGCCTGGATGAAGCTGAAGATCCTCCCACCTGGAGGACGAATCCGTCGAAGTATAGAATTCCGAGGGGCGGAGCGGCCCCCTTGGCCATGGATAGCAGCAACCAAACTTGGCTGACGCTTGGGAACATCCGCAACTGAAGCTTCAACACTTCTCCCACTGAGCTAGACCATTGGCCACCTCTCGCTGCTCGTCGCCACCGCGACGACAAGTACCCAATGCCCTAGCTCAGATACAAGGGCTTAATGAAAGAAGAGCCAACAACAGTACCTTCCATGACCAGTTTCCACCATGGAAACTTGGCTGAGATGCACCACCACCTTCGTCCCACACCGCACCCGGACGGCAAGACGAAAAGACTCAAGATGACGAGGAGGACGGCCTTATTGAAGGAGATCTCCGAGACCAGCTCCTTCACCAGCAACAGATCTTGCCACCAGACCTGCGCCGCAAAGCAGACAAAGCACGACGTACACCAGATCCGGCCGATGAGATCCGGCGTTCTACCCCTAAACGCCACATAGGACAAAGCCACAAATCTACATCTACCACTACTAGAGGTATATACAGGGGTGAGCCAACCACCTAACCCATCTCCATGCCAAGCAGCAGCGCTGCCGGAGAGAGAGATGGAGAGGGGCGGAAACGAGAGGAAGAAGACGACTCTCAATGGGACCCGGAGGAGAGGGAGAGGGGCTCTACCAGGTTCACCAGCCCACCGACCTCCGCTGGGATAGAGCCGGCAAGAGCATCTTCAGCCGTCCCCCCACGAGCCCCCCAGAGCTGCTTTTTTAGCGTTGGTAGTCCGATTTTCGCCCGATCGCGTCTACAGAACGTCGAATAACGCCGGTTTGGGCCAAATTAGCCCCCGGCGATCCCAGGCCAAACCCAGCGCGCTGGGGCTGCTAGGGGCGCCAGATGAAGCGAAATCGCGCATGGGTCCGTCCTGTCGGCGGGTGTGGCCTGTTTTCGCGCCATTTCCCCCCGTTTTCCCTCCACCGCTCCCAACTACCTCCTTCCCCGCCCAGCTCCCGCCATGTCTTCCCTCCATAGATCTCCAGCACCCGCCATGCCGTCGAAAAAATACAAGCAGCCACGCGCCTCCGGAGAGGATGAGCAGCCGAAGGCGAGGAGGACGAGGAGGCCGTTGCCGAGGCCCGCCGGCATGACGAACATCGAGTGGAAAGCCGATTTGGATCGCAGGATGACCCTCTCCGACGACAGGCGGCGCGGGGCCCTCGCCAAGAAGACCAGGGACGCAACGGCGGCGGAAGTGGAGGAGTCCCGCACCATCATGGCGAGGAATGCAGCAGCTCGCCGGCCTATGCCTCCACTCCCCTAGCAACCCGCCCAGTCCGTGTCAAACATGCACGGGGCGTGAGGAACCCAGCCGAGCGTCGCATCGCCAGCGGCCGGCTTCTCGCCTCAGATGTGGAGGTACTCGCCGTCGCCGGACTACGTCGACGGTGATCCTCTCAGCGGCTTCAACCCCAACACCGCTCAAGTTCGGCACCACAGAGGCCGAGATGGACGGCATCAACGCCTCCGGCTCGGCGACCGCCGCCTCATCCCCGGGTTCGTCATGCAGGTCGACTCGCGGGAAACATGCGGCGAAGGGGACGACCTCGACCTCGGCGATGTTGACGAAGAAATGCAAGCGTCGGGAGAACACTAAGCCGCCGGGAGAGCCGCGGATCAAGTGGTCGGCGAAGGAAGACGAGTGTCTCGCCAAAGCATGGAAGACCATTAACATCGACCCGATCACCGACGCGAATCAGAACGTCGACAACTACTGGCGAGGGGTGAAGACGGCGTGAGCCAGAGCTCATGGAGAAGCAGACGGCCAAGCTGAACCTCCTCAAGTCAAACGTCGCGGCGAAGAAGCAGAACACGGACCTGGCCTTTCTGGTTGGCGCTGACCCGACGGTGATGGACCTGCAGGTGAAGACGTGGTACATGGCGGAGCGCTCAGCCATCCTCAACCAGATGACATCGGCAATGGGAAGCACCACTGCGCCGAAGGACACCACTCCGCCCGAGGACAACACCGCACCGGTCGACGCCACTCCGCCCGAGTACACCACCGCGCCGGACGACACCACCGCACCCGGGACCAGGGACTCCGCCGCGCGCGAGACCGGGGACACCGCCCTGCCCGAGTCCGCTGCGTCGACAAGTGAAATTCAGTTGGAGGTGTCTGTCCTTGGAGGTGACCGGTGTCGGTCGAGACGCGGCGATGTTGCTCATTTTTAGGCAGGTGCTCTTGCTTTGTAGTTTTGTTATCGTTGGTGGTGGTCCTCGGGCTAGCCGAGTGTAGAGTGCGTACTAGGCTCATTGTTCGCAATGATGTGTGGTCGTTATACTCTACTGGGTTGTGTTGTATGGGTGGTGTCTGCTCCTTCTGGAGCATGTAATACTCTTCTTTTCTATCAATGAATCGAAACGCAAAGCTTTTGCGTTTTCGTGAAAAAAATGGCTCGAGCCTGCGGTGTTGATTTGTGAAGGCGAGGGCTAACAGTAACTGCGCTCGGCACCTACCTCATCCATCTTCACACGTCCGCAACTCAAGGTGTGGATATAATTCACCCAAAATCCTTACAGAAGCAACATAATTTGGTATATCCTGTAACGATTTCGCCAAGTCTCACTCAACTCAGAAAAGTGAAGCTGCAGCTTAGTAGGAAATAAAAACAGCATTTTATAGGAAGTGACACAAAAGTGCAAATACAGTTTCAATAATTATTACAAACCATCTTGTGGTCAATCGTCAAACGCCTCTGAGCATAAGCGCAGTAGCCTGAACATCAGCACCACACTGTACCCAAAGTTTCACACTTCAAACAGGGCGAACAAACATACACGATGAAGCAATAACTCGCAAGAATAAAACAAAGATGGAATACAGCTTACTCAAACCATGGATGCAGAGGAGGAGAAAGAGGGCCGCTCCAGAAGACCAGAATCTTGTGCAGCGGTGCCATCAGACCCTCCAAGAGGGTCAACCCCGGAGGAGGAATTGGGCCGTTCCAGAATACCGGCATGAGTGAGCAGCACCCAGAGATGGGTCATGAACTCCCCACCCGGAGGCGAGCATCTCTGCGTTTTTTTTTTAGAAATGGGAGCGTCTGCCCCGGCCTCTGCATCAAAATGATGCACACAGCCTGGCTTTATTAAAGATAAAAAATCCAGTTTCAAATTCGGTTACAGTTTATGGATCACTCAAGGTGGCCACAAAGATCAACCACTCGAAAATAAGCAAAAGTATATTATGCATCTATCCGTCTTGCGTTAAGCCACCCACCCCGGCTGTAGATAGCCCGCACGACCCCCAGCAGCCGGGTACAGCCTGAATCCATAAGTCCTCGCTGATCGACAGGTAGCAGGAAGGACCATGTCTGTAAGGAATATACCGCCTTGTTTACAACCTGCAAAAAGTGAACATTGTTTCGTTTGTTAAAAATCACATCATTACGACTGTTCCAAATCTCCCATAGAAAGGCAGCCACACCGACACGAATGCGTGACTTAGTTTTTCTATCCACACCATTTAGCCAGCTACCAAACATATGCGCAATGTTAGTAGGTGGATAAATATTAAAAGTGAAATGAAGTAGACGCCAAATATCACGAGTAAAATGGCAGGAAATAAACAAATGTTCAACCGACTCATCCGTATCACAGAACACACACTTTTTACAACCAATCCAATTTCTTTTCAACAAATTATCTTTGGTTAAAACCACCTTTCTATTAAGGAACCATAAGAATATTTTGATTTTTAAAGGGACCTTCAATTTCCACAAATATTTTCGCAAAAACCTTGTAGAACCATGTAATAAGTCTGCATAATAAGATTTTACAGAGAAAGACGAGCATCTCTGCGTGGATGTCCGGATTGTCCGACGGCGCCAAGAAGAGTATGAAATCCTCCCAGAATTCAGCCAGCACCTTCCAACGCCGTGTCTCCTCAGGAACCAGTTCCATCAGTTGTCTCCCGAGCTTGCCTCCCATACCTAAAATCGTGTTGTCATAGTCCCCCTGCAAGCCCACCTTCAGTTTCTCACATCTGTCGCTCATGGTTCCACACCCGGCAAGATGCATCCGCGCCTCCATGACCACAGCATCGAAGATGCGCTGTGTGTCGTAGCCATGACCAGGCAGCATGTCCGGAACAAAAGCCACCAGGTAGGCACAGTATTCCGACAGGCTGTTGGCAAGCAGAAGGTCGACGTTGAGGGGCGCCTCCAGAGACACCTCGTTCCGGCATATGGTTGTGCCGATATGCCATACAAGGGTCTGGATAGGTGTTGGCAGGGTGCAGGCCCATGACAATTGGCTTCCCATCTGATTTCTGGCAAGTGCTGCTTGTCCATTCTCTAGCTTGCCGCCATTCTCTTTGAACCGAGAGAGGACACGTATGATGACTTCCTCTTCCAATTTTACCTTCTTCTCAGCCTTCTGTCCTTTTCTTGTAGCATCGACCAAGCCTAGTGACAGAAAATATGCGACATTCCAAGGGTCATAGTCAAATTTGAGTAATAGAGAGTACTGCCCAAGCTTTCTTTCCCATGTATCTCTTGCGAAGCGAGACACCTTCTTATTTTTGTCCAGCCATCCTAATATTTCTGGCTCGTGATGGGTACCTCCTCTTGTTTTAAAACTGAATTTATCATACACGGTGCTCACAATTTTATGACGATAGGGAATAAAAGTGGCTGCCAGTAAGATGACAAACACCAAACTGGCAAGCAGCACAATAGTAATGCAGCGAATTACATCGGTTCCATTAACTCTCTGTTCCAAATTACTACGATGGTAGTGCTTGGTAAATGCTCCAGAAATGCTGTTCCAAAAAATAGCAGCTGATATAAAATAAACACCCACCCCCCCATACAGAATGGTTGTTTCCATCCTTGTATAGAAGAAATCATACAGAAATAACAGCTCCCCCTTGATGACCCGAAAAGCACGAACATAATTTCCTCTCTCGGAGAGGAGCCCATCAAGAACGAAATCCAGTGTCTTTTGAAGGCCAGCTTCACCCGATGGATAGCCACAAAATCTGCGCTTCAATAGTTTGAATAATGTGTGGGAGAGTGTACTTTCCTTGTAAAATTCCTTGGTGTCTCCGTATTTGAAGCCCTGAGAATCGATCCATCTCCAAACTGAATCAATGCTGACTAATTTGTCATTGGTCACCATAACTTGGTACTCAGGTGAGGTTGGAAGTAAGTGAGCCAGTACTTCATCCCCGTGAAATATGTATCTGTACCCCTTCATCGTTCTCGGATTCGGAATGGGATCTTCAACATCCTGAGGCAGATGATGCTCAACCACCATGTAATCAGCAATCACTTTAGAACATTTCACCAAACCACCCTTTTTGCTCGCCCTATCTAAAGCTCTAAACTTTCTGTGTGTCAGAACGATGCTGTAACACCAGAAAATCCAGCAGGTGGCGCTGTAACTGCTGTTGCCACCGCTGCCATTGAGAATCAACCATAGTACGAGAAAGATCTGCGACACTTGCTGCACAAGCATGCGTTTCCTCTGGCCAATGTCCTGGATACTGTATACGGAGAGGGACTCGGAGTTTACTTGCATCAGGAGGAGGATGACGCCCCAGAGGACGAATGTCTGGTCGCCGAATGGACCAGCCTGCAGCAGACCGATGGTGTAGGGTGCCAGCACAGTGGACAGTGTGTGCACTGCCCAGACGAGGATGCGGAAGAAGCTGCTGCTGTTCCGCCGGCGGAATGAGCCCATGAGCTCAAGGAGGAGCCACGCCAAAGTGCTGAAGAGGACCAGAACCTCCACGCGCACCAGCTTAGCTTCGGTGCTGCCCAAGCTCTGGACCAGCGCTGCGGTGGTGTTCTTGAGCTCCATGGCTTCTCCTGATCTACAGGCGCGATGCTAAGCACAATCGAAATTGCTAGCTGCCCGCCGCTTCGTTGTGTACGAGCCTGCTCTTCTTTGTGTACGAACAGGAAGACTTGAGCATATAACACTAGCTCATTGATTGTTTGGAAATATAATGCAAATCACACTTGGCCTGTTAGCCGGCAGGCGCTCCTTACAAAGTCAAGTCAGCTGTAGTAGAGTAATAAAGACGCGACATCGATAACTATGGTGCCATGTGATTAGGTTTATGTTTATTATTATTATGCCTTTCCATCAACCGGCCACTTGATATTTGTTTTTGTTTTTTCCTTGTTTACTTCCCAGGAGATATCTGTTAAATCAAGACCTGATGTCACAGTTAGAAGAAAGGGTTTTGGGGTTTTCGTGTGGGGCAAAGCCTCCACCGTGATCAATATATATATAGGCATCGGCAGGGTTACAGATACGTACACGTTACACGTATGGACAAGGACCTATACTTAACCGTCAGTCAGTCACGTCCCAAGGTTGTGACTTATATCTACCCACATATTTTTGTAGACCCGTCACGACTTACTCAATGTGCATTTTCTTAATCTTAACGACATACACTGTGAGGTCTGGTGTTTTGCCCGCGATAGAAAAAACAGATAGTTCTGGTGATAAGGCGCGATTGCATTGATTGGCGGAAAAAAACACATACGGTTTTCCTATACATTAATTTTCCTCAACCAGGAAAACCAGATATGGCTTCGGTCTGCACATGACAAGTAACAAATAAACGCGTGCGAATGCCTTCTATCTGAAAAAAACAAGTAAACGCGTTTGCTTACTTCACAAATTAAAGCAGCACAAGAATTCTCCATATATCGATACGGCGAATGAACGTCGTTGACTGCTTTCGGTCCGCCGAAACACCTTCCTGCAAAACTCAAGCAAACATGTGCTTAACTTACAGTTACAGATCTTAAAAAAATTGTTCCCGCACATTATGGAGCTGAAACAACAGAGTCAGAGATTCATACCATAATAAACCAGATCAATGGGAGATGGTGTTGCATATATATGCCACGATGTGTTAGTATAATCCGTAGTTCACACTGCCGAATTAGTCATGCAGCACTGCAGAGAACAATAAAACGAGTTGTTCACACGGCGCCTGCCCAGCAGCAGCCTGACGACCCGACAGCCCCGTTTCTCTGCCACCACCACAGACAGAAAATTGAAGTCAGATTGAAGCGAAAGGCGGCCGCCGGTTAAGAACTTAAGATATATAAATTTAAACAACACTTGGCCTGTTAGCCGGCAGCCTCTCCTTACCTAGTACAGTTAACTGTAGTGGTTAAGATATATAATTAAACAACACTTGGCCTGTTAGCTGGCAGCCTCTCCTTACCTAGTACAGTCAACTGTAGTATAGAGTAATAAAGATGTGACAATGATAATTGAGGTACCATGTGATTAGGTAGCGACCACTTGATATTCGTTTTTATTTTTTCCTTGTTTTCTTCCCAGATGTCTGTTAAATCAAGACTTGAGTTCATGTCCCAAGGTTGTGACTTGTATCTACCCACATATTTTTGTAGACCCAACACGACTTAGCCTCAATGTGCATTTTCATAATCCTAACAGCATGCTCCCTCCGGTCCACTGTTTTGGCTACGTTACAGAAAAAACAGATAGTTCCAGTGAAGGCGTGATTCCCCTGATTGGCAGAAAAACATACTACTCCTCTGATCCGGAAAAGGTGACGGAACTTGTCCTGAAAACTTGCACCTGATTAGCTCATTTCTCCCGACAATTATTCCGGACCGGAGGGAGTAGATGTATTTCTTTGAGTGACAATGTGACATACATTAATTTTCCTCAACCAGGAAAAAACATATGTGGCTTCGGTTTGCACATGATAAGAAATAAAGTATACACGTTTGCTTACTTGGCGAACTAAAACAGTTCCATCATTCTCCATGGGTTGTCGACCACTTGTCATTGCCAAAACGACACGCCTCAGGCCTCCTGCAAAATCAAACAAACATTGTACTTGGCTTTACAAATCTTCAAAATTTCTTTTTTAGGTAGTACAGATACACTTGGTGTAATGAGAAGCTGGCCGCAGCGGTGATGCACACAGATAGAAGCAGGTGCACAACAAGCATCGTGGAAACCAAGTTCAGCTGCACAACCAATAATTCTTCGAATACAAATAACCAGTTTCTCTTGAGAAACTTGTGGAATCTGTCTCCAGTTTACTCGAAAAAGAATTCTCAATGAAGTAGTATGTGGTATTCAAAATGTGTAGCTTCAGCAATGTGAAAACCACATGCAGGCAAAGATAGTAAAACGTTGGCCCACCGTTGTTTCTTGTATACAAGTCTAATGCGTATCACTTTTTGTCACATTTTACTTATGAGAGAACAGTGGATTGCAGCTCATCAGGTATACAATAAGGCAGCTGAGCTCAGCTCTTTGCATTTTCATCAGGTGACAATGCAAAGAGGCAGCTCAGCTCACAGAGTCAGTGCTTTGTACTTACTGTCTTGTCTGAACATCAGGTGGATGAGGTAAGAACTGAATACTACTCAACATTTCCACGCGCGCACACACACACACGGTACAGAGGCAAAAGAACTAGTATCAATCTGATGGAAGCCGTAAAAACCGATGTAGCTATCATCAATGTCAAAATTGGGGTACAAGAAGGATTCTTCATACTATTATGACACTAGTATTCATCATGTATGTCTCTGGGATTTTGAGCTAACTGCTGGCATCTTACCCTCCAATTAGGGCTGGAATTAAAACTCGGAACTCGCGAGTTAAACGAGTAGCTCACAACTCGACTCGGCTCGGCTCGAACTCGTTGTCCAACGAGCCGAGTCGAGTTTTCGTTTTCGACGGTAAACGAGTTCAAGCTAAACAAGCCGAGTTTACCGAGTACTCGTTTAGCTCGTTTAACTCGGTCAAAATAGTTTTTAATAATATTCTTGTTTAGTTTAATACTTTTTACTGATTATTGTAGTTTGTTTACTACAAATTGTTTGATGGTGACATATTTTCACTCATTATTGTGATGATTTTATTATACATGACCCAGATAATAAAAAATAATTATATATACATTATGTAACGTTGACTTTTTATAGTTTTATAAAATTAGATAAGTTAAACGAGTAGCTCGCGAGCTACTCGCGAGTTCACCGAGCCGAGCCGAGTTTTGATTTTGAACTCGTTTGTTGAACGATTGACCGAGCTTGAGTGAGTCGAGCCGAGCCGACTCGGCTCGGCTCGAATTCCAGCCATACCTCCAATTCACACAGCGAGAACGGCGGAGTCATAGGCGATGATGAACACTCGTCCAGCAGACCACAGGACAGCCGGAAATAGAACAGTGTAATCATATATGGAAGCTTTTGGAGATCATTTGCCTTACCTTCAGGAAGAATGTCCATAGGGCTCACCAGGTAACAGTAGAGAGCAAGCCATCCTGCTGAGTTGGACTTAGAACAGGCAAATGCTCCCTCGCACCCTCTTCATATATTTTCCCTTATTTATAAAATTTACCGTCAGGGCCTCCCCTACAGTTTTTCAGCCAACAAAAAATATGCATTTTCACACGTCCGCAAGTCAAGGTGCCGATATAATTCACTCAACATCCTTGCAGAAGCAACATAAGTTGCTAAATCTCAGTCGACTCTGAAAAGTGAAGCTGCAGCTTCACAAAAAATACAACTAGCATTTGATAGAAAAGTGGCATAAAAGTACAGTTTCACACTTGAAATAGGGCGAACAAACGTACACGGTGAACCATCCTGTGGTCAACCGTCAAGCACCCTTGAGTAGACTGAAGATCAAGCACGGGCACGGCACTGAATCCAGAGTTTCACACTTGAAATAGGGCGAACAAACGTACACGGTGAATCAATAACTCGAAAGAAGAAAACAAGAAAGAATAGCTTAACGGCTTACACTCAGACCATTGCAATGGAGGAGGAAGAGGGCCGCTCCAGAATACCGGAATCATGTGCACTGGTACCATCAGGCCCTCCAAGAGGAACAACCCCAGAGGAGGAAGAGGGCCGCTCCAAAATACCGGTATCTTGTGTGTTGGCACCATCAGACCCTCCAAGAGGGTCAATCCCGGAGGAGGAATTGGGCCGCTTTGGAATACCGGAATCTTGTGCAGTGGTACCATCAGACTGTCCAACAGGGTCAACCCGGGAGGAGTTGGGCCGCTCCAGAATACCGGCATGAGTGAGAAGTGCCCAGAGATGGGTCATGAACTCCCCGCCGGAGGCGAGCATCTCCGCATGGATGTCGGTATTGTCTGATGGCGCCAGGAAGAGCATGAAATCCTCCCAGAAGTCCGCCAGCACCTTCCAACGGCGTACCTCGTCAGGAACCATCTCTATCAGTTGTCTCCCGAGCTTGCCTCCCATACCCAGAATTGCACTGTCATAGTTCCCCTGCAAGCCCATCTTCAGCTTCTCACATCTGTCCCCCATAGTTTCACACCCGGCAAGATGCTGCCGTGCCTCCTTGACCACAGCGTCGAACATGCACTGTGTGTCGTAGCCATGACCAGGGAGCATGTCCGGAACAAATGCTACTAGGTAGGCACAGTATTCCGACAGGCTCTCGGCAAGCAGAAGGTCGGCGTTGAGGGGGCCCTCCGGCGACACCTCGTTCCGACAGATGGTTGTGCCAATATGCCATACAAGGATGGTGTGGATGTGCGTTGGCAACGTGCAGGCCCATGACAATTGGCTTCCCAGCTCATTTCTAGCAAGTGCTGATAGTCCATTTTCTAGCTTGCCGCCGTTCACTTTGAACCGAGAGAGGACGCGTATGATGACTTCCTCTACCAATTTTATCTTGTCCCCAGCTTTTTGTCCTTTTTTGGTAGCATCAACCAAGCCCAGTGACAGAAAAGATAAGACATTCCAAGGCTCATAATCGAAGTTGAGTAACAGAGAGTACCGCCCAAGCTTTCCTTCCCATGTTGGGAGACACCTTCACATTTCTGTCCCGCGATCTTAATATTCTTGGCTCACGATGTGTAGCTCTTACTGTATTATTCAACCTGACGATGCTCACAATCAGATGCCTATAGGGAGTAACACTGGCGGCCACAAAGATGACAAACACCAAACTGGCAAGCAGCACAATGGTAACGCAACGAATTACATCGGTTCCATTAACTCTCTGTTCCAAATTACTACGATGGTAGTGCTTGCTAAATGCTCCCGAAATGCTGTTCAAAATAATAACAGTGGATATAATATAAAATCCCATCTCTGCATACAGATTGGGTGGCTCCATCCTTGTATAGAAGAAATCATACAGGAATGACAACTCCCCCTCGATAACCCAAAAGACATGCACATAATTTCCTCTGTCGGAGAGGAGCCCATCAAGAACGAAATCCAGTGTCTTTTGTAGGCCAGCTTCACTCAACGGATAGCCACAAAATCTGCGCTTCAACAGTTTGAACAATGTGTGGGATAGTGTAGTTTCCTTGTAGAACTCCTTGGTGCCCGGGTATTTGAAGTCCTGAGAATCGATCCATGCCCAAACTGAATCAATGGTGATTAATTTGTCATTGGTCACCTTAACTCGGTACTCAGGTGAGGTTGGAACTAAGTGATCCAGTACTTCATCCCCATTAAATATGTACTTGTACCCCTTCATCGTGCTCGGATTCGGAATGGGGTCTTCGACATCCTGAGGTAGATGATGCTCAACCACCATGTAATCAGCAATCACTTTAGAACTCTCCACCAAACCACCTTTTTTGCTCGCCCTACTCAAAACTCCAAACTTTCTGAATGTCAGAAGGATGGCGTAAATCCAGAAAATCCAGCTGGTGGCGCTGTAACTATTGTTGCCACCACTGCCATTGAGAATCAGCCATAGCACCAGAAAGATCTGTGACACTTGCTGCACAAGCATGCTTTTGCTTTGCCCAATCTCCTGGATACTGTATACAGAGAGGGAGCCAGAGTTTACTTGGATCAGGAGGAGGATGACTCCCCAGAGGACGAATGTCTGGTCGCCGAATGGACCAGCCTGGAGCAGACCGATGGTGTAGGGTGCCAGCACAGTGGACAGTGTGTGCACTGCCCAGACGAGGAGGCGGAAGATGCCGTTGCTGTTCTTCCGGCGGTATGAGCCCAGCATCTCGAGGAGGAGCCACGCCAAGGTGCTGAAGAGGACCAGGATCTCCACACGCACAAGCTGGCCTTCGGTGCTGCCGAAGCTCTGGACCAACGCGGTGGTGGTGTTCTTGAGCCCCATGGCTTCTCCTAAACAACTGGCGCCACTCTAAGCACAATCAAAACTGCCAGGTTCCATACTAGTATATATGTTAATAGCCTCCGTGTTCATGGTTTCCCAACAAAGTCATCGTTGTTTCCAGCAGATGGATATAGCTAGCTGAATCAGAAGAGCAAAGTGTTTCACCGCATATTCCTTCCTTGTACAAAGAGCAAGCTATCAGATTTGCTTTAGGCAAAAGCATAGAAGTGTTCAATTACCAAAGCAGCAGTCTAACCTTCAATAACCCCAAAGGCCTCGGCTTCTTCGACCAAAGGTAAAAAACATGCCCAATCTGACGACCACGCGACCGGGACTGAAATTTGGCGAATTTTTGTAATTTCTATGTAAGCAAATTTAGCTGCAAATCCAAATTTGTTTCTCATCAGAGAATGATCATCATAAACAAAAACATTGTCGATGCTGTACTAATTAACTTCCGGTCAGGTCGAGCAGCCGAAACAATAGCAAAAAGAGATTAGTTGCAGGTTTCATGACAGAATCGGAATATGATGAACTCTCTTGGAATGATGAAACTGCTGCTATAATAGGCCGAAGATATGTTTGAATTACACATGACAGAATAAGCTGGCACCTAGGCCTGCACTCTACAGATACTACTACGTACTATGTACAGAGAACGAGCGGCCGTGGGTCAATCTCAACCCTACTATGCAATAGCCGTGGCTCGGATCCCTCCCTCGTATATCAATCACAAGGTCGAACAAAACGACCGTTGATCCGACAAAGAGCTGCCACCAGAAAAAATCAAATCTTCTATTGTTCCTTTCGAATATGATTCTGTTTTTTACTGGTGCGACTAGTCTAGAACTCCATGTGCCACCACCTCTTCTTTCGGTTCTGCTCCACGGCGGGAAGCTCTGCAGCAAACCATGATCACCTTGTGAGATGCCGAATCGAGCAAATAAAATAAATTTGCAGTATATGAAGCTGTAGGTGGTACCTCCTTCAGGGTATATCGAGTTGTAGTGCACCTCAGCCCAGAAACTCAGACATATCACTGGAGCCCGAAAACAGAACAAAAAAAGGGATTAGCTTTGGATACACATAGAGTGAATTAATATTTGGTAAATCCATGCAGTTCAGTAACAGCGTAATCGGCAGATACAATGTACCTCTGTTTGATTTCTGAACCACGGGGATGATTTCGATGTAGCACGTATCTCTGAACGATGTTAGGATGAAGATCTTTACGCCGTACTGCAAAAATACAATGCATAGGCTTCAGTATCATGGAAATAGCAGGGCAGGAATATAGCATCACTGGTATAATGCCAAGATACTCTGCTCGCTTACTGCAGTGTTGAAACAGAAGAGCTTCTCTGTTCATTTAATGCATAAATTGGATAAAGAAGTATGTACGGCAGATCGATATAAAGGTCAGCAAACTTCCAGAAAAGGGTAAGGAAGAACAGGTTTACCGAATCTGCAGCAGCCTGCAGTGTAACATGGTCACCCCACTCTCCGTTCCTGATTGGTTCATTTAGCGTTAATAAAGTGAGAATGTGTATCTTTGCACTGCTTCAAAAGTTTACTGTCAATAAATAGTACTGATGGAGCAACAACTTACTTTGGCATCTTTTTAAGATATTCTCTGTAATCCATAGGAACATATCCAGCATATATCTCAGGATGGGATTCAAGCTGCGAAAAAATTAAAAGGAGTGCAGATGGAATACATTAATGTCAGAACGAAAAAATCTGACAAAGAAAAAATTATATCTTACTGATACAAAGAAACTCAGGCAGTTCACGTAGTTGTATCAACCAACAAAATCATTGTTAGGGCGACTCATTACTGTAGGAAAAGTATAATAGAAGTAGTCATTTTGACAATACTAACCTGCTTCATCACCTGCTGCCGTACAAATCTATGGTGTTCAGGAGTTCGGTAAAATTGATCAGACAATGCCCGAAACTGTTTAACAGAAATATTTGGAAAGAGATAAGTACTTGTAGAGAGGCCTGTAGTGAGAAGAAACGTGATGTTCTGGAAAAGGAAGATACGAAACTGAAAACTGTAAACAGACCTGACAATTGCCATCTCCGTTAACCTTGAGCTCAACCAAACCGTACAAGACCAACCTGAATAAGAGATCATATGGGAATCAGATGACATATAGTGTCTCAAACAGAATCAAGGAGTGCAACCCTGTTTAGAGGTTTATGAGATAAATAACCATTTTCCCGTCACATGCTTAGCACTAGCAGTTAATTACAGTATCAAAAAAGAGGTTAGCATGAGATTCAGGCTGTACTGGGGATGGTTTGAAAAGTTAAATTTCAGTAATGCTGCAAGAGCAACTAGCATGGTTGTTTACCTGTTAAGAAGTCTTTGGTGATCTGAAAAGGCATCATCAACAGAAGGAATCTCTCCATTTGTTTTAGGAACATGCTGTATAAGCGAAAGGAGTAAGTAAAATGTAGTAGCACATAACACAGGCAGGTTAACTGATAAAGTCATCACAGAATGAGCTTCTTGATCACGAAATGAGAATTAGACATGCAGGTAATGAACTTCCATGACTGGCTAAAAAGGGGGACTGAACAAAGTCAGTTGAGCAATAACCATCTCAGTTTTCGCAGCCCACTGAAACTGTACAGACCCAACAAAAGTGCAACATCTAACATTTAGGTCATCACAGTGTTGAATATTAAAATGGCCAATGGAAGCCTGCTGATTGTTCTGAACAAAACCTCATTTTAGTCGACTTCATCTAACAGTTCCCACATCCAGACAATTTTGTTAGGATAGATATACGTCGGTTGGATTAGTGGGAACTTACAGGAACAGGGAGCATGTCGTTGAGCCTCTTGCCGACCTCGCCGTCGAGATCGGAGAAATCCTCCACGAGCTCTATGGAGCATCTTTGGTTACCATGTGCCCTGTTCTCATCTTCAGGGCTGGAGCACGAACTGAAGGGCTCCCTTGAGCCCTCTGCCTGTTCCTCTTCTTCTTCAACATAAGGTGGCGCTGTAGAGGCGGAATTCAGGCTAGAGAGAAGGAAATGGACGATTTTGTCTGAAAGGAAGGCATGCTGGTCTGCAGCTGTATCTGAAGACAGATATACCTGAGGGCAGATGGCTGACGGTCTCGGGGCGGAACCACTGCTGGGCGAGGACGGTGGCGCGCTGCTCGTCGTCGGCGGAGGAAGTCCCGGACGCCTCGGCCATGGCGACCTGCGCGAGCTCCTCCTGGAGCGCGTGCGCGATGACCTCGTCGTTCTCGACCGCGTCGACGCTGACCTCGGCGGTGGCCCCGTCGAGGTGGGCGTGCAGGGTCTGCGGCGGCGGCGGCTGCGCGGCGTGTACGAATGCGCCGCCGCCGCCGCCCAGAAGGGCGTGCTGGGTCTGCGGCGGCGGCAGCTGCGGGGCGTAGTCGGTGATGGGGGCCTGGGGCTGTGGACGGTGGGCGCAGTGGGCGGAAGGGAGGAGGTGGTGGAGGCCCCAGCGGACGAGGCTGGGGTCCAGATCTTGCTCCCGCACGACCATGGCCGGGGCTTGGATGGATGCGATTTGGGCGGAGCTTGATAAGACTGATCTTGGTCCCGCGGAAATCCAACCGAATCGCGGAAGACGAGGAGGAATCAAGAAGAATTGATCTTGACTGCCGTTGCTTGGCGACGAAGCACCCACCCACCCAGGGGACTCGCGAAGAAACCGGATTGAACTGAATTGAATTTGGGGATGTGGACGGCGGGACAGCGAGTCGGAAAGAAGGAAAAATCAAATCTTCGTGCGACTAGTAGTATCCCCACAAAAGGCGTGAGCTCGTGTGTTGCGCTAGGGGGAAGCGGCCGGGAAAGGAAAAGAGCGGAGGCGGGCGGCAAGAGCAAGGAACAAGCCAAGCACGAAATCCAAACGGTTTCGGTTTCCTCGTTCGGCAGGTAGACGAAGACGATGAAGACTGAGGGGCCCGCAAGTACTTTGTTTTTTTTATCTGGGAATGCCGACTTTGTTGAGCCGCTCGCCGTCGCCTCGGTTTGGTAAACAAACCCAATTTTCGTACCACGTCTTGCCTTCTCGAGGCAAGCCTTCTTTTCCATCCATCCACAAATTCATTTTAGCTCCCGAGCTAAAAAGATCGAAAGAAATAGTAGAACATTTTAAAAAGTTCTGGAAAAAAAATCCAAACAAACATTTGCAAGTTTAATACACACCTGCAAAGTTTCAGAAAGAAATGACATTTTGGATGCCCCGTGTAAAAAAGATAAACCACTCACCAAAATAAGATTTAAAAATATCGTTTAGAGCAGCGATTTCTTTTGTACATGACACTAGAAATATAATTTTATTACGAAAATTGGCACGTATTTGTTGTACTTGTATATGTGGGATGAAATTTCTTTTAAGAATTTTTTTAAATGATTTAGTATTTTCTTAAAAAAAATTAATTGGGCACGAGCACGTGAGATCGGGAACCAAAACGCCTCCTTCGAGAAAATCCCACTTCTAAGATTTTTAGCACGTGGATCCTCCTTCAACCCATTTTCTTACCCTATGGGCCCTACTCTCTTATTAGTAATTTTAAAAAAAGTTTGATCAAGTATATACGAAAAATATCGACATCCTTAGTATAATAATATGAAAACACATTTTATGATGATTACTTACAATAATATTAAACTTATATTGATTGTAGGTGCCGATTTTTCATTTCTATGCATTTAGTCGAAATTTACAAAGTTTGATTTTGAATAAACCCATAATCGTGGAGTCATTTTGGATAGAGGGAGTAAATTGCGCCATCACCGGCGAACAAAAAAAGGCGGATAGAATGTGGAGATGTTGTTTTCAAGCGGTAGTTGGTGCCCCAAAATGCAAGCATTCGTTCACTAGTGGAAAATAAGGCCTATAGCCCCGGTTGGTGTGAGCCTTTCGCACCGGCCGGCTTACCGGGGCTGAGAAACCGTGGCTAAAGCCACCCCCTTTAGCCCCGGTTACGTTACGAACGGAGACTAAAGGGTGCACCATGTGGGCGCTGTTCAGCGAGCGGGACGGCCACCCTTTAGTCCCGATTCGTAATACGAACCGGAGCTAAAGGTTTGCTTTGTTCTGGGTTGTTTTTCTGCCACGGCAGCGTTTTGCGCCGTTTTTCTGCCACGGTAGCGTTTTAGGTTGATTTTTCGGCCGCGGTAGGAGGATCTAGGAGGTAATTGTGCGCCAATGATATATATATTATATTAGTTCCACATTAACGACATATATACGGATCATTACATGGAACTAATTGAGATTCACTTATACATTAAGACTATCTAAATGGATGGAGATCATTGTCGATAATGGAATGCTCCCTTTGGATTAATGACGTCATTAACAAAAAATCCCGCCAATTCCTCTTGAATTGCTTCCAGGCAGCCATACGGTAGGACCTTCCTCCGCGTGTCGTGAATCGTTAAATTCTTTATACTCGTTCTCCGCTCATTCACGATGATCCTCATGTTCTCCATGACATAGAATCCACATAAGTTTGTTCCCGCTGACTACTGAGGGCACTTTACGAGAAATAGAATTCAATCAAAAAATTCTCAAGCAATTAAAGAGATGCGTGAATCTAACAAGTGCTACTTACATCGATTATATCAACTAGCATATTAGTTTACGAAAGACCGTCTTGGTGCTTCCTGAACTGCTTCCTTGCCCTGACCGGCAAAGAACAAAGGAATAAAGGGGTCATAGTACGATAATGATGGAACAAAAGGGGACGATATAGTGCGACAATGATTGAACTTACTTGTTCAACACTGAAATAACGGAAATGTACTCCTCTTGTGTTTTACTCATAGAGTCCATGAGATCAACTGCTCCGATGTCAACGTGAATGTTGAGAAGAATCTAGTGAAAACTACACACGTTTATATACACAGTCAGGCATAAGTCATTAGTTACACATAACATGGAGTTGGAAAAATAGAAATGTGCATGAATATGCAGAAGAAAGTAACACTCACCTGTGTCTGTAAGGAAATAGTATTTCACTACAGTAAAAAAATTTCCCCAAAAACATAATCATGTTATTCTCCGTTTCGCTCGGGTATTGCTTTAGCGTTACATCATTGACGACATATGGATTAATGAACCCAATGTTACCGCTTCCTTTACATTCCCGAATCTTCAATCTGCATAATATGTATCATACAGTGAGGATAATAAGAAGCAATGATAGAACAAGTTGAGGTAGAGACTTAATTCCAGAAAAAATTGATCACTTACAGACAATAGGTGATGATGTTCGATTTATCAAGGCCGTCTACATTTTAGAGATAAAAAATATTCTTCCAAATAAATAGAGATCGAGTCGTTGCAAAGAAATTCTCCTCTCCAACTTTGATCATGAGTGTATCCAGCCCTTGGTTTGAGGCTTTCATGTACCACTGATGATGTTGACGCTTATGTGTTGTTAGAGAGCCGAGCAGGTCAGGTATGACGAGAGACTTGCCTGACTTATATTTCCATGCCGTGTTAGCAACATTGCAGCCCTCATCGCGACCGCTTAGAAATTTATCAATAGTGACACCACAAGATCTCGCAAACCTCCTAACTTCAAACATATCAATTGGCTCGGAGGGTTTCTGTGCAGCGGGTACCACCTTGAGCGGGGAGATCGACTGTTTTTTTTTCTCCCCGAGCTGGGAAATTGTGTTCCCCTTCTTCTTTGCTTTGGAATGACTATCAGATAAACCGCACACATTGTCATCATTTAGATTTAGCTGAACTTGGGATGGCATGAGAAGCATATCCTTAAACTGTTTCCGTACTGCCGGATCTATGGGATCCTTTGGCGGCGAGGCGGGTTTCTTTGCCCACATAGCCATCTAACGTTTCGTGTTCGCAGCCACCCACGCAGCGGTCTGGTCGTCAGTCCTATCATAAGGCAACACCTCTGGCGGCGGCTTGGGTTTCTTCTTCTGAGCCGCTTTCTTCTTTGGTGATGACATAGAGGTGGTGGTGGTACCATCCTTCTGCTTTTCCCCGCGGGACTTAGTGGGTAGCGGAATCGACTGAGGCAGCGGAGATTGAGGCGGACTTGAGCTGCGGAGGTCCATGACGTTGAGGCGTGGACTCGTCGTAGGTGGTGATGGCGGATGGGCTCTCGGAGAAGGAGGTGGAGGTGGCGATGGTGGTTGATGACCCACAAGTACAGGGGATCGCATTAGTCTTTGAGGGAAGAAAAACCCAAATTTATTGATTCGACACAAGGGGAGCTAAAGAATATTTATAAGACTTAACAGATGAGTTGTCAGTTCAGCTGCACCTGAAAGTAGACTTACTCGCAACAATTTATCAATGGCAACAGTTTAATAGTAGTATCAGTAGTAAAATAACAGCAGGAGTAAAATAGAAACAGTAGTAGCAATCGTGAAAACAACAATAGCCATCGTGAAAACAACAGGATGAAAGTACCGTAGGCATAGGGAATGGATGAACGGGTGTTGCATGGATATGATAATTCATGTAATAATAATAATGTGGGCACTACCGATAGATAATAATAAAGCATCCAAGTTCTAGGCAAACCATAGACATGTGTTCCAATATAGTCATACGTTCTCGCAATGAGAAACTTGCACAACATCTTTTGTCCTACCAGCCCGTTTGCAGCGGGGCCTCAAGGGAAACTACTAGTAATTAAGGTTCTCCTTTTAATAAAGCACCGGAGTAAAGCATTAACACTCCATGAACACAAAGTTACAGGTGATGAAAACAAACATAACACGATGAAAACAAAGGGTAATTACTGTGAAAACAAAAGTATGGATGGTGAAAACAAAGGTATGCATATAAAAACATGTGTGGCATGGTGAAAACATTGTTTCCTTCATTTCAAATCCCTTTTGTCAACAAGGTTGATCAAGTTTTGTTACAAAAACAATTTTTATGAAGCAAAACTTTATAGACCACTAAATGATTATGTTACCTCAACTTTGATAGACATAGTACCAATCATAATGATTTCATATTCTTTTGGTGGCTTTGGAATAGGACAATAGAATTCTCCGATCTTGATAGTCTCAATATTTTCAATTGAGTTTAGACCATATCTTCTATCAATCTTTTTGAGAAAATAAACAACATGCTATTTATTATTGACATTGAAAGTTATTTCTCCTTGGTTGCAATCAATAACATCCACTGCGGTTTTAAGAAAAGGTCTCCCAAGAATAATAGACATATTATCATTTGCAGGCATTTCCAACACAACAAAGCCAGTTAGTATCAGACAATTATTAGCAACTTGAACATGAACATTCTCACATATACCAACAGGAATAGTAGTAGATTTATTAGCCATTTGCAAAGATATATCAGTATGTATCAATTTTTCCAAAGAGAGTCTCTTATAAAGAGAAAAAGGCATAACGCTACTCCTACTCCCAAGTCACATAAAGCAGTTCTAACATAATTATTTTTATTGGACCATGGAATAGTGGGTATACCAGGATCTCCAAGCTTCTTTGGGACATTACAATTAAAAGAGTAATTAGCAACCATAGTGAAAATTTCCTCATTAGAAATCTTCCTTTTGTTAGAGACAATATTTTTCATGTATTTCGAATAATGAGGCAATTTAATAGCAGCAGTCAAAGGAATTTCCAAAAACAAAGGTTTTATCCACTCACAGAATTTATTATAATGTTCTTCTTCTTTTGATTTATGTTTCTTATTAGGAAAATGCATTAGTTTTTGTACCTAAGGTTCTCTTTCTTTACCATGTTTATTAGCAATAAAATCCTCCTTAGTGTACTTTGCAGTTTTAGTTTGCTTATCAGGTTCAACTTCAGGTTCTTCTTTGTCAGAAGCATCACTTTTATCATTACCACTTTCAGTTTCAGCATCACAACTAGATATACTATTAGGATATTTAGCAGGTTCAGAAGATTCTACAACAATTTTATGTTTCTTCTTCTTTTTCTTAGAAGAAGTACTATTGTTTTTAGGTTGTTTAGAATCTTGATCAACTCTTTTAGGATGACCATCGGGATACAAGGGATCCTGAGTAGAAACACCAGTTCTAGTAATTATTTCATAAACATGTTTTTCTCTAGAACCTTTAGCTAGCAAATCTTTTTGCACTTTAGTAAGTTGATCAATTTGAGTTTGAATCATATGAAAATGTTTAACAAGCATTTTAACATCATTAGAGGTTCTCTCAATAATACCATGCAAATTATCAATATCTCTAGAGTTTTCCATTGGATGGTTCTGCACTCTCATATTAAAATTATCTTGCTTAACAATATAATTATCAAGTTCATCTAAGCATTGATGAGGTGGTCTTGAATAGGGAATATCTCTACTGTCAAAATACTGGAGGGAGTGTACCTCAACTGTGGATGGGTGAGGAATTGGCTTATATAATTCTTTTATAGGTGGTAAATTCTTCACATTTTCAGATTTAATACCCCTCTCTTTAAGAGATTTCTTGGCTTCCCTCATCACTTCATCATTTAATTCAATCATTCCCCTCTTCTTCGGTGTTGGTGTAGGTGTAGGCTCAGGTATAGTCCAATGATCATGGTTCTTGCTTATATTTGCAAGTAGTTCCTCATCTTCTTCTGGAGTTCTTTTCCTGAAAACACAACCAACACAACTATCCTGGTATGTCCTAGATTCAACGGTTAGTCCATTATAAAATATATCTAGGAGCTCATTTTTAGGTAATGGATTTCCAGGACTAGCTCTTATTAAAGAACAAAACCTTGACCAAGGTTCGGGCAATTTTTCTTCTTCAATTTGTTTAAAATTAAAGATTCTTTGCCCAACAGCATGTTGAGCACTAGTAGGAAAATATTTTGAAAGAAAGCATTAGCCAAACTAATAGGAATAGTAATAGATCCAGGTGTCAAATTGTTAAACTAAGCTTAAGCTTCAACTTTCAATGAGAAAGGAAAACATCTTAGCAACAAAATAAGTGTGTTTCTTAATATCATCAGAAGATAAACTACTCAACGATGAGAGCTCATTCATATGTTCCATAGCACTTTCATTTTCAGTACCACAAAAAAGTTCTTTTTCAACAATAGCTATGTAGGATAAATCTAGAGAGAAATCATAATCCTTATCTATAATGTATATAGGGGATGTAGCAAATCTAGCATCAGGAGGAATACTCTTAAGAACATGTCTTGCAAGAATACTCTTAAGAGCACTTTCACTAGTAGTAGCTTGAACTTCTTCAATAAAGTCATCACTAAGTTCAAGGTAGGTTTCATCAAGATCATCAATAGACTCGGGTGAAGTAATAGGTGTACTAGCATTTTCAACAGGAATTTCAGCATTTTCAATTTGTTTAGATTTAGCACTTGTAGCATCTAGCTAGGAAAGGACCTAGTGAACCAATATCACCAAACCTAGTATAAGCATCATCAAAATTATCAGAAGCGTTTTCAGACCCAACAGAAGTAACAGTGTGTGTAGCCCGTGGTGGTGTAAGAAGCTTACTCATTTCATATGGTGAATCAAGAGCAACACAAGTGTTCAGAGTTGTACCTCTCCTTGTAGTGGATGGTAATATGGAGACCTTCCCATCACGAGTTTTTCCCATGATGAAAAGCTTGCAACGAACAATATCACATTCAAGTGAGCAAGTAAATAAAGCAATGCTCCCCGGCAACGGCGCCATAAAATAGTCTTGATGGCCCACAAGTATTGGGGATCGTAACCGTCTTCGAGGGAAGTAAAACCCAAAATTATTGATTCGACACAAGGGGAGGCAAAGAATATTTATAAGCCTTAACAGATGAGTTGTCTATTCAGTTGCACCTAAAAGTAGACTTGCTCGCAACAATTTATCAGTGGTAACAGTTTTATAGCAGCAGCTGTAGTAAAATAACAGCAGGAGTAAAATAGTAACAGTAGTGGCAATCGTGAAAACAACAATAGAAATCGTGAAAACACCAGGATGAAAGTACCGTAGGCATAGGGAATGGATGAACGAGCGTTGCATGGATAAGATAGTTCATGTAATAATAATAACGTGGGCATTGTAGATAGATAATAATAAACCATCCAAGTTCTAGGCAAACCATAGACATGTGTTCCGATATACTCATACGTGCTCGCAATGAGAAACTTGCACGACATCTTTTGTCCTACCAGCCCGTTTGCAGCGGGGCCTCAAGAAAAACTACTGGTAATTAAGATGCTCCTTTAAATAAAGCACCGGAGCAAAGCATTAACACTCCATTTAACACATGTGATCCTCAAATCGTAGCCACCCCCTCCGATTGTCCCAATTGCTGTCACTTTGGGGCCACGTGTTCTGGACAACGACATGTGTAAACAACTTGCAGATATGATAAAAAACATAATTATACAATGAAACAATAACATGTTCAGATATGAGATTATGCCACTCAGGCCCTAGTGACAAGCATTAAGCATAACGAGTTGCAACAACGATATATAGCACTAACAACGGATACTAGACACTATGCCCTAACAATTTGGCATTATTACATGACCGATCTCATCCAATCCCTACCACCCCTCTCAGCCTACAACGGGGATTATTCACACGTGGACGGGGGAATCATGGATGGTTGATGGAGAAGTGGTGGCGGTGAAGATGATCTCCTTCGAATCCCAGTCCTGACAGGGTGCCAGAACAGGAATTTCTGATCCCCGAATTGGGTTTCGTGGTGGCGGCGGCGCTCGGGTGTGTTTCTCATCACATCTGCAATAAGTGGAAGTCGAATACTGCATGAGTGGATAAGTGAAAAACTAATCTTTTAGATAATAGTTGAAATCAAACTATTGTACTTCGGGGAAAAAAACTAATCTGTCAGCCTGAACAGTTGAACAGTTGACGATTTCTTCCGACTGCTGAATAAAAGGGTGATACAAAGCACACGGAGCAGGAATGTTGGTCCACGTTTCCCTCTTAGTGTCCAGTACAGCTAGCTGATGGGTGAAAACTGAGGTGCTTCCCCCACGGATAAAGGCTTGAAAATGCAAACGGCCATCAAGATACACACTTGCCGTTTGACTATGATCGAGGAGCCCAATATGTCCCTTCCACCCCTTCTCCTTATGAACCCATCTCGCGGTTTCCGACGAGTAGATATGCACTTCCTCGATCCAGAAGCCAGACTGGTCCAATATACCAACACAAACACATTGATGTGTGGGGACACGGGTGGATCAAAACCCAAGCGCAGAACACACACCGTGCCGGCATGGTCATAATTGGGCAACTCTGCCCATTCTTCCATGGCGGGATTGCACACGACGTACCGGAAATCGTCGTCCTGGCCAAAACGGCAGAGGAGGAGACCGTTGCAGCAGTCCAAAAACTCGAAGGGAGAGTGATTATTAGGAGAAAGGAACGCCAAAGACGTGTCCACCAAAGGGGATCTGCTCCGTGTGACATTGGTGAAGTGGAGATCTAATCTGGAGAGGCCCTTCTCATTGGTGATGGTGCGGTTGTAGAAGAAGCCGGCTAGGGCTTGGGGTAGCTAGCTTCCTGCGGTGGTCGGGGTGCTGCGTGAGGTTGAGCCAGAGCTTAGAGACGCACTTGAAGCGGCAAATAGACTTGGCTGCAAGACGAGAGAGGATCTCCACAAGGAGATCGTCGGTGAGTCTCTCGGCCGCCATCGGAGCTGCAGAGGAAGAGAGCCTGCAACAACACATACGGACGAGAGGTAAGGCCGGGGATCGTTGGAACGGCGCGCTACCCGATTCGAGTTGCAGTATGATCTTCCTCTCCGCAGGGGAGAGCGACAAAGGGAGATGGGCATGGCTGCGGCCACTGGCGGAGAAACCCGGCCAAATCGTGGGAGGAGGGTTTTGTGAAGGGAAACGATTCTTTTCCCCCGGAAGATCACGTCTCGCGATCCTCCGGGTCCAGTGCATACCGCGTGTCGGCAAACGTGGGAGACAGCACGCGTTTAGGGGCCCACCCATGAGGCTTATCTCTTTCTCCCAGACTTTCTTCTCCATCAGTTTTCTCTTTTCCTTCCTCTCTCCAGCCCCGTTCCTATCTCTTGCCGGAGCGCCGCCTCCATTCCTCTCTTGCCGGAGCACCTCGGTTCCTCTCTTGCCACAACGCCGCCCCCACAACGCGCCTCCCCGCATCACCAATCCCGTATCTTGTCATCCGAATCGCTGCCACGCGGGGACTCGACGACGGCGACGACGGGCCCTGCAGCGCCGAGAGGACCGGTGCGGCCGGTGCTGCGAGTGAGGGGAACCATGCTACCAGCAGCGGGCAACCGCTCTACATGGAGATGCTACGACGGGGATGCAGCAACTGCCTAGCGGTGCTGCCTGCGGCGGTAGCCGATGCTACCTAGAGTGTCCGGCCACTAGTGGAAACAGGGCCTTTTGTCCCGGGTCGTAAGGGCCAGTTGTCCCGGTTATGCAACCGGGATGGGCTGGCCGGGACAAATTGCCCGTCCCATTGGTCCCGGTTGTGCCAGGACCCGGGATGGTAAGGATAGGTCACGTGGCGAACCTGGGCCAGGGAGTTCGTCCCGGTTCGTTCAAGGGACCGGGATGGATACTTTTTTGACAAAAAAATATATATAATCGTTCAGTTTCCGCGTCCAGGCCCACCTCTTTTGGGCTCCTGTCTCCCAATCCCGAGCCGGCCTCCCCTTCCCCAACCGCGTCCAGGCCCACGTCTTTTATTAAGCCCACTGGTCACATTTTTTTGTCAAAAGGGCCCACTGGCCCGCGTCTTTTATTATGGTCAGTCAACGGTTCGAAGGGCCCACTGGCCAGCGTCTTTTATTATGGTTAGTCAACGGTTCGAAGGGGCCACTGGCCAGCGGCCGTTGGCTGGCTCGCCTGGTCCCTTAAATTAAGACTGCAGGACGGTCAAAGGGCCACTGTCGCCTCGTCTTCCCGCCCCGCCTCGGCTTCCCGCGCCCCCACTTCCCCACGCGCGTGTGCCACGGCTGCAACCGCCGCCCACGCCTCGGCTCCTGCCCGCATTCATGGCCGCCTGCAACCGCCGCCACGTCCAGGCCGCCGGTTGGCATGCCAGCCCACCCCGGGTCCTTTTTAAAGACCCCCCGCCGCCCGTACAACCCATCCACCCCGGCCGCGCCCAAGGAAGAGCAACCATAGCCACCATGTCCCGCTGGTTCGGCAGCGGCTCCGGCAAGCGCCCCAGGAACGACCACGAAGGCTCCTCGAGCGGCGCCGGCCGCGTCCCATCACCGCCGGCGGAGGCCTTCGGCTACGGCCCTGGAGGTGTCCGCCTCGGCGGGACGCCGCGCGTCCCCGCGCCACCTCCGGCTGCACACCCGCCGCCCAGCGCCGCGCCCAAGGGCAAGAGGTTCCGCCGGTACGTCCGGGTGGACGAGGCCGAGTGGCACTGGAACAACGCCACGCCGGTGTTCTATGCTGACGTCCACCTCCCGGACGGCTGGCACCTGAACCCCCAGCGGATCCCTGTGCCGCCGGTCCCGACCGGCCAGGCGCTGCTCGAGGAGATCGACCGCCGGCGCGAGCTCCTGCCGGCTCCCGTCCGCAGGAAGCGCGCGTACGCGCGCAGCTCCCCCTACTGGGGCGCCTGGCTCGAGCAGGAGCACGAGCAGCGCCGGCGCTTCTACATCCCCGCCCCCCACGAGGTGGACGTCGCGGACTACCCGCCGCCACCGCCCGGCCGGGAGAGAGAACTGTGGCTCCTCGAGGACATCCCGGAGGACTTCTCCGGGGAGGAGGACCCCGTGCTCCGGGCCGCCATGGAGGAGGCCTGCGAGGCCTCCCGCCGCTCACTCGTCGAGGACGAAATCAAGCGGTGGGAGCGGGTAGTGGTCGCCGCCGCCGCCGACGCCGCCGCCGCCCCCCGAGCCTACCCCCTGGTGGCACGCGCTCTACGCCGAGTATGAGGCGTCCGAGGACCAGCCGCCGCCGCAGCCGCTCCCCCCCGGGCTGGAGTACGGCATGTCCTGGGCCTGGACCGGCGGCGTTTGGGCGCCGGAGTCGCAGGAGCAGGAGGAGCTGCCCCCTCCGCCGCCGCCGCCGCAGGAGGTGCTGCCGCTGCCCCCGCCACCGCCGTACGCGCCTCCGATGCCCCCGATGCCTGCACCCCCGGCCCAGCCGCCTGCCCACCTGTGGCAGCCACCCGCCTACCATTGCATCTCCGACGACGAGGAGGACAACTAGATCGGCCGGTCGCCTGTGGCCGCGCCGCCGCCCCCTATTCTATGTAAGCAAGGCCCCTAGCTACCCCCCAAGAAAACGGCCGGCCGCCTGTGGCCGCGCCGCCGCCCCTTTATGCAAGTACGGCCGGCCGCCTGTGGCCGCGCCGCCCCTATCTATGTAAGCAAGGCCCCTGGCCTTTTTTTAATATAAGTTGTGTGCCCCCCTAGTCTACCGTGTCCCTAGCCCATACCCGCCGGCGGTCCGCCGGCGGGATCTGTCTACTCGTTCCCGCCGCCGGCAGGGCTTCGCCCAGCCATGTCCACTCGTACCTGTCCCTGGGGTGTTCGTTCGGCCTGGAGAGAGGGCCGCGATTTTTATACACCTGGGCCTCTAGTCCCGGCCCGTGCCACCAACCGGGACTAGAGCCCCTTTGGTCCCGGTTGGTACCACGGCCCGGGACCAAAAACAAATTTCGAATTTCGGTGGCACCCCTGCGCGCCCAAAATTTTTTAGCGCCAAAATTTGAAAAGGGTTAAGTTTGCACATTAACAACTTCTATATACTTTCAAATTTGACAAAAATTCCAACATGAAAAATGCTAGAATTTGCAAAACTAATTTAAATCCATTTTTCGTTTAACTAAATAATTATTCTAACTATTGAAACTATTAATTATTTTTTCATTTGTATATAATTTGAATATAAAAATGTTACAATTTTTTATTTCTCTCGTGATCTTCCTAATTCAAAGCGAGTTGTACTTTATTGACACGGTGAATTTGAGATCTTCGTCTACAACAGAAAAACCATAGTTTTCCTTCGAAGTTTTACTCTGCGCATCCACACGTATTTTCCCTTTATCCCGACCCCCGCTTGAAAACATAGTAACTTCCGTGTACGCTATCATTAGTGAGAGACTTCACGTCGGCAATTTCAATTAAAGTGTCAGTTTGTGTCTGATCCCACCAACCCCTCAAAATCCTCCTATTAACTTCACCTATCTCAACTGAAATCACTGTCTTCATGTGGATGCCAAGCCTGTGCAAAGTTATCTCTCCTCCTCCAATACCGGAGAATAAGGACACCACATTAACACCATTGGGAAACATGTTCTTCAACACCGACAAGTGGCAACCCACAGTATCAATTTGGAATGAATCTGCCTCACCTCTGAAATGCTTCCCTCCTTTTTTCCTTAAGGGATGCTTGATCGGAAGAAATCTACGATGCCCCAGGTATACAACCTTTTTACATTTATCCAAAAAAACACTGTCAGTCTTATCTAAACAGTGTGTGCATGCATTGTATCCCTTGTTTGTATGACCGGAAATGTTACTAAGAGCTGGCCAATCATTGATGGTCACGAAAAGCAACGCCCGTAGGTCAAATGGCTTTTGTTCGTTCTCATCCCACACACGTACACCTGGTTTGCCCCACAGTTCTAAGAGTTCTTCCACTAATGGCCTTAGATACACATCAATGTCGTTACCAGGTTGCCTCGGGCCTTGGATGAGAACTGGCATCATAATGAACTTGAGCTTCATGCACAACCAAGGAGGAAGGTTGTACATACATAGAGTTACAGGCCAAGTGCTATGACTGGAGCTCTGCTCCCCAAAAGGATTAAAGCCATCTGTACTTAGACCAAACCATAAGTTTCTCGCCTCTCCTGCAAAGTCTGGAAAGTCTCTCTCGATCTTTCTCCACTGCGATCCATCGGCGGGGTGCCTCAACTTTCCATCTTTCTTACGGTCTTCTTTGTGCCATCGCAACAACCTAGCATGCTCTTTGTTTCTAAACAGACGTTTCAGCCGTGGTATTATAGGAGCATACCACATCACCTTAGCAGGAACCCTCTTACGGGGGGGGCTCGCCGTCAACATCACTAGGATCATCTGCTCTGATCTTATACCGCAGTGCAGTGCATATCGGACATTCATCCAAATTCTCGTACTTCTCACCGCGGAAGAGAATGCAGTCATTAATGCATGCATGTATCTTCTGCACATCTAATCCTAGAGGGCAGAGAGCTTTCTTTGCTTCGTACGTACTCTCAGGCAATTCGTTATCCTTTGGAAGTTTTGGCTTCATTAGTTGAAGTAAACTCTCAAATGCCTTGTCAGTCACACCGTTTTGTGCCTTCCATTTCAGCAACTCCAGTGTGGTACCGAGCTTTGTGCTACCATCTTCGCAATTTGGGTACAACAATTTTTTGTGATCCTGTAACATGTTGTCCAGCTTCAACCTCTCCAATTTATTTTCACAGTCTTCCCTTGCATCAGCAATAACTCGGCCAAGATCATCATCGGGCTCTTCTGATGCCTGTTCTTGATCACCTCCTTCTTCTGCATTCTCTTTCATTGCAGTATCATTGTATTCAGGGAACAAAGGATCTTCTTCTTCTTCTTCATCGTCTTCCATCACAACCCCTCTTTCTCCATGCTTGGTCCAGCAATTATAGCTGGGCATGAAACCTCTCCGAAGTAGATGGCCGTGAAGGATTCTTTCGGAAGAATGTTCTCTGACGTTCCGACAATCAACACATGGGCAACACATGAAGCCATTATCTTTGTTCGCCTGAGCTACAGCAAGAAATGCATTCAGGCCTGCCATATACTCGGAAGTGCGTCGGTCACCGTACATCCATCGCTGCCGTGCATCCATCTGCATCATATAATTAAGTTTATCAAAATACATATTAATACAGAGATGACCACAGTACATCGACAAATAATACTTTTTTATGTATCAGTTACAGATGAAAAAGATAATTTGTTAACCTCGGTCGAAGATACCATTTTCAGTGAGCTTGTGTGCGTCTCGGGAATTTCGTCGAACACCTCGTGTGCATAGTAAAAAAAACACACTATAACACCACACTCTCTCACACCTCCAAGGAAAAAAAAAGATGGAAGGAGGGGGGTTGGGGCAGTATATATAGGGGAAGGGGGCATTGGTCCTGGTTCGTGGACTGAACCGGGACAACAGGTCATGCGCGTGCCACGTGGCCTGTGGCTAGGCATTGGTCCCGGTCCGTGGCAAGAGCCGGGACCGATATGCCCCCCACGAACCGGGACCAATGCGCCCAGGCGATTCCTGTTGCCCCGGGCGCACGAACCGGGACCAATGCAGGGCATTTGTCCCGGATTTGGTTGCAACCAGGACAGCTGCCCCCCGGCCCCCTGGACGAGAGGGGTTGTTTCCACTAGTGGGCGTTGCTGCCGAAAGCTCCCCTTTGCTACACAGCAGCGCCGGCGTGCTACGGAGCTGCACCGGCGTTGCTGCAAATCGCCGCCGCCATTGCTGCCGAGCCGCGTCGCTGTTCCTATAGAACCAGCGTTGGCACCGCCACCGTTGCCGCGAAGCGCCGCCTCTAGTTGCTACAGACGAGGAAGCACGTGCTGCAGAGCTAAGCCGGCGCCCAACGCTTTTCTCCTGCGTATACTCGTGTGCGGAGAGTTTTCCCTGACATGCGGATGGAGATGACGCAAGAAGTGATTGTGGAGGTGTCCACCCATGTGAGGTTGTGGAAAAGCTGAAAAGGTGTGTGCTCGTGCGTGGCTAGGAAAGTGATCAGACGGACATCATCGTCCCGATCGGACGGAGCGCGAGGCGGAGGATCGATTGGCACGATCCTCCGGAGGACGGTCAGCCCTTCCCTTTTATTGAAGGGAACCTTAGCCAGGGCGTGACTAGGACTTGTGTTTTTGTACATCTGCGAGAATGGGCCGCCAATCAAATTGGAATGAGTCACCTAAAGTTAAAAACTGGAAAAAAAATACATTTACATTTCTTTTCTTCAAAAATGTGACCGGGACTTGCCAGAAAATGATTCTCCGCCGGGTTCTTTATATCGGGGCCACTCGGCGAACATAGCCTATGCCGAGGCTTTTACAAAAACACTCGTTGAAGCCTCATCTTCGCCGAGTCGAACCGATAAAGCACTCGGCAAAGTTGCAAAAAGAACTCGGTTAACCTGTAAGCTTGGCGAAAATCCTCCCCACGTGGCACCGGTCAGTGGGTCCCATGAAGCCACGATGATACTGGGATCTTCTCCGAGTGCCTAGCCCGGGAGAGAGTTCAAATATAGTAAAATGAAAAATCCTACTTTTCTTCGCCAAGTACCTTACACGGCAAAGAATTAACGTAAAAAAATTGTGGATTATCTTCGCTGAGTGCTTAGCTCGGCAAATAGTTCAAATATAGTAAAAAGAAAAAATCCTACTTCTCTTCGCTGAGTGGCTTACTCCGCAAAGAAAGCGCGCGAATTTTTTTTCCCGCGCCAATTTTTGCGGGTTATTCCCTGAGATTGTTGGTGGCCAAGCACTCGGCGAAATTGTGTGCAGAGGAAAAAATTGCCTTTTCCCGCCAAGTCGTCGCCTGGTGGTCATCGTCGTCAAGTATTTCTGTCGGCAAACGTTATGTTTTTCCCGCTTTTTCTAGCTTTACACACGACGTATCATTTTAGCACCGGTTTCTCAACCCAAGACAATTATAGGGCCCACCTTTTGGCAAGATTTCCCCGTTCTGTCGGATCCGGGAGTTTCGGACCATAAATAGACCTAGTTATATTGCAATGTATAAGTGTGTGGAAATTTAATTTAGTAACCATCTACAACTTGTGTGAAAAAAAATACTGGGATCTAGTTTTAAAGCCCTCGTCTAGACGAACTTGAGAGTGTAAACGGATTTTTAATCCAAATCATTTTGAATTTTCGAATTTGGCAACTAATGCGATGATGTTAGATGTGAGGTTACATGCATGCATGTGCTCTCTCTATAGGGGAAATTCCCTAGCAAATGCCCGCCATCTATTTTTTTCCCGGTCGGAAACGAGATGGATCGCTCCCTGTCTCCCTCCCTCGTGTCGCACTTCGATTCCTCGCTCGCCTCCTCTCTCACGTCTCCTCACTCTTAGGCACGTATTCTCACTCTCCGGCGCCGTGCCCTCCTGCTCTGTCTCACCGGTGCCCTGCTCTCTCGCCGATGACTACTTTCTCCCTTGCTCTCGCCGGCCCCTCGGGCCTTCCTTTCCGTGGCGCTGTCTAGCGTGGTAGGTCTAGGTGTAGATC
Source organism: Alopecurus myosuroides (assembly GCA_028641055.1). Lineage (NCBI taxonomy): Eukaryota > Viridiplantae > Streptophyta > Magnoliopsida > Poales > Poaceae > Alopecurus > Alopecurus myosuroides. The sequence continues at coordinate 17,639,429 of CM054057.1, forward strand.
AAAGTTGAGATTTTTACAACGCCGGTGTTCGATGTGTGGGCGAAGATGCCTTATTTGTTTCAGGTATTGCTAGATCCATCAACAGCGGTAGTGCCGAAGAAGAAGGAGGACGACGATGGTGTTGGACCGGCGGTGGTGCTAGAGCAGTGGATGTGGTTGGTGCATCTTGCAGGCTACCACGACACCAGAGAGCTGCGGGACAAGACGGGCAGGTCCTTCGGGCACACGGCATTGACGTCGCCGGCGCATGCTGCGGCGCGGCATCCTCCGCCTTCAGAGGGCGCGATGTTAAGGGGCAGGCGTGTGTCCTTCAGAGCGTGTGATGTTGAGGGGCAGGCCCATGTCGGCGTTGTTGGTGCCCGCGGCGGCGAAGACAACGGGCACGCGACAAAATCTGCACGGATTGTTCCCGCGTCCGCGTACGACGCCTCATAGGCCTTCCCCATCGGCCCGCTTCCCGTGCAGGTGAGGACCCCATTTCGGTCACCTCTGCTCCCAGATTTCTACATGACAAGAGCTGGTGTTCCGATTTAGGATTTGCTCTCCATATAACAGATCAATAGAAGGTTTTATGTTGACAAGGATATCCATTTGTGCGATCTCCATGTAGATCCAGATAGGTTAAATGGTTAGTCTTGTTCTGAACATCATTAAGCATGATGTGCAAAGTTTTCAAGCATCATCTCATCAGTACGTTGAATCCCACCCTGCCATCGTTCGCTGGCCATCTCGTTTTCGCTGCAGACCCGAGGCTAATTTTGTGGAAGCATCATCACGCATCATTATATGATTCTTGGATCCACCGAGCTGCAGCTTTGGTTTCGTCCATCATCCATGCTGAGATTTGTTTAGGCACCTGGAAATGCTCACAACAAACATGATGCCATATTTTGCAAACCTGGAGTAAATCTGGTTACCAAACATGGGATTTCTAGTTGCTTACAGATTCAGAACAAATTAATGTTTTTGTTTCCATGTGCAATACTCAACTGAACAGAGGACAAAGATTTTATGCTGCCGCCGGTATAATTGGCGACACTCACAACAAAAAATTTCAAGGAATTTTACTTATTAGTGGCTTCATTATAATTTTGCAGGGCAAGATGGATGCGATTATCATCTATTTATATTGAACTTTACTACTTTTGAATTCATTTTCTAATTATACATTCTTCTCCATTCTATGTTTGTATTGAACTTAACATAGTTTTCAAACAAAATTTTATGGTAAATATTAAATAGAAATATTTTGACCATTTAATTCGAAAATCTAATACTATAAATACATTGACATTTAAATTAAACCATAGTTTGCAAGAAATTGATTTGCGGTGCTTCTATTTTTATGTTGGACATAATCTAATCAAACAGTTGGTTGGACTGAATTCGCTAGATCATAAAAAATCATGTCTTTTTTTATTGATTTATCTCTTAAGTTGAACTATTGGTATATATATGTGCTCATGTTTAATTTTAGATTAAACATCTTGCAAGTACTTTACATATAGCAAATAAATATCTTGATAGAAATTACGAGGACGCAAGATTCGTCTATGTCGGTGTGAGTAGATATATATACAAAGGTCAAGAGTACATGGCATGTACAGTATAAGGTGCCTAGAAACTAGAGACTTCTGTGTGGACATAAGGTTGTATCTAAGAGTACTATTGGTATATATATGTGCTCATGTCTCATTTATTAAACACTATTTCTTATTTAACAAGGTATAGTTGCTTAACTGGAGACTTCTGTGTGGACATAAGGTTGTATTTTGGAAGGTTTTCGCTGCTCACGCACTCTTTTCTACCCGGCACATTTCATTCCGTTAAATATATATGTTGAAAGGGAATAATGATAAACAAGAAATCACAAATGCAAGTCATACAACAGAAACATAAAGGAACAATACGCCTACATAGGATTCAATTCACCAAAGGAATTATTGTGATTGGGATTTGGGATAGCGGTTTTTTATCTAGGGTTGACCAAGAACCAAATTTCAAAATAACACATTTTAATTGGTTTCAAGGTTGTTGCAAATGTTCAATATGTTGGTCATGATCAAAAGGACCATAAACGTAATTGGTCAAAATGGCTTTAAAAAAATTAAAACCTTATTTTAAATTTAATTAACCCATGATAAGGTTTTAGTTAAGTTAGTATGTTTATTAAATAAATGAACTTAAATAAGTTGGATTTTGGTATCGCTGGTAAAATAATACTATTTGGAATATTTCTGCAAAAGAAACAAAATTAAAATAATTTATAGAATTTTAAACCATGTGAATACTCAAATGGGAATTTCAATCCTAAGATAATTTTAAATTAGTTCAACAATTATTTTGGACATTAGGTATGAAAGTACACTCTCCGACACACGCGTCAAAATGCATGAGGCCGCTGAATTTTTGTGTATGAACAATACAAAAATATTCATAACTTTTTTTGTATTACCACACACATGTTCATATACTTTTTAAACCGCAAATACTAGGCACACCAATAGTTTACTGGTAGCAAAATGAGTGGCTTGTTAAATAAGAGAAATTTTCGAGAAGATGTCAACACATAAACAATTTTTTGCTGAAAAAATGTTACCTGACAGATGTCTAATTCAGCACCTCCCCTAAAATTAAGAACCGAAGCTTATAACAAATATTTGGTTATCTTTTTAGCATCATTTCACATTGCATTTTATAAAGCCTAAAGGTGTATAGGACATGTTTATCCATACTAAGCCCAACCTTGGAACAGACGATACTATTAGTTTGGATGGAATCGGTCCATCATTTCTAATAACACTTAATGGTCAGTTTCACATGTCTATTCCATACAAATTTCATTGTGTACTCAATAAATTAATATATCACATAATACATAGGGATAACTATGTTGACCGAATAAATAAATCATTTCACTAGAAAGAATTTCCATGGATTTTGTTAAGAGAACAACATGTTGATATGTGGTACAGATCCACCAAATTAGCGACTCTATGTCAATGGAAAAAAATCATGATCCTCTTTGACAACTTATTTGGATGGATTTTGTTTGGTCTTCTCTCTTTTGTTTTGTCACATTGGATGTCTTTTGGATGGTCTTGGGATGCTTTTGGCTCCTATATTGGACTACTTATCGAAACCATCAGGAAATAACAGGATTAGAAATTGTGAGCTATTATTTAAGATGGATATAAGGATATATATTAATTACCTTTGTTCCTTGTGTCCTCTAATGGATCCACGTTTCCTAAAGTTACCTCATGTTTCCAATGAATATATCATAAACCTTTTAATCTACTTTGGAGGTAAAGTTGCATCATGCTTACTATGAATACATGTTTATTTTAAATAATGAATTGACTCCTCAAAGGTGAAGGCGGACATTTTAATAGTAAACATTATTTTACATTTTTATTAATTTATGTCTTACAACTTAGGTAATGAAAAAGAATAGTGATAATATAAAGATGACGATAAGTAGAAATCAAACTACTTTATGATTTCTCTGTTTTCATTCTAATATTTATTTTATCATTTCTATATTATAATACTGTTAAATAATCAATCAAGCATTGTAATAATTAATCCTATATTTGCAAACTTTAATAATTTTTATTTGAATATGCATACGTGTGGTTTAATGATTATTTATTTGGACAGATTATCCATATTTACTTTATATTACGGTTTCCTTGTTTATATTGTGATCTATACAATATTATCATATATCCTATTCTATATCAAAATTGTGTTAAAAATATCCTTATATTAGGTAATGTAATATAAAAATTTATCTCTGCCAAACTAACTAACTAAAACCTAATTTTTATCCAAACTAAAGCATCGATCACTTCACTTGTTTTATTAAAATATTTTAAATTCCCCCATGTTTAAAGAGGCATAAATGTAATTGAACCATTTAAATATACCTAGTGAAAGTATCTAAACTACAAGATTGATAATTAATATTATGGATGTAGATGCTCTCAGACATTCCAACACCCCCACGATCAAAGGATTGTTTTGCGGACTATATTTATATGCCCCTTATAGTAGAGATTACAATTAGTCATCGTAATCAGGTCATCATGACATTACTTATCTACTTGTTATACCTCTTGTAGTAGTCTCCATGAAACATTTTCTATTTCTGTGATTCTGTAATGAATGGACGATTTTCTCAAACCCATAGGCTGCAATCATATTTAGTCTAATGTATTAGTCCACGTACTCTATCCATAAATTCTTGAAGATATGACAATATTCTTATACCATCTAAAATATATATTTAGTGAACAAAAATTTGGTGATCTGACTGAGAAAAAAAATATTATAATCATTTTTTCTTTTTTGTTCAAACACGACTTCTGAAATACCAACAAACTATCCTCTAAAAAAGAACCAGACGATATAAGATCTTGATAATGTAATCAAATATCTCACGCATAGTTAGAGGACACGTTAGAGCCGTCGCCTTGCTCTACAGACCCAGATGGTGGGCGTGGGCGTCATCAGCTGGCAGCGACCGCACCAGCCCTCAAGGCTGTGGAGGATCTAACAGGAACACTCATAGACATCAAAGAAGATCGGAATAGCAACCAATAGTCAAAATTACAAAATGCATAACATCACAGCAAGATTGAGATTTCCACAAATACATGGGATTAAATTTAACATCAAATATGTGCAGCAAGATTGAGGTTTCACTTGGCTACAATGAGCATCTTAATGTTTGTAAAAATCCAAGGAGCCTAATGACTCCAAAGCAACACACAAAATTAGGCCTCATGTAGAAGATTAGGCTTAGTCCAAAAAATTAGACATATGCTTGTCACATGTCAGTTAATCATCTGGCTAGAAAGAAAATTGTAACCTGACTACTACAAATTAACATCATGATGTTCTACTACAGTACTACCTCACAATTCAATCTTATGGCCGAGATTAACAAAAATAACCTATACTACTACACAACAATTTTGCATCAACCTACTGCAGTGACGACCAACCTAACATACCACATTCAGGCTTGGCTATTGCAAAGAGCTGAAGATGGTCTTCCCGGTGGGGAGGTGCTAGAGCGACCTGAGCACCTGCATGAGGATGTGGTCGCGGAAGTGTGGAGCGCCTCCAGGAGCAACATGAATCCTTCCGCATCACCTCCAGGGGCACCATCATGTACCACCTGCAAGATGCGAGAGTGAGATGGGGCAGAAGGGAGTAGGCTTATCTGGAATGAGTAGGGCTACTCACAGGAGGAAGACGGACGGCGGGCCGATGGAGAGCAGCGAGCGCTTGGAGGAGAAGGTGAGAAGTGCCGAGTGCTCCGTCTTGGATAGCGGGGGTGCCGTCGACAGTAGCTTCAGCTTGATGGTTCGGGAGTGGGGCCGAGAATGCGAGGCAATTCCTCACAGACCGCTCCAGGGCTGCTGGCATGGGAAGGATCCCTTCGTCGCTGTTGCCGCGTCCGGATCGGCGTGTCAGGGAGGAGCGGTGGGGTGGGTGTCGATGCGAAGGATCTGCGTTGTGGCAGAGCCTCTCTCTCCGGCGCGGTGGTGGTCGATCTGTTGCGTGAGGATCTGGGGGCGTAGGGGCTTTGTCGATCTTAATCGGGGCGATCTGAATCGGGATTGAGGGCGGTGCAATGCGGCGTGGTGGGAAAACAGGGATGGAGCGGTGGAGAGAGGGAAGGAATCGAGGGAGAGGCGGTGCTCGCTCGAGGAGAAGGGGAACGAGGCCAGGCGGAGAGAAGCTAGGGTTTGTCACGGGGCGGCGGAGAGGAGAGATGAGCTAGGGTTTATACTTTATACCAAATGCGCTTCCTATCGACCGTCGGATCGGCATCCGACATCTCCGAATGCTTCGGCCGCTGTCCAACAGGCCTAATAAGGTTGCGCTGGGCCGTTGGAGCTAGGCTAGCTGGGTCATGCCTAGCTTGTCTGCCCCTTGTGCCCTTTTTTTACTTGATTATAGAAAATAAATGCATCTCTAGTTTAAATAGTTTAAGGCAATAGACACGGTTCAAATTTTTTGAAATTTTTTGAAATTTCATGATCCTGAATTTTTTTGAAATTCCAGGAGAGGAGCGTGTTTCCGAAGAAAATTTTATTTTTATTTGAATAAAAATAGCATTTTCCATTTTCTGAGTGTCAAAAAACGGGGTTTTTTGTGAAGCACCTACCAACAATATGTTCCAAAATTGTACAAAACAAATTTATAGAGTTACTAGATCACATTTTATCTACAAAAACTCAAATTAATTCCTCTAAACATCTTTCCATCCACCTCTTTTGAAAAAGACAAATTCCTGCTGAATCAGATGAAACCGGGCCAAATTTGAACTACATGTGCCTCGTAGTTTTCTCTTTATTTTTTGAAAAAATAAGTTTTAGTTACCCAAGTACCTATTTCAACAAAGATACACCAAGAGTTCATCAATATTCAACCCCTAGGTACGAACGGTCATGTCCCCCTTTTGACTGTTTCCCGAAACCAGCTTAAAAAATTCCAGACAATTCAAACAAACTCCAAATGAAGCAAGACCTTCACGTGGTGTCATAATAAGTGATCAAGTATCCACCAAAAATAATAAACTTGGAGTACGGAAGTTATCTCGAAAAAGTGTTCACAGAAATGAGCTATCATCTACGAAGATTCATGGCTTTGGGCCAAATGACGGATGTTATGGCCACACTCATGGCATAGTTTATTGAAATATGCCTATATTCCACACAAACATGCATATTGGAACAAATAACAATGTTGACGAAGAAAGTTTTATTTTTCGCTGAATAAATACATCATTTTCCATTTCGGAGTGTCGAAAACATTTTTTTTGTTAAGCATCTACCAAAAATATGTTGCAAAATTATACCACATAAAATTATGTAGTTACTAAACCGTATTTAATCTACAAAAAGTCAAATTAATTCCTCTAAAAATATTTCCATCCAACTCTTTGGGAAAAGACAAATTTCAGCCGATTTAGTTGAAACCGGGCCAAATTTGAACTACAGGTGCCTCGTAGTTTTCTCTTTATTTCTTGAAAAAATCATTTTTAGATACCCAAGTACCTAATTCAACATAGATTCACCAAGAGTTCATCAAGATTCAACACCTAGATACAAAAGGTCATCTCCCCCGTTTTGACCGTTTTCAGAAACCGGCTTAGAAAATTCCAGAAAATTCAGAAAAACTAGAAATGATGCAAGACCTTCGTGTGGTGTTATAATAAGTGATCTAGTATCCATAAAAAATAATAAACTTGGAATATGGAAGTTATCTCGAAAAAGTGTACACATAAATGAGCCATCAGCTATGAAGATTTATGGCTTTCGGGCCAAATGACGGATGTTATGGCCACATCCATGGCATAGTTTCTTTAAATGTGCCATATTCCACAAAAATATGTATATTTGAACAAAGAACAATGTTTCCAAAGAAAGTTTTATTTTTCGTTGAATAAAAATATTATTTTCCATTTTCGGAGTGTAAAAAACGGTTTTTTTTGGTGAAGCATCTACCAAAAATATGTAGCAAAATTGCACCAAATAAAATTATAGAGTTACTAGACCACATTTTATCTACATAAACTAAAATTACTTGATCTAAAAATGTTTCCATCCACCTTTTTTGAAAAAGACAAATTTCAGCCGATTCGGTTGAAACCGGGCCAAATTTGAACTACAGGTGCCTCGTAGTTTGCTCGTGATTTTTTGCAAAAATCATTTTTAGGTACCCAAGTAACTATTTCAACATAGATTCACCAATAGTTCATCAATATTCAACACCTAGATACGAACGGTCATCTCCCCCGTTTTGACCTTTTTAGAAACCAGCTTAGAAAATTCCAGAAAATTCAGAAAAAACTCGAAATGATGCAAGACCTTCGCGTGGTAACATAATAAGTGATCTAGTATCCATAAAAAATAATAAACTTGGAATACGGAAGTTATCTCGAAAAAGTGTACACATAAATGAGCTATCATCTACGAAGATTTATGGCTTTCGGGCCAAATGACGGATGTTATGGCCAAATCCACGGCATAGTTTCTTTAAATGTGCCCATATTCATCACAAATATTAATATTGGGACAAAGAACAATGTTGCCGAAGAAAGTTTTATTTTTCGTTGAATATAAACACCATTTTCCATTTTTGGAGTGTAAAAAACGGGTTTTTTTGTGAAGCATCTACCAACAATATATTGCAAAATTGCACCAAATAAAATTATAGAGTTACTAGACCACATTTTGTCTACATAAACGCAAATTACCTCATCTAAAAATATTTTCATCCATCTCTTTTGAAAAAGACAAATTTCAGCCGATTGAGGTAAAACCGGGCCAAATTTGAACTACAGGTACCTCGTAGTGTGCTCGTGATTTTTTGCAAAATCATTTTTAGGTACCCAGTTACCTATTTCAACATAGATTCACCAAGAGTTTATCAAGATTCAACACCTAGGTAGGAACGGTCCTGCCCCCCGTTTTGACCGTTTTCAGAAACCGGCTTAGAAAATTTCAGAAAATTCAGAAAAACTCGAAATGATGCAATACCTTCGCGTGGTGTCATAATAAATGATCTAGTATCCATCAAAAATAATAAACTTGAAATACGGAAGTTATCTCGAAAAAGTGTACACATAAATGAGCTATCATCTACGAAGATTTATGGCTTTTAGGCCAAATGTCGGATGTTATGGCCACATCCATGGCATAGTTTCTTTAGACATGCCCATATCCCACACAAATATTCATATTGTAATAAAGAACAATGTTGCCGAAAAAAGTTTTATTTTTCGTTGAATAAAAACACCATTTTCCATTTCCGGAGTGTTGAAAACGGATTTTTGTGAACCATCTACCAAAAATATGTTGCAAAATTGCACCAAATAAAATTATAGAGTTACTAGACCACATTTTATCTACATAAACTCAAATTACTTCCTGTAAAAATCTTTCCATCCACCTCTTTTGAAAAAGATAAATTTCAGCCGATTCAGTTGAAACCGGGCCAAATTTGGACTACAGGTGCCTCGTAGTTTGCTCATGATTTTTTGCAAAAATCATTTTTAGGTACACAAGTACCTATTTCAACATAGATTCACAAATAGTTCGTAAAGATTCAACACCTAGGTACGAACGGTCGTCTCCCCCGTTTTGACAGTTTTAAAAAACCGGCTTAGAAAATTCCAGAAAATTCAGAAAAACTGGTAATGATGCAAGACCTTCGCGTGGTGTCATAATAAGTGATATAGTATCCATAAAAAATAATAAACTTGGAATACGGATATCTCGAAAAAGTGTACACATAAATGAGCTATCATCTACGAAGATTTGTGGCTTTCGGGCGAAATGACGGATGTTATGGCCACATCCATGGCATAGTTTATTTAAATGTGCAAATATTCCACACATAGATGCATATTGGAACAAAGAACAATGTTGCCGAACAAAGTTTTATTTTTTGTTGAATAAAAACACCATTTTCCATTTTGGAGTGTAAAAAACGGGTTTTAAGCATCTACCAAAAATATGTTGCAAAATTGCACCAAATAAAATTATAGAGTTACTACAACACATTTTATCTACATAAACTCAAATTACATCCTGTAAAAACTTTCCATCCAACTCTTTTAAAAAAGACAAATTTCAGCCGATTAAGCTGAAACCGGGCCAAATTTGAACTACAGGTGCCTCGTAGTTTGCTCGTGATTTTTTGCAAAAATTATTTTTAGGTACCCAAATACCTATTTCAACATAGATTCACCAAGAGTTCATCAAGATTCAACACCTAGGTATGAGCGGTCATGCCCCCCGTTTTGACTGTATTTCGAAATCGGCATAAAAGGTTCAAAAAATCAAAACATAGATTTTTATATTTTATTGGATAAAAACATTTTTTTAATACTATATAATGACATAGGACATTTTGGGGAAAAATTAAAATTTATTTGGCTAAAATTAGAGTTTAAAATAAAAACTTTAAAAGAAAAAATAAAAAGGGAAAAAAAAGCTAACCAAATTGGCCCAGGCTTATTCCCTGCGGGAGGCCAAGGCCCATGACCGAAAGTTAAGCTAAAAACTGTTCCGTTTGCGTATGTTGACACGAGCTAGCGGATGGCCTCTTGGTTAGGGCGAAGTGGAGCGCACCATCCCGGATGGAGGTCGCGGGTTCGAACCCTGCCTCTGCATTTCTATGCGAATTAAGCGCAGAACCCCGCTTCCATGTGTGTGCACTTCCACGTGGACCCCTGCCTACATGGCATGTAAGCAAAATTGCTAAGTTGACATGTAGACGAAATTGCTGAGTTGTGGTGGGTCCAGCTATGACACATAGGCGGTGATTTGGCAAATGAGGCACCATGACCATTTAAATTGGTCTCAGTCAGGGCAGAATAGGGAAGCAAACCCCTTTTGTTTGTATTGTGACCAACTCAGGTACAGGTATACACTCTCTCAAACAATTGACTCAACATATGTGACCAATTTTTTTACGGTCACCGACAGAAGGTCACTAGTTGACTTATTTCTTGTAGTGGCCGCCGCGTTTGCTGATTCCTCCTCGTTCAGGAGCGGGGACTTGTAGTACTTCTCGAACCTCTTCCAGCAACGAAGCGTCGTGTGCCATGTCTTGCCACAAATCTGGCACATGGGCCTGAGTCCTTGCCTCGGGTTGATGCCGCCACGAGTGTACGGCTGTCGAGGCTGCTGGTTGTTGGTGAAGCTTGGACGGCCATCGCCGCCACCACGGCCTCCACCATTCAAGTTGCCGAAGCCGCTGCTCCCTCCACGGCTACTGGAGAAGCCGCGCCCGCCCTTGGAGGCGAGATTGATGGAGGCCCCAAGCTGGGCGTCTGCGCTTCGAGCCTACCCTCCGCGAACAAGAGCTCGGCGAAGAGGTCACTGAGGGTAAGAGGAGTGCCCGAGCGTGCCGACGCAGAGATCGCGGACACGAACGGATTGTAGTCCGCGTCCAATCCTGCTAGGATCAATGAGATCAGATCATTGTCGTCGATCTTTTTGCCCGCGGCTGCCATCTCATCAGCCAGCCCCTTCATGCAGGTGAAGTAGGCAGTCGCCGTGAGTTCACCCTTCTTGAGGTTGGTGAGTTGGGCACGCAGTTGGATGACGCGGGCGCGTGACTGCGATAAATACATCTGCCCGATTGCCGCGACCTGAGCCAAAACCTCGCGAGAGAGCGAGGCCAGCAGGTACCCGAGGACCTGCTGATCCTGGGCGTTCCAGAGCGCATAGGCGGGGTTCGCCACCTTCACGGTCTTGCCGTCCGAAGTCACGTCCACCTCCTATGCCGGCGCGGGGTTGAGTTGTCGAGAAAGCCGGTGAGTTGTGCCCCGCGTATGGCCAGCAGCATCTGAGCCTTCCACACCAGGAAGTTTCCCGGGTGAGTTTCTCATTCACCGGGTGGCAAAGTGCAGAGGTGGGCGCCATGGAGGAAGATGCTTGCGACATGGTTTCTCAGATGCGATTGGAAGAGAATGGCTCTGATACCATATGATAAAACTGGTTGAAGCGTGCCCCTTGAATCTTGGGTGCTTACGTGTTAATATAGGGGCCAAACCGGCCTAGGGTTTTACAGAAAGATTACAACGAATCAACTTGGAGTACAAGCTACAACATTATGCGGTTAACCTCCTAACCAAGTATCAAGAAGGCCGAACAATCTAGAAGACATGTCACGTATTCATATGTACATACGTGACAAGTTACACATATTTCAACAGAGACAAAATGCGAGATTTTGCTGGTGCGTGAGAAACCTTAAATCAACCAGCTGCAAGGCCTCCAACATCTCCCTAATGCAACAAAAAATATTATAGTAACGGAAAGAAGAAAACCACAAACACAATCAGTAGCCTCAATTTGGTATGCAGAGGAGAGCTGGAGAACCCTCTGAGATCAGAGGCGCTGGAGGTGAACCTGACAGGGTTCTTGTAAGGACCAATTTATACTTCTTATAAAGCAAAACCACACTAATATGCATTAATTATTTTTCTATCTTAACATGCAAGCTATCCACATCATCCATCCTCTTAGCCAATCAATTGTACATGTCATCTCCCATAATATTTATTAATTACTACATGCAAACTACATATCATACATTTTTTTAACCATTCATTTTTTTCAATTTAATGATTTATGCAAACTACATATCAAACATTCTTTAAACCATCCATTTTTCAAACTAAGGGCTTTATAATACGCAACGCGCGTGGTATTTTTCTAGTGTATCTGACAACGGAGTCCTGGACCGCAAAGATGCCGTAGTGGTCCTGCTGCTCCCTCTCCTTCTCCTTGGCAGCGGCCGGCGTCATGTTAAGGGTCGCGTCGATCCTGAAGCTGCCCTGCAGGTTGCCTGACCTGGCAAGGTTGCTGGACTTCTCCATGTCCACCAGGCATTTCACGATCCTCTCCTACAGCTTGTTCTGGTGGATTTTTATTTGCTCGCCTCGCCTCGTTGCGATTGTGATCACCGGCGGCTCTTGGATGGCTTTTGGAGGCTCAACTGATCGATCAGACTCTTGTTCACAACAAGAGATAAAAACAGAGCATAAGCAGAGCACGATGCTGGTTCAAAACTGGCTCTCAATATGTATGCAGTCAGGTTGGTTACCTTGTTGTCAAGGGAGTTTCTTGGAGGGAGGGCAAAGATGCCAGAGTTCAACTTTGAGCTGACAGCTCCCGATCCTCTGTTCTGGTCTCTGGCGCTCTTTGCCGGCTTGTCGTCGGGGGCAGCGATGTGGCGTTTGAGATACTCGGCGTTCATGGCCTTGCTGATGAAGAACATGGACTTGATTTCCGTGACCACCTGATATGTGGCGTGTCGAGCGATGTCGACGTTGGCGCCGGTGCCAGCGGCATGATGCCGTTGTCAGTTGCACCTCCTCCATTGGCGCTTTTCGGGTACGCGGCGGTCAGGCCTCCTCCATTCGCAATTCCATTTCCGACCACTGGCGAGCCGACGCCGATAGTGACGCAGATGCGTGCGGCGTCGTGCCGTTCCCGGCTGTTAGCTCTTGGATCGACGCCGACGGTGGTGCCGGTGCGTACGGCGCTGTGCCGTTACCAGTCCTACCTCCTCCTCCACTTGCATTTCCATTAGTGTAGAGAGCTGGCGAGCCGTCGCGGACGCTCGCTGGTGCTACGCAGCGGCGAGGCCTCCCTCCATGGTGGTGATCTGCGACTCGAGCCACGCGATCTCCTCCTCCACGAGCAGCTTCTTGGACATGGAGGGTATGAATGCCGGGATGGTGTGCACGACTGAGCGCGCCGGGGTCCATAGAGACTCGACCAGAAAAGGGAAACGAAACCACCTGACTGAAGATAGAACCGCTACTCCCTCCGTTTCTTTTCAGTTCACGTATTGGTGCGTGAGGAAGCTGGGAGGAAAACGAGAACTGAGGAAGAGGACGGAGTTGGAAGGGAGCTGGGCTGCTATAGCATTTAGCAGTGGAGGTTGGTGCCGATTGGCTTCGGGCTCCACGTATGTAACTGCGGCGCTACCATGGTCGCTTTCAGTGAGCTTTCTATGAGTGAGTGAGTTGTTTGGTCAGGCGATGCAGATGGTCTCCAACCCTAGTCTTGTCTTGCCTTGTAATCTCTCCAAAAATGACCACCATCGATCGTGTCATACACACAACAACACCGCACCACGCCATCCTCCTGGATTGCAGAATTGGGCTTGGACTTGGAGTAGTGTGAGTGAAGGTTGAAAAAGCTAGGTCGTTTCGTGGTTCATCCATGGTGGCCGATCCAGTCGGTTGGAGTGTGACCCCTCGCCACTTTCACCACTTATTTATTGCACACTCACTGATACGTTACCTTCCTCGTACAAACAAAAAAAACAAGAGTTGGGTAAACAAATTATTGTTGAGAAATTGATAGAATGAAACTAATATTTATGATAGAGCATCCAGTTTATAAATCATACATAGACATGTGCTCCATATATAGTTTTATGTACTCGCTATGATAATTCTTGCAACATATTTTGTCCTACCATCACGATGCAGCGGGGTCAATAATGGAACTTATTGTAATTAACATTCTCCTTTTAATAAAACACGGGAGAAATGCACTCTTTTTACACATGTAATCCTCAAATTACTACCCTTACCCGTAGCATGTTCGAAACCTGTCACCTTGGCATCTCCAGTTCCAGTCAATAGTAGGTGGATACAACTTGTAGATAAGGTCTAAACAACATCATATATTCATGTGAACGTATTGGAATTGAATCTGAAATCATTTTACTAGTTCAATAGTGAAAAACATTAAGCATATCAATGTTGCAGCAAAAGTAATTCATAAATACAGTGGATGCTAGGCATCAAGGCAATCTGATCATAATGTAACAATTCGTCATGTCCCAAGTTGATCTCAATCATGGAGTGCATCTCATGAGATCATTACTGCTACGTACCCGTAGCCCATGGGGAAACTACTCACAAACCATCATGGAGGCACGACGGTCGATGAAGATGGCTCCGAGGGTCTATCCCTGTCCCGGTAGAGTGCCAGAACAGAGCCTTCTGACCCGAAAAACTGGGTTTTAATGGCAGCGGAGTTATGTCGTGTTTTTGAGGAAACCCTTGGGCACGCATCAATATCATGCCAGTGAGGATTTTATGGACGAAGATGCGACACGGGGCGGCGCCATAAGCCACCAGGTGAGTGCTGGGCGTGAAAAGGCCCCACATGCACCCTTTGGTCATCTGGTTGCTAGTGGGGCCGCCTCCTGGTCTCTTCTTGTCGCCGTCTTCATGTCTGTGAAAAACCGCCTGTCTTAAATTTTCAAGTATTTCTGCTAATTCTTGCAGAACAACTTTTTTGAAAAAAAGAAAAAAAGCAGGAACTAGCATTAGGCATCTTGTTAATAGGTCAGTCCGGTAAAATTCTCTAAAATGATATAACAATGTAGTACAAACATGTAGGAATGATTTGAAACAACCATGGAATAACCAAAAATATAGATATGTTTGAGACATATCAACATCACCAAGCTAAAAAAATTCTCATCCTCGAGTAGGTAAATGATAACAAAAATATTTTTGAAAGTTGCATGCTACCAACACAGGATTGATCAAGTAATGTAAAGCAGAAGAACTGAGATCAAATGGTCCAAGACAATTGTCTATTTTTATATTAAGCAAACAATGAATAACCGGGATGGATCAATAAGTCAAAACCTATCATGGATGATGCTTTGGAATCATGAAACCGTACAAAGTTCACTAAAGATTATATAAGTATCTAATAAAAAGTATCTATCCTTCTATTCAAGAATCGACCAATTTTTCACAACCTAGAAAATATGAAGCCAACTAATATGAACATGAATGTGATGAATCAACTATTTTGAAGTTATACACAACAAGTGAGTTGGAGATTTTGGTATTCAGACCAGAATGTTGTTGCTAAGGGAAGATATAGGGGACCGGGGGGGGGGGGGGGGGGGGGGGGGCGTAAACGGAAGTAATTCTCACATAGGTTAAAATGGTCAGTACACAAGAGGAAGTTTTTTATCGAAGCTATGAAAGGAGTATCGATTGCCACACAACGGATGCACCTAAAGTTATGGATGTATTAAAGCTATCCAATGGAACTAGTGGAGGTGCATGTAACTTTCTTGCTCAACAAGACCTAGAGCACTTTTGAGAAGGATTATCATGGGCATATAGAAGCCAAATTATATCATGAAATGATCCCCCAAATAATTATGCAATAAATGATATGAAAACTATCAACAAAGTGTAGAGTAAAGGATAGTAATGCTGCCCCCTCTCACTTCTTTTGTATTTTTGGTGTCCTCTCTTGCTCTTCTATTTTCTCTCATTTGTGCTCGTTGGGATATTTTTTTGGCGGACAACTTGGACTCTTTTATTTCCTCACTGTTAGGGGAAACACTCTATATGACAAGAATCAAAAAACTTTTAATACTCATAACTCATAATATATGATGTATAAAGCTTAATGCCTCTACGAGTGTACTCCCTCCGTCCATAAATAAGTGTACATCTAGATTTACACTTAGTCAAACTTTTTAAACTTTGACCAATTTTATACTAAATAGTGGAATCATATATTACATCAAAATGGTATATTTTAAAAGTTTATGTGAAGACAAATCTATTGATACCAATTTGATGCCATAAATGCTAATACGGTTTCCAATAAATTTAGTCAAAGATGAATAAGTTTGAACGACCAAAAAGGAAAATGTACACTTATTCCCGGACGGAGGGAGTAGCAGGATGTGCAATGATCAAGCATAACATGGAATAAATGAATAATGGCAAAGCCTAGTAAACCTTCACGTTAGCTATATAGAATCATGGAAAGCAATATAACAATGAAGAAATGAAATGAAGTCATGTAATTTAAGGTGGAAGTTGCGCGGTAATATATCTTGGAACGAATATAAAAATTCTATGATAGGTAGGTATGGTAGATGTTTTGATATGGGCTTATGTATGGAAGAACAAGATGAAGTTCTCCCACGGGGTTTGGATGTACTGAAAAACATGTATCAACACTCAATGTGAGAAAGGGCAATGAACGTCACCGACGAGGCTAGAAAATACGTATGATGGAAGTGCCAAAAAGCGTAGCTCAACATTACTAAGAATGAACTCACGTGTTAAATCCAAATCAAATAGAAGTGTCAACAATAGGAACATGATTAAAATTACTTCGAGAGGGACCTTGACAGCGACACAAGTGTCCCGTTGGCTTCCGCGGCCTTAGCGCATAACCATGGTACTACGAATTACTCTTTGACAAGAACAACTATCTAGAACAATTGCACCTTCAACAATTAATGTTATTTGTAGTACGGGACAAGCTTTAATGGCAACATTCCACTAGTGGGCCTCAACTTACATAACCAGAATGTTTAAGCACTAACTCATTTAATATCTCAAATCAATTGAAAAGTATCATATCATCCAAGTACAATGATCTTACAAGGCTATGCAAGCTTTTTTTTATCATAACACTACCACACGCAGCACTCTTCACGTTCCAACATATTAACCAAACACCAAATGAATTTATATTAAACTCTTCAAACTTATATAAGTTAATAAAGAGAATTCTAATGAAATTTATATAGAATAATCTATCAGCTCTATAACAAGATATAAACAAACAAAAACTAAGTACTCGACAAATATAAGTGATGTACGAGTTTTCTACAAAAAAAATCGGAGCGTGTCTATCTCCCAAAAAAGAATTATGGGCACAATGATTGTAGTGACCATAAAGCAAAACAAAAAAAACTGAAAGCAACGTAAATTGACGCCCCGAAAATAGCACATAATGCGTGAAGAATTAAAAATATAGTGGAAACGAAGTCAAACCTATAAACAAGGGGGTGCCTTGGCCATCCCAAGATTAAATCCTTGAGACTTATTTTATTAGGGTTCCTTGGGCATCCCCACACTTGATCGTTTGTCCCTTCTTTATCGTATTTCATGCTCCTCTAACTTGGCACTTGAAAACTTCCTTCACACAAAATATTTTACAATCTTCATTAGAGGGGCTAGTACTCAATAATACAAATTCACTTGGGTTCTCCCAGCACACAATGAAAACACTCCAAATAATATTAGATACGGTTACCAGGATTCACTTAAAGCTCCCCGACCATAAAGCACCGCAAATAGTGCCCGTAAAGAGACAAATGCGAATGAAGAAATAAATCTATTCAAACCAAAATTGTTTGTACAGATGAAATATTTCGAGGTACTTGTCGAGACATCGTAGTAGTTTTCATAGACGGGGGTGCCATGAGACTACGGTAGAGACGTGGGGTAACGGGATAGCGTAGTAACACAGAACACGGGATTTTACCCAGGTTCGGTACGTCGCGACAGTACGGCGTACCTACTCCTGCACTTCTCACTAATTGGGACTAAAGCCCGTATAACAGGGTTACAATGTGAGGGAATAGATCTAGCTACTCGGCGAGGATGAGCTTCTCGGCGAGTTGCGTAGAACTTGAACTTGTGTCTAACTTGTGCTTGAACCTGTTTAATCTATCTCCCGTCCGGCTTTATATAATAGCCGGATTAGGGCTTACAGAATAGGAAACCTAGAAGACTACGTTAACTTGTAACTTGGAAAGCAAGGAATCCGTCTTCTCCTCCAAGCCAGATCACGCGGGCCGTGATCCGGGTTCTTCTAGAATCCGGCTTCTGCGCGTCGGACTACTGGGCCGCCCAATGGACCTAAGCCCATTACCATGTAGGCCACCCTGGTAGTCCGGCTCTTTGTCTACCATCTTCTATACCCCTATTCAGTATATATCCGACAGTAGCCCCCAGGAAGGATCAAAACTCTGATTCTCCGTCTTTCGTCAAATACATTTTGTCCGGGAAATCTTGATTCAGCAGTCTTGATTCTTTCTACTTTCCTTTTAAAGGAGATGGTAACATAAAACTCGGAACCATAAAAATCCGGCTTTTCTTCTCGCGATCCTTCGCGGAAAAGGAACTTCTAACGTCAGCGCTTTAATCATGCTGACGCAGGCGACGCTTGGTTTCACGCGGGAAACCCTGCAACGTATCTCTGACAGATTCTCACGGGAAACGAGGAGATAGCCATCATTCCTCTGTCGTTATATTTCCCGTAGTTTCCGGCGAGCGACACGCGTCGAACATCCAACGGTCGAAAGAGCCGTTGGCACGTATCTAAACGGTTCTCTGGCTATAAATAGCCATCATCGTCCTCCTCCGAAACTTTCCTTACTCCCTCACTGCCTACGCCATTGCTGCGCACGCGAGCTCGAGAGCAAGTCCTTGTCCCAGGCGCACGCATCCTTCGTACGCCGAACGCAAAGCACCACCAAAAGATGGCCTCCTCGCCGTCGTCACCGACCCGCGCCGCTATCGACGAGCTCGTCAGCGATCTGGATCCACAGCCAGGCTCGCCCAAGCTCACCGGCGACATGCCGGAGAAGACTACGGCTTCCGCGGCGGGCGGAGAAAACACTTCCGCCGCCGCGGACATTGCGACATCGAGCGCCGCGACAACCCCGCCGTTCGCACCTGAAACGGCGGAGGAAAAGATCGAGCTCCTCGGCGACGAACTCGCCGCCGCGGAGGCCGCCACCGCCGCCGCCGCCGGAGCGGACGAGGAAGCGGAATCTGCAGGCAACTGGAGTGCCTGCAGTATTCCCCCGGCTCTCCTTCCAAACTTGGAAAAGGAGGGCCTGGTTCTCAAGAAGAAATGGCGGCTGCCAGAAGAAGAAACCGAACCCGCGCCACGGGATGGCGAAAGGGTACTCCTTTCTTCCCACCTTTTGCGAGGTATGGGGCTTCCGCCATCTTCCTTCTTCCTCCAGGTTCTCTCTCATTACAACATCCAGCCCCACAATCTTCCCCCCAATTCCATTCTATACATGGCCGGCTTTCAGGCCTTGTTCGAAGGCTACTTAGGGCTAGAACCTAGGTTAGATTTCTGGATGTACTGCTTTGGAGTTAAGCGAAACTCTTCGGAGGGCGCACTCCCAACTTGCGGAACTATATCCTTCACTCTTCGGAGATTCCGAGAGGATTGGTTCCCCAAGATAAAAACTTCAGAATCCGTCAAATTTTGGACGGGTTCTTTCTTTTATCATCCCGACGTGCCTTTTCCTAAAAAAGCCGTCGGGGTTCCACCTTTTGTGAATTCCGCCGCCGTTCCCCAGGATAACTGGGGAACAGAAGCCGTCCAAGTTCTGCCGCCAGATCTACTAAAGATCAAGCGGCGCATCGCCAAGCTCACCTCCATGGATCCGCCTCTAACTGGCATGGACACGGTTCTATGCTGGCTGATTAGGCGGATCCAGCCACTAGCCAACCACAGCGGCCGTCTCCTGTGCGATTACACGGGAGTCAAGGATCCCATGCGGACATCCGCCAAAGAGTGGCCCGCAAAGGAACTTAGGCGGCGCATCAAGCAGTTGGTCGCATCGCGCGACCAATACACAGAGAGTCGGCCAATGTACACGGCCAAAAATCCGGTTCCCAAGGTAATTTTTCAGTCATTTGGGTACAGTTCTATTTTTTCTCGGATTTCCTGGCTTCTGATTTTGGTCTTGCTTGTCCGACAGTTCGCGGATCTTTCAGATTCGGACTTGGTATCCGAGGCTGAGCTGGACGCGCTGCGCACCGCCGCTACCGGTGGACGCAAGCGCAAGAAGATAACTTCCTCGGAAGAAATTATCGATCTTGACGGAATCCCCGTCGCCACCTCCAGGTTATTTCTTCTGGAATTTTCTTTCATGGGAACTTTTTTCATCCATCTTCGGTGTTTCAACTTTTTCCGGATTTTATGTTTTTAGTCTGCAGCCTTCCACCCTGAAACCGAAGAAGCTGAAGAAACACAAGGTTTCTTCCAGCCGAGGCAGCCAACCTTCTCCCGCCGTCGCCCCGGACACGCCATGCACAATGGCGGAAGAGCCTACTGCAGCCCCCACCACCAAGCCCCCAGAGCCCAGCCAGCCCGTTGTGTCCGACACGGACACGAGGGAAAGGGCGGCTCCAGAGGTGGGAAAATTACCTCGGACTTTCGACGAGGAAATTCCCACCTTTGACAAGGATTTCAAAGCTATCAATGACGGCTTGGACGCAGCCGGGAATCTCTTCGCGGAATACGCGAAAGAGTTCAAAGAAAACTTGGCAGGTTTGCAGCGCATGAGCCAGGTATATAACTCTAGCCCCCAAGCATTAATCAAAATGCGTGCTTTTTGCTTTGATGTTTTTTTTTTGTACTCATTCTTCTCCTTGCTATGTTTCAGCAAACCTCCGAAGCTATCAACAGGGAAGTTTTCAAGAAACTTACCATCAAGAATAAAGAAGTTAGAAGTCTTCTTTCTATTCTTGAGGAAAGGGAGGCAGAGCTGGAATCATCTAAGCTCGCACTGTCGGAAACACAAGGTAAGCATTTTCCTTCTGAAATTTCCGATTCAAACATTTGTCTAAGGTTTTACCAAAAAGTTGATCAACTCGGATTTTCCCTTGCTTTTCAGCTGCATTGGCTCAGGCTAAGCAAGCAGCTGAAGATTCTGGCAATGCCGAATATCTCCGGAAGGAGAATGTTGAGCTTCACAAGAACCTTGTGAAGGCACAACAAGACCTGGAAGCCAGTAATCTGGCACTTGGAGTTGCTAATTCCAAGGCTTCCGAACAGGCGGAGAAGGACAAATCCACCATTCAGGATTTGACCGACGCTCTGAACCTTCGCCTGGAGGAAGTTTCCGAGATCGACAAGCTCATCGGTAAATCTCTTACTCATTTGTCATCTTTCCATGTTTTACTTGCTCTGTTTTCCCGTCTAACCTTTTTAGGTATTTTATTGGAAAAAACAGGCGATACCCCAGATGGCACTCGGATTGCAGGCATCCGAGCTTTCGGGGAGACATGAATTTGATCAAGACTGCTGCAACGCAGATTGTAGACAAGTTTCTTCCCGAAAAATCTGGGGAGTGCTCGGAAGTTGAAAAACTTCCGGGTGCCATCATGGAGGTGGCGGAGTCTAAGGAATCTCTCCTTCGCTCCGCTGCACGGGGTGGTGCGCGCATGGCTCTTGGCCTCATGCGCATGCACTACCCTAGTGCTAAATCCTGGCGCGTGGCGTCCGGTGTCCCTCAAGGATACACGGATATGCAGCGAAACACCATCTTTGGTGAAGTCAAGGGTCACGCCACCCAGATTGCCTCCATGGTAAATATCTCCGTCAACTATCCAGAAGCGGAGATTCCTCCAATCCCCGAAGACGAAAGCAGCGCGGAGGAGTCAGATGCTTGAAGGGTTACCTGGAACTTGGATAGAAAAAATAGACAATAGGAGCATTACTGTTCTTTTAATGTAATCCAAAATGTAATGCTTCTTTTGTATGAATGAAACTTCCGTCTGTTGCAGTTTTAAATTATGAAATTCTTTGCAAGTTTTTTGGGTTTATCATTCCTTTATCTTCTAAGTTCTCTGGTGTGTATGTTTTAACTGTCCTTAGAGTTTGAAATGGCTCAAATAGCAATATGAATCTTCACGCCGAGTAACTGGGGACGAACCAAGCAGTTTTAAAACTCGGAAACATGGATCATGCTAAAGGCATTTTTACTAACTAGTTCCAGAAACCCAACACACACACAATCAGATAAGACTTAGAGAAAACAAGGAAAGTTTTAAGTGAAACTTGGGCACGCATGCAATTCAAGTTTCCCTTAGCCGTTAACAGGCTCAAAAATCATTCAGTTTTGTAACACCGAGTACGCAAGCACAATTCGGGTTAACGTTGAGCAATTTGTAAGATCATTGGGAAATAGATGAGGCGGAAACACTTTACACTTATAAAGAATATGGATGACAGCATTCCGACAACTTTATTTCATGATCTCAAAAGATGTTTACATAGAATTGAACTAAGTACGGAAAGGTACATAACTTTCTAGACGTTCCCAGGCTTCCGCAATCCACTTGACTTTGTCGAATTTTTTCAGCAGCTTGTAGAGTGGTAAGGTTTTAGCCCCCAGCCAACTGATAGATCTGCTGACGGCTGCAGCGGAACCCGTCAATCTTTGGACATCTTTTACACATGTAGGTTTTGAGATGTTCCAGATTGCCTTGATCTTTTCCGGGTTAACTTCTATTCCTCTATGGGAAACAATGAAACCCAGAAGTTTTCCTGAGGGAACCCCGAATACGCACTTAGAAGGATTCAACTTCATCTTGTAAGTGCGCAAGTTTTCGAAAGTTTCTTGCAAATCCTCAAGGAGTGTATCTTTTTGCTTGGTTACGACGGCAATATCGTCCACGTAAACATGAACGTTTCTGCCAATTTGACTATGCAAACAGCGTTGCATGCAACGCTGGTAGGTTGCACCTGCGTTCTTCAGGCCAAAAGGCATGGTTATGTAATAGCACGTCCCATACGGGGTTATAAAAGAAGTCTTGATTTGATCTTCCTTTTTCATGCGTATTTGGTGGTACCCGGAGTATGCATCCAAAAAGCATAAAAGCTCGGAGCCTGCAGTGGCATCTATTATTTGATCGATTCGCGGCAATACGAACCTGTCTTTCGGACACAACTTGTTCAATCCTGTGTAATCTATACACATTCTAAGAGCAGTGGTGTCTTTCTTCGGCACTAATACCGGATTTGCGGACCAATCAGTATGGATTACTTCCTTGATGAAATCCGCTGCTAAAAGCCGGATAATTTCCTTGCCAATAGCCTTCCGTCTTCTTCCGTCAAATCGACGGAGACCTTGTTTGACGGGTTTTGATCCGGGAATAACCTTGAGTTGGTGCTCAGCAAGTTCCCTGGGTACGCCTAGCATGTCAGCTGGACACCAGGCAAAAATATCCCAGTTCTCACGGAGAAACTTGATGAGCTCGCCTTCCTATTTGTCAGTCATCCCAGTCCCTACGACGACGAATTTTGTCGGGTCTTTGGGATCTAGGATTACCTGTCTTGTATTCTCGGACGCCTTGAAGCTATCTGTTGGCTTCCGAGTTTCTTTTCCTGCCGGCATTTCTTTCGGCGATACCTCCTTGGCTAATTCCTTCAGTTCCTCCTTCGCTATAACTCTCTGAGCGCAAAGGGCGTTTTCTTTTTCCAACTCGTTTGCCAGCTTGAAATCACCGGCAATGGTGATTACTCCTCCTTTGGGTCCTGGCATCTTCAGCTTGTTGTAGATATAGCAAGATCTTGCCATAAATTTGGCGAAAGCCGGACGTCCGAGTATTGCGTGATACACGCTTTCGAACGGCACTACTTCGAAGGATACTTTTTCCTGCCGGAAGTGATCTTTATCTCCGAAGGTGACATCTAGGGAAATTTATCCTAGGGATCGTGCTTGCCTGCCAGGAACAATGCCATGGAAGCGTATATTGCTGTAGTTGAGCTGGGACTCGGAGATCTTCAAGTGCTTCAGTGTATCCAGATACATTATATTGATGCTGGATCCTCCATCCATCAGCACTCTTCTTAGCCTAGTGTTTTGAACAATAGGGCTTACAACAAGAGCTTGTGTGCCGGGTTCAGGGATATTTCCGGGATGATCAGACTGATCCCAGATTATCGGTGTGTTGGAGTACTTCAAGAATTTCGGGGTCGCAGGAACAACTGCGTTTATCTCCCGAAGTGTTCTTTTGGCCACCTTTGCTGACAGGGTTGCTAAGAAGGTTAGCATTGCTTCTCCGTCAACTCTCGGAAATTTGGGTTCGCCTTTTCGCTGTTGTTCCTGGATTTTGTCATCAGTGTCCGATTCACTGTCTTCTTTTTCAGCTTCTGGCTTTTGTTTGGCAGGTTTCCTTTTGGAACCCTTCCCCTTATTTCCGGATCCTGCATTGCCCTTCATATGCTTGTTTAGCCGGCATTGCGCGTTTGTGTGGGTTGGTTTCCCAAATTGCGAGTGGTGGACGCAGGGTTCCGACTTAATTCTCTCCCATTCTTCGGGAGTGTAATTGATTGGATCTGGACTGCGGCCTTTCCACTTGTTCACCTTTTCTCCTCCAAAGGCTATGTTGACCTCCTTGGGCTTTGTTGTTGACTCCGGAGTTCCTTTTTTGTCAGAACGAGGGGTTTTCTTGGCGAGTATTAGTGACTCAATATTGCCTCCTCTTGCTCTGATATCATCTTCGGCTGCAGCATGCTCATTAGCGGTTGTAAGCATAGAACCGAGATCTTTGTGTTGTTTAGAACCAACCATGAACGGTACGAGTCCGGGTTTTAGGCCATTGACGAAAGCATGCATTGCTTGCACGTCAGTTACTCCAGAGCAACTATTCTTCATTGCAGTCCATCTGGAGATGAAATCCACGTATGGTTCGTCCTCAAATTGGGTGCAACGGTTCAGCTGGTTGATGCTATTTGGGCGTTTGTATGTTCCCCGAAAATGCTGAGTGAATACTCTCGCCATATCATCCCAACTGTCGACAGTTCTTGATGGTAAACCATTGATCCAATCTCTGGCTCCGTCTAGCAACATTAGGGGAAGAAACTTGACAGCTTCCAGGTCTGTCCCATTGTTGATTTGGACGGCTGTATAATAATCTGAGAGCCAGGTATCCGGGTTTGTACTGCCGGTATACTTTTGGTAGGTTGGACCAACTTTGGCGAAGCCAGAGTGCAGGGTTATCCTTCGGATCCTGTCAGTAAAACACTTAGGACCAAAGTATAGATCATCCTTTTCTGCTCTATCAATGTGTGCAGAATATCTTCCGGCTGAATGGACAGAAGGGGATCTACTCCTCTCTTTTCCATTGTTGCGCGGATGCGCTTTTCCGGGGTTGTTTCTATCTCTTCCGTTGTCACGTCCTTTAGGCGGAGTTCTGCTTCTATGCCTTTCCTTATCCTTAGGAGGTGTCCGGGATCTTTCACGTCTGTGAGGTATATCATATCTTCCAGCTTTTTCAGCTGGGTTTCTCGGAGGTGGCATTATTTTGCCGTCATTCCGGTGTTTGTCTTCCCGATCGTGTGGTTTATATCCATCTTTCGGGAGATGAGGTCCGATTCTAGACGTTGCGTCCCGGTTGTCTGGGTTTTTCCTGTCTTTTCTCGGATCCTCTTTTTTATCCGAATCTCCGGGTTCTTCCGGTCCAGGTGCTCCAGCAGCGCAAGTGGCTGTTTTGCAGAGAGCGGAATTATCATGCAGCCTCCCTGATCGTTCTTGGCCTTGTTGCTGCTGCTGTAATGCTTTTTCTAAGAAAGCATATACCCCTTGGAGTTTTTCCCCGTTGGAGTACAGGTCGTTGTTTAGGATGGCGAACGCTGCTTCCGCGTTTTCCGCTGCGGTTTTGTATATTGGTTCGCCCTTGGCATCCTTGCCGTTTAACTGCTTTTGCCAAGATGGGTTATAAAACCTTTCTTTTGGCGGCAGTTCTTCCGGTTTTGCGATTCCGAGTAACCTAGTAGGTTTTAACGCGGATCTATGCTTTCTCTCGTACTCCTCTATTTCTTCCTTCATGACTTTGATGTCATTATGGGTTTGTTGGAGATGTTGTTGAGATCTAAGCAGGTGTTGCTGTTGCCGTTGGAAAGCTTGTCTCCTGGCTTCCAGCATCTCAGGGGGTTCATCTGGTCCCACTGGTGTTTGTAATAGCTCTTGCTCTTCCTGTTCCGTCATTGGCGGAGCAGTGATTTCCTTAGATTTCTTTTCCGCTGGCTTTGTGCCGCTAACATCTCCAACTTCCAGGTTTTCATCAGCGAGATCGGCTGATTTTTTCTTCCGGAGTTTGTATTGGAGTTTTTTAGAAGCACGGTGCTTTTTCTTGGAAGAGGGAGGTTTCTTGACAGGCTCATCTTCTGTCATCTCCTTAACATTGGGGAATATCGGAGAAGTTTCTCCGTCTTCTCTCTCTTCCATAGGCGGAGGGGTTTTAGGGCTTTCCTGGCTGTCGGCACCCGTTGTATCAGCTGGTTTTGCCATTAGCACTTCATGGAATCCCTCTTGAAAGGACTTAACCTTTCTTACGAAGGCATCCTCGTCTTCGTCTTCGGAGTCGAAGTTATCCGATCCGGTTTCCGACTCCAACCTCGCCTCAATGGCGGCAAGCACGGACTCTGCTTCCGAGTTCATCGTCTGGTTGACGGATGTCGGATCTTCCGTCTCTGTGACGGGTATTTGTTCTTCCGTCTCAATGACGGGTATGTTGTTATCTGCTTCTTGCACGGGATTTCCGTCATCCGTGTTTTCAGCGATTTCGGATTGCACCATGCCGATAAAGTGTGTATCACTGTTTTGTCGGCGATCTGAGCAGAATCCGGGATCATAGTCGTCTTCGACTGGGTATAGGGCGGGTGGGATAAATTTGCTTCCACCGCAAAACCCCATTGCTTCTGCAGTTAGTCCGATAAAGATGTTAGCAGATCCAATCGGTAACACGCAGGCACTTACCAGGTGGCTTTGCGCCGGTATGTAGGATCCGTTGTCGAGGAAGCGCCCAATGTCGTCGTCGAATTCCAAGCTTCCGACAGTGATCGATCTTCCAATTCCGCCGAGTATCCCAGATCGGAACTTCACGCCTGACGTCGTTTGCCCCACGGTGGGCGCCAACTGTCGAGACATCGTAGTAGTTTTCATAGACGGGGGTGCCATGAGACTACGGTAGAGACGTGGGGTAACGGGATAGCGTAGTAACACAGAACACGGGATTTTACCCAGGTTCGGTACGTCGCGACTGTACGGCGTACCTACTCCTGCACTTCTCACTAATTGGGACTAAAGCCCGTATAACAGGGTTACAATGTGAGGGAATAGATCTAGCTACTCGGCGAGGATGAGCTTCTCGGCGAGTTGCGTAGAACTTGAACTTGTGTCTAACTTGTGCTTGAACCTGTTTAATCTATCTCCCGTCCGGCTTTATATAATAGCCGGATTAGGGCTTACAGAATAGGAAACCTAGAAGACTACGTTAACTTGTAACTTGGAAAGCAAGGAATCCGTCTTCTCCTCCAAGCCAGATCACGCGGGCCGTGATCCGGGTTCTTCTAGAATCCGGCTTCTGCGCGTCGGACTACTGGGCCGCCCAATGGACCTAAGCCCATTACCATGTAGGCCACCCTGGTAGTCCGGCTCTTTGTCTACCATCTTCTATACCCCTATTCAGTATATATCCGACAGTACTTACGTACGTAAAATTAGGAAGCTCGAAACCGGTGAAAGATAGATCAGATTATAAGTATTTCTATAAGATGTGAAATATACATTTTTTATATTTTATCAAACTTTTTTGATTTTACAAACAAATTGCACTGAGGCACATGGAATCTATCTCTTGACGGCAAGACCAAACGTTGCACTTTCAATCAAATAGATCCTAATCTTGGAAGATTATTTGTGAGGTATAGTGGTTGGAAATATTTTTATTTGAGTATCTTTCATGATAATATTTCCTTTTTTTCATAGGCATAAACACAAGTTTTCAAGGTCGAAACCTACATCATCAATGTTCAACTCTTAAACTTTGTATTTTTGAAAAAGTCTTAGATAACAAGCACAACCATTTTTTTAATAAATCGTGTTACATATCCAAAGCAAGATATATAAAAACATGAAAATGAAAGGAAACAACACCAAAACTTAAAGCAAAACAAAATGGGTTGCCACCCATAAGTGCTTTCCTTTGACGTCTTTTAGCTTGATATAATAATTTTAAGGATGCTTAGAGAAGAAATAAGAACTGAAAAACATAGAGCATCAAGAAGTAAATATGAAACACATTTAAGTCTAACACACTTCCTATGCATAGAAATCTTATGATAAGTAAATAAATGAAGCATAAAGTAGCAAGCATAGCAATGTAAAACAAGAAAATGTTCAAAAATTTCAACATAAATAGATATGGCTTAGTAATGTAAATATTTCTTTTACTAGGTTTCTGTCTCTCATAGTAATTTTCAGTGGCATCATGAAAAAAATAAAAATATAACTATCGCATAAAGTATGTGTTTCATGCTTTTAGTGATCATAACTAGATTACTGCACGCAACACTGGTTGATGGTTTTTTGCGGCATACATTAGTTGTAAATATGTTGGCTTCCACTCTTGAGGCTTCACAAGGAAGGAAAAGGGTTGTCGTTACCCGTAGGTAGGCGATAAGACGGTTGTCCGAGCATGAGTGTGGCAAAGAGTTTGGCATGTCCTCGCCACACCAATCGTCTTCGTTTGACCCCACTTTCATGTCCTCGCATAGATTACACAGAACTTCCTCCACGTCGTTCCTACCCTCCTCCTTCTTCCTGCCCATGCCTGAAACATCTGCACATATGCGTGCAAAAAATCTATATGGATGGAGATTCAGCACACCCATGGCTGTCAGGAGAGCTTTGGTTTGTGATATATCGACATCCATCAATCCGTATTTCCAAGATTGACAACACATGTAGGTATTTAATAGCTTTTATTTTCTTACTTGCCCATTCAAATGGCCCCTGAACACATAGATCAACATGTTCATTGTGCAAAAGATTTTATACTAAGTATTTATACTTTTTATGTCTCAACTTGTCGATAAGACCTTTTATTTTCTCGTATTGAACAACACAAACGACAATATTTTTTGGTCACATCGAAAGTCAAAGTCATAATATATGCAACTCAACCATGTAGTATTATTATACACATGAACCACACACTAGAAATCTATCTTTGGTTTTTTCTATTATTCACTGGTCAAATGTTGTTTAACACTAATTAAGAAACATAAAAGTTTATAAAAAAATAATCTTTACTTTAGGTATAAAATGCATGTCACCGAAGGATATGCAATCTGTATAAACATGTTAATTTATATCTAATATTTTTAATATCGACAAAGGATTCGAAATGTACGAGTCTACTAGATATCCCGATGAAACTTTGTGACGATTGGGTAGCTTGGTTGTACTACTAGAAATTCTAAAGAATACTAGTTGGAAGAATCTGTTTATGCTTTAACCTACCACATACCTTCACAAGTTGGCATTACACATTTCAGGGTACTTCGTGGCCAACTCACCCAATTACATCTTTCTGAATGATGCCCAGAACAGCCTAGAACCTCGTCTAAGTTTATTTCATTTTCCATTGCCGACTTTATTAGATTTACACACGATGCTTTCTGCATTGCCCATTCCATCGAAACTATTAGGCATTTCGCGAGATTGTTAGAAACTGACCATTATACCCAAAAACCATGGATGTTAAAACATGCTACATTACATGTTGAGGCGTACAGCTATATCTAACTACAATTGATCATGTCCGTTTGTTTTCTTTCCAACGACCTGGATCAAACCATCAATTAGCACCCCCCCCCCCCCCCCCCAAAAAAAAACCATGTTGGGTTAGATGGTTTAAACGGCAAGTTCAAGAGAAAGTGCTACGTACCAAAAACTTCCAAACTAGTTCTACGCTGAGAAAAAAAGGGAATCACAGTATCACACATTATGGCTCTGCCTGAGGAGCAGCACAATGCCTCTTCATCCATGGTTTCATGTTCCGTGGTTTTTTGTCAACAAAATTTTAGACTGAAAGATAATGTATAACCATGAAAGCACATTACCAGCTGGGCCTGCCTTGGCACGGTTGACTTCATCTGTACCAATGTTGTTTGTACCTAACGTTGAGAATGGCTCACTGCATGTGTACGGTTTTTTTGTGTAGCATAAGTTAGATGACACGTACGCGGGACGTGTCGACCTTTAGTTTCCCATGAATTAGGAACCGATTTTCTTTGTTGCGGCGAGTCTAATATTAGAACGGTGCTTTTTTTTCCCTTAAGGCCCCGCTTGGAAACCGTGTCCAATTTTCCACCCGGAATAATCGGAAGCGTAATTTACTAGTGCACATCGAAACCGGTGGTAAAAAAAGGGACCTCCTATGGTCCGTGGTGTTTCCGGCCGGAAACGGACCGAAACTGGGCCGCTTAGGAAAACAAAACAGCGATCCAAGTGCTAAAATTGGTTACGGTCCGAAAAGTCTCCTTCCGTGAAATCCGTGGGTTTTAGGCTGAAACACGGCATTCCAAGCGTGCCCTAAGGACGCAACTGTACTTCCGTAATTCCGTGCAAAAGCTTGATATCAGCGTGGATCTTCACACCTACAAGCCTATCAGTTAAGTGCTCAAATTTTTACAAACGTAAAACGTTCGTACTATTTGGAGATGTACGTGTAAATGTATTTGAGATAAATGGATATGTCCAATAAATTAGCATTTTGCTATCGTTGGTTCCTCCAGCCTGTCGTACTTAATTATGAAACATATAGCCGTATTTAACTAGCTAATGCAAGAAAAAAGCACATGAAGAAACATATGGGGGCGAATATATGATGATGCAGCTGGTGATATCTTGAACAACTTTCGATATTTTGTTACATAGACGGAGAAATATTTTTACTTTCGAAATTTTGTTTGCAACAAAATTTTGCTACATTAAAAGGTTCAAACCTGCACAGCGTTCTTTTTTGCTACACTTAGCAAGCATTTATATTTCTAAAAAATTCTCTATACACCAAAATATATTGTTACTATCTAACCAGACTCCAGTACCTCAGTACGAGACTCCACGTCATTAGAAGTACCCAAAAAGTTAGGAGACACAGACCCTGGGGAGATGACTCCTTGCGAATTTTCTCCACAATCGCAATTCCCCGGGGAATTTTGGACTAGGATTATACGATGTTATCATCATCGCAATGTATGGGATATAACATCAGCGGCCACTGTTTTACCATTTTTTGCTGCACCGGAGGATTGGTTGGAATCCACCTCCAAACTGGTTACCTATGAGCCATATAAGCCAGTCGACCCCGTAGAACATTCCAAGCCCTTCACATTTTCACAGGGTCATCGTCCGCATCATCTTCCACACGCTTCTCCAAAACCTTGGAGTTTAACACACAAAGAAGAATAAACACAATACAACGACTCCTGAGAGTGACAAGAACAACATCCAGCATAGTCCCAATGAGACAAGCAACAACCCAAATACCAATAAATTGTCGCACAGTGTATGGAACCTCATAAACATGGACCCAAACCTGTGCAACCTCCTTTGTGGGGGGAAATATCATGCATCTTCCAAACCAAGATAGCAGCCCGGGCCTGGTGTGAAGGAATACCCATCAACTTTTTGAAGATCCTCCGAGGAAGGGAACCCAATCAAGAAAGCACCATCGTCATGTGGTAACGCCTCCAAGATCCACGAAGAACTTAAAGCACACATCATGAACATCAAACTCTGGATGGCCTCCACCCGTACAGTATTACCAATTACCAATAATTTTAACCGGAGATGTTTGGTAACTCACTGGTGCCATACGAGCCTTATAAACACTATCAAACAACTGCATAGAAAAAGTGAGGCAAGAAGGCTGCACGGAAGAAGGCCGACGTGCCTACGCCAGCACTAGCTGCAGACTCGCCCGCCTCGTCGCCCGCCTCGTAGCCTTCTCTCGTGGAAACACCGGATCCTAGAAGCGACGATTGAGTTAGCCCACCACCCAGAGCAGCCGATCAATCTTGTTGATGGTGATAAACCGGATGAGGCACTTTTCTATTCTTCTTTGTAATAATGCATGGTGATCCATAGATGTCACCCCCTAGATCTAAACTTTTCTTCCTCACGCCGTTCTTTTGCTGAGATAATCTTATCTTTTCTTTTCCTAAAATAATATGACTATACAACCTCCCTTGTAACAGTTGCATGACATCGGAGGTTTCAAATAAGGGCATTTGTTTTCGATCGTCTTCGTCCTTTGTTGGCGCATTCCATTCTTCAGTACTTATTGGGATCATGTTCCTAACAATAACTCCACATTGGCTTGTAAACTTAGTTGTTGTCTTGATGGGCCAAGCAGGTTCGCCGGATCGATAGACTTGCTCGATTCGCAGATGCACTTTCGAGCTCATCTCTATAGCCAGGCCTCGTTTCGACCTCTTGCTAGACGATGTCGATGCAGCCTTCACTAAGACTTTTTCATCACTGGTTTTCTCCGGTTCCGCATATGTTCCTTGCAATTGCTGTTCTTCCTCCATTCCCTGACCTGATTCATTCAGGTACTGCGAGCCGTCGTCTTGATCACCTCCATCGTCATTGGGTCCACCGGGGAGTGTACTTTCTTCTATTATCGCAAACACCTGTTCTTCACCCTCTCTGTCGTCCATAGCTCAACTAATACAAATGGAAGATAAAATACTTTAGTAAGTTTTAAATTCTCTTGAAAAAATAATATTCCACTAAACAATCATCACAACAGTACAATTTAGTAAGGAGTATGACTAGCAAATCAGATCGAGTCTTTCCGAGTAAAGTTGCGACTCGAACGTGACATAACAGATATAGACTCCCAGATTATCCATATCATGTGTGAAAACATTGCAGATCTGTCCCTCTTCTTCTTGATTGGTGGTATTCAGACGCCATCCAAGGAAGAAGAAGTGGAAGAGATCTGCAATATTTTCACACATGACATGGATAATCTGGAATGCTGTTATGCCCTGTTCGAGACACAAGTTTACTAGGAAAGAGTGGATCTGATCTGCTAGTCATACTCCTGCCTAGGCCTATAGTAATCTGACTGATAGTGTTCGTCTCGGTTCCCTTCGGTTCCCTCTCGGTTCCCTCTCGGTCCGCTCTCGGTTCCTAAACTTTG
The DNA here is from genome assembly GCA_028641055.1 of Alopecurus myosuroides. Classification (NCBI taxonomy): domain Eukaryota; kingdom Viridiplantae; phylum Streptophyta; class Magnoliopsida; order Poales; family Poaceae; genus Alopecurus; species Alopecurus myosuroides. The sequence continues at coordinate 17,672,583 of CM054057.1, forward strand.
TGCTTGTTACGACGTAGTACACGTGATGGTGATGCGGGGGAAGGAAGGGTTTCTAGACTTCTTTGAAAGTAAACAAAATCATACATGTAATATAGTGAGATCCGAAAAAAATTGGACCTTTTGTGCACCTCCATAACGGCGACATCTTCATAACCCCGGACGGGATTTCTGAGGAATGTCACCATTACGGATATGCACCAAAGGGTTCAACTTCGTTCGGATCTCACCAACCATATAATATTACATATGGGACGTTATTTAGTTCCAAAAAAGTTCAGAAACCCTCGCATTCGTTACTTTCCCCGGATCACCACCGCCTGTAGTACCTCTTAACATGACCATTTTATATACACAATATTTCTAGACCAATTCCAGGGACTTCTAGACGGCATCGAAGCTTCACTAGCTGTATGTTTTTAGGTTCTAATTTTGCCAAAATATTATTATGTTTCTATTTGTACAAAGTGGTTACATTTTGGCTCTACTTCTGCTAATAACTAAGTTCCCTAATAGCTAATTTCCCTAATATATAGCTAATTTCCCTAAAAAATACTATCTAAAATAGCTAATGGTACTAAAATGCTAATGTACTAAAATGGTACTTATAGCTAATGCCCTAATAGCTAAAAAAAGTTAGTGCTTAAGAAAAATGTTAACACTAATGCCCTAATAGCTAAATGTGTTAACACTAAAAATGTCCTAATAGCTAAATTACATGTCCTAATAGCTAATGTTAACACTAAAAATTCCCTAATAGCTAAACATGTTAACACTAAAAATATTCTAATACCTAATGTTAATTAACACACTAATGTCCTAATAACTAAAACAAAAAAATTAAAGTACCTGCGTTGAGCAGTACGGCGAGCAGTACCTCGAGGGCGCGGACGCGAGTCGAACGGCGAGCAAGATGGCGACGAGGATCCCGACGGCGAGCTAGGCGCGGGCTCGGGGACGAGGGGAAGGGCGCGGTGGCGAGCTAGGCGGCGAGCTTCGAACGGCGCGGGGCGGTGGATGCTCTCCAGCGGCGCGGCGCGGGATTCCGGCAGTCTGACGGCGCCGTGGGGATTTCTGCGTCGGGGGACTTAGGCGTTTCTGCGTCGTTTGAGGGTTTGCCCCGGGCGGAGCAACCGCCCGGGGTTATATAGTGGGAGGCCTTGTGCCCCGGTTGATAACACCAACCGGGGCAAAATTTAGTCTTTTGCCCCGGTTCGTGTTACCAACCGGGGCAAAAGGGGGGAGGTGGGCCCTCGCTTGCCCGCCCACATCCCCCCTTTTGCCCCGGTTGGTAACACGAACCGGGGCAAAAGGCCCAAATTTTCATTTTTTGGTGTCCTACCACCCATTTTTTTCCCAGCCCCGTTTAAAGATATTTTCAAAATGTTTTTTCAAATACATTTCTAATGATTTCGTATTAGTAGAAAATTTCAATAATGAAATGTGTTAAAAATTGGACCAAGATTTCACACACATTTTCTGTTTAAAAAATTAATTATTCCAACTATTTAAACTAGTAACACTTTTTGAAATTTCAAACAATTTTAAAAACCTAGTTTATGAATTATTTTGAATTTGAAGCAACTTTCCATATGAAAAAGTGTTTAAAATTGCTCAAACATTTCAAATACATTTTCTGATTTGAAAATAATTATTCTAACTATTTAAACTAGTAACAATTTTTGAAATTTAAAAACATTTTTATAAACCTAGTTTACGAATGGTTTTGAATTTGCAGAAACTTTCAATATGAAGAATGTTTAAAATTGCGCAAATATTTCAAATATATTTTCTGTTTTGAAAAATAATTATTATAACTATGAAAAGTGAGGCGCGGGAGTCCTGCCACTCCTCTCCACGTGCGCACTCCTCTCCACGCGCGCACTCCTCTCCACGCACCGTCGCGCCGCCACCATGCCTCCGAGGAGTAACAACACCACCGGCTTCCGCGGCGTCCGAGAACGACAAAACGGAATGTTCACCGCGCATATCCGCTACGGGGACGACCGCATCCCCCTCGGCTCCTTTGCGACGGCGGTGGAGGCCGCCCGCGCCTCGGACGCGGCGGCCTGGCGTCTCAACCGCCCGTGGTCACTGATGAATTTCAACGACTGCCACACCCTCTAGAAAGCGGAGCCCAGGGCGCCGACGCCGTAGATCGTCACTTTCGCCGACCACCGCCACCTCCGCCATCGCTCGTTTCAGGGCCGAGTCGACACCAGGGAAGACCGTGCCGTCCGCGAGTATTACCGGAACAATCCGGGGGAGGAGAGCGCCGACGAGGAGCTCTGGCAGACCCGCGCGGCTGAGCGGGCGGAGCGCCGCCTCGAACGTCACCTCGCGTTAGATGCCGCTCGGGAGGCGAGGACGGAGGCGCAGCAAGATCTCCGTCGGGCCGACCACGCCGGCGAAGTCTGGGCCTCCGATGATCCGAGGTGGGGCCTATCTCGGACATACCATCATGCACCTCCGACGACGACGAGGAGGTCACCGACGAGTTCCCCGACGACGACGACGAGGAGTAGTGTTCGTCTGTTTTCTTTTTTAATAAAAGAATTTGTATTCCAGCGAACTGCAGCGCGCTAGCCCGTCTGTTTTATGTTTTCTATTTTCCTTATGATTCTTCCTGATTGGTGGAATTCAGACGCTAGAAAGAAACACACTCCTTATCCAACGACTCACAAGAGCTAACTTTATATTGGGTGGAGGCCAGTACATTTGGATAGATAAAACAAGGCATTACATAATGGCAAGAGTGGATCTAAACCTAAACGGAGAGCATAGAGATCTAGATAAACAAGACAGTACATAATGGCAAGAGTGGATCTGATCTGCTAGTCATACTCCTGCCTAGGCCTATAATACTCCGACTCGTAGTCGTCGTAGTTGCTGCGCCGTCGTCTTCACTATCGCCGGATGGTGCTTTGGACTCCCTCGGGACTGGGCGTGAGGGTAGCGCAGGCGGGGGGTATCCCCGGCCCTGATGTAGTCCATGACACTCTGAAGAGTCCGTCTGCCGCCCCACCACAGCTGATGACCGACCTCGTTGAAGTTTGAAAGAGGCGGGCCGTTCTCCTCGTACCTGGCGAGCGCACTCTCACGCCGATTAATGAAGAAGGCGTCCCAAATAGGGCGGTAGTCGGGATTCCAATTGGGTTTCCTCCGCTACTCCGGCGTGAGCTCGTGGTAGTAGTGGTTCGTGATGGCCGTCCGACGCGCCACACCTTGAGGAACAGGAGGGACCGGCACTCCTCCGACGCTCAACATCCAGCCAGCGGGGACGCTGTAGCCGGGCGGGCAGGGGTAGTTCGAGGCGGAAAGTGCCTCCGCCTGCAGCAAGGTTAGAGTGGGTACGGTAGAAGCCATGGAAGAGTGGTGAGTTTATATGTGTTTATGCCAATGGTGGCAATGCATGCATACCATATATATATTTAGTGAGAAGAAACAGACCCCTTTAGTCCCGATTTGTGGCTCCAACCGGGGCAAATGACCCCCACACCACGCGCCTTGCTCGTCCAGGCCCCACCTCTGCAGTTTTTTGCACCGGGTGGTGGCCTGGCCGGGGCGAAAGGGGTGCTCGCCAGTGAGCAAAAGCCTCGTTCTACACTATTGCAATAAAATAACACGACCCACCAGCTCCATTGATGTAAGCTGACTCCAGTAGGTCAGCACGAGCTCTGCATTTCGTTGTATGCGTGCAGTGTTGTGTTGTAAACTAGTTTCGGCATCATTTTTTTTAGCCGTTTTAGGTGTTATTACTTTAACGGTTGGCATTTCCAGCCTATTATCTAAAAATGGTCGCGGGAATGGCAAGAGCTAGTGGGAGAGAAGAGGAACGGGTGACAGCCTCGCCTACAGGTTTACAACCGCGAATTTTTTATCTTTTTGAAATACCGCGCCGGGAAGATTGCGTTTTTTTTTAGCAAACCACACGAACTTTATTGATGGATAAACATTGGTAAATTTACATCTGCAGGAGGATGGATCAGCCAGACATGGCGTCCACCACCGAGACCTAGAGCGAACTTAGCTATATTATGTGCTTCCCAATTTGACTCTCTCATTTCATGCGTAAACTGAATGTGCTCTAGCCCCTCCATCCTCTGTTTGATCTCCGCAATCACAGTTCCATATCTACCTCTATGATCTTCTAAAATTTCTCGAACTACACTTAAGCTATCAGATGCGATGCATGCTCTAGTAATAGAAATATCCTAAGCCAGGGTGAGAGCCTCCCTGCACGCCACTGCTTCCAACACAGCTGGGTCAGTGAGCCCCGGGATCACCAAAGCCGATGCTCCCAAGAAATATCCATCTCCATCTCTGAATATAGTTGCAGCTGCCCCGCAATTGCCCTCACGATTGACGACACCATCTGCGTTACCCTTCGACATTCCTTGAGGAGGCCTGATTCACTCCCTTCTTCTCTCCCCCCTAGGGTGATGTGTAGTCCGTGCATTAGTATGACATACCTCGAGCTCCCTAAGATAGCTTACGATGAACCCATGATTTGAGAGTGGATTCTGAAAGATTTCTTCGTGCAAAGCCTTTCGTCATGCCGTCCAAACTGCCCATAGCGTGACAATCATAGCTGTAAAATCTTTGTGGCTTAACGTCTCCATCATATTAAAGAGCCAATTGCGTGCATCTGGGATAGCACATTGCGATACATGTTCAGCCATCTGTCCCTCCGATAGGGCCCAAACACACCGCGCCATATTGCAGTCAATCAGACTATGTCTCCAGTCATCATTAGCCTCTCCACATATTTTGCATACAGGCTCAGCCGCCATATGACGGTGATGGAGGAGTTCACCTGTCGGCAAAATGAGTTTGGCAAGACGCCAAGCGAAATTCCGAACTTTTGATGGAATTTTAACCCGCCATAGTCTTGACCATAGTCTTGTTGTTTCTGCTGTATTGGAGTTTTCAGATATGCTTTCTAGCCATGCCCCTCTCCTCCTTCTAACAGCCGCAAGCATTCTGTAAGCCGAGCGTACCGAAAAAACACCAGATTTTTCAAAGTTCCACGCCCAATAATCATTCATATGTACTGTCGGAATAGGTATTTGCTTAATGATGTCAACATCGATTTGGAGTAACGTATTGTCAAGCTTCTCCAAATACCTATATGCACAGCGTTGAAGAGTTTGGGCTTTGTTTCCTTTTTTCCTACTAGATACCTATATGGCATATACAAAAATGTTGGGGCCCCAAAAATTTTGGGCCTGTGCATACTCCCATGGGCCCGGTCCTGCACTAAACATGGAACCCGACCTGCTCAAACTCCGTTGTTGGGGAAATATCCTGTGTCTTCTAAACCAACATAGTAGCCTAAGGGCCCTTTTGATTCAAAGGAATAGAATAGGATTTTTGTAGGGTAGAATCCTATAGGAATTTTTCCTTTAGAACTTGTTTGATTCATAGGATTGTATCCTATAGGAAATATTCTCATATAAATCTTGTAGTACAAATCCTATAGGAAACTAACATGAGGTCCAACCTCATGGAAAAATTCCTTTACACAATCAAAGAAAACCAATCTTCCCATAGGATTCAAGTTGACATGCCATCCCAATCCTATAGGATTATTGTTCCTATATTTTTGTTATCCTATGAATCAAAGGAGCCCTGAGTGTGGTGTGAAGGAATACCCATCTGAAAACTAGCATCTCTCTGAAAATCCTCCAAAGATGAAACCCAATCAAGAAATCAGCATCGTCATGTGGTAACACCTCCCAGGTCTACAAATAACTCGAAGGACACACCCTACACATCAAACTATCGATGGCCTCCGCTGGCACAATATCACCAATAATTTTAAGCAGAGATGTGGGTGAACTAGCCCGTGCCAGATGAGCCTTGTAAGTACTATCAGGCAACTGCATTAAAGGAGTATCATCTGTGCCATCACCCGGAGTAAAAGAAGTAGGCTTCATAAGCCTAAGAGTCGGACATATGAGGGTTGTGCCCCATTAACACAAAGAAGACATTATTACTGCTGCAACGGAAAATCTTTAGTACTAGTACGTGAATCAACTGAGCACTTCCAAGACTTAGTGGATTTCTTAGCCTTACCCCTGGCGGATGCCTTATCCACAGTCGAAAACCCTGGCGTTGTCGCTGCCTGAGTCTCCGTCGTGGGTGATGCATGTGGTGCATAGGTGGCCTGCTCCTACTGGTAGACCGTCGGCTGAGGGTACAAAAGTTGTCGCGGTTGAGGCAGCGGCTGTTAGGTTTTCTACGTCAACAATGGTTGAAATCCCTCCTACAAGGGCGACTGCACGATTTTCTTCTTTCTCCTCCTAGTTCTTTTCACGTTCTTCCCCGCACCCGGTACAGGCGAGACTATCGGCTGCTGCTGCAAAGGCGGGTATCCAGGGGGCACCGGCCCGAGCATCGGAATGGGGTACCATAGCATGCAGCTGCTACGTGATGGCCACATACGCCGATATCCCAGGTTGGTGAGAGCAGATGGATCGGAAAGGAACCCGTGGGTGGGGATGGAGCCTCACCATGGAACATCGGAACACCCTGACTCATTGACCCTCCAACCTGTGTGCCTTGCACAGGGAACGTCGGCTGGAACTTAATGGTGTGCCAGCTACTCCCTCCGTTCAACAATAGATGACTTCCACATATCTATATATGGATGTATCTACACACTAAAATATGTCTAGATACATCCATATATAGATATGTGGAAGTCATTTATTGTTGAACGGAGGGAGTACAAGATACGAAGACGGTCGAACGGCACCAACGTGGCGCATAAGACAATGTGCACCGAGGCTTTGGAAGCGAAGGCAGGCCGAAGGGCGGAGGTTAGCTTGCTCGGGGAGGTGACGGCAGCGTGAACGGGTGTCGTACGTCGCAATGTCTCGAGCGTAGAAAAGTAGAACGGTTCCATTGTAAGCCTTTTTAAGTACTTTGTTAAATAGATATATATTTCGGATTAATGGAGAGGGTACTTGGTACAGAAACATTGGACGAAGGTTCATATTTAGTCATCGATGGTAATTGTTTTTGAGGGATAGTCATCGATCATAGTAGTAATTTGTGACGAGAAAGTTAAGTTAGCAATGGACAAAATTAACGTGTCACCACAAACCAATGTAATTAAATATCAACGCTTTACGCTTTATGACACACACGGGGAAACGTCCGCGTCGTCCAGCACAGGGCGGCACGGGCGAACGCGCAACCCTAGCGCCGCCACAGCAGTTTCACGCATCCGGCCGCGGCGTCGCCGGCGGCGAGCCCCGTGTGGCCGACGGCGATGGCGGGGCGCTCCCTCACGGCGGCTCCGGTCTGCAAGGGCGACGGATCTGGGTGGCCCGGAGGTTCTCGACGGGGGCTGCGGCTGCTCGGCCTGTGTGAGATGTGGGTGTCTGTTGCCGGAGTCCAATGGTGGCCGGCGGCGATGGACGTCCCGCGAAGAGCTCGAGTCGGGCGGGCGTGGGGCGGCGCGGTCTTTTGGCCGGCGCCTTGGGTCACCGGCGGAGGGGCTTTGAAGATGGCGGGGGGCCGCCGCAGAGGCCGTCCGCTCCGGCGCATCGCGACTCGGGCGGCGACTTCGGGCAGTGGTGATCTGGGCCTCACAGGTTCGATCTTGACTGCGTTCAGATCTGGGCTGGTGAGGTCTAGCCACAGCCGGTGGTGTGGGTGACATGGATGTGGCCTTGGCCATGCCGGCGGTGTCCTGCAACTGTGTACTGGCCTGCGCTCTTCACGCCAACATCGTCGGTGAAGGTCGGTGGCGTGGGGGCCATGACTTGAGAAGAATCAGAATAAAGGAGGTGGTCCTAGGGTTTGCCGTCGCGCGAAGATGAAGATCCTGATGTAGGTTCTCTTTGATCAAGCCTGGATGTCGACCGAAAGGCTCCGCCGGCGAACTCCCATGGGCGACGCCTGGAGATTGCTGGATCGGTGGAATTCAATCGCAATGCTCAGTCATCGAAGATGAGATCGTAGGACTAGCAACGGTGTTCGAAGTCATGGCCTTAATTGCTTGTGCCTGGCACTGGTCTTCTTGGAGCCGTTGTTTTGAGAGCGAGGATTATCTTCAGGGTGAAAACTCAAGGTCTGGCCTTAATTGGTTGTGCCTGGCACCGTTCTTCTTGGAGATGTTGTTTTCGAAGAGATGGACATCAACTGTTGTTTAGGTGGTGGTTGTGCGGATACCGCGAGGACTGTAAATCTGTAGCGGGACCAGTTTCTTTGTATCTCCGCGAAAAAAACGAGAGAGAAAAAAAGGTATCGTATCGTTGAGTGTGGAATTAACAAGCCGTGAAAATGGCGAGGCGTCGCAGTCCAACCGACCCGGCCACCAACCGGTGCACCACGGGCCGGGATTGTTAAACCTTCACTCACACTACTCCCAAGTGCAAGTCCAATCCGGAAGGATGGCGTGGTGTTGGTGTGGTGCGGTGTTGTTGTATGTAGGACACGATCGATGGTTGTCATTTTTGGGCAGATTACAAGGCAAGGCAAGACAAGGGTTGGAGACCATCTCCGTCGCCTGACCAAACAACTCACTCAGCTCGCTGAAAGCGACCATGGCACCGCCGCGGTTACACTACGTGGAGCCCGCAGCCGGCACCAACCTCCACTGCTATAGCTCCCTTCCAACTCCGGCCACCACCTCATTTCTCGTTTTCCCAGAAGCCTCTTATCTCTGCACACGAGCAGGCTTCTACTTCTCCCGGTGGCCACTGTCTTGGAATCGTCGACAGGCAGGTCGGACGGTCATCGTCGTGCATCCAACGATCCGATTCCATGGACTATGTGGCGGTCGCCGCGCGGGCTCCGTCGCCGGCGATGAGCCGCAGGACCCGCCACGCTCCTCCGCCCCAGCTCGCAGCCACCGACCCGCTGCCTCTGACTCCTCCGGTGAGTACTGTACGCACCATGCTGAATCAACAATTCAATGCCCTGCACTGGTGGCACGGTTCAATGCTAGTAGGAGTACGTACTGTATATTCAGTCAGGTGGTTTCGTTTCCTTTTTCTCATCCACTCAATTGAATTCAAGCAGAGCATGTTTTTAATTCATGATTTCCTAGGATCATTAATTGAGCTCCACCATAAAGGGAAAATAGTACTACAATACAATGGGCCACGCATTGGTTTTGCCATCTCAAGTCCAATACTTGACCAAATATTTCAGTTACAGTCAAGAGCGACAGGCAACGGCGTGCAGGTGCAACCGCGGAGCAGCCAGAGACGGATGGATCTTGAGCACGAGGTACCAACCAAATCAGTTTTGCACAATCAATCTGCATATGCTTGAGTATCTTTGGTATGTTTGGAGATTGAGAAATACGCCTCGTGCCGCAGGTGGCGGAGCTGAACCAGACTCTGAGCAATGAGCAGACGGTGCACGACGTCCTGGAGCGCGCCCTGCACCCGGCCTCGGCATCGGCGCACTCCCTGATGCTCAGCACCATCCCGGCCTTCATCCCCTCTAAGGCCAAGGAGCTGCTCGCGGAGCTCGTGCTTGTCGAGGAAGAGATCGCGCGGCTCGAGTCGCAGATCACCACAATGAAGGGCGGCCTCGCCGCCGCGCAGCACCAGCGAGCTTCCGCGACGGCCGTGGCCACCACCACCGCGGCCGCACACTCCTCTGCCTACTCGCCAGTTGTCTATACCGGCAGCAACGGCAACGCAAGTGGAGGTACGACTGGTAACGGCACAACGCCATACGCACCGGCGCCAACGTCGGCGACGATCCGACAGCCAACAACCGGAGACCGCACGACGCCACACGCACCTGCGTCAGTATCGGCGTCGGCTCGTCAGCAGTCGGAGATCACCAACGTGAAGGGAAGCCAAGCCGCCGCGCAGCACCAGCGAGCATCAGCGACGGCCGTGACCCCCGCGGCGGCAGCATACCCCTCCGCCTACTCGCCAGGCGCCGGATACACCAGCATCGGCAACGGCAATACAAATGGAGGAGGAGGTAGGACCGGCAACGGCACCACGCCGTATGTACCGGCGCCAATGTCGGCATGGAATCGACAGCCTGCAACCAGGGACGCCACCGCGCAGCACGCACCTGCGCCGCTATCGGCGTCCACTCGCCAGCCGCCGGACCAGGTAGCGCCGGAGATCAAATCCATGTTCTTCATCAGCCAGGCCATGAACGCCGAGTACCTCAAGCGCCACCTCGCTGCCGCTTCCGACGACAAGCCGGCAAGGAGCATCAAGGACCAGAACAGAGGATCAGGAGCCGACACGGCCACATTAAGTCCAAACATGAACAACATATTTGCTCTCCCGCCAAGAAACTCCCTTGACAATAAGGTAAGCAACGTGACAAGACGCACTTTTCAGTTGACATCCCGGATGCTCTGTTTATGCTATGTCCTACTCTGTTTTCCCAGAAGCAGTCTTCTCAAGCAGCAGAAAAACCTCCCAAAAAGATCCAAGAGCCCTCCCTGACGCCGCCGATGACGAAGACAGCGGCGAAGACAGACGAGCAAACAAAAATCCACCCGAACAAGCTGTCGGAGAGGATTGTAAAATGCCTGGTGGTCATCTTTATCAGGCTGCTCCGGTCATCCAGGGCGGCCGAAATGGAGAAGTCCGGCAACCTGGCCAGATCAGGCAATCTGCAGGGCAGCTTCAGGATCGACGCAACACTCAACGTGGCGGCGGCAGCCGCGAAGGAGAAGGAGAGGGGACAGCAGGACCACTACGGCATCTTCGCGGTCCAGGACTCGGTCGTCAGAGACATTGGCCCTTACAAGAACCTCGTCAGGTTCACCTCCAGCGCCTTCGACCTCAGAGGCTTCTCTAGCTCTCCTCTGCTCACCAAATTGAGGTGTGATTGCACATTCAATTAACTGATATTGTGTTTGTGGCTTTTCTTCTTTCCATTAGTAATAACTTTATTTGATGCATCAGGGAGATGTTGGAGGCCTTGCAGCAGGTGGATTTAAGGTTTCTGACGCACCAGCAAAAGCTTGCTTTCTGGCTCAACATATACAACACATGCATCATGCACGTATGTATTGTATACTTTGTTCATTTCAATTAGGTGCATTCCTTTGAGGTAAAGGTGTTTAGTATGTACCGTTTTACTAATAAACTGTGTGTGTTCTTAACTTCAGGGGATTCTACAGCATGGTTTGCCCTCAAACTCTGAAAAGTTGTTGGCACTGAAGAACAAGGTACAATAGCTAGTTCTGAAAATTGTGTATATTTTTTCATTTTCAGTCTGAAGAAGTAGCAGCACTAATGCGGTCTTTCCTTTTAGGCAACAATCAATGTCTCAGGGCAGAAGTTCAATGCCCTGGTAATAGAGAATTTCATCTTGAGGCAGCCATCCAGTGTGAAAGAAGTGAGCATTTACTCGTTTTATTTCCCTTTCAATTGCACATGCACAACAAAATTACTCCCTCCGATCCATATTAATAGGTGTTGAAGTGGATGTATCTAGCAATAAAACATGTCTAGATACGTCCACTTCACCACCTATTAATATGGAACGGAGGGAGTATGTTTTTCTCATGAACAAATAAAAACGGCAGGAATTATGGAAATGCAATGTCGATGTCGAAGAGCAACAAGTGAGAAACCTCTATGGACTAAACAGCTCAGAGCCCAATGTCTTATTCGCGATGTGCTGCGGCACTAGGTCCTCCCCGGCAGTAAGTCCATCAATTGTGAAAACTTAAAATTAATGGGCACTCATGGATTTCTCTAAACAGAACAAAATCTGAAAATTGCTTTGAACTGACCATGAGCACATTGTGAGTTGTAGTTACGGATATACAAGGCGGAGCGCGTGATGTTGGACCTGGAGAAGGCAAAGCTGGACTACCTGCAGGCATCGCTGGTTGTGACATCGACAAGAAGGCTGATGATCCCAAGCCTCATACACTCCAACATGCATGATTTTGCCAAGGACATGGAGTCTCTGCTCCGATGGATTTGCGACCAGCTCCCGACATCGTGGTCACTTAGGAAATGCATGGTGGACTGCCTAAGGGGGCAACAGGGCTATCTCAAGGTTGAAGATGTCGTGGATGTGATCCCGTATGACTATGAATTTCAGTACCTTTTGCCCGTGTGAGCACGGGTGCTGGATTTCTAACTAAAGTGCTACTAGAGAAGTAATCAAAATATTGGTCGTGTAAATTTTCCTACAGGGAAGGTAGAGCATGTGTTTTGATGTGTAAATTCTTTGTGGTGAACGGCTATATTTGTTGGATATAGCATAGTTATCCCCATGTATCATGTGATGGATTAACTGTCCGACTACACAATACAGAAATATGTGAATAGAGATGTGAAAATGAACGTTAATTGTTTTGAGAATTGATGGATCAATTCCATCTCATATTATGGTACTGTCGAGCCTTAGTCTGGGCTTAGTATGAGGTCACGGAGCATGGAGGACAACGGAACATGATAACATGGCCGTTTCTTGCTTGCCGCAAAACCTCTGGTCTACATCTCTAGATCATCTAAAATGAAGGAGATTAAATAGGGACTTGCAAAAATAAACCAAATATTACCTTTAGCGTCGGTTCTTATTTCTACTCCGAAGGTCAGTTAAGCAACCTTTTATAAATTACTCAAATCTGCTTATAGTGTACATGCCCGTATACTCCTGAACTTTGTGTATATATATCACATCGAGGTAGACAAATCTTGCATTCTCTTAATATATACTAAGACATTTAGTAGTTCACCAGGCTCTTACAGGATGATTAGTTATAAACATTATACATGTACATACTTCATCTTAGGATGATCAATCAATCCATAAATATATATGCGATGTTTTTATACTCTAGCGAATTTAGTCTAACCATCCGGGTTTTTTTTTTTGGATTATGTCAAAATATTGAAGCAGCTAGCATCAATTTCTTGCAAAATATGGTTTCATTTTAGTGGAAATGTATTTACGGTGCTAGATTTTAGATGCAAATGTTCAAAAAAATTCTATTCAATATTACCACCATTTTTATGAAAATAACTATGCCAAATGCAACACAAAAATGGTTAATTTAATAGATGATAATCCATTAATAACCGCCACCAACTGGATCAATTATATGATTTGATCTAATCAGATCCGCATTTGTTTTAATAGGTAGATCAATAAAATAGTCACATGGATTGATTTTATATTTCCATGTGATCGAGATATTTAAGGAACATCAAGCAACATGATAACTTATTGTTTTATCTCGGTCAATCTAGAAAATTATTATTCATAGAGGATAATCACGATAATGGAAGGATATCTCTTTTTCTTCAAAATGTTTACATATAATTCGTGAACTCGCTAGTAAAGTGAACATGACCAGGTGATCATCCTACTGTTCTAAAAAAAATCATTTTATCTTTGCGGAATTGGAGAAATAAAGAATGTTTGTGGAGGTATGAACAAGTGGTCGAGGGATGCGAGTATTATTTTAGTAGGAAACTTATTGAAAATCTCTGCTACAGCTAGCATCAGAATTTATCTGTGTCCTCCTATAAAAATTATGGAAAAAATTTAGACAACTAGGTATTTTCTGCCTTTGTTTCTATAAGTTGCAAATATTCTTTAAAATTGGATTCCCATAATCTTCCAGGATCATCAACATACTCTTTACGGTTCGCTAGTATTGGTGCATGAGGATCATCAACATACTCTTCAAGATTGGTTAGTATTGGTGCATGAGAAGCCTTTGTATTACTTGCAGCTGTCTCGGCTTCGGCGTACCAGTCAAATAGACTGGTCAAACTATCTTCAATCTTTCTTGTGAAACTCTTTGCCGTCTCTATATCATTAATATTGGTAAAGTACAAGTCCAGATATTTAAGTGTATACTGAGGGTTTAGAGAAACAACAATAAAGCACATACGGTTTAGTCTATCATGATTATCCCAATACTTATCAAATTTGAGCTTCATATTTTTTCCATTAATCCTATACCAGTTTCTTCTTTTTTTCTAGGAATTAATAATGCTATCTTATTATGCATCAACATGAAATCACAATCGTCTTTCCGGACAAACTCACCGTCACATTGTAAACCAATTTGAAGACTGGAAGAAACTTTTGAGACTCCAACCAAACTTTGGCAGTAGAAGGACCACCAACTCGAAAAAAGAATGATTTATAGTTCCTCGCATATTCACATAATCTGGTAAAATATTTTTCGAAGGGGAATGTAGCTTCGAGAATAATATAGGTGTAGTTCCATATTGTATGGTCATGTACTAAAAATACACTCTTCTCCACTATCATCTCCTTGTGCACACATATCTTGAATAGCCCAAGCATCCTATGTGATCATTTCGCGAATAGAACATCCGTTCTAATTCTTTCAAGTGGTGCATTTGTAGCCTCATAACCTTTCTTCACAAATAAGTTCACAACGTGCACACAACATCTCACATGCAAGAACCTCATTATTGCATATTGTTAATTCCCAGTCATTTGTAACTATCTTCAAATATTTAAGTGGTGTTTTTTGTGGCTGTGATATGATAAACAATACAAAGATTTCAGAGGTGAATTAATTTCGATAGCTTTTCTGAATTGTGAATTCTAATATGTACACTCGAAGATTAATAAGGACCTGGTTTAGAATGACAAGATGCGTCAGCAAACATCATGAATTGAAGCTTCTTAGAATAGTTAATTACTACTTTTCCATCATTGTGGTTTGGTCTCCATCATCGATATGTTTTTCAATAGTCTCTACATGATCAATGTGTTTTGTAAATCTTGCAAAACTAGCCGATTCATTTTTGTATCATGTGGAAATTCTTAGTGGACATTGTTTATGAATCCAATCTTAGTGTACATTGGCAGTCATTTGCATTGACGCATCACATAAATATGAACCACACACCATTTTAACGCACTAAGACGGGTGCATGTGCTATATTTGTTTAGGAGTTGATCATTCGTTTGTAGGATTTAGTATCTACTGGTTCATAGGTTAGGAAGAGTCATTTTTTTTTATTTTGTCTTAGTGCAAAATGGGAACTAATTGGTCAAATGAGCTGATAGTAGTTATCTGAAGTATGCATTGCACTTGTATGAATTGAATTGCCGTAATATCCTGGCATCGCTAATGTGTTTATTGCTATAATATTGATCTTCACCCTGTGAGGCATCTATTGTCTAGGCTCATCCGTGCATACTGGATTGAATGTAAATTTGAGCTAGCTCTAATAATAGTAGTGAGTTTGGTACCTAGAGACGTTAGTATAATATTGACTGCATGGTTAAAATTCCTTAAAGATTTCTTTTTTCTCTGTTGTAAATTGCAACAATGTAGTTTATTAACATATTCATAGTGATATGTTTTGTTGGATCTTGCTACATGTAGGATAGCTTAATTATTATTAGTGGTCCTACAGTTTTCAGTGTGTGTATTATTCATGGGTATCGTCGGAATGAACATTTTTTGTAAAAGTATGATGGTCCTTTCTTTTGAAGTAGGAAATTATATCAATTCTATCTCGTTGTAGGTTTTGATCTTGTGGATTAAGAATCATAGTGTTTAGTACAATGTATTCCATCTAAAGGTTTATATATCATTACGACTGAAAAAAATCCATCAACATCGATGCATATTCTAGTTCTACCGTATATGTACAGTGGTTAGACTAGCATAGCAATATTCAGGGAACTGGTATTCCTATGTTTCTTGTAACGCTCCCACCTTTTAATAAAGGCAAGAACTCCTGTGTTACTGTGCTAGTCCCTGGATCAATTGCTAGCACCACAGTACAAGATGAAATATCATGCAAATGCATCAACATCTTTATTATATCGCATGATCCAGACTCTACAAAATGGTTTTACAACTTGCATAGCTCAAGGCTAGCATAAATACAAAGTTCTGCAGCGGAAAACATAGGACATCAATGAACATCATCCTCTTCATGTGCCACAGGCAAAACATGTTGGTTGTAGACTCGAGAAGCTAAACGAAATCCTCACTCGTCATCGGAGCCATCTACACGTTGGAATATGCAGCCACAATGGAGTCAATACAATTTAATGTATTGGCAAGTGATACTATGGTGGATATAAATGGCAAGTTACTAATCTACATGCATATTTGGCTGGTGGAGGTTGTGGGATAGTTTGCATAAAGACATTCGTCCTATCTTTTAATAGAAAGTAATTTTTGCACATAATTGGACACTTTGGTTGATAGCAAAGTGCTCCTACATAATTGGACACTTTGGTTGATAGCAAAGTGCTACTACCCTTTTTGGATTAGCACGCTGAAACACCATCAGTCACTTCTCCAATAACCCATAGTCAAATTGGTAGTAATCAATAAAACAAGATGAACGAGATATGTCATGCTTCCCATCTAGTTGTTGAATTGTCCATAACCAATGGAAGACGGCTAAAATCTTACTTTTAACCCTCGCGAGGTTTGTGCCCTTTATCCGTGTTGCCTAATCGACCCCAAACACCATGATACACCATTAGTAAAACGGAAGGAAAGAAGATTAAGCCATAACTCATAAGAAGTAGATCCCCAAACCCTCCACGAGCCGGGTCATCCTACTACTATTCTACATCTCTGGACACGTTGGGTTCGAGTCACCACAACCTACAAATTATGTCTAGCCCATACTAATATGAAACACGGCTGCACACAAGAAACAACTACATATAGAAACTAAACATAATCTCAAGATACTGGACGGCGGTCCGCACCAAAATTTGTACTCTGGTGACATGCTAGCAATATATCCGCCCAGTGGTTAATTAATTATCATGTTGTTTTCATAAGCAATTAAAATAACGAGTACTTTTTTAACATGATAATAATCCCAACTACGAATATCTAGAAAATGGCTAAGCAATCTACCAGTACGATGTTTGCCTAGTATATGGATTGCTAACTTCTACAGGAAACATATGATTACTCCACTTGGGTGTTAGTGAAGCAATCCAGCATAGTGATAACACACAACTCCTACTAATGCATAGCTACAATAAAACTCTAATGCAATTAGGAAAGTAGTGGGATATGTATGTCACTTGCCTTAACAGAAATTGGAGTCGTTCACGCACTCGACTCAGTCGCAACCGTAACACCCACAGTCCTCACACGAACAGCAACCGCAACTCTCGCAATCTACACGTTGCAAGCATAACACAATAAATACCCAAACCAGGCAAAACAACAATGCACATATGGATGCATGATGATTTAATAATGCAAGAAAACTAAATTACTAGTTCTCTGGTTGCCTAAACAATATATGATGCATGAAAAAGTCTATAATGCAACAAGAGACAAAAAACAGCTTAACCAAATTAAATAGGGTTAATTAACAATCTACAAGATCTTCTCGAAATAAAGTTTATAAAAACATAGATCTAAACCTAACATACTAATAACATGCTAATAACATGCTAAAAGCAAATAAAACACCCAAGGACAACTTTTTAGATGAATAAGAACGAAGTATAGATTTAAAATTTTGAGTTATTCCGGTGGGTAAAAGTAGATCGGAATTATATAAGAAGATCAGTAGCTCAAATAGAAAAACTCAAAGAACGAAAGTTGTAGATAATGATGAGATGTAGCTACGTTAGAAATTTGAGCGAAAATGGACAAACGGTTGAAGAGTAATTTAACTTTTACCGCTTCAGATCTGAGCGAGTAGATCGCGAAATTATCCGGCTGTGGTGGATGAAAACAGGTCAGGTTTCTCGAGATGGATCGATATCGACGATATCTAAAAATCTCGCGAATACTTGAACGTCGACCGAGCAACTCACAGACCGTGGCGAGCAAAATACTCAGAAACAGATCTGAAATTGGAGTTTCCACTTTGAGGCGACCTCACGGTCAGGGCTGGAGTATTTATAGGTGTCCAGGTAGGTGGAAAGTTGCTCCTTCGAGTAAGAAACAAGGCAAAAGAAACGGATTCGAATTTGGACCCTCCAATGAAAAGATATTCGAGTTTGAATAGAGGTAGGTCAAGAAAACGGGATTTGTACCGGATGGATGGATCGTGTTCGAGCGTGAGTGAGTGTGTGCGGTGCGGATGGGCCTTGCTGCCTTGCTGGGCCGGCCCATGCGAGCTGAGGTCAATTTTTTTTCTGGTTGTTTTTTTTCCTTACCTTTTCTTAAAAACATTCATAAATTTTAAAATACAACTCGGAATCGAGTCAAACAAATTTATAAAATTTTGAAATTTGAAACTCTATTATATTAGACTATTAGGGCATCTCCAGCCGTCCCCCCCCCAGAGCCCCCCCAGGGGGCTTTTTTCGCGGCGGAAGCGGCGAATAGCGCCGCTTCTTCACCACTCGCCCCCCCCAGCGGCCCAAATAGCGCCTTTTCGGCGCTATTTGGCGCCGCGGCACCCAGGCCGAACCCAGCCCGCTGGGTTCGGCCTGGGGGGGCGAAACTGCGCGGCCGCGCGTGCGGGTCAACGCTGTCAGTGACGCCCCGTGAAAACACGGGAACAGAAAACCACCGCCCGTGACTATCTTCTCGGCGCCCGCGCCGTCAAAGGCTGCCGGAGGCGGCCGGCCAGTGCATGCCAGTCAAAGTCCACCGGATTAATGGCGGGGGCGGCAGCGGCGACACGCGCGGCGCGGCGGTTGGCCGGCCAGGCTATAAAAATGGCGCTCGCCCCCTCCCCGTACGCACAGTCTCGACTCTCTCCTCGCCGTTCTTTCCCCACCCTCGAACCTCGCCGCAATGGAGAACCTCTGGGACGCGTGGCCCGAGAACGACGACGTCGAGCTGCCACCAGCGCAGCAAGCGGCGCTGGAGCCGCAGGTGGTGGAGCCGCATGTGGTGGCGCCGGAGCCGGTGGCGCCGGAGCAGCCACCCGAGTACGACGAGGCGCGAGAAGCGCGGCGAGCCGCCCGCCACTGGAGACGCGAGGTGAGGAGGCAGCCAGTGTGGCCCGAGCAGCACGCCGGGCTGCACTCGTTCGAGACCTCGCAGAACGAGGAAGCGTACCGCGAGGTGTGCGGCGTCCTCGAGCAGGCCGCGGCGGCGGCGGAGGCGGCCGCCGTTCGTGCCTCCCTGGAGACGCACCAGCGGGAGGAGGCGGCGCGAGCGGTGCGCCGCCAGATGGCCCAGCGCGCTGCCTCGGTCGAGCAGGAGGGCATCATCGCCCTCTACGAGGCCGACCGGCAGGCTGCGCTGCAGAGTGAGCGGCGGCGCAACCGCCCGCCCTCCGAGCAGGCGCAACTGCACCGGCTGCGCCTGCAGGCCCGAGCGGAGCGGGCGGAGCAACGCCGTCTCGCCGCGGCGAGCCAGGACGAAGCCGGCCCCTCCAACCAGCACCGCCACGACGACGTCGCTGATGAAGACGACGATACGTAGGCGTAGGGGCAGTCATCGAGTAGTTTAAATGAAATCTCCTATGTTTTTAAATGTTTCGTAGTAGCTTAAATTCGCGCCGAATATGTACGCACTTTCCGAATTTCAATAAAATTTCGACTAGTTTTTCAACTGCGTTTGTTTGGGCCGATTGTTGGGCTCGGGACGCGACTGGGAAACGCGCCCCCCAGGTTCTAGAATAGCGCCGTTTAGCGCCGCGGCGGCACCAAAACGGCGGCGTTTTGGGCCCTGGGGGGGCGCAACGGCTGGAGATGCCCTTAGAGAGTGATCTGTGAAAAATAAAATATCTAAATATCCTTTGGCTTATAAACGCCTTATACGAGGATTTTGGGCCTTTTAAAATATGATTTTGTTTTGAGGTTTAAAATGCAACACTCAAATGCAAGTTTTGAAATGATGCCATGCTATGCATATGCTCTAAATGCAAAACATTCCAAATGTAAAATTTGGGATGTTACATTTCTTCAAGTAACCAAAATTTTGTTTTCTCCTGGCTCCTACTAAGAAGACTTCCGTAAGTCCACTTGAGGAAAGGCTCCAACGAAAAAGGATAGCCACCATGGTTTGTTGTTGTAATATTAACATATTCATACGCCATTGCTATGTTGTTACTTACTGAGTATACTAAACATGATGGTACAATATAAACCTCAACCTTCATGACACATATCAACATCCCATTTATATATATCCACTGCTATGGTATTATAGTTTTATTTATTTGCTATTCAACATGCTGCTCCTAAGTTTGCTCCCACTACTAGAGCACTAAAGAATCCTCATTGTTGCTGCCCTACGGCAGTTGCCCTTCTGCGCGTAAATATTTAAACTCTCATAGTATTGTTTAAACTATTTTTAAATGGGAAGATATATCTTTCATGCATGTATCCAAATTGATATCTGCATGTATCAGGAGATCACTGAGCTGCCCATAAGGAAGTTTTCATTCTAGAGGCTTGTTATGTATAGTACACATGATTTCAGGGTGACATCTTTGCACTATATCAACCTTTTCCTGTTATGTCAACTGTCATAAAGTAAACCAAGCTTCATTTTTCATCCCATTATATTTGTGCAGTCTTATTTATGTTTTCAGGCCCACGCAATGTTTGCTCTTCGGGAGGTTGTACAAGCATAGTTGGTGGTTCTTTTTAGTACTCCAACCTATGTTCCATGGAAGCTAAGAGGATCAGATTTATCACGTGTCATGAACAACTAACACAGGTTGTAGTCGTACTATTTTCATATGTTTTAGAACTCGATCATTTATTTGTTTGTCTGTCTTAGGTCTTATTTGAACCTTGCATTTATGTGAGAATTCATAATTGTGTGAACTGTT
The DNA here is from genome assembly GCA_028641055.1 of Alopecurus myosuroides. NCBI lineage: Eukaryota > Viridiplantae > Streptophyta > Magnoliopsida > Poales > Poaceae > Alopecurus > Alopecurus myosuroides. Next base: position 17,693,273 of record CM054057.1, read on the forward strand.
AAAAGATCACATCATTAGTTTATGTATTTGTGTCTCTCAATTTATTTTTATATGTGTGATGTAGGAGTGCTACAAATTAAGTTTCATACGCATCTTGGTTTCAAAGAGCTTCAACGTGTAAGCTGTAGAAGGGAATCTATTGGTGCTTGCACACAATTTATCGGTATGGTGTACTCATGGAAGCTCGCCATTCTCAAAGTTAGCGTCTCAAAACATTCTAGCTGATGATGGTTTCTAGAAAGGATAGGATGAATGCAGAATTTACTTAATTACCATAGAAATAGTTATGAAGACGATAGTGACATAATTTTACTTGTACCAGAATATAGAGCTATAGAGATTCTATCTTAATAAATATGATATCATAAATTATGAAATTGCTTTCTATGCATATGAAAAAATATTATCAAGATATCTTCGTAAGTTATTTTTGCAAAGTATTATATATCTTGTTGAGACTAGCTAGGGTTTTGAAATACAATTCAAGCCTCATTTAAAATATAAAAATAATTCATCTAAAATACATGTCAAACAAATTTTGAAATGTCGAAAATATTCTTAAACTTTTTTCTCCTGTACATCTCGACGTACCATGTGTTCCGAAAGTTGTTTCATGAAGAAAAAACTTTTGTTGTGACCAAAGAAAAAAAAGATAAATCAAAATTTTAGCTTAAAATAATCCCTCTATCTGATTTTAACTATCGCAAAATATTTTCAAATTGGATGTGTCTAGCACTTATGTAGATATATATACATTCTCTTTTGCGACGGTTAATATGAGACGGAGGGAGTAGTTTTTTGAGATACCGAAAAATGTTATTTCATGAGAGATTTTCTCCTTTTTATGTTGGCCATAAAACATGACATCTTTTGGAAAACTTTAGGTGCGCACGTACAATGTCAAAAAATATGTGGGAAATAGTTTTTTTAATCACATATGGATACATGTTAGGCTCCGGTGCGTCCGCAGGAGAAGGCTAGGAATGGCACAGGCGCGTCGGCATTCTTGGCGCCCGCCTTAGCGAAGGGTGCCACCGCCACGGCGACAAGGAGGAGCGCGGCGATGAAGAGAGTTGTACGAGCCATTTGCCCAGGCGATGAGACGCGTTTGGGAATTGGGACCAGTCGCTGCGACGCTGCACACACACCAAAATAGATTCTTTTTTGAGTTAGTGTTTAAGGAAAACCATTTGATTACAGCATCACCATATTTTAGTGGGATGGATAACAACAGGACACGTACACATTTTAGTGTAAATGCAAAGTGATAGATATTTACCGACCACCAGGCAGTACTTAATTGTGTTACTCCCAAGCAAAGAGAGACAAAGGCTTGCTTGTCAATGGGACAACCTCCTCCAAAGTAGTAGTCGAACAGTGATGAAACGGTGATGGATCGATCACAGTGGAGTGCAAGCCAAGGCCTCAGCCGAAGCTCAAGTGGAGGTGGTTACCAAAAAAACAATATTTTCACCCGGCTTTAACTAGCATGCCCTTTTGAGCTCGATTTGATTGGTCTTGCGCACGTACGTATGGGTTTGGTGGCAAGAAGGTGCCCGTGTCACGTGATTATTGAAGGCACATAAATTAGGTAGTTCTTTCGGCCCCAATTAAAAAGAATATTTGGCAAAAAAAATTAAACAAGACAAAAGCTTTGCCTACTCCATGTACGTGCCCTACGTAGTACTAGTTAGCCTCGTAGTTACTTTGCTCTCATAGTTTCCTATTGTACATGCATGGTACAAATCTGGGTTACAACCTGCTTTACACGCGCATATATATGGGACCAGACCTACGCCTAACTATTAGACCCGACCTTGGACTCTTAGACCCATAGTGAATAACCTTATTTAAACATTCTATTTTGTCCTTTTCAAATTAGCCAAAAAAGTTTGTTTGTCGTGAAATATTGTTTTCGGAACATATAAGAAGTCAAGATGTACGTGAGAACAACTTATAGAATTATTTTGACATTTCAGAATATATATAAATTGTATTTTACATGAAGGGTGCATATGCACCCGGGAGCCAAAACACTGCTCCCATGTCTTCTTTTTAAATACACATGGTTGTTTACTTGCATTATTTTTTCGCCCACGACGTGTGCAACCATAAGAAAACTTCATTCACTGAGGCAACTCACGGGTATTCAACTAGTGGTATACAATGTTCAGAGATATGGACGGCTCCTCAATTTTGATTGATCGTCAGATCGGAAAAAGCTGATTGCAAATATAGTCACTGGTAGAAAAATGGCCTTCGGTATGCCAGCATCAGTCCCCAAGCGTCGCGCCCCGTGACTAATGAGTCTTTATTCCCGGGTCGCCAGGAGACCCGCGACAGACCAATCAGACGTCGCGGTTTGGGAAACGCGTTGCCGCGCGTGGAGGGAATTAATTCCGGTTGACCTCGCCGCCCGGGACTATTGGTCCTTTATTCCCCGTTCCCGTGGCCAACCGGGACCATTGGCTCTTTATTCCCCGTGCCCGTGGCCAACCGGGACTAAACATCGGCTTCTCGCCTTCCCGCGGCGGTTTTTATTTCGCGAAGAGGCAGAGGGCGCCATTTCCACTGCTCGCTCTCTTCTTCCTCTGTTCTTCCTCGTTCTTCCTCTGTTCTTCCTCTCTCGCCATTTCAAGCACACGCACGCAAAATGGCTGAATGGACGGAATACGATGGGAAGACACCATGCGGCAAGGATTTGGACGTGCTCTTCAGCAACAGTTGCGCGCGGCTGCCTGAAGCTCTAGGTCGTTTGGCCGATCTGTATTGGGCAGCTCCCGAAGAACACCGGTTCTTTGGGCTCGATCTGGAGTACACGGCGAATCAGCAGGATGTTGCCGTCATCCAGATTTCGTTCAAGGAGACGGTGTTGGTCTTCCAATGGTCAAGGTACGTAGAAGCTAGCACACGTCCACGTACAAATCTTGCATGCATGCATTTCGGGTTTTTTGGTTGCATGTGAAGATCATATGTGCTGCAACTAATCTAACACATAGCCTATTTTTGTTGTTACAGTAGCTCAAGGCATTGCCCGGACCTTGTTGATTTTCTTGTCTACAATGGGTTCGACTTTTGCAGCGTTGACATCACGCAAGACCGCGTGAAGTTGGCGCGCATCGGTGTTGTGATACCTGAAGATCACTATATTGATCTTCAGAATCTTATCCAGTTCACCGGGCCAAAGACCGGGATGGCTGTCATGGCAAGCTACTTAATCGACCCCTGCTATCACCGGATGAAGACTGATTTCCCCCGGCAGAATCACAACTATTGGGAGGAGACCCCATTGCGCATGACGAACCTCAAGTATGCGGCCGTAGATGCATATGTTGCGTACGAGTTGTTCCGCATCTACTCGGCGGGGCCATAGATGATGTATGCGTTCGATATTGCGCATGTAATGGTTATCTATAATTAGTAGTATATATATATGTAATGGATAACTTTTGTGATCGACTCTATATATATATGTTAATTATGAAATGTGATCGACTCTATGTTTGTGTTATGTGTGATCGACTCTATGCATGTAATTAATATTGTTTGTATTATTGTTCTTTATTTTTTATATATTTTTTCATTTTAAGATTTTAAAATGAATTAGTATTATTTTTCTTCATTTTTTGATATATTATTTGTATTTTTAAGATTTTAAAATGAATTTGTATTATTGTTCTTAATTTTTGATATACTATTTGTATTTTAAGATTTTAAAATTAATTAGTATTATTGTTCTTCATTTTTGATATATTATTTGTAATTTTAAGATTTTAAAATGAATTAGTTCTATTTTTCTCAATTTTTGGATATATTATTTGTATTTTTAGAAATAATACAAATTAAAAGTTAATGTTTATTTATTTATTCAAAATTATTAATTACATCATTACTTTTGTTTATTAAAAGATTTATTTGCAATTCAAACAATTAAGAAATGTGGCTTCGACTAACATGTTAATAAGATTGATATGATACTACTATCACATACATGCGTGAGAAACACTTGGATTCGGGACGAGATGGAACTCGGAAGTTAAGCGTGCTAGTGCTAGAGTAGTGGGAGGATGGGTGACCGAGCGGGAAGTATGACCATGAGTAAGTAATTTGACTAGGGATAATCTTAGTTAGACACTAAGCAAAGCAAATAATACAAATTGTGAAAAAAAGAAGGGAGTGAAAAAAAAGGGAGAGGGAGTGAAAAAAAAGGGAGTGAAAAAAGGTGAGAAAAATAATTAGAAACCAAATGAATTAAAAAAATTACGAAATAAATCTAGTCCCGGTTCATGTGGCCAACCGGGACTAAATGTCCTCCGACCCCAGGCTCCGCCACCCGCCCACGTGGACGGGCCTTTAGTTCCGGTCCGTAAGTAGCGGGACTATAGGGGGGGGCCTTTAGTCGCGCGTAGCTAGTCCCGGTTGCCTGGACGGGATTAATGGGCCTGGCGAACCGGGACTGTAGGCCTTTTTTCTACCGGTGAGTGACAGCGATAAATCTTGGTCATCCTATGATCTGAAGATGGGCATGTTGCTGAGAATGTAGTCAAGTTTGATAACGTAAATCACGTGTATGTTGATTATTTCTTTATGGAAACCGACGAAATGGCAACTTACATTTATTTTGCTTTAAACTCGCATAGGTAGACCTCGTTCGTCAAAATGTCCTAAACAATTTTGTGGCATAGTACGGCGATAACATGACTCAGATATGTTGATTATTTCTTCTGAGAAGCTGCATTTGGAAGACATATAGTTTTGCGCATATAAATGGATCTCGATGAATCGATGATCCTATTTACATGGACATTGGGATGCTGAAGATAAGTAAAAATCATTGGAAAGATACTGGAAGATAATGGCCATGATTTTTTCTCCATACTGGACATGTACTTGTCATATCACAACTATGCTAAAAATCGCGACTTCAGTATGAAACGGAAACCTATTTCAAGAGATATACACTTCGCACGGTTTGTGTGCACCAAAATGTAACACAAAAGTATGGACCATGGATGGCGTTCCCATGGATGAGTCGGTGAACTATAATGCACATCTCACAGTGAAACTTGATAGGTCCCATGATGTTTGGTATGTTGAACAAGTTTATGATGATCACTACCTTGTCCTAGCTATATCCTACAAAGTATCATTTCTTTGATTTCAAATAAAGATCAAGAATTTCCGGAGAACAAAAATATAAGTGATGGGAGCAACTTAGATCAGAAAGCTCATCATTATTAATTTTTTTTTCAACAAATAAGATCGCTATGACAATCTAGTCTTTACAAACATGGCAATGGTCGCCTCCTAAATATCATTGGTTGTGTCCTTCATGGCTTTCTAAAACTGAAATATCCTCCATAACATCAAGTCACACAGAGTACGCAAAAGGCTATGTCGGCTCCGGCGACACCAACGTCGTTTTCGCATTTGATGTGGCCACTATCTCCGCTCGTTTTGCTGAAGATCATCTTTGATTCAGCTTGCGTGTCATTTTTTATAATGAACTTGTTTACTTTCATAGCTTGTTATTTAAATAGAGAATGTTAGTCGCTTATGTTTCATTATTCTTAATGTAGCCCACCATATAACATGATCCTAAATTAATAAACAATGATTTGATTATATGTTTTTAAAATCTAGCAATGTATTTATTTATATTTAAAACATAATTATTTTTTAAAATATGATAAGCTCATCCATTGTACATGCTTCTAACAAAATGTTGGTTTGGATGAACATTCATTAGCCATTAAAAATAATAATATGTCATTATGGATAGATTTATTTTCCTAAGATCAATTTCAGAGATATGTATGTGTTCGTGTATATTTTAGTATCATTAAACATTTTGGTAGATCTTGTTGAGAGAAATTTTAGGAGCATATGATTGTCTATCTTACTGCAACTAGATATACTAGGTTCTAGAGTACAAAATGTGTAAACACAGAGTTTTCTTCTATGAGAAGTTATCAAGTTAATCGATTATTGTGCTATGATAGGGTGATGCAACCATGCCTCGAGTACTGTGAATACAATTTAACATTCTAGTATGAAAAAGTAAATCTACCTAATTTGGCTAGTAAGCGTAAACAAAATTCAAAGTGCCATTAGTTACTCATCCAAAAACCATAAAAAAATCTTATTAAAATATTCTATTATGATATTTATATCATAGTGAGGGACCGATACAAGGGGGGATGGGGGAAAAGCAAACCCCATGAATGCGAATTTTGTGAAGATATTATCCATTTGATCTCTTATTTCTTAGTGATTAATTGAAATCTGCCCCGCTAAACAAGTTTGTGACACTAAGTATGCCGATTTCCCCCCTCAAAGTTATACATAAGATGGATAGGTTACCAAAAATCATCTTGAATAGTTTGCCTTGTCTCTTGAGAAAAATCATGTTTGCATCTTACTAGCTTGCACAATTCATCAAAGATGGAGCGATATTTGATTTACTGATGATACCGTAGTTGACTAACATGTGGTACTCGCATCGATGCAAAAGTGACAGGAGAGAGCAGAGTATGGTGGTAACTGATGTCTACGCACGCTTCTATTCTTGTAGGTAATGTTGGGCCTCCAAGTGAAGAGGTTTGTATGACAGCAGAAAGTTTCCCTTAAGTGAATCACCGCAGGTTTATCGAACTCAGAGATGTAGATGTCAAAGATATCCCTCTCAAGCAACCTTGTAATTAAGATACAAGAAGTCTCTTGTGTCCCCAACACACCTAATACAATTTTCAGTTGAATAGGTGCACTAGTTCGGCGAAGAGATAGTGAAATACAAGTAATATAGATAATTATAACTGGTAATTGCAATGTGAAATAAAAATGGCAGCAAGCAAACATGTAGCAGAACTGGTTGTAAACGGTGTTTCAATGCTTAGAACAAGGCTTAGGGATCATACTTTCACTAGTGGACACTCTCAACAATGATATTGTAATAGAATACATAAATTCATGATAAGTATTTCTATAAACATTAGCCTAAGAGTCACACACGGTGCGCACACTGTCACCTTCACACCGTGGGACAAGGTGACTCCAGAGTTCACATTAATAAAACCACTTGAGTATGAAGAGTAACATCTACTTATTCAACTAGATTACAAAGATCATGATCACATAAAGATCACACCATGGGAGAGAGAGATAAACCAGATAGCTACCGGCAGAGCCCTCAGCCTCGGGGGAGAACTACTCCCTCCTCATCATGGGAGTCAGCAACAACAATGAAGATGGTAGTGCAGTCGATGGAGATGGCTCCAGGGGCAATTACCTGTCCCGGCAGGGTGCCGGAACAGAGATTTCTGTCCCCCGAAACTTGTCTTCGATGGCGGCGGAGCTACGGAAATTTTCGTGGATGGAGGCTGATTGATTTAGGGTTTTTGCGTCGGGGGCAATATATAGGCGAAAGGGCGATGTCGGTGGGTGCCCAAGGGGCCCACACCATGTGGTGGCGCGGCCAGAGGTGGGCCCACGCCATGGCATGGTGTGGCCACCTCGGTGCCCTCCTCCGTCTCGGCTTTGGACTCCGTTGACGTGTCGGAAAAAATAGAAGGTTGGGGCCTTGTTTCGTCCGATTCCGAGAATATTTCCTTTAGTAATTATCTAGAATAGTAAAAAGCAAAAAACAGGAACTGACACTCTGTCATCTTGTTAATTGGTTAGTCCCAAAAAATGCAAAAAAATGATATGAAGTGTGAATAAAACATGTAGCAATTGGTAGAAAACAAACATGGATAATCAATAATTATAGATACGTTTGCAACTTATCAGCATCCCCAAGCTTAACTCATGCTCATTCTCGAGTCGGTAAGTGATAATAAAATAATTTTTGAGGTGATATACACCCAACACAATCTTGATCAATGTTATGTAAAAGCAATACAAATTGAGATCAAAGTACTCTAGACATAGCCATGATAGATATAATTCCAACAATGTAACTTAGCAACTATGTTGCAACATGAAAAGTAACACAAACAAAAGATCATGAATAATAATATATTGAAGTTGATACGTTTGTTTCGAGCATAGAGAAAATATAGCACAGTGGTATTCAGCTTTCCCTTCATGGAATAGCAAAACATAAATGTCAGGACACCTTCAAAGTTCAAATGGTGACCAGATACAAATAATTTGAGAACAAGCCATAACATAATCATGAATCAATCAATAATAAATTTTGGGACTATGCACATTATACTCAGAGTGACAACTATGCTCTCTTAAATGGTGCATAAAGTTAGAAAATGAAGAATCAACATAAAAGTAAAAGAAAGGCCCTTCGCAGAGGGAAGCATGGATTACTCATGTGCTAGAGCTTTTATTTGAATGAAACAGATGTATTTACAATATAATTTTGAGAGAGGTGTATGTCTTGGTCATCGAATGGTAATGAAAAACTTATCATAACTACTTTTGAGGGCGGTTTCCATTGGCATTGTCCTATTTTTCTTATTGTTGGCACTTCCCCCACCTTTTCTTACACACACCATGGCTAACCGAATCATCGGGTGCCGACCAACAATAATGAAACCATGGGAAAGTGCCTATTGTTCATTATTTAAATTTGTATTATCTGGCACCAGCTCTCGGCAATTTTAAGATGAGCACAGATTCCATACTCATCGGGTGAAAGAGGGGAAGAACTTTGCTTGACATAAGACACAATAAACTTTAAACTACTTTCTCATGATTTAAAACAGGAGCACAAAACAGGTAATAGCTTTTGAAGGCTTTAAAGGTAGCACACAAGTAATTTACTTTGGAGTGGCAGTGAAAGGTACAGAAATTGGTGCTTTTTCTACTTTGTTTATGTTAGTGGCTGGGGGGTTTTGGGGAAGGACTATGTGGGGTAAATTTAATACCACATATAGGTAGGTATGGTGGACACATTGGGCAAATTTTGGTTTTTGGGAGTTGGATGCACGACTAGAACTCATACTCAGTACAAGTGAAGGCTAGCAAGAGATTGTGAGCGTCCAACTAAGAGAGAAATAACAGCCATAATCATGCATAGCGACACAACATTATTAATGAAAGCATAAATGATATTACAAGTCAAAAACTACATCATAATAGAGGTTAGCGGTGACTGTTTTGTAGTCATAACATGGTGTGAGCATGCGCCAAGTCAACCCAAATAAAGCATCAAAGGATAATACCACAATATTATGCTTCTTGTGGCGTCCTACCTTTTAATAAAGATAGAACACCTGTGTATCCTGCTATTCCCGGGATCTCTGATAGCATACACATGACAAAATGAAATATTCATTGCAATAGAATCATTCTACATCGTTGATCCAATGGATAAGAAATAAAATAAACTTACAATTGGCATAGTCATCATGGACTAGCCCAATTAACAAGGTTTCAAAGTAAACACAGCGGAAACAAATCATCAATGATCCTTCTTCATCTGCATGCGCCACAGGCAGAACATGTTGGCGATAGACTCGAGATCCTAAACGAAATCCTCACTCGTCTTCAAATTCATCTGCACGTTGGAATATGTAGCCCCCACAAGGGAGGAAGTCAGCACAAACAATGTACTGGCAAGTGACACTTGTATGGTGGCAGTTTTGAGGAATAACTAGCTACATGATATTTGGCTGGTGGAGTCTGGGCTATTTGCATAAAGCCAGTTTTGTCCTATATTTGATAAATCGTTGAAAAATATTTAGAAATCAACATGGGTAGACACAACATGTAGTTTGATAAAGGCATCATGGGTAGATACACCATGAAGTTTGATAAAGTCATCATGGGTAGACACACGATGAGTTTGAAAAGTCATCATGGGTAGACACACCATGAGTTTGAAAAGGTAGCACAGAGGGGTAGACACACCATGTGCTCTAGGATAAGGGTTCTATCATGTTTTAATTCATTCAGAAAACATGAGGAGATCCTTCAGCACCAACTATGTCTAGTTTGCTCAACTGGCCCATAACCGGGGACACGGCTAAGATCTTAGTTTTTAACTCTGCAGAGGTTGTGCACTTTCACCTTGAGACTCGTTTTCCCCGAGAGAAAAATGAGACAAGATCATTGGGAAGAGGGATTCAACCATACCAGCATGACTCGACGCTCCTAAAATTCTACCACCTCATGTCATACAACAGGATGAACCCCCAAAACTTACTTAATCTTGGCAGAGCCCATATTACCTCAAGGCTGCACTGGAAGCTAACTATACATGGAAGACCTATAGATCTCTTTAGTCCTGGGTGGCAATCCACAAGTGTACCCTCAGGTGACAACCACCACATCCATGGCCCTGGGAGTGACCCAGGTGACAACCACCATGGACATGGCCCTGAGTAGTTACTCAACATAATCCAAGCAATTACCAATCCACCCAGGTGTTTCATTGGGTTGTTAAATTTCAATTTTCAAAGTATCACAACCCAAATAAATAGCAGCAGTTGTGATATTGTTCTAGTATTGCTAAACTAGTACCTAGCAGGGGTTTCAGGTTGGCTACACACTACTAGGTGTTCTGAGCATAGCATATACTTGGAAAATAATAATATCACCTATCATGCACACTACTGAAAACTCTAATGCAATAAAAAGTGGGACATGAGCATCACTTGCCTTGTGGAGGTTGGTATAGATACACTCTCTTCATGATTTGAACGTTTCTCTCCGTACAATCTAAACAATACCAGTACATAACAATAAACAAACAATTCACCAACAAACAAACAAATACAACAAGATATACAATACAGAAGCATAACAAGTTATTCATCTTGATTGGTGTTCACATGGACAAGGTTTTGACACATAATTCAATATTCAAAAAGAACTAAGTGTTTGGTCATGGGGTTTTCCATTGGTGGTGAAGGGTTGTCAAGGAATATCACTTCACTCAATATACAAAAGTAGTGGATGTGATATTGTTTAGGGTTTAACACTTAATTCAATGTACAAAGGGAACTAAGATGTTTTAGGTCAGGCTTTCCACATTGACAAAACAAACTTGTTTCAAGGTTCCTAGGGTTGGTCTTGGTCACAATGATCACACAAGGCTTTGTTCTAAGGGTTTTAGAAAACAAATTCATGATCAACATGATTCATTTCATTACTTTGGTTAGTAGGGTTGAAGCAATTTACAATATGGTTTGTAAATTTACAAAAGGTCTTGGACTATGGTTTCTGGTCCAAAAGTTACTTTCCATATGATCAACATGAAATGGGTGTTGGTTTTGATCAAAAGATCACACCACAATTTTCCTAAGAAGGGGTTTCATCAAACAACGGTTGAAGTATGACGATTGACTATTATGGGTGGTTTATATGGCAAAGATTACATGGAGTGGGTTCTCTGGTCACAAATAGTTTGGGTACTGGTTTCTATGGTCTAAGGTTACTAAATGGAACAATTTTCCAGAAGAAACACAATTAAAATTATTTATAGAATTAAAACTAGGTGCCAAATACTCAAATGGCTATTCAAATTCTAAAATCTATTTTAATTGTTTCAATTATTATTTTGGGACAGAGGGTATGATAGTACACAATCTAAGGATTCCAAAAATATTTTATTTGCAATTTTTGGATTTGTAGAATTTGAAATCCGCCAAAAAAAATCATTAACAAGCATATTTAAATTTGAACCACTTTAAGTTTGTCAAATTTGAATTTTGACAGTTCTAAAAGTTTCGACATGTTGTGCTGATTTCAAAAATTCCAAGTTTGTTAAATTCGGATGAGTGGATCAAAAGTTATGATGATTTGAAGTTTCAGGGCCTATTCTACAAAATTGTTTTTCTATTTTATTCGGAAATAAAATCACAGACTGGCTGGGAGAAACTTATCTATCTGTCGCGCGGCGCAAAGCGCAGGGAGTGGGCCTGGGTCAAGTTAAATGTTGCGCGGGTGGCAAATAGATACATGCCTCATAGGCTGATGTGGCGCAATCCTACTGGCTATTACCTCTTCACTTAAGTGATTTGATCTGGGCCTTTCAATTAAGATCTAACGGCGCACGGTGAAGTCTAGGGTTACCTTGCCGGTGTTGGTCACCGGAAATGGAGGCGCGGTGGCGTGCGTCGCCGGAATTTCGACGGGGTACCGTTCCGGTGGTCCTCGATCTCAGCGGCAACGTCGACGAGGTGCCTTACAGCACGGGGAGTACGGTGGTGACGACGGCGCGATCTCCGGCTTCCCGAGACGTTGGAAACGAGCGGCCGTAGTCTTGATAGCGCCGGGCGAGTATCGGAACTTCATGGTGCGGTGGTTCTGCTTGACAGAAAATTCGCCCTAAGGCATCAAACGAGGCGCACGGGTTAGGGGGGCAGAATAGATAGGTTTCGGGCCGGGGGATGACTTCACCTCGCCGGAATCTTCAACGAACGGCAACGGGACTGCGCATCTCCGGCGAGGAAATTCTTTTGCCTCGGGGTGTAATTTGGGGGAGTGGACAGAGGGGAATGGTAGAGGAGAGAGTGGGGACTCGAGGGGGAGAAACGAGGGAGGTTTTGACGACTTTACTCGTGAGAAATCGGTGGGTGCAAAATCGTGGCCGAAACGGCCGTGGCAGCTTCTCTCTCGGGTTGACGACGTGGCCACGTCATCATGACGTCAGCAAACTTTTTTTTTCTTTTTTTCCTGTTTTCCTCATTTCTTTAATAACTTCTGTTTTAGAAAACCAATTGACCTCATTTAAATTTTTAAAATCTTGTAATGAAAATATCTATCAATTAGAAACCACATTTTTTTTCCAACACATTTAAATTTTTATATTTTTAAAATACAATTAATCCACTAATAGTACTTAAAACCATTTTTAAATGAAAAAATAGCAATAAATTGAAAAGGGGTTTTTATAAAATTACAGGAAAAATCTAATAGTTAAATACTATTTTTGAAACTCATTTTAACTCATTTCTTATTTTTATATTTTAGAAAATGAGGTATTTACAAATAGCAACTTATTGTCATTTTCCACATAGAGAATAATTAATTGAAAATATGCTCAAATAAAATTGAGAAACACAAGACCTTTGAGAATATGTTTCTCTAAGTCCTTTTCACAAAACAATTTGGTGGATAACATTTTGCTACTTAATACTGGATATAGTTGTTGAAAAGTGATATGGTTAATTTTGGGATTTGAAAATATTTTCAAAAATAATAGTCAGATAGAAACCAATGGCTTAAATAAGGTTTGCTATAAAGGAGTAATCATTTTGAAATAAGAAAACTTATTTGAAAAGATTTGGGTTTTATGGAAAACAGAGGCACTTGTATTTAATTTCCAATAACAATGAAATATGTATTGTTTTCTTTTGTTTCTTGCACTTTGTTTTTTTTGGTGGCTTATATTAACAAGAAAAATAAAAGTTTCAAATTTTTGTGATTTTTGAACTTTCTCAAAAATCAGGGATGTTACACTTCTATATGATAAAAACACCACATGATTTTTTTCAATGGCACATTAAGCACTCTCAGCTATTTGAGACAAGCCATGCTACATCAATAAATACTAAGAACATGATTAAAATAACATTTAGCATGACATGCTAAAGTCTAAGCCACAGTCTAGATGGGCTTCCTATTGCACCGCTATAAGCATAAAATATTTTACTCTTCTCCAACACCAATCAACTTTAAAAAAAATCTCATAGATAATAATCATCAAAGATCAGAGAGCTAACCATATATAACTGAAGAAAAATAACAAACTCTAAACAAAATACGAGTGGAAAACAAGAGCTAAACACAGTACAAGCAAAAACTGAACAATCACAGAAAAATGAGAGTGAAAACTAGAATGTTTTAAGCAATGAAAACGGAGCGTGTCTATCTCCAGACAAAATATGCTACGATCCAATCATATACTACAGTAAATAAAACGAAAAAAAGTAAAAGAAAAAATAATTTACGCTCCGAGAATAACACATAATATATGAAGCAATAAAAATAGTGTCTTGAAAGAGGACCTGATATTTTCTTGACGAAGAAGGGGATACTTTGGGCATCCCCAAGCTTTGACGCTTGTACTCTTTGGATATATTTTGGGGTGACATGCGCATCCTCAAGCTTGAGCTTCTGTCTATTCTTCATCTTCTCGTATCATTCTTCTCTCCATACACTTGAAAGCTCACTCCATATAAAACTTCACACAATCTTCATTAGCAATGTTAGTGTAATCAAAATAATAAATCCACTTTGGTTCAGTTTCAACACAAGCCTAACATACATTAAAACATTAGCTACTGTCACAACTTCTTTTAAAGCTCTTCCCCTCAAAAGAAAACCAAAAGAAAAATACAAATGCAAATATTAGCAGAAATCTGTAAAAACAGAACAACAACTAAAGATCGATTTTTTCGAAACTCTTCTGTTGCTCAAATAAAATAGTGAAAAACTAATAACAGTTAGGTAATAACCTGGGGCATGTGCACAAAACATTTCAGATCAATTCGATGTTCTGGCTGAGAGAATTAATTTTTTTGGTGGCAGCATAGAATCTGTTTCAGGATAGCTCTTCCCCAAATCTTACTTCCTCCCTATTAGAGGCTAATCTTGGCAGAAAAACTAAATTAAAAGGATAAGGAGAGGTTTCTACAGAGGTAACAACTTCCAAGACTAAAAAAGAAACGAAAAAAGATCGGAAAGAAAACATTGGGTTGTCTCCCATAAGCGATTTTTTTAAAAGCCTTTTAGCTAGGCATGATGATTTGAGAAGATGCTCACATAAGAAATTTGAATTGAAGCAAAAGAGAGCATCAAGAAGAAAATATAAAACAAATTTAAGTCTAACCCAGTTTCTATGAAAAAAAATCTTGTAAAGAAACGAGTTATGAAAGCACAAATCCCTACTAGGGGAAAGCTAATGCGTGGCGCACCGTTTTGGCTTATCCGTGGTGCACCATGGTGCGCCACGGCTCTCACGCCGCGCCTATTGGTTTAGCCGTGACGCACCGGCTCGGTGCGCCACGCCTATCTGTACCTGTGGCGCACGTCCACGGTGCGCCATGGCTATGAGTGGTGCGCCACGCCTAAGTGAGTTAGGTGCGTTACGCCTATGCTAATTGGTGCGCCACACCTATATTTTGGCTCCACGGCTAAGTTGCCTGGTGCGCCACGCCTATTCTTCTAGGTGCGTCATGGTTATATTATCCTGTTTTTTTTAAAATACGCAGTATCGTATTTATATAGGTATATACAGCTCAAATACAGAAGAGTATAAGTAGACAAAGTTGATCAAAACAGTTATGTGACAAACAAATAATATATCATAGTCGATCATATTACTTAGAATTCCGAGTAGCTGCATCAAATAGATGATTATCACTACAAAGTATTCATCAGAGCCAAATAGATATATCAGACAATTAATCATCGAGGCCGGGTACATCGATCGATGATTCATCATCATTACAAGTGACCTATCTAGTCGCCGATAAGCTAATCATCTAGCTAGGAACCATAGCAACGCAAGCATGGCGAGCGAGGCGACGACGACAATAGCGGCGGCGAGGGCCTTCATCCACTTGTTCTTCTTCTTCTTCTTCTTCTTCTGTTCCTCGAGATGGATGAGCCAGCTAGCTTCCGCCGCCACTCTAGTGTTGTAGGATTTGTAGGCATTGCCCCTAAACTTGTTCACTTGCTCGAAGCAGTCTTCCTAGTGGTCGTAGACTCCTGAAACCCTGCCTCTAAACACCACGTAGCACCTTGGCATCTGTAATGACAAGAAAGAAAATCACAAACAATAGTTTTAAACATGTATGCAATAATCAGTAAATGGAGAAATATGACAGAAATAAGATGAAAAGTAAACACAAAGGAACGTATTACTTTCGGCATTCTCCGAAATCAAGTTGGCCCTTCATATCATGTGCTTGTTACGAGGTAGTATACGTGATGGCGATGCGGGGAAGGATGAAGACAAGGGTTTCTGAACTTCGTTGAAACTAAACAAAATCACATACATAAGTGTCTGTGAGATCCCAACAAAGTTGGACCATTTCGTGCACATATATAATGGTGACATTCTTCATAACCCCGGACGGGGCTATGAAAAATATCACCGTTACATATATGTACCAAACGGTGCAACTCAGTTCTGATCTCACTAACAATAATATTATATATGCGACGTTCCTTAGTTCCAACCGAAGCCCTCATCTCCATCCTTTCCCCGGATCAACACCGCCTGCAGTACCTCTTAAACGGCACAAGATGGTCATCGGGTCTTGATGTGAAGTTGGACCTTCACATTTTGTGCTTGCTACGAGGTAGTACACGTGATGGCGATGCGGTGGAAGGAAGGGTTTCTGGACATCTTTCAAATTAAACAAAATCATATATGTAATATAGTGAGATCCGAAAAAATTGGACCTTTTGTGCACAGATATAACGGTCACTACTGCAAAAGAGCGTACCAGTGACAGACCCAAAATGCCCACTAGTGACGGGCACGGTGCCTGTCACTAGTAACTAGTCACTGCTAATAGGTTACTAGTGACAGGCAAGCGCCTGTCACTAGTAATCTGTTTAATAGTGACATTCTTTTATTTGTGCCTGTCACTAATTAGTTTTCACAGCTAGCGCTTTTACCTCATAGACGATCTTAGCAGCGACATGTTCTTTTCTAGTTTGATAGTTAGCCGGTCACTAGTATATATATATTTTAGAAAAAAAATTTAAAAATATATTGCATTTGCACAAGATAACACAATATCCAAGAACTACAAAGTCGAATTAACATCAATAGCACAATATCCAAAACAATTTGCTGTCATTTGAAAACAAGCAACGCCTAAAACATAAATGTCCAACTCTTCCACCATGTGTTTCGTAATAGTCATTGTCAGCTGCTCCAGCCTACTCACAATCATAGCCTGGAAGAAATCAAAGGCATTTGAGGAAAGAATGTCATATGACTTAAATGCTCAATAAAAAAAATCAAGAGATGCAGAGTTGTGGTCATTTAAATTATGGTTCTCTTTGAAGTAGAAAAAGTATACCTAGCTTAGACTGAAACGATAATATAGCCGATACCGAAGAAAGTTTTGTAGAGCATGGAATTCAACATAGCAACCTGCGAATAAATTCTCATATTAATGGCCTAGCTGATGCTATGAAATTTAAGCGAAATATGCGGGAGTTGTTTGGATGAGGTTTTCTTTATGTCCCCAGCAAAGCTAATTACTCTGAAACTAGGGTGGTGTCAGCTGTAAAAATAAATGCGGTGAAGCCTCTGTCGAATTGCAATGCCGGAGGCTTACTTCATATTGAAAAAAATTATGAAGCCGCGGCTGGATACCGTATTCTACAATCAGATTGTGATGTCATTAGTGCATCTGAAACTCAAGAAAGTCCCGAGGAGGTCATGTGACTGAACAACAGATTGCCTGTTAACTGTAGTGGCACTGGCGGAGCTACATCGGGGCTTACCTAGGCTGTGGCCCGCCCAGCATATTCATGGAAAAGTAGTCTGTGCTTAATTTCCTATGTATCGGATGGCCCAATCTACTAATACTAGCATACCAAGTGCAGCCAACAAGCAAACAGGCTCGCATCCTCACAAGCCAAGCAACAGGTACCCAGAGCTGCTTCGTAGTGACAACAAGGCCTAATTAGAAAATAGCCCAAAAGACACACATCGCTCAGATTTGACTGCTTTACTGGTTTTCTCGGCAATAGACAAAACAAAACAGTCGGTTCTTACCTTAGTTTAGTCAATTTAAAAGATCATGTATTTTCGCTAGGCTAGCATGTAATTTTTTTTATTTATCCAAATTCTTAGCTGATGATTCAGGTGCCAGTGTAATAATAAAGAGGCCGGATCGACCTGTGGTATGTACAACAACTAGTACTGTGTTGGTTTCTTCTCTTAGTCTTCAGTGATCACGAGCAGCTGCTGGCGGCTGTGTTCTACTATTTCTACTGAAGATAGATCAACTGCGTGTGGGTTTGGGCATTGCAACGAATAACGGTGCTGAATATCGTCCATTGCTATTGGGCCTGAAATATGCGGTCAAGAAGGGATTCAAGTATATTCGTGCTCAAGGCGATTCTAACTTGTCTGTAACCAGGTTTGTCGTTGTACCTTTGGTACTTGGCACATTGCAGCCTTCGTGTTCTTCCGTGGAGTGGCCAAATAGATTTCTTCTTGGTGTGTAGTTCATTCCGAAAGCATTAAGCTACAAAAAGAAATACCATGGTAAGCGATACTTCTAAATATAACTTGAATCCATTGGTTTTTCCACTAGAAAATGTCAAACGAAATAAGATAGGCATCACAACCAAAAATTTAAACCATCAAACTTTAATAATAGTATAGGTACAAGCCAAAGATGTGGACGTTGTGGTCTTGGCATATACTCATCAGTAAACCACGTAGAAAGTATTTTGTATAATCCATATAAAATTATTTTGTCTCGTCAGTTAACAAAAAAGGAACATACATGTATGTTGATGTATAAAGAATAGTTAAATGGTACAAGTATAGGTTCTGAGAGGATGGAACCCTTTTTCTGAACACATTTACCTGTTGGACGAACTAAACCACAAGAAGATGTTCGACACAACTTTCCAAGTAAAACAGTAATCAGAGTACTGCCCTCTTGTCTGCAGCAGCACGATTTTTCAAACTGATTATCAGTTCAAGCTTGGCAAAACTTCTATAAGTTATTTCTACTACCTTGTACTTAACACAAATAAACCTAACCCATAGGTTCATACAGTTAATATACTGATGGTTATCTAACTTCAAAAGATCTTGCTGCAATCACGAACATAAAATAAAATCAATATGATTGCAGCTTCTAAATGTTTGTCAACTATGGCAGTACAAAAAACATTCCATTTGACATGTCAACTTACAGCAAGAAAAAATTATCAAGTATGGTACAATTTGTGGATTCACTATCACCATGCGATAAGAAATCGAACAGCTACAACATATATGTGAGGGTAAGGACATAATGAATGGGATTGTCACCATCTATAATGTTTTTAGAAAATGTGACAGGGTAAGTAAATAAGGGGGATGAACACAATGGTCAGTCTATTTAAATAAGTGCTTTCAGCTGTAACCGAGCTAAATAAAGTGCAAACACAAGCACAACCACAAAGATAAGTATTATTGTGTGCCTAGCATGCATAATTGAGTTTGTACCTCTCTCTCTCAATATACTAGATGATCCCCACAGAACTGCATGCTACGAAAAGGAAATCAGTAAACCCGAGTTATAATGTTTCAAATTGTAGAGCATATGTAACGTTTATGTTTTCAACATAAGCAAAGAGTGTTTCAAATTGTACAAGAATCGTCAAAGGAGAGATAACAAATTTGAATACTTGCTAGTTAGCTCGAAGAACACAACATGGGCATCAGACTTATAAGATTGTTTTGGCAAAATATGGCGGATAATTAAAGTAGTCCTTGGACTAAGCAAAGAACCTTTCCGATGGTAGAGCAGTATGTAAGTTTCATCTAGCTGAAGTACGACAGGTTGCACGTAAAATATGGAACGTAGTCAGAGAAAACATAACATTTCAATATAACAAAGTTAAGTACGTGTGAGATTAGATGGAAGAACACTTGTAAAGGGGCATCAGGTTTATAACGCTGGCTTTGCCAAAACTCCGGCAAATCACTATTAGTTCTTGAAAATGCAAGGCAGCTTTTGCGTTACCTTATACCTTCTAGGAACATGTCACGTGCACAAAAATACTGAAGCAATGGATTTTAGTTTAGTCACCCCGGTTTCAAATTTTACTGAGCAAAAAAATTCTTCAACTTGGTATTTTGCACTCTAATCTGCAAACATTAAAACGCCAACGGTTAAATCCCAAACGATTTCTATTATCCACCACATGTATCCAATCTCTGAAAAAATACAATTTTTTAACTTGTGCATTTAATGTTGGGAAGTGAGCATCCAAAGAATTGATGTCCTAATATAGTTTTGGTCCAGAGTTAACTATTTGTCTCCAACTGAACCAAAAAAAAAGAGTATCTACATAGATATTTGAAAGTCGTGGCAACAAGTGGTGAGAGCACGTAATTAGGGATTACCGTGGAGAAAGGCACCCGGTTGATCCCCTCTGCCTGCTATTTGTCAGCTGGTTCCATGAAAACCATCGAAATAGCGCATGGGAGAGGCCATAGCTGGATGATTTGGGAATCAATTGAAGAACATTTTCCATCCGCCATACAGGTGATAGGAGCAAACCTACAGTGACGAAAATCATCAGTTCAACTGCAGATTGGGAAGGAGTGGAAAAGGCAGGATTGGGAAGGAGTGGAAAATCTCTAGTCAAGATGCTGCATAAAAGATGAAAACACTTCTTATTTCTCGTTCGTTCTAAAAAGTTAAGTTACCTGATAAACTAAAAATCATAAACGAACTGAAATTTAACTAGAGAGCCATCTATTACACTACAAGATCCAAACAGAATAAACTATGGCTAGTGAGAATCTTCCAAATCGAGAACTGAAGACATAACTGTACCAGAAACGGTATTCCTCCGTCAATGGCGGCATTCTTGACGTGGTAGAGTCCTTGTCCGTCGATGGCGGTAGTCCTCCGTCGATGGCGGCAGACGGGCAACCAGCAGCGGTCACCCCGATGGTGGCGGCAACCAGCATCGGCGACGTTGACGGCGGCGTAGGCGGCGGGGAGGATTTGATGCGTCAGCAGCGTTGGGGCCGTGCGGCATGGCATCATCGGCGGGGGGCCTAGCGGCTCGGCGTCGGAGGGGAGGCCTTGCGGCACGGCGACGGCGGGGGTGCCTTGCGGCGCGGTGGCGGCGGGGATGCCTTGTGGCGGTGGTGGCGGCGCGGGGCAGCACGGGCTAGGAGAAAACTGCGCGATCCATCTATTTTTTTTTTGAAATTTTCCACATATATATAAAAAGCAACCAAGACCGCCTCATTAAAAACCCTACAGTCCCCTTAGGTACCCTGTAGGGAAAAGAGTGCGTAAGAAAACTTGGCGCCGACAAGATTACATAGTATCCAACTGTTAAATCCCAAACGATTTCTATTATCCACCACATTTATCCAATCTCTGAAAAAATACAATTTTTTAACTTGTGCATTTAATGTTGGGAAGTGAGCATCCAAAGAATTGATGTCCTAATATATTTTTGGTCCAGAGTTAACTATTTGTCTCCAATTTTTTTTTTTTTGAAAAGGGAAACCCAGCCTATGCATCGCATTGATGCACACGGCTTTTATATAGTATCATCCAGTTATGATCTTACATCATCCAAAGTATCAAAGAAAGCCTCACACAATGGGAGTAAACAAATGTCTAGAATGAGCTAAAGACACTCTAGAAAATAAGAATTAAGCATCCGTCGGACGCCTAGTGTGCAACCATCCACCCTTGCTGTAGATAGCCCGAACGACCGCCATCATTCGAGTGCATCCAGTAGCCAAACGTCCTCTTTGATCCTCAGGAACAGAAATGCCCACGCTTGGATCCAATGTGTAGCTTGAAGAACAACCTGCATAAAATTTCCAACCTTCTCCTTGTTAAAAATAATCCCACTCCGACAATTCCAAATTGCCCATAGAAAAGCACATACACCTATGCGTATAAACGCTTTAGTTTTTTTATCTATACCAAATAACCAGTTACCAAACATGTTTTTAATACTTTTAGGGGGTGAAATACTATAGGTAAAATGAACCAAACGCCAAATTTTGGTAGCAAAATCACAGGATATAAAAAGGTGTTCTACGGACTCTTCCGCACCACAAAAGACACACTTCGTACACCCCTCCCATTTTCTTTTCGCCAAATTATCTTTAGTGAGTAGTTCTTTCCTAGAGAGGAACCACATGAATATTTTAACCTTAAGGGGTACTTTAAGTTTCCACAGATATTTACGAAGAAATCTAACATGTCCATGCATTAGATCAACGTAAAGAGATTTAACAGTAAACGTCCCAGAATCTGAAATCTTCCATCTAACCGAATCTTCACTCTGTGACAGCTGAACTCCCATAAGTTTGCTTAGTAAACAAAGCCAAGATTCCCATTTATCCCCAATAAGCGCCCTTCTAAACTGAATATTCAATGGTGTTTGTCTCAAAACATCAGAGACCAAAGTATTTTTCTGTCGCACAATTGCATACAATGATGGATATTGGGATGCGAGAGGGGAGTTCCCGAGCCATGAGTCCTCCCAAAATCTAATCCCATCACCATTTCCCAGCTTAAACTCAATACGTTGGAAGAACTCTTTCTTAACCCCCATTATCCCTTTCCAGAAAGGAGAATCAGTGGGTTTAACTTCCACCTGCGCCAACGTTTTCCCACTCAAATATTTATTAGAAATTAACTCACGCCACACCCCCGCTCATTCAAAATCTTGAACAACCATTTACTCAGTAGGCACTTATTCTTAATATCTAGAACCTCGATCCCTAAACCCCCTTGATCCTTCGGACGACACACAATATTCCACTTAGTTAGCCGATATTTCTTCTTAATAGCATCACTTTGCCAGAAGAACCGTGATCTGAAGTAATCTAATCTTTTTTGTACCCCAACAGGTATTTCAAAGAATGATAAAGGAACATAGGTAGGCTAGTCAAAACTGAATTAATTAGAACCAACCTATCTCCATAAGATAACAATTTACCCACCCAAGAACTCAATTTTTGTTCAAAGCGATCCTCGATAATTTTCTACTCTTTATTTAGTAATCTCCTGTGATGAATAGGAATACCGAGATATTTAAAAGGAAGAGACCCAACCTCACAACCGAAAACAGCACGATATTCATCTAAACATTCGGAAGCTCTGCCAAAGCAGAAGATCTCACTCTTGTGGAAATTCA
Organism: Alopecurus myosuroides; assembly: GCA_028641055.1. NCBI lineage: Eukaryota > Viridiplantae > Streptophyta > Magnoliopsida > Poales > Poaceae > Alopecurus > Alopecurus myosuroides. The sequence goes on from CM054057.1 coordinate 17,716,112, forward strand.
TTTTCAAACCCGAAAGCTTTTCAAACATAGATAAAATCAATTTCATGTTGACAGCTTTCTCAATATCGTGTTCTAGAAAAAGAATTGTGTCGTCAGCATACTGAAGTATCGATATTCCCCCCTCCACTAAATGATCCATAAGACCCCCCACTTGGTTATCCTCTTTACCTCTATCAATAAGAACTGCCAACATATCTGCAACCAGTTTAAACCAAATCGGAGAGAGAGGATCCCCTTGTCTCAATCCCTTTAACGTCTGAAAATAATGACCAATATCATCATTCACACGCACTCCCACACTTCCCCTTGGATAAAACGAGCCACCCGATCACACCATTTTTTATTAAATCCCTTCATACGCAAAGTCTGCTGCAAAAATGCCCAATTAACCTTGTCATAAGCTTTTTCGAAATCTATCTTAAAAATGACCCCATCCATTTTCTTCCGATGAAGCTCATGTATGGTTTCATGCAATACTACTACCCCTTCCAGAATATTCCTACCCGGTAGAAATGCAGACTGAGATGGTTTGATAACCTTTTGAGCAATAGAAGTGATTCTATTTGTTCCCGTCTTAGTAAATATTTTAAAACTCACATTAAGAAGACAAATGGGACGGTACTGCTCAATCCTACATGCATCATCTTACTTAGGGAGCAAAGAAATAACACCAAAATTCATCTTATAAAGAGGTAACGAGCCCTCATGTAACTGACTGAAAAGAGCCATCAAGTCAACCTTGATAACACTCCAGAAATGCTGATAAAATTCAGCAGGGAACCCATCAGGATCAGGTGCTTTATTGTGCTCCATTTGTGAGATGGCCTCTAAAACCTCATCCTCAGAAAATGGGGCAGCAAGCAAAGCATTCTCATCATTAGAGACCTGCGGTAAATCTTGAATACATGTCTCATTCAAAGAAAAAGAATTTGGAACCGATGCTCCAAATAATTTTTTATAGTATTCAGAAATGAACACTTTTAAATTATCTTGTCCTATGATAGTACCCTCGTCCTGTTCTAACTGGTAAATCTTTTTCTTTCGTCTTTTACCATTTGCAATCAAATGGAAATATCTGGTGTTATTCCCTCCCTCCTGAATGTGTCTCACTTTAGCCCTTTGTGCCCACTTTGATTCTTCCTCGCGGCGTAGTTTATATAAAAAAGCCTCAGCCTGCCTTTTGGCTTCTATTTCGTGATTATTTAAGGGCATAGATTCAGATTTTAGATCCAACTCATTTATAAGAAGCAACAATCTATGTCGTTGTTTCTTATATTCCCCACTGATGTTCTTAGCCCAACCTCTAAGAAAACTACGTAGGTGTCTAATCTTTTGTTGCCAATTTTCAATTGCATTGGATCCATTAATCACTGCATTCCATTCATTTTTGATCAACTCAAAAAAACCTTCTCTACGTAACCAAGCCAACTCAAAGGAAAATGCCGATGTATTTCCCGCATGAGCTGGTGCCCCTGAGTCAATGAAGAGAGGTACATGATCAGACTCTGTCCTAGTTAGAGCCCTCCAACTGAACCAAAAAATAAGAGTATCTACATAGATATTTGAAAGTTGTGGCAACAAGTGGTGAGAGCACGTAATTAGGGATTACCGTGGAGAAAGGCACCCGGTTGATCCCCTCTGTCTGCTATTCGTCAGCTGGTTCCATGAAAACCATCGAAATAGCGCATGGGAGGCCATAGCTGGATGATTTGGGAATCAATTGAAGAACATTTTCCATCCGCCATACAGGTGATAGGACCAAACCTACAGTGACGAAAATCATCAGTTCAACTGCAGATTGGGAAGGAGTGGAAAAGGCAGGATTGGGAAGGAGTGGAAAATCTCTAGTCAAGATGCTGCATAAAGATGAAAACACTTCTTATTTCTCGTTCGTTCTAAAAAGTTAAGTTACCTGATAAACTAAAAATCATAAACGAACTGAAATTTAACTAGAGAGTCATCTATTACACTACAAGATCCAAACAGAATAAACTATGGCTAGTGAGAATCTTCCAAATCGAGAACCGAAGACATAACTGTACCAGAAACGGTATTCCTCCGTCAATGGCGGCATTCTTGACGTGGTAGAGTCCTCGTCCGTCGATGGCGGTAGTCCTCCGTCGATGGCGGCAGACGGGCAACCAGCAGCGGTCACCCCGATGGTGGTGGCAACCAGCATCGGCGACGTTGACGGCGGCGGGGAGGATTTGATGCGTCGACAGCGTTGGGGCCGTGCGGCATGGCATCATCGGCGGGGTGCCTGGCGGCTCGGCGGCGGAGGGGAGGCCTTGCGGCACGGCGACGGCGGGGGTGCCTTGCGGCGCGGTGGCGGCGGGGATGCCTTGCAGCGGTGGTGGCGGCGCGGGGCAGGACGGGCTAGGAGAAAACTGCGCGATCCAACTATTTTTTTTTTTTGAAAATTTCCATATATATATATAAAGCAACCAAGCACGCCTCATTAAAAACCCTATAGTCCCCTAGGTACCCTGTAGGGAAAAAAGTGCGTAAGAAAACTTGGCGCCGACAAGATTACATAGTATCCTCAAAGAGGTTTACATCAGAAGCTAGAAGCCCATTAAGAAAATCAGGGGGTTCTTCAATCCAACACACTGAATTGGGAGAATCCGCTCTGCTAGCTAACACATGAGCCACTCTATTGCTATCCCTAGGACCAACTATGAAAAGCAACCAACTCTATTGCTAGCTAACACATGAGCCACTCTATTGCTATCCCTAGGACCGCGCGATCCAACTATTTAGGAATGTGGGCGTCGCCAAGTCCCGTGAGTTTCTTGTTTGTTCCCGCTAATAATTTTCTTTGTCTCTCGTACCATCTGATAACTCCTCGTCTGATGCACACGCGTGTGTGCGTCCTCCGCGCCACCTCCTCACACTATCGCCGCCGGTATAAGGTCGCCGGCGGCGCTATCTTCCGTTCGCTGCTGCTCGGTTCCCATCCGCAACTCTCCGATCTAGTTCCTATACCGGCTAAATAAAACGTGAACCCGCAATTACACAAGTTCGTTTCTGCAGCTCAGCAGCAACGACTTTGATCCCTACCGTGTAGACCCCCTAAGGTGCATAGCCGAAAGTTCTACCTTGTACCAATCCGTAACTTGGTACACCGAAAAGTAATGTTCACACTTTTGTATCCAAGACCTGGCCCCTTAAAATATTGGAAAATAAACTCTAGGAGGTTGATGTATCTGCTGCCCATATTGATATTGATTTTGCGGCCTTTGTTCTTGCAGGTATTGGTAAGTTTTTACTCCCAATGTTGCCCAACATCCCAATTTTTTTCTTAAATTTATCTCACCCATCCTGCGGGTCCGATCCCAGCCTCTCACACTAGATACCACCACGATCGACATGACCAGTTGGTTTTACACCAATTTGTTTCATTAATTCTTTTTGAACTGTTTTATCAATATATTTGAATATACATGAAGTGGCTAGTTAATTAGTGATAGGCAAAGATATAACCATCGCTCTTACGAACATGACCAACGACGGGCAAGTCCATGGACCTGTCACTAGTATTAGACGAAATTACCGGTGACAGACAAATTATACTCTACAGTCACTAGTATGTGCGACAGCCATTTGCAGAGCTTTACTAGTGACAGGCGTTTTATTGCCCGTCGTTGATACCTGTTATCAGTGACACGCATATTTTTACCCGTCACTAATTTGCTGGTGGCTATAAGCTATTTTGCAGTAGTGGGTGACGTTCTTCATAACCTCGGACGAGTTTCTGAGGAATGTCACCATTACGAATGTGCACCAAAGAGTTCAACTTCGTGCGGATCTCACCAACCATATTACATATGTGACGTTATTTAGTTCCAAAGAAGTCCAGAAACCCTCGCGTTCGTTCCTTTCCACGGATCACCACCGCCTGTAGTACCTCTTAACATGAACAAGATGGTCATCGGTCTGTGTGCCTCATATTTAGGGTGGACACATACAAGCAGCCTTGGTGGACCTGGTGGCAAAGTGGGATGCACAAGATCCTAATTTTGTGAAAATCACAAGGCGCACCAGACCACCAAGGGCATCTTAATGTGAACCAACTCTTTTAATCATCGACATTTATACAAAACATCGAACGAACATCACAAGTAGGAACGCAATAATAAAAAGCAAGATAATCAAGCATTGACATAATTGAGCATCGGTTACACGATGGACGATTCATAACCGTAACGATGTGCCTCATATTTAGGGTAGACACATACAAGCAGCCTTGGTGGACCTGGAGCGCCAAGTGGGATGCACAAGATCATAATTTTGTGAAAATCACAAGGCGCACCAGAACACCAAATAGTTGATTATCACTACAAAGTATTCATCAGAGCCAAATAGATATATCAGACAATTAATCATCGAGGCCGAGTACACCGATCGATGATTCATCATCATTACAAGTGACCTATCTAGTCGCCGATAACCTAATCATCTAGCTAGGAACCATAGCAACGCAAGCATGGCGAGCGAGGCGACGGCGACAATAGCGGCGGCGAGGGTCTTCATCCACTTGTTGTTCTTCTTCTTCTTCTGTTCCTCGAGATGGATGAGCCAGCTAGCTTCCGCCGCCACTCTAGTGTTGTAGGATTTGTAGGCATTGCCCCTAAACTTGTTCACTTGCTCGAAGCAGTCTTCCTAGTGGTCGTAGACTCCTGAAACCCTGCCTCTAAACACCACGTAGCACCTTGGCATCTGTAATGACAAGAAAGAAAATCACAAACAATAGTTTTAAACATGTATGCAATAATCAGTAAATGGAGAAATATGACAGAAATAAGATGAAAAGTAAACACAAAGGAACATATTACTTTCGGCATTCTCGGAAATCAAGTTGGCCCTTCATATCATGTGCTTGTTACGAGGTAGTATACGTGATGGCGATGCGGGGAAGGATGAAGACAAGGGTTTCTGAACTTCGTTGAAACTAAACAAAATCACATACATAAGTGTCTGTGAGATCCGAACAAAGTTGGACCATTTCGTGCACATATATAATGGTGACATTCTTCATAACCCCGGACGGGGCTATGAAAAATATTACCGTTACGTATATGTACCAAACGGTGCAACTCAGTTCTGATCTCACTAACAATAATATTATATATGCGATGTTCCTTAGTTCCAACCGAAGCCCTCATCTCCATCCTTTCCCCGGATCAACACCGCCTGCAGTACCTCTTAAACGGCACAAGATGGTCATCGGGTCTTGATGTGAAGTTGGACCTTCACATTTTGTGCTTGTTACGAGGTAGTACACGTGATGGCGATGCGGTGGAAGGAAGTGTTTCTGGACATCTTTCAAATTAAACAAAATCATATATGTAATATAGTGAGATCCGAAAAAATTGGACCTTTTGTGCACAGATATAACGGTCACTACTGCAAAAGAGCGTACCAGTGACAGACCCAAAATGCCCACTAGTGACGGGCACGGTGCCTGTCACTAGTAACTAGTCACTGCTAATAGGTTACTAGTGACAGGCAAGCGCCTGTCACTAGTAATCTGTTTAATAGTGACATTCTTTTATTTGTGCCTGTCACTAATTAGTTTTCACAGCTAGCGCTTTTACCTCATAGACGATCTTAGCAGCGACATGTTCTTTTCTAGTTTGATAGTTAGCCGGTCACTAGTATATATATATTTTAGAAAAAAAATTTAAAAATATATTGCATTTGCACAAGATAACACAATATCCAAGAACTACAAAGTCGAATTAACATCAATAGCACAATATCCAAAACAATTTGTTGTCATTTGAAAACAAGCAACGCCTAAAACATAAATGTCCAACTCTTCCACCATGTGTTTCGTAATAGTCATTGTCAGCTGCTCCAGCCTACTCACAATCATAGCCTGGAAGAAATCAAAGGCATTTGAGGAAAGAATGTCATATGACTTAAATGCTCAATAAAAAAAATCAAGAGATGCAGAGTTGTGGTCATTTAAATTATGGTTCTCTTTGAAGTAGAAAAAGTATACCTAGCTTAGACTGAAACGATAATATAGCCGATACCGAAGAAAGTTTTGTAGAGCATGGAATTCAACATAGCAACCTGCGAATAAATTCTCATATTAATGGCCTAGCTGATGCTATGAAATTTAAGCGAAATACTCCCTCCATAACAGTTTACTCGGCGCGTTTCGCAATTCTCTGGGACCTAGGCGATAAACGATTGGCTGAGAAATCTTTGGCAACGACGGGCAATTAGTTAGGGCAGTTAAAACATGGGCGACCCATTACTCCGATTGACCAGTAACCGATGCGTCTTTTCTGCATGCATTGGTGGAGCAAGCGAGAGGAGCTAGAATGCGCATGCAGAATTCGGTTCACACTTTGCATGCACCTTGGAAGGAGAGGAAAAGGTGGGCCTGATTGTAGTTATCACGTACTAATTAATTCGGCCATTAACCAAACGCGCCTAAATTCCCTCCTCTGGTGGAAATGCATGAAAACTGAAAGGCGCCGAGTAAACTGTGATGGAGGGAGTATGCGGGAGTTGTTTGGATGAGGTTTTCTTTATGTCCCCAGCAAAGCTAATTACTCTGAAACTAGGGTGGTGTCAGCTGTAAAAATAAATGCGGTGAAGCCTCTGTCGAATTGCAATGCCGGAGGCTTACTTCATATTGAAAAAAATTATGAAGCCGCGGCTGGATACCGTATTCTACAATCAGATTGTGATGTCATTAGTGCATCTGAAACTCAAGAAAGTCCCGAGGAGGTCATGTGACTGAACAACAGATTGCCTGTTAACTGTAGTGGCACTGGCGGAGCTACATCGGGGCTTACCTAGGCTGTGGCCCGCCCAGCATATTCATGGAAAAGTAGTCTGTGCTTAATTTCCTATGTATCGGATGGCCCAATCTACTAATACTAGCATACCAAGTGCAGCCAACAAGCAAACAGGCTCGCATCCTCACAAGCCAAGCAACAGGTACCCAGAGCTGCTTCGTAGTGACAACAAGGCCTAATTAGAAAATAGCCCAAAAGACACACATCGCTCAGATTTGACTGCTTTACTGGTTTTCTCGGCAATAGACAAAACAAAACAGTCGGTTCTTACCTTAGTTTAGTCAATTTAAAAGATCATGTATTTTCGCTAGGCTAGCATGTAATTTTTTTTATTTATCCAAATTCTTAGCTGATGATTCAGGTGCCAGTGTAATAATAAAGAGGCCGGATCGACCTGTGGTATGTACAACAACTAGTACTGTGTTGGTTTCTTCTCTTAGTCTTCAGTGATCACGAGCAGCTGCTGGCGGCTGTGTTCTACTATTTCTACTGAAGATAGATCAACTGCGTGTGGGTTTGGGCATTGCAACGAATAACGGTGCTGAATATCGTCCATTGCTATTGGGCCTGAAATATGCGGTCAAGAAGGGATTCAAGTATATTCGTGCTCAAGGCGATTCTAACTTGTCTGTAACCAGGTTTGTCGTTGTACCTTTGGTACTTGGCACATTGCAGCCTTCGTGTTCTTCCGTGGAGTGGCCAAATAGATTTCTTCTGTGTGTGTAGTTCATTCCGAAAGCATTAAGCTACAAAAAGAAATACCATGGTAAGCGATACTTCTAAATATAACTTGAATCCATTGGTTTTTCCACTAGAAAATGTCAAACGAAATAAGATAGGCATCACAATCAAAAATTTAAACCATCAAATTTAAACGAAATACCTGTTCGCTCGCGTTGCTCCCAGGGGAGCGGCACCGGCGAAACCCTAGCCGCCGCCGCCCCCACACCCCCTCCTTCCCATCCACCCGCCGCCGCCGGAGGAAGCCACCGGGGGCACAACCCTCCGCGTGGTGGACGGCGGCCGGCGGGTCCTCGCCTCCTCAGCACAAACGTGACGGGAGGCCTCCGGCCAGATGCGTTGGTCGGCCCTGGACGACTTGCGCGGACGGCGGAGCACGGACGCCGGGGCGGCGGCCCTGGTTCTTCTGACGGCGGCTAGTGGCTGGGTCTGCGTGGGCAGCCAGCGCTGGACGGGTGGTCTGGTGTTGCTAGTCTCCTTGAGAAGCAGAGCTTGAACATGAGGGTCCCGCACATAGTACGACGATGATGTCCCGTCGGCTCCGACATCTTCATCATGATGTCCTTCGTCTTGATCATGATCATGTCCTTCATCTTGATCATGATGTGCTTCATCATGTCCGGGAGACTCTTCATCTTGTCGCCCGCCATCACCGTTATTATCCTGATCATGATGTCCTTCCTCATATTTGGCCATCCCATTAGCGTCGTGTTTATCTTATTCATCACTTGTCGGGTAAGGAGTGTAGCCATCCATGAAACCACGACGGATAAGGTGCGACTCCAAGTCACCGCAATTGTATCTGATCAGGCGTTGTAGTTTGCATCTTCGACAGGAACAGCTTATCACTGTCATGTTATTTCGAAACATTTCGGCCGTCGCATGTTTCATAAATCTAGCTACGATGCTTATGCATGGTTGCCTGCATAGTAAAAAAAAAGATCAAAGGACAATTTAGTTAGAATCAAATTACGCAATATATGGATGATCCATGCATGGTCGTCGACGAAAAAATTCGGCATGACCTTTGCTAAAAATAGGACATTCTCGGAGTGCATGGTCGCCGAAATGGATATGAATCAACATTTTGGCAACACATGGCAACTCATTTTTAAGACATCCACAATTTTGATCAAAGATACGCAACACAATTTCGCATATGTATATATGCAACCATATGAATCTTCTGTGACGAGGTACCGATCGATGAGAGCGAGAGCGAGACACATACATACAACATATTCACACACACACACACACACATATATAACTATATATATAAATATCCCTCCAACAACTCACCAACAATAGATCTTGCCGACGCGAGACCGAGAGAGTGTGTGGCTATAGGGAGTGAAAAAGATGGAAGAGAAAGTGGTAAAGTGAGATGGGATGGAGAGAGGAGTGTTTACTAGAGATTCCCCTCACATATATATCAAATAAAATAGATTACACAAGCTTAAAATGGTGGGCAAATAGAGAAAGTGGGGTGGTGAGGACGTGGGGGACGGCGAGATCTAAAATGGGGTGGAGAGGTGGGGGAATGGGAGGTGGGAGGTGGTCCAAATCCCTTAAAGGGGTCTCAGGCTTAGCCGTGACGCACCGTGCTGTTGGTGCGTCACGGCCATTTCAAATAGGCGTGGCGCACATGAGAATGGTACCCCACGCCTATGCTTATTATAGGTGGACCACGTGGCCGTGGCGCACCAGCCCCATGTGCGCCACACCTATTTGAAATAGCCGTGACACACCAACATCACGGTGCGTCACGGCTAAGCTTGGGAGCCTGGCCATCCCCGGCCCACACATAGGCGTGGCGCACGTCAAGTTTGGTGCGCCACGGCTAAGGAGATAGGCATGACGGACCGGAATGTGGTGCGCCACGGCCATTAGGCGTGACACAACAAAATAGAGGTGCGCCACGCCTATCGTTTCTCCTATTGTTGTTTTCCTAGTAGCGAGCATATGAAAGCAAGACAAGTGCAACATTAAAAATTTCAACATAAAGAGAGGAGACTTAATATTATTGAGATACATAAAACCATGTTTCCCTCTCGTATAATAACTTTCAGTAGCATCATGAAAAAAATTAACAGTATAACTATCACATACAACATTCTTATCCTGAGTCATATGCATAAAAGTATCAATATTTTCTACATAAGCAAAGTTCTTCTTATTAATAGCAATGGGAGTAGGATCATCATAAAGAACTCGAACATGATAGACAAGTTGTATATTAGAGGGATGCTTTTGGGTAATCCCTCCATAACTATGAAAAGATTTATGAGGATGATTGTGATTATAGCCTATGTCATAGTATTCTTTACAATAATTATCAAAGACTGGAGGCATAGTATCATCATAAGCAATAGAATAGTTATCTTCCAAAGTGTGTTCATTTGTACATTTTTACTATAAAGATATGTATCAAACATATAATCATCGGTAGCAAAAGGATTTTCAAACACATCAGACACAAGGTTAGAGCTTTCTATATCATTATTGGAAGGAAAATGCATAGTACTAATAGTACAACAATTATTAACATCATCATTTTCAAAATTGGTACCAAAGAGATTTTCAAAATCAAAATAAGTGTGCTTCTCCCAACCATGATCACTATTTATAAGTAACAGGCATAGTATCATCATTGAGTTCAGACTCATCAGCAATAACTATAATAGGAGCAACATGCTTAGAGAAAGATATTGTTTCCTCTCTCCTTTTACTCCTCCTCTTCTTCTTCTTACCCTCTTTAAGAGAGAGAGAGCCTTGAAAGGAAGCTTGTCGACATACCCTGATTTATTGTCAGAAACAATAGAAGATACTTTGGAGTCAAACGCAGCTGCCCCCCTGCAAGTAGTCCCTGGCCAGCGTCCATGTCAACCACTTTAACGCCTTCTTTTAGGCCTTCGAGTCCCTCCACCCCGACATTGAGGGATACATGAGCTGACGGTAGAGGTTGACCTAGAGAGTTTGCCCTTCTAGTGGCTGCAGGGTGGATTCCACACATACCCTTGTCGACGTACCGGGGAGAGCGGCGTGGTACCGTCGTGGCGGTGATCCTCTGAATATTCATTGCTACCGCCGTTGCCCTGGGCCAATGACTCCATCTCATCCTCTGCACACCGCCGGCTCCCTGCCTCCTACACCCTACGGCTAGCCACCAGAGGCCTGGAGCCTCAGCTATCGCAAGGATTCCCGTATGTGTGCACGGAAAGAAACCGGAACGGCGCGATCCTGGAGTTGCGACGGCGGTGTGGAAGCGGGCAGTGGGCTAGGTCTTTTTCGCTAGGTTTGGCCCATATGAGTGAGCACTCGCGAGGTAGGGAGCGAAGGCAGACCACAGGCGGGCGAGGCGTACCAACATACATCAAAGTCCAATATAAAAGTAAAGATTTGTGTTCAAATTACGTGAATAATTAGTATGTTCAACTTACACATACACACATAAAAAAACTGCTCTATTGTTACCTACTGCACAACCAAAACTGCTCTTTGTTAAGCCTATGTTCTCCCAAAAATCGCGAGAGAAAAAAATGGGTCGACTGTTCTATCTGTTGCTACCAAAGGGGGCAGCCCGGCCAGAACAAAATTTCACCCGAAAATGGCCACTCCTGCTCACAGGTTTAGCGAATTCTAATCGGACAGGCTGCAAGTCCACTTTCTATCAGGCCGGTATACAGAAGGTGAGCTTTGATCCCGGCAATGGTGCACCTGCGATGATAGTAGACGCATGAATTTCCTAAATTGACGTTCGCTTGACTACATGTGCACCAGCTCCACGGTCGGAGCGGAACGTTGGGAGACCGCGGCTGCCAAGGAAGGTCAAGGTGGCGGCGGGAAGGACAAGATGCCCGCTGTGCCACCTGGAGGCGCTGCGGCACGTGGAAACCTGCAGGCGGCTGCTCAAAATCATGCAGCTGCCTCTGCTTCGACCCCTTGTCTTCATTGCAACGGTAATGGCCACCTTGCTGCTAAATGCCCCACTGTTAGGTGCGAGAGGTGCGGCAAATTTGGCCATATGGCGCAGCTCTGTCAGTCTATCCTCCCCTGGGAATGTGTTGCCGCAATGTGTGGGTTTCAGGCACCTGGGCAAGGGTTTTTCTATTTCCCTGATTCGGCTTCTGCTAAGCAAATGAAAGAAAAAGATTCTAGTCTTGTTATTTCTGTTGTGGAAGGAAACCCTAGTGCTAGAGATTTAGAGCGTGAATTCAATGATTACTTGGGGACTAGTTGGCGCTGTACAGCAAGACCAATCAATTCTCAGCAATTTGTGATGCGATTTCCTAATCCCCGTGAGGTTGAAAGAGCCTGTTATTTTGGGGGCCGTATGGAAATGAAGGTTTGTGATGCTGTCATAAATGTGTCTCCTTGGTCTGCTGCAGTAGGTGCTAAGGGGATTATGCATAAGGCTTGGGTTAGGGTTCGCAATATTCCTCTTGAAAAAAGATGTGATGCACATGCTGCCTATGCGGGGTCTCTCGTGGGTGTAACATTGGAGGTTGATCAGTCCACTCTCCACAAACCTGAATATTGTCGAATTTTGCTTGGATGTAGGGATGTGAACAAGTTACCTAGCTCGGCTGAGGGGGTCTTGGGTGACTATTTTTATGAATTCTCTTATGAAATCGATAATATTGTTGTTTAGGGGCCTCCTGCTGTGAACTCTGTGATTCCTGTGGACTCATCATACAACCAGCCATCTCCTAAAAGGCATAGGGGGGATAATTACATATCTAATAACCTGACATCCTCGGAGACACAAACGGGGAATTCTAGCCAATCGGTGGGGGACTGGGTTTGAGAGAACATATAAATGTGCCTTATCTGTTGTTTCTGAACACTCATCTGAGGAAGAGAGTGAGGATGACAATGAACTCCTCATTGATTCCATTGCCAGGGAGAAAAATGCTGCTGTTGTAGTTACTGATAGCTTGGTTGAAAAAAATGATGAAAAAGAGAATGTGGAATGTGGTTCTATTTCTTGTGATGTATCTCCTGTAGCTGCTGTGGTGAAAGAAATATCAACAGTAGGGGTATTGGCTCCTATTACTCCTACTGTTGTGAAAGAGGGTCCTAATCTTGATAATTCTGGTAGGAGGGAGGACTTGAGGATGATATCCTATGCTGCTGCAGTGGTTGGGAGAAATGATATCTCTTCTCCAGTTATTACTGAAGTGGTGGGAGAGGTCTCTCCAGGTGTGGTTCAGCAAAAGGAATACTTTGTGCAATCCCCTGGTTCTGATCATGTGGCACCCGAGGTTATTACTGAGAAATATGGGCAGTCCTTTGGTGGAGAGGGGGTTTCTACTAGACATGCTGCTGGGAAGATGGGGGATACTCTCACTCGTGCCGAGAACTTGGTGAAGAAGAGAAACCTGGAAGGTACTAGCTCTACCTCGCATAATACTAATTCTTTCTCTGTTCTTTCGAATTTGGAAATTATGTCTAGAGTTGGTATGATGGGTGTGGATATTCCTTCTGATGATTTTGAAAGTATTGACTTGCTTAGAGAACTTGAGAATTCTAGAAATAATTTGAATGAAAAAACTGTGTCAATTGAAGATGGACCTCTTGTAGCTGTTCATGATGATGGTAACAAAACACCTATTTGTTTAAACTGGTTGGATGAGGATAATGTGGTTGCCAATTTCACTGTTGTTAAATCTAGAAAAAACAGGAGAAATAATCCTAGAAAAAATGTAGTGGTTAGTAAACCTACTACAAGAAGCATGGGAAAAAATGATATGTCTACTGTGCCTCCTAGTAGACCTATCAGGCAAAAGAAAATCCCTGCTACGTTTAAATGAACTCGGCCATTTGGAATATTAGGGGGGCAAGAAAAAAAGGGGTCAGTACCTGCCTCACTAACATTATTAAGGAACATGAGCTAGATTTTATTGGTCTGCAAGAGACCATGAAGCAGACGTATATTCAAAGTTTTTTCCGGAAAATCAATCCTGGGAACAACTTTTTCTGGAAGTGGATTCCGTCGAATGGGAGGTCTGGTGGTATTTTATGCGGGGCAAGATACGATTCCCTGGAAGTTCAAACGGTAAAATTGGGGGATCATATGATAAGAATGAATTTTTGGGATAAAAACAAGAAATGTAGGTGGGGCATCATGACTGTTTACGGCCCAGCCCATGAAGAAGGGAAACCTGCGTTTTTGGCGGAGTTGGTTTCCTTCTGTAATACAATCGATTGTCCTTATTTTGTGGCCGGGGATTTTAATATTTTGATATCGGTTCTTGATAAGAATAAGCCTTGTTGTTTGCCTCACTCGTCTGATTTATTTAACTCTGTGATTAAAACTTTGGGTCTCAGAGAGATGGAAATGGAGGGGGAGATACACATGGTCGAATAAACAAAAAAATCCTACCTTAGAGAGATTGGACAGGGTTTTGATGTCTCCTGATTGGGATATGCTTTTTCCTCTTGCTTCTCTTCGAAAATTGGTTCAGGATCAATCTGATCACAACATCCTCTTAGTTAAGAATGGAGAAGATGCCATACCTGCTAAGAAAAGGGGTTTTAAATTTGATACATCTTGGCTGAGTAATGAAAAATTTGCTCCTAAAGTGGCTGAGATTTGGGGGACTTATGTGAATAGTTCAGATCCTATTGATATTTTGAATATCAAGCTGAAAAGAGTTAAAACCTATTTCAAAGGCTGGGGGTCTAATCTGTTTGGTAACCTTAAAAAACAAAAAGCATTGTTGAAAGATGAGTTGAATATTCTGGAGCAAATAGAGGAGAGTAGGGAGCTGACCCCTGATGAATATATTAGAAGGTCTCATGTTCAGGTTGAAATTTTTAATATGGATGCTGAGGAGGAAAATTATTGGCATCAAAAGGCACATGCTAGGTGGTTACTCCAGGGTGACCTGAATACGTCTTATTTTCATAAAATTGCAGACGGCCGTAGGAGGAAAAATAAGGTGTACTCCTTAGAAGATGCTGGTGTTACTATTGAGGGGACTAGTAATCTTCTAAAACATGCTACCTCGTATTATAAAACTTTGTTTGGCCCCGCTCCAGGAAAACTTTTTAAGTTCGAGAGTAACTTGTGGACAGAACTTGAGAAGATCAATGAGGAGGATAACTTGGCTCTTTGTAGACCTTTTACGATAGAAGAGGTGAAACATGCTTTATTTTCGATGGAAGTGAATAGAGCTCCTGGTCCCGATAATATCCCTTCGGAATTTTACCAAAATTGTTGGGAAATAGTTAAAGGCGACATTATGAACATTTTTTCGGCGTTTCATGCTGGTACTTTGGATGTGCAGCGACTGAATTATGGAACAATTACATTGTTGCCTAAAGTGGTGGAAGCGAATAAGATTCAACAGTTTAGGCCTATTTGTCTCCTTCGATGTATATATAAGTTGATTACTAAAACTCTGACTCTTCGACTAGAACCTTTTGCTAATAAATTGTTCAGTATACAACAAAATGCCTTTATCAAGAATAGGAATATTATGGATGGAATTTTTTCGTTGCATGAAATCATGCACCATGTTCATATTAAGAAGCAGATTGGTATTGTTGTTAAACTTGATTTTGAAAAATCCTACGACAAAGTAAATTGGGAATTTCTTTTGGAGTGTCATAAAGTAAGGGGTTTTAGTGATACTTGGTGTTCCTGGATCCATCAAATTTTGCATAATGGTACTGTTAATGTGAAGTTGAATGATGAAGTGGGCGATTATTTTCAGAGTGCTAAGGGGGTTAGGCAGGGTGACCCCCTGTCCCCTACTCTCTTTAATTTTGCTGGGGAGGTGTTAACGAAAATGGTTTTGAGAGCTCAAGATAATGGTTTGTTCAAAGGGTTTGCTCCTGATTTAATCGATAAGGGGGTGGCTATCTTGCAGTATGCCGATGACACAGTGTTGTGCAATGGGCATGACTACGAGAAAGCAGTAAACTTGAAACTTCTCCTATATGTTTTTGAGTTGATGTCCGGGCTTAAGATTAATTTTAGCAAGAGTGGGATTTTTGTGATTGGAGGTGATAATGACATCGCCAATTTCTATTCGGATCTTTTTAATTGTCAAGTGGGGCAGCTGCCTTTGAAGTATTTGGGGGTACCAGTGTCTTTTGCCAATTTGAAACAAGTGGATTGGAATTTTTTGGATGCTAAGTTGATTAAAAAATTAGATGCCTGGATTGGGGATTCTGCTTCCTCGGGAGGAAGATTGACTTTACTAGACTCCAGTTTAGATGGAGTACCCTCTTACTATATGTCTATGTTTCTTCTTAGTAAAGGCTTCATTGAAAAAATTGATAAGTACAGGAGAAGTTTCTTTTGGTCGGGGAGAAGGAACAAAAGGAAATATCACCTTGTGAAGTGGACTAGGGTATGTAGATCCAAAGCTAAAGGTGGGCTTGGGATTAAAAACCTTAGAAAGCAAAATATTAGCCTGCTTGTGAAGTGGTGGTGGAAGTTAGAAAAACAAGATGGTATGTGGCAAAAAATTGTGAAAGCCAAATATTTGAGAAATAAGACAGTAGCCTCTGTTAAACCTAGAGTGACTGATTCTCCTATTTGGAAGAACCTTTTGAAAGTGAAAGAGTACTATTTTTTGGGTAGGAACCTGTTGTTGAGGAAAGGAAACCTTGTCAGATTCTGGAAAGACCCCTGGTTAAATAATTGTGCATTGGAAATGTCTTATCCAAATGTGTTTGATATCTGTCAGATGCAAGAATGTACTTTTCGGCAAGTGTGTGAGCTGGAGTTTGAGCTTCCTTTTAGAAGAAGATTCACCACGGATCTTGAAATGAGTTGGGCTGAAATTGTCGGTAAGGCTAAAAATATTACTCTTTCTGATAAACCTGATGATGTCCGGTGGTTGTTGTCTCCTAATGGGAAGTTCTCTACTAAGTCTATGTATCAACACCTGGAGAGAAATGTGTTTGGTGCAAACAACAAGTGGATCTGGAAATCGAAGTAACCTTTGAAAATTAAGATTTTCTTGTGGCAGGTGTATAGAGATGCTATCCTCACTAGGGATAATCTTCGGAAAAGGAAATGGGAAGGAAATCCTTGCTGCTCCTTTTGTGATCAATGGGAAAATAGTATGCATTTGTTTTTTGATTGTGCTCATGCTAAAGTAGTTTGGGGTGTGCTCGGGTCGATTTTGGGGACCTCTCTTGTGCCTAGAACCTTGTGGCAGAGTAATGCGTGGCTACATGCCTTTTTCTCTACTGGAAAGAAATTCCATATGCTCATTTTGGCTTCGATTTGCTGGGCCATATGGATTATCAGGAATCGTATAACTTTTGATAAGCTGTTTGTTAAATCACCTTTAGTCACTGTTTTCTATATGTGTTCTTTGCTTCGTTACTGGTCAGGTATTTATGGTGAGGAGGACAAGAAGCTGATCGTTGGAGGAGCAGATCAACTGATGGCTAGGGCGGCGCAGGCGACCTCGTTTGCTAGAGGGGTGCCCACAGCTGGAGATGCAAGCAAGCTGATGAGGATTACTTATGGTGATTGAAGCTCGGTTAGCTTCGTGGTATTCTGTTAGTTTATCTCATTTTGGCCCAGTTGTGTTGCTGGAAGGTTTGGCGAAATGTGCCTTTGGTTTCGTTTTGTACTCTCCCCCGATGTCGGGGTGCGACTCCCTCAAACGTGTAGGGTGGTAGGTTTTTCGTCCCGTAATCCAATTACTCGAGCCGAGGATTGGATGGCGGGTTTTCCTACCGGTAGTTCCTTCGGGTTCCCGGTTGTTTTGTTAACTTTTATTGAACTGTTGTATTTCCGTTATGCTTTATAATGGAAATGGGGGGACCCTGTTGGAAAATGTGCACCGTTCTTTTGCGTATGCCATAAGTTTGGCTAAATTACAACACAATTGGTCGTTAGAACCAGTGATGGAATGTATTGTAGTGCACTTAGCATTAAAACATACTCCCTAGCATGGTATCAAAATTTACTCCCGCCGATCCGAATTATGTGTCGCCAGTCTAGGTATCCGTTTGTACTAGGAAAATTCATTTCACCCGACAGTCTTTCCGGACCGGAGGGAGTAATATGTTTTAGCATTTACTAAACAAAGCGTATTTACACATGTTTTAGAGCAAGGTCAATAGTGGAGTCAACAACCGGCTATAACAAATTGGCATGTCACCAATAGTCAATATATAGTCAACAATTACAATAGTTAGCAATAAAGCTATCTTCCTTTATGAAGATATGACCCACCTCTCACTCTCAGAAAGTGGCTAGGAGCACGTGATTCAGTTGGCTCTTGCGTGAGAGACCACTCACATTCTCTTACCTCTTCTCTCTCCTTCATGTCATCGTAATAATATTATTTTAGTTCTTATAGCCTGTTGACCGTACCTTATTGTACTTACTCTTAGTGTATAGATTAACTAGAAGAATACCCCGCGCTTTGCTATGTGGGCCTCTTTAGGAACTACAATATGTATTCTTAATAAAAGTTTATAAGAGATGGGATACATTGTGTTTTCTAAGTGAATATACAAAATACAATTGATCATAGTATATATATATATATATATTTAAAATTATTAATATGAATAATTGGATGGTTTAATACATAGATAATATGTAGTTTGTATGTAGTAATTAATAAATATTAGTAGAGATGACATGAAAAATTGATTTGTTAGGAGAAATGGATTATGTTCATAGCTTGTATGTTGAGATAGAAAAATCATTAATGCATGTTAGCGGTGTTTTGCTTTATAAGAAGTATAGATATGCTCTTATACTAAGACATGTCAAAATAAAATATTCATTTCAGTTAACATCGAAGATGTCATCAAAATGCAGATGACCACTTTCCACATGATAAATTTTCCAAACAAAATTGAACCTACAAATCCATCAAAATGCTAGTAAAAGGGACAGAAAAAAAAATACATTTGAGCTGCGAGCCTCCGACAACATGGGGAACAGGCACAAGAGATCTGTACGCATAATTACAACGGAAGAAAGATCAATTATATAAAGGTCCGATCCACCGTTCCCGTGACATTTTACCCTCAGTCGTCGGAACCGCTGGTTGGCTCCGGAGCAACGTCCGCCGCCGAGGGCTCTGAGGTGTCGGGCCCTTCGGCGGCCGCGCTGGGACCCTCGGCGGGTGCGTCGGCCGCTGGCGCAGGCCCATCTGCGTGTACGTAGTCCGACGGCCCGGACGCGTTAGCCGCCGGAGCAGGCGACTTGGTGTCGGCGCCGCTGGTGGGATCCGGTGCAACATCCGCCGCGGAGGGCTCTGAGGCGTCGAGCCCCTTGGCGGGCGCTTCGGCCACCGTCGCAGGCCCATCCGCGTATGCGTGGTCCGCGGGCACGGGCGCGGGCGCGTTAGCCGCTGGAGTAGGCGACTTGGTGTTGGCGCCGCTGGTGGGCTCCGGTGCAATGTCCGCTGCTGGGACCTCGGAGCCATCGGAACCCTCGGCAGGTGTGTCGGCCGCCGGCGCAGGCGCATCTGCGTGTGCGTGGTACGCCGACACGGGCGCGTCAGCCGTCGGAGCAGGCGACTTGGTGTCGGCGCCGCTGGTGGGCTCCGGTGCTACGTCCGCGGCGGGAGGCTCCGAGGCGTCAGGCCCATCTGCCGGCGCGTGCTCGACCTGCGAGGACGACTCGGCGTCGGCAGGCATCTGCTCCCTGACAGTTCTGCGCGCCTGCGCGAAGGGCGCCACCGCGACGGTGGCCAGGAGGAGCACGACGATGAAGAGTGTGCGAGCCATTTGCAATTGGCTGGTATATTCGGTCGTTGCTTGCGATACCCGGTGGGACTTGGAAATGTAGTTTGGTTGCAACTGTGTTTAGCAATATAAATGACATTTGTGCGGAGAAGAGACGTCTGCACGTTGAGAAAAATACATGTAGTGGAGATCGACCAACTATTTAGGCATGCATGTATATAGCACGTCGTTCGGAAGAATTAATCATCCGGTGCATATAAGTTAATAATGAAAAGAAAGTCAAATGATACTCGCGCTGAGCAAATGGCCACCCGTTAAACCACATGCATGGCAATTTAGTCAAGCTAAGCCAGCTTTCATCCAACAAAAATATGCCAATTGTTTCGAACCACCGATGTTTCTTTCTTTCTTTTGAACAAGCGGGTCGCTCTCCCTCGGGCGGCTCCGTTGGAACCTCAACCCTACAAAAAAAAAACCCAGATCGGATCCCCTCCGTCCGTTGCTGTCGTCGGCACCGGCGGTGGTGGTGGTGCCCTACCGGTCTAAGACGGAGGGCATGATGGTCACGCCTGGCCGGAAACGTGCTGGTTCGGGACTAACATCAGTGTTTATTTGCTTTATGTTTATTTGTTGGGTTGTGGGTTTACCGATTTGCTAGCTGGCTATGTGTTAGACTCTCGATGGGTTCTCACTTTATAGCATAGGAAATGTGATATGGGATACAAGAATGATAGTTTCGAATTTTCGATTACAGGAAGGAGAGGGTAACTAGCTCGTCGGGGATCAGTCCCGCCGCCGCCTTCGTCATGATCCACTAGATACCCGTTCTGGGGTAGGTGGTGTCCTTCTTGTAGAGGAAGGAACGATGCATCAGCGTGTCCATTCCGGGCCGACGTGTCTCCGGTTGGGTTGGGCCATCCTCCTGGGCCGAGTCTCGCGAGTGACGAGGCCGGTTTCTTCACTTTGGGCCTTCCTGGCAGTAGAGGTGCTGACATCCCCTACTCCTTGAGATTTGGCTTGTCCCCAAGCTGCCAATGTTGGGAACTGCTGTTGCAGCTCCAGTTTGTCCTCCCATGTCAGCTCCAGTTCACAGGAAGGTGGCCATTGTACCTGGACTTGTACTCTTCTCCCAGTCGGCTGTGTGCCGCCAGCGATGACCCAAAATGGCAACAGGGGCAACATCCACGTCAGTAATTACAGGGAGAGATGAAGAAACCTGGGTACCTAGTTTGATCACTTTGCGCAGTTGTGAAACATGGAATACCGGATGAATCTTCGATTCCTGTGGGAGATTCACCTCATACGCGACTGGGTTGATAGCCTTGGTAACCGAGTATGGGCCGAAAAATTTGAAAGCCAGTTTGTTGTTGGCACGTCGCAGCACAAATGACTGAATGTAGGGTTGTAGTTTGATGAATACCTCGTCGCCCACCTGGAAAGTTCTTGCAGTCCGTTTCTTGTCAGCTAGATTTTTCATATATTGCCTTGCCTGGTTCAAATTATTATGTAGTAGCTCCTGCATCTTCTTACATTCCCTCAGCTAGTCCTCCAGTAATGGTGCTGTGCAGGTATAGGTGTCATCGATTCCCGAATGTCGGGGTTCATGACCATAGAGGAACAAAGGGTGACATTTTGATTGCTGACTGAAAACTGGTGTTGTACCAGTACTCTGCCAGTGATAGAAACTGACTCCATTTAGCAGGACATGCGTGTGTGAAACATCGCAGATAGGTTTCCAGACATTGGTTGACGCGTTATGTCTGTCCATCAGACTGTGGGTGGTATGCTGAACTCATGTTCAATTCACTGCCCAGAATTGTGAAAAGCTCCTTCTAGAACTTGCTTGTGAAGATTGGATCACGGTGGGATACCATTATTTTTGGTACACTATGCAGCTTGAAGATGTTTTCTACATAGACAGATGCCACTTTGGCTGCCGTGAATGAGTGATGCAGAGGAATGAAGTGTGCGTAACGGGTAAATTTATCCACTACCACCATGATGCAATTGGCATGTCCAGCATTGCGTAATCCCTCGACAAAGTCCATAGTGACCACTTGCGATGCTCCTGGTGGTGCATCAAGAGGCTGGAGAAGACCTGGGTATCGAACTCTCTCTGGCTTGGCCTGTTGGCAGGTTTGGCATGACTGAACGAACGTTCGTGTGTGGTTTTTCATCTTGCGCCATGCGAATAGACGGCGGATGCGCACGTATCTCGCTGGAAACCCCGAGTGCCCTCCCACTGCGCTTAAATGGAACGCGGCCAAAATCTTCTTTTGTATCTCCTCCGAGCCTCCCTGCCAAATCCTGCCCCTAAAGTACAGTAGGTTATCCTTCCATGTGAATCTATGTTTAGGATCAGGTGTTTGCTGTAATCGTTGAATCCATTTAGTGGCTTGTTCATTTTTTGTGTAGCTTTGTCTGACTTCATCGTGCCAAACTGGATGACACTCTATTACTGAATACAAAGAGCAAGTGTCCTGATGTGATCTGCATGACAGTGCGTCAGCTGCCTTGTTTTCTAGTCATTTCTGATAGCAAAGTTTGTATTGCAGGCCCAAAAGTTTGGTAAATGCTTTTTGCTGCCAGACTGTAGTGAGCATTTGCTCTTCCAAGTTTACTAGGCTCTTCTGATCTGTCCTTATGATGAATTCTTGGTGTTGCAAATAGGGTCTCCATTGCTCAATTGCCATGAGAATGGCGAGGCATTCTTTTTCATATGTGGAAAGTCCTCGATTCTTTGGGCCCAGTGGCTTGGTCATGTAAGCAATAGGGTGGCCATCTTGCTGCGAAACTGCTCCTATTCCAGTATCACATGCATCCGTATCGATCACAAAGGTCCTGTTGAAGTCTGGTAATTTGAGGACTGGGGCTTCCACCAAACTTTGTTTGAGTAGCTGAAAGGCTGTGTCAGTCTCGCTGGTCCACACAAACGGCACTTGTTTCTTTAATAGATTGAACAGAGGACAGGCGATGATGCCAAAGTTTTTAACAAATTTACGATAGTAGCCTGCTAAATCCAAGAAGTTGCGCACATCTTTGCTGCAAACTGGTGTGGGCCATTGATTAACCTTGATAATCTTAGTTGGATGAGAGGAAACTCCTTCACTGTCAATGACATGCCCCAGGTATGCAATACGTGTCTGCCCAAAAGAACATTTTGACTTCTTTACTTGCCACTTGTCTTTGCGGAGTAGCTGTAACACTTGCGACAGGTGAGCGAGGTGGTCTGGTAGGCTACTGCTATAGACCAAAATGTCATCGAAAAAAACTACTACACATTTGCGAAGTAGAGGTTTGAGGGTTTCATTCATTGCCCCCAAGAATGTTGCTGGAGCGCCTGCAAGCCCGAATGGCATCACCTTATATTTCCAATGGCCTGAGTGAGTTTGAAATGCTGTTTTGGCTTCTTCCCCTGGCACCAGTCTAATCTAATGATAGCCAGCACACAAGTCGAGCTTGGAGAACCATCTGCGCCTGATAGTTCATCAAGGACGTCATCTATCACGGGAACTGGATACTTGCTGATCATAGTCATCGAGTTGAGAGCTCTGTAATCCACACAAAGTCGCCAGGTACCATCTTTTTTCTTGACTAGGATTGCTGGAGAAGACAAGTTTCTAGTGCTTCTCTGGATAATACCTGACTGGAGTAACTCCGCGACCTGGTGTTCAATTCCGACTTCAGTTCAGGCTTATGCCGATAGGCACACAGATTGATAGGCTGAGCTCCCGCGATGAGTGGTATCCTGTGATCGCAGCTGCGGCGAGATGGGAGCTCGGATGGTGTGGCAAACACATCTTCAAATTTGTCCACCAACGCTTGAATTTCATCTGGGACAATTTCCTCTATCTGAACCGTGTCATTCAAAGAATAAATGTGTATCAAATGTGCCACGTAACCTTTGCGACAAACTGAAACTAATTCCTCGTGCGACATAGATGCACACAGAAATTGATCGTTCCTGTGACCCTGCGGCTGAATTGTGCCAGAGCGTGTAACAAGTTCAAGAGATTTAGAGACCCGGTCAATGTTGGGGGTTGTGCTCCTCCAACCAATCCATGCCCAGAATAACGTCAAAGGACCCCAGTGGCAGGATTTTGAGATCAGTTTGAAACTGATGCCCCTGTGAGCTCCATTGGCATTGTGGCAGGTACTGTGTACAGCGATGTTGTGACCCGTCAGCAACATTGACACGGCACGACTTGGGTAGTTGCTGAATACCAGAAAGCCGTGTGGCTAATTTCTTATTGATGAATGATGTTCAACTCCCTGAGTCGATGAGAATTAAAACTTCATGACTTGCTATGAAAGCATGAAGCTGAATTACCCCAGATGTTGCTGTCGTGGATCCTGTCATTGCATGGATAGAGATAGAGCAGGCTGTTTCAGTTTGTTCAGCGCTCGATTCAGGGTTGTCCTCTCATGACGAAAAGAGTGCTAGCTACTATTCAACCACATGTAGTTGCACCGTTTGTGGACAACTATGGTCAGTTCCCCATTTCAGACCACATGTGAAGCAAAGGCCCTTGGCTCTTCGATACTTACGCAATGATGTGATCTTCTCATTACTGCTCTGTCTTGCGGAATCCATGCCTCGACTGTCGGTGACTCTGTGAAATGGTGTATTCGAGTAGATGGGACTTGCGATTGCACAGACTTGGTTGGCCACTTGATGAACTTGTGCCCGAACTGTCTTAGTGGAGAAATGCACTCTCCTTCTGATACTTCCTCTTGAAGTAAGGCCAGTGAGCACGCTGTGTCAAGGTCTGTCGGCCGTTGAACCATGACGACTGCGCAGATATCAGCTCGTAGACCCTCCATAAATCGAGTAAGAAAATAGTAAGGATGAGTTGATTCAGAGTATGAAACTAAATTATTCATCAAAATGTCAAATCGTTCAATGTAACCTGCAACTGAGGAGGTCTGCTTAATGGAGTAAAATTGGCGAATAAGCAATTGATGCCGATCCCTGCCGAAACGTGTGCACAAGAGAGCGGTGAACGAAATCCAATCGAGAGTGGCGATTTTCTTCCGCACCGATTGAAGCCATATGCCCGCTGCGCCCGAAAAATGCAAAATAGCCATGGGAACCCAAAACGACTCATGAACCGCGAACATGTGAAAATACTGCTCCGAGAGAGTAATCCATAGGCTGGGATTATCTCCTGAGAACGCTGGAACAGGAAATTGGGTGCATTCGAGCCCAGACCCACTAGGATTTGATTTGTCACTGAATCAGGTTCGGTAGTCATAGGATTTTGGAGAGCGGTCATACCCGTGACCGGGGATGCCGACGACGACACGATGGTCGCCGCCGAGAAACCCCCGGGAGTGTTGTTGATGTCGTGGCCTTGCCCGTGGATCGCCTCGCTCGACGATGAGGAAGGCTTGGTGACGAGATGGGCCGCCACCGATCCACCCGCGTATGCCGCCGATGACGGACGAGCCTGCTGTAGATCGATCACGGACGCCTAGAGCTTGGCGAATCGTGCTTCCAGGTCTGGCTTCCAGCTACACAGATCGGTGAGCTGGGCTGCTTGCGATGCGAGTTGATTGGCCATAGCGTCTTGCTTCTGCATCATCGATCAGTTTTGGGAATTGATGGATTCCTTCAACTCCTGGGCATCCTTCCGGATCGTGTCGAGATATTCCTTCAGGCCTGGATCCACGGTGGCCAGCAGCCGACTCCGCTGAGTGGTGAATCGGCGAGTTTCCGGAAGTTTGGTGGTGGGGAGAAGGGATCGTAGGCAATCTGATACCACGATGTTAGACTCTCGATGGGTTCTCACTATATAGCATAGGAATTGTGATCTGGGATACACGAATGATATTTTCGATTACACGAAGGAGATGGTAACTAGATTGTCGGGGATCAGCCCCGCCGTCGCCTTCGCCGTGAACCACTGGATACTCGTTCTGGGGTAGGTGGTGTCCTTCTTGTAGAGGAAGGAACGATGCATCAGCGTGTCCATTCCGGGCTGACGTGTCTCCGGTTGGGTTGGGCCATCCTCCTGGGCCGAGTCTCGCGAGTGATGAGGCCGGTTTCTTCACTTTCGGCCTTCCTGGCGGTAGAGGTGCTGACACTTTCTTGGAAGCCTTGTTAGTTTGCTAGTTGGTGGTGCTACATTTCAACATGGAAGAAATAAGGTCTATTGTTTATTTTGCTGCTTGTTTCTAGCTACCAATTTTATTTATTTATTGTTTTTTAAAAGTATTAAAATATATCCTTATATTGGCACATTTTTAGAAAGTCGTATTTCTATATCCGTACCAGTGCCGCGTACGCGTCCCAAGGATTGATGTCAAAACGAAGGTTGCACAGGAGTCTTCTAATCTTTATCACGTTAGATGAAGGTGTATGTTTATTGCATGAACGACAAGGGGTTCATTCTCTGAGTTAGTCTCAAGGCAGAAGGCCACACTACGTACGATTATACGTTGGTTATGGACAAGTCCAGTAGTTCCGAGCACGTGGAAACACAAATTTACTTTATGTCTGAGGTTTGTGTGGGCAGAGGCCAACTAAAGGTCGGTTATCGACTAACCAATTTTACGAGACCTAGCCGCCCATAAGTGGATTCGGGTGTGCCCTCTGATGAGATCCACCCAAGGTACGTATCAAGAAAACCCTTTATATTACAATTTTTATAAAGTGGTTTGATGTTCAATTTTATGCAAGTAAATCTTCGCTTCATTTAACATGCATTACAACATCTCCTCTCAATGCAGATATGCATTTTCCATGATAAATACCAAAACAAATATTCTAGATGCAAATTCATCACAGTTCTAGTAAAAGGGGCAGAAAAAATACATATAAATACTAGTAGTTTCGGCAACATTTTTTTTCAAGAATAAAGCTCCGACAACATGTCGAGAATGTACAAGAGTGGCATAATTAAATGAGATGGGCAAAAGAGCCAAAAAAAAAAACATGAGAAAGAAATATTTGTTCGGGCGGCGGGACCTGATTATTGCAATGGAAGAAAGGGAGAGAGCGCGCGCTCTCCAAATCCATCATCCGATAGACGGATCGTTATGGTTCCGTGAACTGTGCCCGTCACTGACTGGCCTCTGTCCGGCCGCTCAGTCGGAGGTGCTAGGCTCCGGTGCTTCCGCCGGGGATGGCTCGGAGGCGGCGGGCTCCTCAGCGGGCGCATCCGCCGGGGAGGGCTCCGAGGCGGCGGACTCCTCAGCGGGCGCATCCGCCGGGGAGGGCTCCGAGGCGGCGGGCTCCTCACTGGGCGCGTCGGCCGCAGGCGCCGGTGAGTCGGCGCAGTCAGCGGCGGGTTTCTTCTCCGTGACGACGTTGCGTGCCTGGGCGAACGGCGCCACCGCGACGGCGACCAGGAGGAGCGCGACGATAAAGAGGGCGCGAGCCATCTGGTCGGTTTATTTGGCGCAGGTGCCCGAGTTGGCGATGGGTGCGTGTTTGCTTGCGTGCTGGCCGGGTACGTGCTTTGTTGCTCCGCCGTGGAATTTATATGCGGGCGGCGCCGGCTATTCTTAGACGGAGGACGCCGCGTCTCGCACGGCGCGCCGGTGGTCGCCTGGTCGGGGGCAATGGTTGCATGGCGTGCATGGGGAATGGGTGGTAGCGCGAGCTGGAGTGCTGCCTATTAATTAAGTGGTCAAAATATTACAAATGTGGATCTTTCGTGTGATATTTGGAGATGTACGTGTAAATGCATTCCAGTTAAATGGAACGTGTTCAATAATTTTGTACACGTCAACGACGTGAATTTTTTGTTTTTGTTATGAAGTTTTCGGTTATTAATTTTACAACAAAATACCCGTGCGTTGCAACGGGACAATAAATAAATTTGTGGCGTTAGTGATATTATGTTTCATCAAGATATATGTTGAGCATTCTTATCTACATGTCGCAATAAACCCCAGGAGGGTTACTCCCGCTCGACAGACCGTTCTAGGACTCGTATTCGCTCCTCGTAAAGTGTCGCCTCACTTTGGCGGGGTGGTGTCCTCATAAGAGGTTCATATCTTCAGAAATGTGTCTTTTCTCTAGAAGAACACATGACTCATAATGATTTCTACGAAAAAAGTGTCCAAGAACCATTGGGTTGGCATCCTTCCGTTTGACTTCCTCCAACAACTTGCCCCTGCTGTCAGAATGAGTCCATGTTGTATTCGTGATGTACACGATCTTTGATATATACCCCACGGTACACAAACATATCATATTTTTTTGACTTGGTATCAGAGCGAGGCGCTCTAGGGTTTCTCGTCTTCCGCCACCCAATCGTCCTCCGCCGCCGGTGCCCTTCTGGCTGGCGAGCCCAGCACCATCAAAGTTCGCTTGGACTGGAGCAATTTTCTCCTTTGGAAAACTCACGCCATCCCCAACCTAACTAGATAGGGTCGTTTAGGTTTCATGAATGGTAGTTTTCCCAAAGACCATCAGAACGGCCACCGGCGCAGATGCAAAGATTGAGGCGAATCCTGATTATGCCGCTTGGGTGCGCACTATTCAGCCTGTTCTAAGCGTGCTACTCGGGTCTATGACCGAGGAAATTCTAGCTCAGATGATCGGGCGGACGACCTCCACCGCCCTGTGGAGCTTCCTCTCCTCCATGTTATCCGCGCACGGACGGCCGAGCATGCGTGCATAACGTCGCAAGTTGGCAACGACGCAGCGGCATGACATGGGAGCAGCTGATTATTTTCATCTAATGAAGGGTTTTGTAGACGCCATGGCCACAGTCAGAGCTCCCTTTCCCGACGAGGAATTGGTCGACAATATACTCATTGTTTTGTGTTGCACCTAGGTCCGTCTTCAGGCGTCGCTCAACATCTTCTCCAACACCAACCCTGAAGCCGTCATCCGACTCCCTGATTTCTACTCGATGATTGTGTCTTATGAGTCCACGCATGACACATGTCCAGGCACGAGATTGATTTCGCCTCCTTAGCCAACGCTGCTTGTCGCGGTGATTATGGGTGTTTTCCTGGTGGCGGAAGGGGAGGTGCGCATCATGGCGATGGCTATCAGGGTGTCCTAGGCGGCGGATACCTAGGCGGTTGCTATCAAGGCAGTGGTCGCCAAAGAGGAGGCGGTTAGTCGGTTACCAAACCGGCAGCCACAACGGAGGTGGCCAGTATGGTCCAGGTGGTGGTCAGAAAGGCTACCAGGCAGGTGGTCATTATGGCCCCAATGGTGGTAATGGTCGACAGCAAGGCGGTAGCAATGATGGCAGCAAGTACGGTGGCCATGGTGGCAAACGCGGCAGCGGCCGTCGGTTTCACCCGCGCTGCCAAATTTATGGCATATGGGGTCATGATGCTTTGGCTTGCCGCCGCTACAATCAATGGTAAAGGTGATGATTGCTCCGGCAACACCGCCTCTACTAGCCAGAAACACCCACAGTATCAACCTCATTGGTTGATGGACACCAACACCACCGACCACATCACACATGACACCGCGAGCTTCCATGTTCAGGATCCATATCACGGCTGGGCACAAGTCCAAGTCGCCAACGGTGCAGGTCTGTCTATTTCGCACGTTGGGCACTCCAGTTTAGCTGGTCCTATGCATTCTCTATATCTTTAAAATACCCTTCATTTTCCTAATATTAGCAAAAAAAATCTTTCCATTCATACGATTGTTAGTGATAATAATGTCTTCATCGAATTTCATCGCAACTTTTTCTGTGTTAAAGACAAGGTCACGGAAAAATTGTTCTTCAAGGTAGAAGCCGGGGTGGTCTATATCCAATTTCGATTCATCGGGATCCTTCATATTTTTCATCTACTCGACATGATGCTGCTAGTGTTAAGCTCTCTCCTAGGCAATGAAATCAATGGCTTGGTCATCCGAAGCATGAATGATCCAAACAAAAACTATGTTCCTATGGAAACACATACGAGACATAAGAAGCATGGATTGTCTGAAGAAAAGTTGTGTAGCCATGAGAACATATATGATACTCTTTCGAAGCATGGAGATGTGTGCTGAAAATGAAAATGGCAGAGTCGAGTAGTCATTATCAACATGGATAATAAAGAAGGGAATCATATATTATATTGTCCTATAGAAAAAAGCATATGACCTTTGATAAAGCATGTGATTACTAATTGACAAATACATGACCGCTAGAACAAATGCATACTAGTTATGAAGCATGGACAAAAAATCATCAGATCTGTGGAATGAGAAATATGCAGAAGCAGAGAAATTTTAAAATTTAACTATAACCAATGACAATATTAGTGGTCTTGCCGCTATTCTCCAGCTGGTGCGGCTCATGCCGTTTAGGACATCTTGGAGCTCAGTGAGTCAGGTCACCGCAAACATGAGAGGACCCCTTCCTCTTCTTGAAATTTGTAGAGTGCGATGGCTTAAACATTCCATCGGATTTGCCTTTAAATTAGGATTTCTTTTTGTTATATTTAGTCTTGTTGGGCAGGTAGTCTTTCTTCTGTACCACATGGGTAGCAGAACCTACCTCAGCAATCGGAGTATGTGCATGCTTTTCTCTCGCCTTCTCTTCCACAAGAAGAGATCCGATGCGGTTCAAAACGGAAAACTCGTGTCTCTTGTGTTTCAGAGAAGTAGCAAAGGTCCTCCATGAAGATGGAATCTTTGCAATAATGCCTCCAGCCACTAATTTGTCTGCTAATTGTTAGGACCAAGAGCAATAGAGGCAAGCTGTTCAAATCTAAAATCTTCATTAGGCAATTCAGTTTTATAAGGAGATATAGCAAATTTAGAAAAAATAAAGTTATAAGATTTTCCATCAAATTTACTCAATATTTTGTCCTTCTTACAATCTATAACAGCACCACAGGTGTTCAAGAAAGGTGTACCAAAAATGATGGGACAAGTTTTACTAGCAGCTGTACCCAGTACTAGAAACTCAGCAGGA
The DNA here is from genome assembly GCA_028641055.1 of Alopecurus myosuroides. Lineage (NCBI taxonomy): Eukaryota > Viridiplantae > Streptophyta > Magnoliopsida > Poales > Poaceae > Alopecurus > Alopecurus myosuroides. Next base: position 17,746,245 of record CM054057.1, read on the forward strand.
TATTTGGTTTTACCACATAAAACTTCCACATCTCTACAATACCAATCGGAAAGATAGTTTCCCTATTGGCAAGCTGAATAACCACATCAACATCCTCAAGTTCACAATAACCAATTTCATGCATGATTTCTTTATAAAGCTCATAAGGAATAACACAAGAATTTGCACCAATATCACACAAACCATAGTAGCAATGATCACCTATTCTAACAGAAAGCACATGAACACTAATTTTCCTAGATTTACTAGGATGTGAAACAAGGAAGCATCCTCACATAAGATAATGTGTCCATCATCTACATTTTGAGAGACAAGGTCTTTTACTATAATGTAGGTTGAACAGTTAATTGTTCATCAAGTTCTATAGTCTTCTTTGTACTTGTATTAACCACACTAGATATGATAGAATGTTCCTTTACCTTGGCAAGGAAAGGCATTTTATCAATCTAAGGTTTAGGCACAGCAAGATTAACAGTATGAACTTCTATATGTCTATCAGGAACACTATTAACAATATCTTTATAAGGGCATGGTACTTGCTCAACTCCTTTTTGGGAATATCAAGATAGGAGGCAAAGGCCTTAAAACAATTTACAAAGATTTATGAGTCAAGACCACAAACAACACTAACATTATAGAAATCATCGGTTCACATAAAAACTTTAATGCATTCATAATCATAATTTATACCTGACTTTCTACCTTTTTCATTCTCCCACACTTCAGTATTTTCTTGAATACGATCAAGAAGATCACATTTAGCTTCTTCCTTCATGTGTGTGAATGATCCAGAACAAGAAGCATCGAATAAATACTTATCATGAAGAGAAAGCCTTGCATAAAAATTATTAATAACAATATTACTGGGGAGCTCATGAACGTGACATTTGAGAATTAATAGTTTCATTCTACCGCAAGCTTGGGCAATACTCTCTCCATCATGAGGCCAGAAATTATATATTTAATTCTGATATTTATGAATCTCACTGGGAGGATATAATTTAGAATAAAAGAGAGGTACAATTTCCTCCCATCCAATAGATCAACATTTTAAACCATTCCGTAGCTCTACCCTTCAGTGATAAAGAGAATATTTTCCTCTTAACTTGGTCTGTTGTAATACCTGCACACCAATAGCGCTTCACCTCCCCAGCAACGGTGCCAGAAAAAAGTCTTGATGACCGAGAAGTATAGGGGTGTATCGTAGTACTTTCGATAAATAAGATTGTCGAACCCAACGAGGAGAAGAAGTTGTTGACAAGCAGGTTGGATAGAGGATTCCCTGTAAACACTAGCAAACAAGTTTTTTGTGGTTTTTGACATAACAGATAAATAAGGTGCGAGTAAATCAAAGACAGTAATTCTAATTGCAGCGAGTGGCCCAATCCGTTTTAGGGCAAAGGACAAGCCGGTTGGTTTACTTATGATTTCCAAACGTTCTCGAGGACACATGGGAACTTCGTCAAACGCTTTCATTTCACATAGTTGATAAATATTTATTGTTTTGATAGGTGTTATGTGGGTGAACCTATGCTAATGCACCTCCCTACTAGGACTAATACATACTTGTGATTAAACCCCTTGCAAGCATCTGCAACTACAAGAATGTAATTAAGATAAATCTAAGCACATCCTTAAACTCTGGGTTCCTACACTCCCTCGTGCATCGATTTCCTAATGGGGGTTTAGGTTTTCTGTCACTCTGGCAACCCCATAATTAGTAGCCAAATACACAATGCATCCCTCTAGGCCCATAAAGGTGAAGTGTCATGTAGTCGACGTTCACATGACAAATCTAAAAGAATAGCACCACAACTTAAATATCAAACCATTCGATATTACTTCAACATAATACCACTACTAAAATCTTGACTTCTCCCATGTCCTCAAGAACTAAACGAACTACTCACAAGAAATCATATGGATCATAACCAGAGGTGATATAATGATGAATAACAATCTGGTCATAAAGTGCAAACACCAATAAATCTCGTAAGAATCAACTACGAACAAGAAATCCACATCAGGAGAGAGATCTAGTGAAGAACAACAATACATAACCCTAATTTTTACTGTGGGAGGGAGGTGGATGGTGAGGATGATGGTGCTGGTGGTGATGATGATGAAAATGATGATCTTGATGATGCCCGGAGCGATGACGGTGACGATGGCGATGATTTCCCCTCTCCGGGGAGGAATTTCCCCGACATATTTCTCCCTGTCAGAGAGCTTTTCTCTCTCTTTTGTTTTCCGCCCCGAGGAGGCAGCGGAATATTTCCTCGATGTGTCCCCTGCCTTAGGGTTTTATACGTCATAAACGTATCCTTAATTTCTGATGTTTCATGTTGTTTTCATGACATATGCTACATGTTTTCCTTACACTTTATGTCATTTTTATCGATTTCCTGGGACTAACCTATTGACAAGATGCCACAGAGCCAGTTCTTGTTTTCTGTAGTTTTTTGTTTCAGAAAAGTTGTTCTGAAATATTCTCGGAATTGGAAATTCCGAAGCCCGAAAGTCTTAGAATTCCCGAAGGTTCCACGGAGTCCCGAAGAGGCCTGAAGGGGGGCCACAGGGGCCACAACATAGGACGACGCTCCCCCTGGCCGTGCCTGGGGTTGTGTGGGCCCCTTGGGCACCAACCGCCATCGCCCTTTCACCTATATAACCCACCCCCGATGCGTGAACCCTAAAAATATACCACTTTTCAACGAAAAACACCCGAGGCCGCCGTCATCGTCAACCCGAGATCGGGAGGGTTCTGGAGTTCTCCCCGACACCCTGACGGGAGGGAAAATCATCACCGGAGGGCTCTACACCACCATGGCCGCCTCCGGAGTGATGCGTGAGTAGTTCATCCTTAGACTACGGATCTATAGTAGTACCTAGATGGTTGTCCTCCCCCCTTTATGCCTCATGTTTAGATCTAGTGAGCTGCCTCACATGAGCGAGATCATCTTGTTGTAATGCTACATGTTGTGTTTCCTGGGATCCGATGGTTATTGAATGATATTTCTCTTGATTATCAATCTATCATGTTGTCTTCATGTGTATGTTATTTATGATCTTGCATGCCTCCGTTGTTAGTAGATTCTTTGTCCAAGTAGATGCTAGTGATTCCAAGAGGGAGTATTAATGCTCGATAGTGTGTTCATGCCTCCTTTGGATCTATGCTCGAGTGACCAAAAAGTGACATATGGAGGATGTGTTGTTGCCATTAGGGAGAAAACAACGATGTTTACTTCGTTTAAAGTGTTTACATTACACACTTTGCTTACTGAGATAATCTTTTTCTTGCAACTTAATACCCAAAGTTTGTTCGGATGATATTCAGAGGGTGGATTATTAGTCATAGATGCAGCTGGATGAGGATCTATGTATTTTCTTGTAATGCCCGCATGAATCTCATAGTAATCTTTATGTCATGCATATTTCTTAATCTATCAATTGCCCAGCTGTAATTTTTTCACCACACATGTTAGCTATCTTATATGGAGAGACACCTCTACTGAACTGTGGAACCCGATCCATTTTCTCATACTGATAATGCACACACTGCTTCCACTGTTTTCATATTGCTGCCACTGCTCAAAATATCATCCGATATGCTGATTTATCGCTTATCTGGTGGTCACCGATATGATAAATGAATATCGACGCAGTTTATCATTTGGGCAATTTTATCGGCCTTACAAGCCATTTATCGGCCCATATGCGGATAAATAGGCCGATATTTCGATTTTCCAGCTCTAGAACATGTGATAAATGACATCCACCATAGAATTTGTAGTATTATTGAATACAATATATCTATATATCATAATTTAGAGTTTTTAGTGCTGACATGGTATGATTTTTATAGCATATTTTAGATGGTTTAGTGCTACAAATTGGGATTTACAAGAAAATGGCCGATAAATAGTCGACCAATAAAATCGATTTATCGTCCGATCAGCCCATATATCTCTTAGCATGGGCCGACCGATAAGTTAATGATAAGTGATATCCTGAACATTGATTGCTGCTGCCATTTTCATACTATTATCCACACCATACGTTTGACCTCTTTGTGTTCAGCAAAACCGGTGAGATTGATGATGGTGTAGGTCTTTCCCTCGTTGGGAAACCCCAAGAGGAAGGTACGATGAGCACAACAGTAGTTTTCCCTTAGAAAGAAACCAAGGTTTAATCGACCAGTAGGAGGAAGAAGCAGTCTCTTAAGGTTGATGGAGCACTACCGATTCAGCAGCAACGTGGAACCTACACAATACAATCAAATCACTTTTCCCAAATGAATCAATGAGGTTCTCAATCTCATCGGTTTTGTTGAACACATAGAGGTTAAACATATGGTGTGGAAAACAATATGAGAACAATATGAAAATAGTAGCAGCAGTGTGAAAATAGTGGAAGCAGTGTGTATATTATCAGTATGAGGAAATGTACCGGGGTCCATAGTTCACTAGTGGTGTCTCTCCGTGAAAGATGAATAACATGTGTGGTGAACAAATTACAGCTGGGCAAGTGACAGAAATGAAGGCTGCACCGTAGTGCATATGCAAGACATAACGATTACTATGTGATTCATGTGTGCATTACAACAAAATACATAGACCGTCGTCTAACTGCGTCTATGAATAATCATCCACAACCCGAATATCAACCGAACAAACGTTGGGTATTAAGTTCCAAGCAACAAATAATCGCAGGAAGCAAAGTGTGTAATGTAAACAATGTAAACGAAGTAAACACCATTGTTTTATCCATAATGGCAACATCACATCCTCCATCCGTCACGTTTCTGTCACTCGGGCACAGATGCAAAGGAGTCATGAACCCACTATCGAGCATAAATACTACCTCTAGGAGGTACTAGCATCTACTTGGCCAGAGCATCTACTAATAACGGAGAGCATGCAAGATTATAAATAACATATGCATGAAGATAACATGATAGATTGATAATCAGAAGACATAGCATTCAACATTCATCGGATCCCAGCAAACGCAACATGTAGTATTACACAAAGATGATCTCGATCATGTAGAGTAGCTCACGAGATCTAAACATGAGGCATAAAGTGGAGGAGACAACCATCTAGCTACTTCTACGGACCCATAGTCAAGGGAGGAACTACTCACGCATCACTTCGGAGGAGGCCATGGTGGTGTAGACCCCTCCGGTGATAAATTTCCCTCCCGGCAGGGTGCGGGTAGAGGTCCGATCTCGGGATGACGATGACGACGGCCTCGGGTGTTTCTCGGGAAAAAGTGGTATATATTTAGGGTTCACGTATCGGGGGGATTATATAGGCGAAATAGCGATGGCGGTGGACGCCCGAGGGGCCCACAACGCCCCTAGGCGTGGCTAGGGGGGCAGGCCGCCCTATGGTGTGGCCCCCCTCCGGGCCTCTTCGGGACTCCGTGGAACCTTCGGGCTTCGAATTTTCCAATTCCGAGAATATTTCCAGAACGACTTTTCTGAAGCTAAAAACAACAGAAAACAGGAAACTTGCTGTATGGCATCTTGTCAGTAGGTTAGTCCTAGAAATCAATAAACATGACATAAAGTGTATAGAAAACAAGTAGGAAATAACATGAAAAAACCTGGAACATCAGAAATTACGGATACATTTATGACATATCAACATCCCTAAGCTTAGTTCCTACTCGTCCTCGAGTAGGTAAACGATAAAAACACAAAATTTCTGAGGTGACATGCTACCAACATAAAGTTGACCATGAAAAATGTAAAAGCATATGTAAGCTAAGATCATTGAACTTCAACACAAGCATGATAAATAAAATTTTAAAAATAAAGCATGGCAATCACCTTGCATCATGAGAAGTAACACAAATAAAAGATCACGAATACAATGCATCAAAAGTTATACATTTGTTTCAAGTATAGATAAAACAAGGCAAAGTGATATTTCGCTTGTCCTCAAGAGTGGGGAAAAACATAAATGTCAGGAAACCTTCAAAGTTTATGAGGAATACTAGGAAAAATAATTTGATAACAAACAATAACCAATCATGAATCAATTAATAATGTTGGTGGGACAAATGCACATTAAACTCAAAATGGCAACTATGCTCTCTCAACTGGGCATAAAAGTAAAAGAAAGGCCCTTAGCAGAGGGAAGCATGGATCACTCATGTGCTAGAGCTTTTATTTTATTGAACAGAGGTATAAAATGTGTGACACTCCTCCCATCCATCTTACACAAACCATGGCTAACCGAATCCTCGGGTGCCTGCCAACAATCACATACCGTGGAGGAGTGTCTATTTTTTAAGAGAGGTGTATGCTTATGTCAACGAATGGTAAACAGAAAATACAGTACGTCACAAGCCAACTACACTTCACAAGAGCGGCTCCCATTGAAGGACACAACTGGTGTATAAGGTCATCACTCTTTCTCTTTTGTTTACACAATTATGCTTTGACTAATAAATCAGAGGCAAAAATAGTGAAGAGAATTTGTTTGTATTAATTTGGGGATGGGCACCCCGCTGCCAGCTCTTCTATTAATTGGATAAGCAGATGAAGCCACTAGTCCAGGGTGTGAAAGTACAATCAACAAGCGAGATAAAGATTCTCTATTGACGTCCTCATGAGCCAAAACAGGAACACAAAACATGTGTAATTTTGAAAGTTTTAAAGGTAACACACAAGAAATTTACTTTGGAGTGGCGGTTAAATACAACATGTAGGTAGGTATGGTGGACACAGTAGGCATACTTTGGTTTTTGGGAGTTGGATGCACGAGTAGAGCTCATACTCAGTACAGGTGGAGGCTAGCAAAAGACTGGGAGCAACAAATCCAGAGAGAAGTAATGGACATAATCGTGCATAGCGACAAAAACATCGTTAATCAAAGCATAAGTGGTACCAAAAGTTCAAAAACGAAATGATCATAGAAGCTATAGGTGTCGAATCTGTTGCTCGGCAAATCCCTCAGGTGAACCTATAGGGTTTCGAATAGGAGAACCCATGAGCACTGGTGGCGATCGTCGGCTAGACAGGGGCCACGATTTACCCAGGTTCGGGGTCCTCGTAGAGGTAAAACCCTTACTCCTGCCTCTGTCGATCTGTATTATTGAATAGATCGGTTACAATTATGATTGCTCAAGTCGAGAGTATGATCTCGAGCTCAAGGCTTTGGTGGTGCGGTATTGCTTGGTCCTCTTCCGGTGGTTCTCCTGGCCTTATATAGGTGGCCAGGTCTCAAACCCTACCCGGGGATGACTCAAACTCTAACCCTATGTCGGTTACAAGTTTCCTAACTTAGCCCGCAAGGTATTGCGGGTGGGCTTCACGTGGGCCTTCTGGAACACTCCAAGGGCTTCCCTTCCTGGGCTTTAACGTTGGGTCTGAGACGGGGTGTCCTTACCCGCAGGGTCTAAGATCCATCCCTTCGTCAGTAGCCCCCGAGCGTTTGCTCGATTGGGAATTTTCCAGTCGAGTAGACGGTCAGATTTGTTCATCTTTCCTTCGGATAACCAATATGGTCGTTTCCTGTTTTAGAGGGTGTGTACCCTGTGTGACGAGCTTTTGTGCTCGAGTATCGAGTAATGAAAGTGCCTGTTTTTATGGCTGTTATTGCAGAAGGATATGGCGCAGTAGCTTGGCTCCCCCGAGAGATCAGGGCCAATTAATTGCGACTAGGGCAAAAACAGTTCTGGCCTACACAGATTCGAGACCTCCGACTCGAATCCGATGAGGTGATTGTTGCGACTGGGCCGTAGTGGTCTTACCTAGTCGAACTTAACCTATAGGGGTAACTGGCGCGTCCCCTAGGATTTTTCTTCGTGTTGTTGACACGGAATCATACCGGAGGACGCAGCTTGAGTGCGATTCCAGGCCCTTAGGAGAGATCTTTCGGGTCTTACCTTCATATTCGAAAGAATATGGCATCCGGATGTACCTAGTCGGCTGAACAATCCAGGTTTATGATGTGTAAAAATCGAGTGAATGAGTGGCAGGTTCTGCCTACTCGCGTAGTTTTTTGAGTTTGTAGTTTCTTGTCCATACGAAAGAGTTTTCGTGTTAGGAGTTTTATGCCCATATGAGAGAGTTTTTCATGTTTGGGATGTCGTGCCCATACGAAAGAATTTTCGTGTGTAGGGTATTTTTCTCGTAAAAGAGATTTCACTTCATGATTTGTCCATGAAAAGTTACTTTCGTGTTTGGACTTTCTATTCGAAGGAGTTTGTTCATACGAAGTTATTTTCGTGTTTGAACGTTCCATTCGAAAGATTCTTCAGCTTGATGATGCACGCTATGACGTCATGGCGCACTTTTATCCTCCCGATGGGACGTGACGGAGTGAGAGCGGAAGGGCTGGCCCACTTTGTCAGCTTTTTGACCAGAAACGAGACGTCGTTCCCGGTTTTTATGTGAACTGCGCAGTAAATGTTCACGATCCACTGTTAGGATCGTGGCACGAAACAGCATCCGATGCCCTCTCGTTTCGCCTTCGCACGCGGTGGCCGCGAAGGACGCCACGTGGCGTATCGAGTGGCCAGGATTGAGCGGTCCTGTGTATAAATACATGCCTTGGTGAAACGGTGAAAACTTCCCAGCCTTTGTCTTCTTTGCTCATCTTCCTCCTCGCGCTCCATCTTCCCTCACTCTCCAAGCTCGTGCTAGCAGCAATGGCAGGCGGCAAGAAACGTGCTATTGCCTCGTCGTCGAGGGCTTCAGGGGATGCTCCTCCACCACCCGCGCCGCGCTCAGGTGATTGGCATTCGCCCAACACCACGGCCAAGAGTATCAAGGGAATGCAGCGGGACGGACTGCTGCCTCCGGAAGCGGAGAAACCGGTACGCCTCGGCAAGAAAGAGGAGGTACCTAATCCCCGCGCGAATGAACGCGTGATCTTCGCGGATCACGTGTCGCGCGGTCTTTCTCTCCCTCTTCACCCTTTCCTCATGGCTCTGATGTATGTCTACGGCATACAGCTCCATGATTTGCCTCCAAACGCAATGCAGCACATCTCGTGCTTAATTGTTCTTTGAAAGTGCTTTCTGGGCATTCGCCCCCACTGGGGTCTCTGGAAGGCCCTCTTCAAGGTGCGTGTCTTTTGTGAGAGATCGCGGGTGGAGACGGAGCTTGGGGAACCGTTGCGCACCGGCGGCTTCGGGATCCAGGCGAAGTAAGAGAACGACTACTTCACCATGCACTTCATCGACTCCGCCCAGGGATTGATGAAGAAATGGTTTTATGTAACCGACAACAGCGCGGGTGGAGTCAATGAATTCCATCCGTTCGCTGTTTTGAAGAAACAGAAGTCTTGGGCGCACAAACTTTCGGCTGAAGAAAACCGAGTTGTCGCTCCCCTAGTCGCCAAGGTGGCTACTCTTCGTGATCAAGCCGCAGGAAGTGCGCTGAACGGCCTGCACTTGGCGAGTGTCTTCCTCAAGCGCAGGTTTCAGCCCCTACAAGATAGGCCATCCGCGATGTGGGAGTACCAGGGTGCCGGGGATCCTAGTCGCGTGAACCGTGAAGAACTCTCGAGTGCTGAATTCGAGAAGAAGATCGCGGCTATCACCAGTTTAAAGGAAGGCGATACCTTCCCCGACTGCCCGATAGCCGCTTTCGAGGCATCGAGGCCACCGCCAGCTATAGTAAGTTTTGAATTTCTTTGTCTTCATTTCTTTTCCTTGTTCTGAGATCTTGTCGATTGAAATTTTCTCTCGTTTTTCTTCTGTCTTCTTCAATAGAGCCTAGCCGTGACTACCTGCTACCCGCCAATATCCGGGGAGGATGCCTCGGATTTGCTGGCCAGTAACTTGGACAGCCCAGCCGACACCAGTGTTGCTGACGCCTCCTCGAGCTCCGAGAGTGATTCTTCGGATAGTGTGGAGGATTCGGGTGACGGTCTCCTCCAGCGCAAACGCCGTCGAGTAGAGGGTGACGAGGCCACTTCCAAGGACAATTCTTTGGAGGTATCACCCGGTGTAACATCCCAAGTATGAAAAATAGCCATTAGAATGTTTGCTCTATGTTATTTTATGTTTTGCATCATGGCATCATGTTCATTGCATTTGTTTTGTTTGTTTTCCATTTGTTTTCCTCTGTTTTGCTTTGTTTTCCAACTGTTTTCCTTTGTTTTCCTTTGTTTTCTATTTGAATTTCAAACCAAAATTCAAACCTTTTGTTTCATACTTGTGATGTTACAATTTCCAAAATGATAATTCAAATCAAAACCATCAATTGTTTCCATTAAAGTGTGATTCCAAAACTATTGTTTTGTTTCTATCAAAAATTCTTTTAATATCAAACCCTTTTCAAATTCAATTATGATTTTTCTTCCAAACAACAACCATGTTGAAAGTTATGAAAATTGCAAAACAAATAAATCATTTGTTTCCAATTAAACCATAAGGTTCACACCATTAAAATTATGGCTTTTAATAATTTAATTAATACAAACTTAATCCAAATGTTATTTCAAATTCAACTGCAAACAGTACCCACTTTTGAAATTATGAACTAACCAAAACATTTGTGCTCATTTGTTTCCAATTAAAACCATTTGATCACCCTATTTAAATATTGTTTTAAATAACCAATTAACCACAAAATTCAATCAAATTCACTCCAAGTCCAAACAGCACCATAATTCAAATATTTTTGAAATTCCAAACTTGCATTTGGTTACCATTCCATTAAGGAGTTAACACAAATTTTTCTAGAATTTTTACTAACCCCAAAACTCTCTTTTTCTTCCTAATCCTTTTCTGCAAAAAAAAAATAAACAAAGCAAAAAGAATAAAAGAAGAGAAGAGAGAGGAGCACACCAGCAGCCCAGCCCATTTTCCCTCAGGGCCCAGTACCCCCCTCCACTTCATCCTCCTCGTACGGCTGACCATCTACTGTATCCACGTCGACAGAGAAGGACAGGCAACGGTGGAGCTCCTCCCCCTCCTCCTCTTAACCTAAACCTAGGGTCCCTCTCCCTCTAACCCTAGCTTTCTCCCTTCTTCCCTCTCCCCCTCCGTTCTCTTCCTTCTTGCTCCTTTCACTCTCTGCTCTCTGTATTTCTTTTCTCTGTACCTGTACCACCACCGAAAGTTCCCTCCTTTTGGCTCCGGCGATCACCGGCGTTAAGCCCTCCTCCGGCCGGGCAAAGGATGGGAATGGAACCCCCAGGGTTCTATCTCTCTCCTCCACCCCTCGGCTTGGGCTGGGACGCCCCGGAGCTCCGCCGCCGTCCTCCCCATCGCCGCCCGTCGCCCTCTGCTCGCCACTGCTGCCCCGAGCGCTGCTCCGCCTCCCTGCCTCGAGGTGAGCCTTCCCCTCCTTCCCTCTCGCCTCCCTCCTCCTCCCACGGCACACCGCACCCCACAGCACCCGCCCGGCGCCCCACGGCCGCAGCAGCAGCAGCCCTCCGGCGACCTCCGATCTGCCATGCGACATCGATCTGAACCAAGTTCAGTTAAGCCCGCAATCTGCACCTTATACCCCCCCAACCCCCCTTGTGTCAACAAAATTCAGCACACCCCAGTGGTTCTGTCCCCAGCGCGCGCAGCAGGAGGTGGGGGGTTCGAATACCCCCTCCCTCAATAAAACCAAAGTTTTATTTCTAATTGTTTTGATACAGAAATTCACCAGAAATCACCATTAGGTCCCTGCAGTTTCTTTTCTAGTCCCTGTTTAATTTTTCCTAAGTCCCTATAGGTAATAAAAATGGCAGATTGCACCCTAAATCTCTAAAATGCATAACTAATTCATCTTAACTCCAATTTTAACTTTTTAAATATGTTTTCTGTCCCAAATTGAATGCTCTATCCAAATATAAAATTTGTTTACTGTTTTGAATATTTTAAATTGGTGCAACATTTGAATTCTTGTTTAAATCACTTAATTTTGCAAAATTCATAACTTGGGCATAAAAATTCCAAATTCAACAAACTAAATATGTTTTCCAATCAATTTTTCATGTACTTTCCAAATATAAATTTTGTTTGCTGTTTTGAATAATTTAAATTGCTGAAAACAACTGTTTCTTAATTATTGCATCTAAAATTGCCAAAATAATGTTTTCCATGAAATATGTTTTCCATGCAAAATTAAACCACCTTTTCAAATATAAAATTTGTTTCATGTTTTGAATAATTAAAATTGGTTAAATGATTTAAACCTTGTTTAAATCATTTAATATTGCTAAATTCATAACTTGGTCAAACTAATTTCTTTTGGGACATATAAAATATGTTTTCCAACCATAAAAGTATAAACTTTTCAAATATGAATTTGTTTTAATGTTTTGAACAAATAAAAATTCAAATAAGTTCATGTTTGAATTAAATTCATTTCCTTCTTGCTTAAACTTGTTTAATTCATAAACAATTTATTTGAAATCCTTTTTTAACAAGTGAAACATGTATTCCATCTAAAATTTGGTGTTCTTTTCAAATATGAATTTTGTTATTTGTTTTGAACAATTAAAAGTGGTGAAAACAACAAATGCTTGTGTGGCACCTTTAAGAAGCCAAAATTCCATAACTTAATAAATGAAATTTCAAAATGGGTAAACCTTATTTCCATTTGGTTCTATTGTTGTTATTTTGCTGTTTTCCTCATCCATGCATCATGCTAATCCACTTTCACATGTTGCTTAGTTGTAAAACAATTAATTCAACCATAATTCATGGGCTTTCCATATGCAATCCAAATTGCATGTGGGTCCATTTAATCATGTTGTTATCTTGTCAACTAGTTTATTTCTATGTATCAATTAAATGGTCATGCATCCTCCCATGTTTGTGCACTATGCCATGTTATTGATTGTTTGTTCTCTGCGTTGTTTGTTTGCTTCTTCTCGGGTACACGACGACGTTGAGACCGACGATACTTACGACACCCCTTCTAAGGAGTTAGCTCAGTACCAGGCTACTGGGTTTGCAGGAAAGTATTCACTCACATGAACCAATGTGTTCCTTTCAACATTGGTTACCGATACTTTCCGTTGTCTATTTCTGCTAGCCCTATGAATCGTTGCTTCTGTTCGAACCTATCTCATGTATCCTTTACCCTGATATTGCCTCACCTCCACACCTATAACCCCTTTGCCTGTTGCCCGTGTCTTACTAGCATGCTTAGGGTTGTTTTGCTCGAGTCTGTTACCCGTTACTTTCTGTTACTATTTCTATTATGTTCTGGGGCTCGAGGTTTAATCAATCAACCTGTTAATATTGTGGATAATAATAATTTGATGATAAGGCACCGGCAGGAGGCCCTGTGTGGTTTTGAGGCCTGCTAGTGTCGACCCTAATAGGAAAAGGGTCTTGTCTACTGATCCATGATGAGCGCACTAACCGCATGTGGGAAGCGAGTATGGGCGCCCCCCTCAATTTGATTCGATTCGCATCTCGTCCAAATCACCTCATTTAGTTCGGGTGTTCCATTTGCCGCATGCATGTTTTTGCGAACCCAGGCCAGGGTGGAAACTTTTGTAGTCGGCATTTAGGGAGACACGTTCTTAGAGTGCTATGAGGGTCCCCTTTTCTTCGTGGGGCTTGATTAGCCGTGCGCTCACTGCACGGGGTTCTTTCGGCTTGATGCGAAGAAGAGTTGAGTTGTGTTGAGTGCCTCGCTTGGTGGGTTAGCTCCCCGCCTGGCGGGTTATTCTTACGTGTACGGCCAAATTGGTGCACCCCTGCAGGGTTAAATCTTCTCGAGAAGCCGTGTTTTCTGCGGTTATGGACTACTTGGTGAAAGTACTGGCTAACAAGTACTCAGGACAACTTAAACCTAATGATTAACAACCTTACACCCAATGATTAACAACTTGACTAGTAATAGGCTTATTGACACAATAATCTGAACCATCATTAATCCAACTGTGTGAGTTATCCTCGGATTGCTTCTTTGGATAAGGGGCGAGATCCAGGATGGGTTTGTTTGAGGTTAGTTGATAGGTTGGTTACGATACGCGATCTTATCTCCTTTCTGTTAGCCGGAAGTGGTAGTAACTCTGTAGTTGTTTAGAGCAGCCAGTTGCAGCATCCTTTTTATCCCCTTTCTTCCGTTGAACCCAAAGCATCTGTGCTTGGTGTTGACGGGTTACACTTTGGTGAACTGTGAGTCTTGCTTGCCAGTACGTTTATGTACTGACCCCTTTGGGGCTGTGGTTTCCGCAGACCTACGTTTCCGAGGATCCCCATGGTGGCTACTACGTGGAGTATGACGAGACTGCTTACGAGTAGATAGCGGACCCGGGCAGGATCCGAGACTTCATGGATGGGCTCCGTCTTTTCGTTTCCGGCCTCTTAGGCCTATTTGGATCTTGTCTGTACCTAGACATGTTGAATGCTTCCGCTGTGATGTAATGATGAATTGTTGGGACATGTGTCCTCTGGATGATTGTATTTGCTATCTCTGCTCTAATGAGAGCTATTTGCAACTTATTTCGATCTTTTGTGTCGTAGAGATCTGTTGTGATATCACTTGTTCCAATGCCGTTGACGTACCATGTGTGTATGTTTTGAAGTACGTCAATGGAAGTATCTGGATTTCTATGGGATGGTTTGCGCAGACGATGAATAGTAAGAGAATGGTTGTCACACGTTTACGTGTTGGCCTTCTCATATTGAGATGCGGGTGCCGGTATGCCCCGTAAGCCATGTATCTACTGTTTAACGGACTGTGAGTATCCCCTAGAAGTCCGGGTGCGACAAATGGTATCAGAGCCTGTCTGCCTGTAGGATCCCTTTTTACTGGTCGCAGTTGAGTCTAGAAACTATTTTGTAGCTATATAGGAAAAAGGAAACGTGAGAGTAGGAATTCTGTTCTTTTCCTTCTTTCCCCACCCACCCTCCCTTTTCTGGTAAGGAAGTGCAACGTTGTTTTCTTTTCTCACCAAAACTTTCAAGTTAGGTTTTCACGAATCTTGGTTTCTCTAGGATGGTTATATCTACTAGACCATAGGAATGGAGGTGGTTGTGACATGATTTATCATGTTGCCTACTCACGATTGAGAACGGCGGCGTGTAAGCCCCGGAAGCAGATCCTCTATTCCTTAAGCAGTAGATATTGATCCTTTAGAAGCCTGGATGGGTTTTCCGTAGTACCTCAGGAGTGTTGTGGTCTCGTTTTCCCCGGTGTTGCTTCGTTATCCTGTTCTTCTCAACATCCTTTTCGTCCGTTGAAATCTTGTTGTTGTTTTCCCACTTCAATTCTTCTACCGGCGTCTAATCAAAACTTCCGAAATATCAAGTCTATGTGGCCAGAAAGGTTGTTGTTGTTTCGAAAACTACCAGGCTATGAGAGCTGGCATTCCTATCACCTGGGGTTGTTTCGAGGAAGCATTCCTGAATCACCACATTCCAGATAGTCTATTCTCCAAATGAATCAAGTTCTATTCAACTATAAACCCTCGATACAAAACCTCTCCCTCTACTCAAAAATGTTCCGGTGGTTTCCAAATTCCCTGACGTCTTTCCAGAAGAGTTGCCAGGAATGCCTATCGTCTTGAACTTCCAGAAAAACATATCCAAGGTGCACGATGTGTTTCACGTGACACAGCTCAACAGGATCTTCCCAAGAAGTATCCGGACCTTTTCTTTTCTCAGTAGGAATCTCGGGGCGCGATTCCTTCAAGGGGGGGGCGTTTTGTAACATCCCAAGTATGAAAAATAGCCATTAGAATGTTTGCTCTCTGTTATTTTATGTTTTGCATCATGGCATCATGTTCATTGCATTTGTTTTGTTTGTTTTCCATTTGTTTTCCTCTGTTTTGCTTTGTTTTCCAACTGTTTTCCTTTGTTTTCCTTTGTTTTCTATTTGAATTTCAAACCAAAATTCAAACCTTTTGTTTCATACTTGTGATGTTACAATTTCCAAAATGATAATTCAAATCAAAACCATCAATTGCTTCCATTAAAGTGTGATTCCAAAACTATTGTTTTGTTTCTATCAAAAATTCTTTTAATATCAAACCCTTTTCAAATTCAATTATGATTTTTCTTCCAAACAACAACCATGTTGAAAGTTATGAAAATTGCAAAACAAATCAATCATTTGTTTCCAATTAAACCATAAGGTTCACACCATTAAAATTATGGCTTTTAATAATTTAATTAATACAAACTTAATCCAAATGTTATTTCAAATTCAACTGCAAACAGTACCCACTTTTGAAATTATGAACTAACCAAAACATTTGTGCTCATTTGTTTCCAATTAAAATCATTTGAGCACCCTATTTAAATATTGTTTTCAATAACCAATTAACCACAAAATTCAATCAAATTCACTCCAAGTCCAAACAGCACCATAATTCAAATATTTTTGAAATTCCAAACTTGCATTTGGTTACCATTCCATTAAGGAGTTAACACAAATTTTTCTAGAATTTTTACTAACCCCAAAAACTCTCTTTTTCTTCCTAATCCTTTTCTGCAAAAAAAATAAACAAAGCAAAAAGAATAAAAGAAGAGAAGAGAGAGGAGCACACCAGCAGCCCAGCCCATTTTCCCTCAGGGCCCAGTACCCCCCTCCACTTCATCTTCCTCGTACGGCTGACCATCTACTGTATCCACGTCGACAGAGAAGGACAGGCAACGGTGGAGCTCCTCCCCCTCCTCCTCTTAACCTAAACCTAGGGTCCCTCTCCATCTAACCCTAGCTTTCTCCCTTCTTCCCTCTCCCCCGCTGTTCTCTTCCTTCTTCCTCCTTTCACTCTCTGCTCTCTGTATTTCTTTTCTCTGTACCTGTACCACCACCGAAAGTTCCCTCCTTTTGGCTCCGGCGATCACCGGCGTTAAGCCCTCCTCCGGCCGGGCAAAGGATGGGAATGGAACCCCCAGGGTTCCCTCTCCCTCCTCCACCCCTCGGCTTGGGCCGGGACGCCCCGGAGCTCCGCCGCCGTCCTCCCCATCGCCGCCCGTCGCCCTCTGCTCGCCACTGCTGCCCCGAGCGCTGCTCCGCCTCCCTGCCTCGAGGTGAGCCTTCACCTCCTTCCCTCTCGCCTCCCTCCTCCTCCCACGGCACACCGCACGCCACAGCACCCGCCCGGCGCCCCACGGCCGCAGCAGCAGCTGCCCTCCGGCGACCTCCGATCTGCCATGCGACATCGATCTGAACCAAGTTCAGTTAAGCCCGCAATCTGCACCTTATACCCCCCAACCCCCCTTGTGTCAACAAAATTCAGCACACCCCAGTGGTTCTGTCCCCAGCGCGCGCAGCAGGAGGTGGGGGGTTCGAATCCCCCCTGGTTTTATTTCTAATTGTTTTGATACAGAAATTCACTAGAAATCACCATTAGGACCCTGCAGTTTCTTTTCTAGTCCCTGTTTAATTTTTCCTAAGTCCCTAGAGGTAATAAAAATGGCAGATTGCACCCTAAATCTCTAAAATGCATAACTAATTCATCTTAACTCCAATTTTAACTTTTTAAATATGTTTTCTGTCCCAAATTGAATGCTGTATCCAAATATAAAATTTGTTTACTGTTTTGAATATTTTAAATTGGTGAAACATTTGAATTCTTGTTTAAATCACTTAATTTTGCAAAATTCATAACTTGGGCATAAAAATTCCAAATTCAACAAACTAAATATGTTTTCCAATCAATTTTTCATGTACTTTCCAAATATAAATTTTGTTTGCTGTTTCGAATAATTTAAATTGCTAAAAACAACTGTTTCTTAATTATTGCATCTAAAATTGCCAAAATAATAACTTGCTCATTTTAAATCCAATTTCAACAAATGAAATATGTTTTTCATGCAAAATTAAACCACCTTTTCAAATATAAAATTTGTTTCATGTTTTGAATAATTAAAATTGGTTAAATGATTTAAACCTTGTTTAAATCATTTAATATTGCTAAATTCATAACTTGGTCAAACTAATTTCTTTTGGGACATATAAAATATGTTTTCCAACCATAAAAGTATAAACTTTTCAAATATGAATTTGGTTTAATGTTTTGAACAAATAAAAATTCAAATAAGTTCATGTTTGAATTAAATTCATTTCCTTCTTGCTTAAACTTGTTTAATTCATAAACAATTTATTTGAAATCCTTTTTCAACAAGTGAAACATGTATTCCATCTAAAATTTGGTGTTCTTTTCAAATATGAATTTTGTTATTTGTTTTGAACAATTAAAAGTGGTGAAAACAACAAATGCTTGTGTGGCACCTTTAAGAAACCAAAATTCCATAACTTAATAAATGAAATTTCAAAATGGGTAAACCTTATTTCCATTTGGTTCTATTGTTGCTATTTTGCTGTTTTCCTCATCCATGCATCATGCTAATCCACTTTCACATGTTGCTTAGTTGTAAAACAATTAATTCAACCATAATTCATGGGCTTTCCATATGCAATCCAAATTGCATGTGGGTCCATTTAATCATGTTGTTATCTTGTCAACTAGTTTATTTCTATGCATCAATTAAATGGTCATGCATCCTCCCATGTTTGTGCACTATGCCATGTTATTGATTGTTTGTTCTCTGCGTTGTTTGTTTGCTTCTTCTCGGGTACACGAAGACGTTGAGACCGACGATACTTACGACACCCCTTCTAAGGAGTTAGCTCAGTACCAGGCTACTGGGTTTGCAGGCAAGTATTCACTCACATGAACCACTGTGTTCCTTTCAACATTGGTTACCGATACTTTCCGTTGTCTATTTCTGCTAGCCCTATGAATCGTTGCTTCTGTTCGAACATATCTCATGTATCCTTTACCCTGATATTGCCTCACCTCCACACCTATAACCCCTTTGCCTGTTGCCCGTGTCTTACTAGCATGCTTAGAGTTGTTTTGCTCGAGTCTGTTACCCGTTACTTTCTGTTACTATTTCTATTATGTTCTGGGGCTCGAGGTTTAATCAATCAACCTGTTAATATTGTGGATAATAATAATTTGATGATAAGGCACCGGCAGGAGGCCCTGTGTGGTTTTGAGGCCTGCTAGTGTCGACCCTAATAGGAAAAGGGTCTTGTCTACTGATCCATGATGAGCGGACTAACCGCATGGGGGAAGCGAGTATGGGCGCCCCCCCTCAATTTGATTCGATTCGCATCTCGTCCAAATCACCTCATTTAGTTCGGGTGTTCCATTTGCCGCATGCATGTTTTTGCGAGCCCAGGCCAGGGTGGAAACTTTTGTAGTCGGCATTTAGGGAGACACGTTCTTAGAGTGCTATGAGGGTCCCCTTTTCTTCGTGGGGCTTGATTAGCCGTGCGCTCACTGCACGGGGTTCTTTGGTCTTGATGCGAAGAAGAGTTGAGTTGTGTTGAGTGCCTCGCTTGGTGGGTTAGCTCCCCGCCTGGCGGGTTATTCTTACGTGTACGGCCAAATTGGTGCACCCCTGCAGGGTTAAATCTTCTCGAGAAGCCGTGTTTTCCGCGGTTATGGACTACTTGGTGAAAGTACTGGCTAACAAGTACTCAGGACAACTTAAACCTAATTATTAACAACCTTACACCCAATGATTAACAACTTGACTAGTAATAGGCTTATTGACACAATAATCTGAACCATCATTAATCCAACTGTGTGAGTTATCCTCGGATTGCTTCTTTGGATAAGGGGCGAGATCCAGGATGGGTTTGTTTGAGGTTAGTTGATAGGTTGGTTACGATACGCGATCTTATCTCCTTTCTGTTAGCCGGAAGTGGTAGTAACTCTGTAGTTGTTTAGAGCAGCCAGTTGCAGCATCCTTTTTATCCCCTTTCTTCCGTTGAACCCAAAGCATCTGTGCTTGGTGTTGACGGGTTACACTTTGGTGAACTGTGAGTCTTGCTTGCCAGTACGTTTATGTACTGACCCCTTTGGGGCTGTGGTTTCCGCAGACCTACGTTTCCGAGGATCCCCATGGTGGCTACTACGTGGAGTATGACGAGACTGCTGACGAGTAGATAGCGGACCCGGGCAGGATCCGAGACTTCGTGGATGGGCTCCGTCTTTTCGTTTCCGGCCTCTTAGGCCTATTTGGATCTTGTCTGTACCCAGACATGTTGAATGCTTCCGCTGTGATGTAATGATGAATTGTTGGGACATGTGTCCTCTGGATGATTGTATTTGCTATCTCTGCTCTAATGAGAGCTATTTGCAACTTATTTCCATCTTTTGTGTCGTAGAGATCTGTTGTGATATCACTTGTTCCAATGCCGTCGACGTACCATGTGTGTATGTTTTGAAGTACGTCAATGGAAGTATCTGGATTTCTATGGGATGGTTTGCGCAGACGATGAATAGTAAGAGAATGGTTGTCACACGTTTACGTGTTGGCCTTCTCATATTGAGATGCGGGTGCCGGTATGCCCCGTAAGCCATGTATCTACTGTTTAACGGACTGTGAGTATCCCCTAGAAGTCCGGGTGCGACAAATGGTATCAGAGCCTGTCTGCCTGTAGGATCCCTTTTTACTGGTCGCAGTTGAGTCTAGAAACTATTTTGTAGCTATATAGGAAAAAGGAAACGTGAGAGTAGGAATTCTGTTCTTTTCCTTCTTTCCCCACCCACCCTCCCTTTTCTGGTAAGGAAGTGCAACGTTGTTTTCTTTTCTCACCCAAACTTTCAAGTTAGGTTTTCACGAATCCTGGTTTCTCTAGGATGGTTATATCTACTAGACCATAGGAATGGAGGTGGTTGTGACATGATTTATCATGTTGCCTACTCACGATTGAGAACGGAGGCGTGTAAGCCCCGGAAGCAGATCCTCTATTCCTTAAGCAGTAGATATTGATCCTTTAGAAGCCTGGATGGGTTTTCCGTAGTACCTCAGGAGTGTTTTGGTCTCGTTTTTCCCGGTGTTGCTTCGTTATCCTGTTCTTCTCAACATCCTTTTCGTCCGTTGAAATCTTGTTGTTGTTTTCCACTTCAATTCTTCTACCGGCGTCTAATCAAAACTTCCCAAATATCAAGTCTATGTGGCCAGAAAGGTTGTTGTTGTTTCGAAAACTACCAGGCTATGAGAGCTGGCATTCCTATCACCTGGGGTTGTTTCGAGGAAGCATTCCTGAATCACCACATTCCAGATAGTCTATTCTCCAAATGAATCAAGTTCTATTCAACTATAAACCCTCGATACAAAACCTCTCCCTCTAATCAAAAATGTTCCGGTGGTTTCCAAATTCCCTGACGTCTTTCCAGAAGAGTTGCCAGGAATGCCTATCGTCTTGAACTTCCAGAAAAACATATCCAAGGTGCACGATGTGTTTCACGTGACACAGCTCAACAGGATCTTCCCAAGAAGTATCCGGACCTTTTCTTTTCTCAGTAGGAATCTCGGGGCGCGATTCCTTCAAGGGGGGGCGTTTTGTAACATCCCAAGTATGAAAAATAGCCATTAGAATGTTTGCTCTCTGTTATTTTATGTTTTGCATCATGGCATCATGTTCATTGCATTTGTTTTGTTTGTTTTCCATTTGTTTTCCTCTGTTTTGCTTTGTTTTCCAACTATTTTCCTTTGTTTTCCTTTGTTTTCTATTTGAATTTCAAACCAAAATTCAAACCTTTTGTTTCATACTTGTGATGTTACAATTTCCAAAATGATAATTCAAATCAAAACCATCAATTGCTTCCATTAAAGTGTGATTCCAAAACTATTGTTTTGTTTCTATCAAAAATTCTTTTAATATCAAACCCTTTTCAAATTCAATTATGATTTTTCTTCCAAACAACAACCATGTTGAAAGTTATGAAAATTGCAAAACAAATCAATCATTTGTTTCCAATTAAACCATAAGGTTCACACCATTAAAATTATGGCTTTTAATAATTTAATTAATACAAACTTAATCCAAATGTTATTTCAAATTCAACTGCAAACAGTACCCACTTTTGAAATTATGAACTAACCAAAACATTTGTGCTCATTTGTTTCCAATTAAAATCATTTGAGCACCCTATTTAAATATTGTTTTCAATAACCAATTAACCACAAAATTCAATCAAATTCACTCCATGTCCAAACAGCACCATAATTCAAATATTTTTGAAATTCCAAACTTGCATTTGGTTACCATTCCATTAAGGAGTTAACACAAATTTTTCTAGAATTTTTACTAACCCCAAAACTCTCTTTTTCTTCCTAATCCTTTTCTGCAAAAAAAAATAAACAAAGCAAAAAGAATAAAAGAAGAGAAGAGAGAGGAGCACACCAGCAGCCCAGCCCATTTTCCCTCAGGGCCCAGTACCCCCCTCCACTTCATCTTCCTTGTACGGCTGACCATCTACTGTATCCACGTCGACAGAGAAGGACAGGCAACGATGGAGCTCCTCCCCCCTCCTCCTCTTAACCTAAACCTAGGGTCCCTCTCCCTCTAACCCTAGCTTTCTCCCTTCTTCCCTCTCCCCCGCCGTTCTCTTCCTTCTTCCTCCTTTCACTCTCTGCTCTCTGTATTTCTTTTCTCTGTACCTGTACCACCACCGAAAGTTCCCTCCTTTTGGCTCCGGCGATCACCGGCGTTAAGCCCTCCTCCGGCCGGGCAAAGGATGGGAATGGAACCCCCAGGGTTCCCTCTCCCTCCTCCACCCCTCGGCTTGGGCCGGGACGCCCCGGAGCTCCGCCGCCGTCCTCCCCATCGCCGCCCGTCGCCCTCTGCTCGCCACTGCTGCCCCGAGCGCTGCTCCGCCTCCCTGCCTCGAGGTGAGCCTTCCCCTCCTTCCCTCTCGCCTCCCTCCTCCTCCCACGGCACACCGCACGCCACAGCACCCGCCCGGCGCCCCACGGCCGCAGCAGCAGCTGCCCTCCGGCGACCTCCGATCTGCCATGTGACATCGATCTGAACCAAGTTCAGTTAAGCCCGCAATCTGCACCTTATACCCCCAACCCCCTTGTGTCAACAAAATTCAGCACACCCCAGTGGTTCTGTCCCCAGCGCGCGCAGCAGGAGGTGGGGGGTACGAATCCCCCCTGGTTTTATTTCTAATTGTTTTGATACAGAAATTCACTAGAAATCACCATTAGGACCCTGCGGTTTCTTTTCTAGTCCCTGTTTAATTTTTCCTAAGTCCCTAGAGGTAATAAAAATGGCAGATTGCACCCTAAATCTCTAAAATGCATAACTAATTCATCTTAACTCCAATTTTAACTTTTTAAATATGTTTTCTGTCCCAAATTGAATGCTGTATGCAAATATAAAATTTGTTTACTGTTTTGAATATTTTAAATTGGTGAAACATTTGAATTCTTGTTTAAATCACTTAATTTTGCAAAATTCTTAACTTGGGCATAAAAATTCCAAATTCAACAAACTAAATATGTTTTCCAATCAATTTTTCATGTACTTTCCAAATATAAATTTTGTTTGCTGTTTCGAATAATTTAAATTGCTGAAAACAACTGTTTCTTAATTATTGCATCTAAAATTGCCAAAATAATAACTTGCTCATTTTAAATCCAATTTCAACAAATGAAATATGTTTTCCATGCAAAATTAAACCACCTTTTCAAATATAAAATTTGTTTCATGTTTTGAATAATTAAAATTGGTTAAATGATTTAAACCTTGTTTAAATCATTTAATATTGCTAAATTCATAACTTGGTCAAACTAATTTCTTTTGGGACATATAAAATATGTTTTCCAACCATAAAAGTATAAAATTTTCAAATATGAATTTGGTTTAATGTTTTGAACAAATAAAAATTCAAATAAGTTCATGTTTGAATTAAATTCATTTCCTTCTTGCTTAAACTTGTTTAATTCATAAACAATTTATTTGAAATCCTTTTTCAACAAGTGAAACATGTATTCCATCTAAAATTTGGTGTTCTTTTCAAATATGAATTTTGTTATTTTGAACAATTAAAAGTGGTGAAAACAACAAATGCTTGTGTGGCACCTTTAAGAAACCAAAATTCCATAACTTAATAAATGAAATTTCAAAATGGGTAAACCTTATTTCCATTTGGTTCTATTGTT
Organism: Alopecurus myosuroides; assembly: GCA_028641055.1. NCBI lineage: Eukaryota > Viridiplantae > Streptophyta > Magnoliopsida > Poales > Poaceae > Alopecurus > Alopecurus myosuroides. The sequence continues at coordinate 17,770,149 of CM054057.1, forward strand.
GCTATTTTGCTGTTTTCCTCATCCATGCATCATGCTAATCCACTTTCACATGTTGCTTAGTTGTAAAACAATTAATTCAACCATAATTCATGGGCTTTCCATATGCAATCCAAATTGCATGTGGGTCCATTTAATCATGTTGTTATCTTGTCAACTAGTTTATTTCTATGCATCAATTAAATGGTCATGCATCCTCCCATGTTTGTGCACTATGCCATGTTATTGATTGTTTGTTCTCTGCGTTGTTTGTTTGCTTCTTCTCGGGTACACGACGACGTTGAGACCGGCGATACTTACGACACCCCTTCTAAGGAGTTAGCTCAGTACCAGGCTACTGGGTTTGCAGGCAAGTATTCACTCACATGAACCACTGTGTTCCTTTCAACATTGGTTACCGATACTTTCCATTGTCTATTTCTGCTAGCCCTATGAATCGTTGCTTCTGTTCGAATATATCTCATGTATCCTTTACCCTGATATTGCCTCACCTCCACACCTATAACCCCTTTGCCTGTTGCCCGTGTCTTACTAGCATGCTTAGGGTTGTTTTGCTCGAGTCTGTTACCCGTTACTTTCTGTTACTATTTCTATTATGTTCTGGGGCTCGAGGTTTAATCAATCAACCTGTTAATATTGTGGATAATAATAATTTGATGATAAGGCACCGGCAGGAGGCCCTGTGTGGTTTTGAGGCCTGCTAGTGTCGACCCTAATAGGAAAAGGGTCTTGTCTACTGATCCATGATGAGCGCACTAACCGCATGTGGGAAGCGAGTATGGGCGCCCCCCTCAATTTGATTCGATTCGCATCTCGTCCAAATCACCTCATTTAGTTCGGGTGTTCCATTTGCCGCATGCATGTTTTTGCGAGCCCAGGCCAGGGTGGAAACTTTTGTAGTCGGCATTTAGGGAGACACGTTCTTAGAGTGCTATGAGGGTCCCCTTTTCTTCGTGGGGCTTGATTAGCCGTGCGCTCACTGCACGGGGTTCTTTGGGCTTGATGCGAAGAAGAGTTGAGTTGTGTTGAGTGCCTCGCTTGGTGGGTTAGCTCCCCGCCTGGCGGGTTATTCTTACGTGTACGGCCAAATTGGTGCACCCCTGCAGGGTTAAATCTTCTCGAGAAGCCGTGTTTTCCGCGGTTATGGACTACTTGGTGAAAGTACTGGCTAACAAGTACTCAGGACAACTTAAACCTAATGATTAACAACCTTACACCCAATGATTAACAACTTGACTAGTAATAGGCTTATTGACACAATAATCTGAACCATCATTAATCCAACTGTGTGAGTTATCCTCGGATTGCTTCTTTGGATAAGGGGCGAGATCCAGGATGGGTTTGTTTGAGGTTAGTTGATAGGTTGGTTACGATACGCGATCTTATCTCCTTTCTGTTAGCCGGAAGTAGTAGTAACTCTGTAGTTGTTTAGAGCAGCCAGTTGCAGCATCCTTTTTATCCCCTTTCTTCCGTTGAACCCAAAGCATCTGTGCTTGGTGTTGACGGGTTACACTTTGGTGAACTGTGAGTCTTGCTTGCCAGTACGTTTATGTACTGACCCCTTTGGGGCTGTGGTTTCCGCAGACCTACGTTTTCGAGGATCCCCATGGTGGCTACTACGTGGAGTATGACGAGACTGCTGACGAGTAGATAGCGGACCCGGGCAGGATCCGAGACTTCGTGGATGGGCTCCGTCTTTTCGTTTCCGGCCTCTTAGGCCTATTTGGATCTTGTCTGTACCCAGACATGTTGAATGCTTCCGCTGTGATGTAATGATGAATTGTTGGGACATGTGTCCTCTGGATGATTGTATTTGCTATCTCTGCTCTAATGAGAGCTATTTGCAACTTATTTCCATCTTTTGTGTCGTAGAGATCTGTTGTGATATCACTTGTTCCAATGCCGTTGACGTACCATGTGTGTATGTTTTGAAGTACGTCAATGGAAGTATCTGGATTTCTATGGGATGGTTTGCGCAGACGATGAATAGTAAGAGAATGGTTGTCACACGTTTACGTGTTGGCCTTCTCATATTGAGATGCGGGTGCCGGTATGCCCCGTAAGCCATGTATCTACTGTTTAACGGACTGTGAGTATCCCCTAGAAGTCCGGGTGCGACAAATGGTATCAGAGCCTGTCTGCCTGTAGGATCCCTTTTTACTGGTCGCAGTTGAGTCTAGAAACTATTTTGTAGCTATATAGGAAAAAGGAAACGTGAGAGTAGGAATTCTGTTCTTTTCCTTCTTTCCCCACCCACCCTCCCTTTTCTGGTAAGGAAGTGCAACGTTGTTTTCTTTTCTCACCCAAACTTTCAAGTTAGGTTTTCACGAATCCTGGTTTCTCTAGGATGGTTATATCTACTAGACCATAGGAATGGAGGTGGTTGTGACATGATTTATCATGTTGCCTACTCACGATTGAGAACGGAGGCGTGTAAGCCCCGGAAGCAGATCCTCTATTCCTTAAGCAGTAGATATTGATCCTTTAGAAGCCTGGATGGGTTTTCCGTAGTACCTCAGGAGTGTTTTGGTCTCGTTTTTCCCGGTGTTGCTTCGTTATCCTGTTCTTCTCAACATCCTTTTCGTCCGTTGAAATCTTGTTGTTGTTTTCCACTTCAATTCTTCTACCGGCGTCTAATCAAAACTTCCCAAATATCAAGTCTATGTGGCCAGAAAGGTTGTTGTTGTTTCGAAAACTACCAGGCTATGAGAGCTGGCATTCCTATCACCTGGGGTTGTTTCGAGGAAGCATTCCTGAATCACCACATTCCAGATAGTCTATTCTCCAAATGAATCAAGTTCTATTCAACTATAAACCCTCGATACAAAACCTCTCCCTCTAATCAAAAATGTTCCGGTGGTTTCCAAATTTTCTGACGTCTTTCCAGAAGAGTTGCCAGGAATGCCTATCGTCTTGAACTTCCAGAAAAACATATCCAAGGTGCACGATGTGTTTCACGTGACACAGCTCAACAGGATCTTCCCAAGAAGTATCCGGACCTTTTCTTTTCTCAGTAGGAATCTCGGGGCGCGATTCCTTCAAGGGGGGGCGTTTTGTAACATCCCAAGTATGAAAAATAGCCATTAGAATGTTTGCTCTCTGTTATTTTATGTTTTGCATCATGGCATCATGTTCATTGCATTTGTTTTGTTTGTTTTCCATTTGTTTTCCTCTGTTTTGCTTTGTTTTCCAACTGTTTTCCTTTGTTTTCCTTTGTTTTCTATTTGAATTTCAAACCAAAATTCAAACCTTTTGTTTCATACTTGTGATGTTACAATTTCCAAAATGATAATTCCAATCAAAACCATCAATTGCTTCCATTAAAGTGTGATTCCAAAACTATTGTTTTGTTTCTATCAAAAATTCTTTTAATATCAAACCCTTTTCAAATTCAATTATGATTTTTCTTCCAAACAACAACCATGTTGAAAGTTATGAAAATTGCAAAACAAATCAATCATTTGTTTCCAATTAAACCATAAGGTTCACACCATTAAAATTATGGCTTTTAATAATTTAATTAATACAAACTTAATCCAAATGTTATTTCAAATTCAACTGCAAACAGTACCCACTTTTGAAATTATGAACTAACCAAAACATTTGTGCTCATTTGTTTCCAATTAAAATCATTTGAGCACCCTATTTAAATATTGTTTTCAATAACCAATTAACCACAAAATTCAATCAAATTCACTCCAAGTCCAAACAGCACCATAATTCAAATATTTTTGAAATTCCAAACTTGCATTTGGTTACCATTCCATTAAGGAGTTAACACAATTTTTTCTAGAATTTTTACTAACCCCAAAACTCTCTTTTTCTTCCTAATCCTTTTCTGCAAAAAAAATAAACAAAGCAAAAAGAATAAAAGAAGAGAAGAGAGAGGAGCACACCAGCAGCCCAGCCCATTTTCCCTCAGGGCCCAGTACCCCCCTCCACTTCATCTTCCTCGTACGGCTGACCATCTACTGTATCCACGTCGACAGAGAAGGACAGGCAACGGTGGAGCTCCTCCCCCCTCCTCCTCTTAACCTAAACCTAGGGTCCCTCTCCATCTAACCCTAGCTTTCTCCCTTCTTCCCTCTCCCCCGCTGTTCTCTTCCTTCTTCCTCCTTTCACTCTCTGCTCTCTGTATTTCTTTTTGTCTGTACCTGTACCACCACCGAAAGTTCCCTCCTTTTGGCTCCGGCGATCACCGGCGTTAAGCCCTCCTCCGGCCGGGCAAAGGATGGGAATGGAACCCCCAGGGTTCCCTCTCCCTCCTCCACCCCTCGGCTTGGGCCGGGACGCCCCGGAGCTCCGCCGCCGTCCTCCCCATCGCCGCCCGTCGCCCTCTGCTCGCCACTGCTGCCCCGAGCGCTGCTCCGCCTCCCTGCCTCGAGGTGAGCCTTCCCCTCCTTCCCTCTCGCCTCCCTCCTCCTCCCACGGCACACCGCACGCCACAGCACCCGCCCGGCGCCCCACGGCCGCAGCAGCAGCTGCCCTCCGGCGACCTCCGATCTGCCATGCGACATCGATCTGAACCAAGTTCAGTTAAGCCCGCAATCTGCACCTTATACCCCCCAACCCCCCTTGTGTCAACAAAATTCAGCACACCCCAGTGGTTCTGTCCCCAGCGCGCGCAGCAGGAGGTGGGGGGTTCGAATCCCCCCTGGTTTTATTTCTAATTGTTTTGATACAGAAATTCACCAGAAATCACCATTAGGACCCTGCAGTTTCTTTTCTAGTCCCTGTTTAATTTTTCCTAAGTCCCTAGAGGTAATAAAAATGGCAGATTGCACCCTAAATCTCTAAAATGCATAACTAATTCATCTTAACTCCAATTTTAACTTTTTAAATATGTTTTCTGTCCCAAATTGAATGCTCTATCCAAATATAAAATTTGTTTACTGTTTTGAATATTTTAAATTGGTGAAACATTTGAATTCTTGTTTAAATCACTTAATTTTGCAAAATTCATAACTTGGGCATAAAAATTCCAAATTCAACAAACTAAATATGTTTTCCAATCAATTTTTCATGTACTTTCCAAATATAAATTTGTTTGCTGTTTCGAATAATTTAAATTGCTGAAAACAACTGTTTCTTAATTATTGCATCTAAAATTGCCAAAATAATAACTTGCTCATTTTAAATCCAATTTCAACAAATGAAATATGTTTTCCATGCAAAATTAAACCACCTTTTCAAATATAAAATTTGTTTCATGTTTTGAATAATTAAAATTGGTTAAATGATTTAAACCTTGTTTAAATCATTTAATATTGCTAAATTCATAACTTGGTCAAACTAATTTCTTTTGGGACATATAAAATATGTTTTCCAACCATAAAAGTATAAAATTTTCAAATATGAATTTGGTTTAATGTTTTGAATAAATAAAAATTCAAATAAGTTCATGTTTGAATTAAATTCATTTCCTTCTTGCTTAAACTTGTTTAATTCATAAACAATTTATTTGAAATCCTTTTTCAACAAGTGAAACATGTATTCCATCTAAAATTTGGTGTTCTTTTCAAATATGAATTTTGTTATTTTGAACAATTAAAAGTGGTGAAAACAACAAATGCTTGTGTGGCACCTTTAAGAAACCAAAATTCCATAACTTAATAAATGAAATTTCAAAATGGGTAAACCTTATTTCCATTTGGTTCTATTGTTGTTATTTTGCTGTTTTCCTCATCCATGCATCATGCTAATCCACTTTCACATGTTGCTTAGTTGTAAAACAATTAATTCAACCATAATTCATGGGCTTTCCATATGCAATCCAAATTGCATGTGGGTCCATTTAATCATGTTGTTATCTTGTCAACTAGTTTATTTCTATGCATCAATTAAATGGTCATGCATCCTCCCATGTTTGTGCACTATGCCATGTTATTGATTGTTTGTTCTCTGTGTTGTTTGTTTGCTTCTTCTCGGGTACACGACGACATTGAGACCGACGATACTTACGACACCCCTTCTAAGGAGTTAGCTCAGTACCAGGCTACTGGGTTTGCAGGCAAGTATTCACTCACATGAACCACTGTGTTCCTTTCAACATTGGTTACCGATACTTTCCGTTGTCTATTTCTGCTAGCCCTATGAATCGTTGCTTCTGTTCGAACCTATCTCATGTATCCTTTACCCTGATATTGCCTCACCTCCACACCTATAACCCCTTTGCCTGTTGCCCGTGTCTTACTAGCATGCTTAGGGTTGTTTTGCTCGAGTCTGTTACCCGTTACTTTCTGTTACTATTTCTATTATGTTCTGGGGCTCGAGGTTTAATCAATCAACCTGTTAATATTGTGGATAATAATAATTTGATGTTAAGGCACCGGCAGGAGGCCCTGTGTGGTTTTGAGGCCTGCTAGTGTCGACCCTAATAGGAAAAGGGTCTTGTCTACTGATCCATGATGAGCGCACTAACCGCATGTGCGAAGCGAGTATGGGCGCCCCCCTCAATTTGATTCGATTCGCATCTCGTCCAAATCACCTCATTTAGTTCGGGTGTTCCATTTGCCGCATGCATGTTTTTGCGAGCCCAGGCCAGGGTGGAAACTTTTGTAGTCAGCATTTAGGGAGACACGTTCTTAGAGTGCTATGAGGGTCCCCTTTTCTTCGTGGGGCTTGATTAGCCGTGCGCTCACTGCACGGGGTTCTTTGGGCTTGATGCGAAGAAGAGTTGAGTTGTGTTGAGTGCCTCGCTTGGTGGGTTAGCTCCCCGCCTGGCGGGTTATTCTTACGTGTACGGCCAAATTGGTGCACCCCTACAGGGTTAAATCTTCTCGAGAAGCCGTGTTTTCCGCGGTTATGGACTACTTGGTGAAAGTACTGGCTAACAAGTACTCAGGACAACTTAAACCTAATGATTAACAACCTTACACCCAATGATTAACAACTTGACTAGTAATAGGCTTATTGACACAATAATCTGAACCATCATTAATCCAACTGTGTGAGTTATCCTCGGATTGCTTCTTTCGATAAGGGGCGAGATCCAGGATGGGTTTGAGGTTAGTTGATAGGTTGGTTACGATACGCGATCTTATCTCCTTTCTGTTAGCCGGAAGTAGTAGTAACTCTGTAGTTGTTTAGAGCAGCCAGTTGCAGCATCCTTTTTATCCCCTTTCTTCCGTTGAACCCAAAGCATCTGTGCTTGGTGTTGAAGGGTTACACTTTGGTGAACTCTGAGTCTTGCTTGCCAGTACGTTTATGTACTGACCCCTTTGGGGCTGTGGTTTCCGCAGACCTACGTTTTCGAGGATCCCCATGGTGGCTACTACGTGGAGTATGACGAGACTGCTGACGAGTAGATAGCGGACCCGGGCAGGATCCGAGACTTCGTGGATGGGCTCCGTCTTTTCGTTTCCGGCCTCTTAGGCCTATTTGGATCTTGTCTGTACCCAGACATGTTGAATGCTTCCGCTGTGATGTAATGATGAATTGTTGGGACATGTGTCCTCTGGATGATTGTATTTGCTATCTCTGCTCTAATGAGAGCTATTTGCAACTTATTTCCATCTTTTGTGTCGTAGAGATCTGTTGTGATATCACTTGTTCCAATGCCGTTGACGTACCATGTGTGTATGTTTTGAAGTACGTCAATGGAAGTATCTGGATTTCTATGGGATGGTTTGCGCAGACGATGAATAGTAAGAGAATGGTTGTCACACGTTTACGTGTTGGCCTTCTCATATTGAGATGCGGGTGCCGGTATGCCCCGTAAGCCATGTATCTACTGTTTAACGGACTGTGAGTATCCCCTAGAAGTCCGGGTGCGACAAATGGTATCAGAGCCTGTCTGCCTGTAGGATCCCTTTTTACTGGTCGCAGTTGAGTCTAGAAACTATTTTGTAGCTATATAGGAAAAAGGAAACGTGAGAGTAGGAATTCTGTTCTTTTCCTTCTTTTCCCACCCACCCTCCCTTTTCTGGTAAGGAAGTGCAACGTTGTTTTCTTTTCTCACCCAAACTTTCAAGTTAGGTTTTCACGAATCCTGGTTTCTCTAGGATGGTTATATCTACTAGACCATAGGAATAGAGGTGGTAGTGACATGATTTATCATGTTTCCTACTCATGATTGAGAACGGAGGCGTGTAAGCCCCGGACGCAGATCCTCTATTCCTTAAGCATTAGATATTGATCCTTTAGAAGCCTGGATGGGTTTTCCGTAGTACCTCAGGAGTGTTTTGGTCTCGTTTTTCCCGGTGTTGCTTCGTTATCCTGTTCTTCTCAACATCCTTTTCGTCCGTTGAAATCTTGTTGTTGTTTTCCACTTCAATTCTTCTACCGGCGTCTAATCAAAACTTCCCAAATATCAAGTCTATGTGGCCAAAAAGGTTGTTGTTGTTTCGAAAACTACCAGGCTATGAGAGCTGGCATTCCTATCACCTGGGGTTGTTTCGAGGAAGCATTCCTGAATCACCACATTCCAGATAGTCTATTCTCCAAATGAATCAAGTTCTATTCAACTATAAACCCTCGATACAAAACCTCTCCCTCTACTCAAAAATGTTCCGGTGGATTCCAAATTCCCTGACGTCTTTCCAGAAGAGTTGCCAGGAATGCCTATCGTCTTGAACTTCCAGAAAAACATATCCAAGGTGCACGATGTGTTTCACGTGACACAGCTCAAGAGGATCTTCCCAAGAAGTATCCGGACCTTTTCTTTTCTCAGTAGGAATCTCGGGGCGCGATTCCTTCAAGGGGGCGTTTTGTAACATCCCAAGTATGAAAAATAGCCATTAGAATGTTTGCTCTCTGTTATTTTATGTTTTGCATCATGGCATCATGTTCATTGCATTTGTTTTGTTTGTTTTCCATTTGTTTTCCTCTGTTTTGCTTTGTTTTCCAACTGTTTTCCTTTGTTTTCTATTTGAATTTCAAACCAAAATTCAAACCTTTTGTTTCATACTTGTGATGTTACAATTTCCAAAATGATAATTCAAATCAAAACCTTCAATTGTTTCCATTAAAGTGTGATTCCAAAACTATTGTTTTGTTTCTATCAAAAATTCTTTTAATATCAAACCCTTTTCAAATTCAATTATGATTTTTCTTCCAAACAACAACCATGTTGACAGTTATGAAAATTGCAAAACAAATCAATCATTTGTTTCCAATTAAACCATAAGGTTCACACCATTAAAATTATGGCTTTTAATAATTTAATTAATACAAACTTAATCCAAATGTTATTTCAAATTCAACTGCAAACAGTACCCACTTTTGAAATTATGAACTAACCAAAAAATTTGTGCTCATTTGTTTCCAATTAAAATCATTTGATCACCCTATTTAAATATTGTTTTCAATAACCAATTAACCACAAAATTCAATCAAATTCACTCCAAGTCCAAACAGCACCATAATTCAAATATTTTTGAAATTCCAAACTTGCATTTGGTTACCATTCCATTAAGGAGTTAACACAAATTTTTCTAGAATTTTTACTAACCCCAAAACTCTCTTTTTCTTCCTAATCCTTTTCTACAAAAAAAATAAACAAAGCAAAAAGAATAAAAGAAGAGAAGAGAGAGGAGCACACCAGCAGCCCAGCCCATTTTCCCTCAGGGCCCAGTACCCCCCTCCACTTCATCTTCCTCGTACGGCTGACCATCTACTGTATCCACGTCGACAGAGAAGGACAGGCAACGGTGGAGCTCCTCCCCCCTCCTCCTCTTAACCTAAACCTAGGGTCCCTCTCCCTCTAACCCTAGCTTTCTCCCTTCTTCCCTCTCCCCCGCCGTTCTCTTCCTTCTTCCTCCTTTCACTCTCTGCTCTCTGTATTTCTTTTCTCTGTACCTGTACCACCACCGAAAGTTCCCTCCTTTTGGCTACGGCGATCACCGGCGTTAAGCCCTCCTCCGGCCGGGCAAAGGATGGGAATGGAACCCCCAGGGTTCCCTCTCCCTCCTCCACCCCTCGGCTTGGGCCGGGACGCCCCGGAGCTCCGCCGCCGTCCTCCCCATCGCCGCCCGTCGCCCTCTGCTCGCCACTGCTGCCCCGAGCGCTGCTCCGCCTCCCTGCCTCGAGGTGAGCCTTCCCCTCCTTCCCTCTCGCCTCCCTCCTCCTCCCACGGCACACCGCACCCCACAGCACCCGCCCGGCGCCCCACGGCCGCAACAGCAGCAGCCCTCCGGCGACCTCCGATCTGCCATGCGACATCGATCTGAACCAAGTTCAGTTAAGCCCGCAATCTGCACCTTATACCCCCCCCAACCCCCCTTGTGTCAACAAAATTCAGCACACCCCAGTGGTTCTGTCCCCAGCGCGCGCAGCAGGAGGTGGGAGGTTCGAATTGTTTTGATACAGAAATTCACCAGAAATCACCATTAGGTCCCTGCAGTTTCTTTTCTAGTCCCTGTTTAATTTTTCCTAAGTCCCTAGAGGTAATAAAAATGGCAGATTGCACCCTAAATCTCTAAAATGCAAGCTATCAGCCCTCGCAGGTACGCCTCTTCCCTTCCTCCCGAGAGGAGGAATAAAGGGGGAGCTGCGGGTGAGACTCCTACCACCGACACCGTCCAAAATTCACCGAGTGTAGCCCCCAACGCGGCGACTACGGAATACAGAATTCCTACTTTTGCTGCTGGGGCTTCGGCTCCAAAGGAGGTGTCGGGCAGCTCGGCGGATCCCCTCTCCTTCGCTCAAGGCCAGGTAAACTCTACTACCTGCTTTTTAATTCTTTATCGTCATTGGATTTGTTATCGGGTGCACGTCAGTGCTGCCGATGGGAGTATCCCCCGAGGCTGTAGTCGATCGCATGCGATCGGCTACAGGCTCAGAGATAGTCTTTTCCTTCTTCTTATTTTTATCGGGTGCACGGCAGTGCTCCCGATGGGAGTAGCCCTCGAGGCTATACTCGAATGTTTACAATCGAGTATAGGCTCAGATTTCACTTTTCTGATTCTTCTATCTTCATGTTCCTTGCAGTCGCTTATCGACTCCCTTGCGGCGGTTGGTCGCCGTGTTGTTCTCGCTGAGTCGGAATGCGGGATCCTTCGATCGGACCGTGATCGACTCGCCTCGGAGAACGAGCTTCTTCGAAGTAAGTTTACCATCTTATTTTGTCTTTATTTTTCCACAATGCTTCGGCTGTAACAACTACTGCTATGTAGCTCAAATTGAGTTTATGAAGACCAACAAGGCGAATGCCTCCACTCGGGCAATTGCTCAAGAGGCTGAGTTGGCGGCTGTTCGACGGGATCTCGAGTCCTCCCGCATGTTGTCGGCTGATCTTGAAGGAAAGCCTGCGGCTGCCCAGGATGCTCTGAAGAAATTGGAGGAAGCTGGCACCAAGGCGGATACCGACCTTGTCGACTTCCTTCGTCCCCTTGCCGAGCGCTTTGCGGGTAAGTTACCTTTGTCCTATGATTTATCTTCTGCCGTGGCGAGTCCTTTGGATCTTAACATTTTTCTTTGTAGGTCTTCTGGGTGTCCCACTGGAGCTTCCTGGGGTCCATCGGGTGGATGCCCTGACAGATTCTTGCGCCCAGCTCAGGAGGCACGCAAAGGGGTCTGCACCTTGATTGGCGAGGCCACTCGAGTGCTGACGCAACTGCATGGCCGCCTTCTCGTCAACGCCGTGTCTCCACCCGCGCTGAGTGATTTGCTGAAGATTTTCTCGGAGAGCAATCTCCTTGAAGCCTACGCGGTCGCCCAATCAGAATCTGGGGCAAAGACCGCCATCCAGTTCGCGCTGGCACACGAAGTCACCGGTTTGGAGGAGGCCTACTCGGAGCTTCCTGTCGATCCTGCTACGGGCAAAAAGGTAGGGCTTCGTCGTTTTGGCGAGCTAGCCGGAGTCCTTGCTCGGAAGTTGTCCGAGTTGTTTGCCCGTGCTAGGGGAGGGACCACCGCCACGAGTGGCAGCACAACTGTAGCTCCTTAGTATATTTCTTCTGTACTTTGCTGTTTCGATTGTAATGAACCTTGGGATGTGCTCCCGTATTTTCAATGTTTTATTCGAAATGTTTTTCTGAAATGCTTCCCGCGATTGTGTGTTTCCTCCCGATGGGAGTAGCCCCCGAGCACCTGTCGAATAGGTGGTTAATATATCTCGAATAGGGCATCTGATTCCTTTAACTTCCTTGTATTTTGCAGGTAGTTGGGGTGGCTGCGGAGCCTTCAGGTGGATCTGCTACTCCAGCAAATCCTCTTGTTGCCGCTGTTGGGACCTTTGCAGGTCCCCGAGATCGTGTAGCCGATGGTGAACGCAAGCTAAAAGCGCTGCGTGGGATAGCCGATGTGGCTAAGTCCAAACAAAAACTGGCGATTGAATGCGAGCAGTTTGTGATGGATGAGTTGGCGTCTGTTGCCAAGGATTTACTTTGTAAGTAACGCAGCCCCCAAGTATTCTTTGTCTTGTATCCTTTTTTGATCATGTAAGTTTGCTTTTCAGTTGTTCAGCCGGATGACAGGAATGAGAGACAATGGGTGGAAAACCACATTTTTCAAGAAGCTGGCAGCTCGAGACCTCACGCGAATAATTTTTGGTTCGATCGTAGTCGATGTTTCGTGCTTGCTACCTTGAAGTTCCGAGTCATCCAGGCGAAGATACTCGTGAGCTCCTTTCACGAGGTTTTGATTGCGATGAACGCCGCTTTCTACCCGCTGCAAAGGGGTCCTGAAGATTGGAGCCATCTTCTCAAGGTGTTCGGTCGAGAAGGAGAGATTCGCGAGTGTGTTCGCAATCAGGTGACTTGCGGCTCGGTGGTGGCTCTCTCTTTCGTCCGGTTGTGGCATCCTGAGGTGAGCTTCAACTCCATAGATAGACTTCCTGATGGTCCAATCGACGATATTTCTCCTCATTATAGGGTTGTTCGGCCTGCGGCGGAAGAAATCATTCGATTGACCTCGGATGAGGTAGATCGGGTTTTGGCGGCTGAGAATGCTCAGCGCCGGGTTTGATCGTAGGATGTCTATATCCTGTTGTCCTGTATAGTTTGTAAAAACTGTTGTAAGGTGTTCACCTTGTACATATAAATTTTCCTGTGATGTTGAGTTAGGCGTAGCCCCCGTGTGTTTTTTTTTGGGGTGTGTACCTGTTACTTTTAGCATGTAAAGATAAGAAATCTTCGAGTATCTATGGTTGAGAAACCATGTATTTTATTGGAATGACTGAAAACTTATGTGATTTTCTGTCGAACTACAAGATGGCTAGTATAGCCTTATTATGGCTAAAAAAAAATCTAAGGGTAAAATTTGCGGAGTTGTGCGACATTCCAAGGATTGGAATAGACGCCTCCAGTCGCCGGGTTCTTCAGTCGATAGGCGCCACCTGGGATAACTTTGTGTATTATGAAGGGTCCTTCCCATGGTGGCTCGAGCTTGTGTCCTTCCTTCTGCTTGAGCCGCAGCACCAGATCTCCTACTGCGAAGGCCCTGTGGCGTATGCGGCGACTGTGATAGTTTCGCAGCGACTGCTGGTATACTGCTGATCTTGCGAGTGCAATATCGCGTATTTCGTTGAGTGCGTCCATGTCATCCGCGAGTGCCCTGTTGGAGGTTTCTTCGCTGTAAGCAACAACCCTTGGGGCGCTGAACCTGACGTCCTCGGGAAGGACTGCTTCGGCCCTGTAGACCATGAAAAATGGTGTGTAGTTTGTGGATCGGTTTGGAGTTGTGCGGAGGCTCCATAGCACAGAGGGTAGCTCTTCTGCCCAATGTCCTGCTGCCGGATGTAGACGATCGAGTAGGCGTTTCTTGATGCCAGCCGAAACTAATCAGTTGGATCTTTCGAATTGGCCGTTGGTTTGCGGATGGGCAACTGAGGCAAATTTGAAGTTGATGCCCTTTTCTTCATAGAACTGCTGTGTTTCCTTTGCTGTGAAGTTAGTACCATTGTCTGTAATGATGTCGTGTGGTACTCCAAACCTGCATACGATGGAGTCGAGGAATTTGAAGACGCATTGGGCGCTAGCCGAGGTTACCGGCATGGCTTCGATCCATTTGGTAAATTTGTCAACTGCGACCAGCAAGTGTGTATCCACCTGGCGTGGACTTGCGTAGTGGTCCTACCATGTCTAGCCCCCATTGTGCAAAGGGCCAGGCGATGGGTATCATATGCAATTCCGTAGCGGGTGCGTGTGGTTTTGGTGCGAATCGCTGACAAGCGTTGCACCTGTCGACCAGCTCCTTTGCGTCTCTGGCGGCTGTAAGCCAGTAGAATCCTGCTCAAAAGGCTTTCCCCATGATTGCTTTCCAGCTAGCATGATGTCCACAATCTCCTTGATGGATATCTTGCAATAATTCTTTGCCGTCCTCGGGTGCTATGCATCGTTGCAATATGCCTGAGATGCTTTGCTTATATAGCTCTCCGTTGATCACACGAAAGGATTTGCTTCGCCTGACTATCTGTCGAGTCTCTCGTGGATCTGCTGGGAGCTGTTTCGCGGACAAGTAGTCGAGGTATTTCTGCGTCCAGACTGGCTCGACCAGAAAAACTTGTCGCAAAATATGATGAATGAACTCGATAATAGCAACTTGCGGGCTGACCTCTGTCTCCGATGCTGTGGGTACGTCTGTAGTTTTCTTGATTTTGACTGATCGTCTAGTCATCCGCTCAAAATATATCCCTGGCGGTATGGGTGTATTTGTGGAACCCATGTTTGCCAGCATGTCTGCTTCTTCGTTGCTGGATCTTGCAATATGCTTCAGCTCACATCCCTTGAAACTTCCTTCGAGTAGGTTGTACATGTCACGATAAGCGACCATGTTTTCAACGATGGCATCGCATTCCTTCATTGTCTGTTGCACGATGAGATTGGAGTCGCCGTAGATCATCAGTCGGGTGGGTCCACACGCAACTGCCATCTTCATCCCATACAACAAAGCTTCATATTCTGCGTTGTTGTTTGATGCTGGATCATCAGGTGGAAAATCCAATCGGAGGACGTACTGCAGTTTGTCCCCTCTAGGTGATATTAGGACGATTCCAGCTCATGCTCCTTCGTTTCTCTTCGACCCATCGAAGTACATGATCCAATTACTCGTGTATTCTGGCGGGCCGGGCGTTTGTAGCTCTGTCCACTCGCTCAGGAACTCCACGAGTACCTGGGATTTTACTGAATTGCGCCCTGCATAGATGATGTCCCAAGCGCCCAGCTCGATGCTCCATTTTGCTATCCATCCAGATGCCATTGGGTTGTTCATGATTGTACCGAGTGACGCATCATTAACAACTCCATAAGCGAGTTTCTGATAGTGAGGGTATCGTTGCTTGCATGGCGAGAGCACTTCACTGATGTAGTAGATTGGTCGTTGGACCCCATATGCCTTGCCCTCCTCAGGTCGTTCGACTACAATTGCCGTGCTGATGACCTGGTTTGTTGCGGCTAGGTATACGTATAATGGCTCCCTCTCTTGCGATGTTGCAAGGATGCGCTTGATTTGCAATGATCGCTTCAGGTCCGCGAATGCCTGCTTAGCTTCTGGTGTCCACTCGAACTTGTCTGTCTTCTTCAGCAGCTTGTAGAAGGGTAATGCTTGCTCGCCCAATCGCGCGATAAACCTGCTCAAGGCGGCTAGTCGTCCTGCGAGCTGCTGGACTCCGCGTAGATTGGTTGGCTCCTTCATTGTCAAGATTGCTTGTATTTTTTCTGGGTTGGCTTCGATGCCTCTGGCATATACCAGGTAGCCGAGAAGCTTTCCTGCTGGGACGCCGAAGACGCATTTTGTCGGATTGAGCTTGATCTTGTATGCGTTGAGAGCGTCGAATGTTTCTCTAATGTACTCGAGGAGTGTATCCTCGACCCGAGTCTTGATGAAGATGTCGTCAACGTACACTTGTACGTTCTTGCCAATGAGCTTGGCGAGGCATTTTTGCATGCAGCACTGATACGTCACGCCTGCGTTCTTGAGCCCGAAAGGCATTGTCGTGTAGCAGTACACACCGTGTGGTGTGATGAATGCTGTCTTTTCCTCGTCTTCCTGCTTCATCCGGATTTGATTATATCCCGAGTAGGCGTCCAGGAAGTAGAGGCGTTGGCAGCCCGCAGTAGAATCCACGATCTGGTCGATTCGCGGGAGGGGAAAATTATCCTTGGGGCAGTGCTTATTTAATGACGTGTAGTCAATGCACACTCGAAGGATGTCAGTGTTCTTCTTTGGAACTAGCACCGGGTTTGCTAACCAGGTGGATATCTTGATCTCTCTGATGAATTTTGCAGCTAGCAATATGTTTACTTCTTCCCCAAGCGCTTTCTGCTTGGGTTCTGAAAATCGTCGAGTGGTCTGCTTGATTGGTTTTGCATCCTTGAAGACTTCGAGTGAGTGCTCGGCGAACTCACTGGGTATTCCTGGCATATCTGAGGGCTGCCAAGCGAAAATTTCCCAGTACTCACGAAGGAGTTCG
Source organism: Alopecurus myosuroides (assembly GCA_028641055.1). Lineage (NCBI taxonomy): Eukaryota > Viridiplantae > Streptophyta > Magnoliopsida > Poales > Poaceae > Alopecurus > Alopecurus myosuroides. The sequence continues at coordinate 17,786,497 of CM054057.1, forward strand.
ACGAGCGCGCTTTCCTATGCTGGCGAGAGGGTAGTCGAGACCATCGCTGTCTTCACAGAATCCGTCGGGTATACCTGATGCTTTCGGGTGTCGCTGTTTGTGCTGAACTCCAATTATGGCGCGTTTTTCTTTGTGAGGGGCATCACGGAGTGGGCCGTGGTCTTTGCCAGCTCCTGCAGTTCTTCTTGCATGCCGAAAGATTTTGCGATCTCGTTGAACTCGATGTCGCATTTGTTGGACTTCTGGAAATCTCCGTCGATGGTGATTACACCATATTCTTCGGGTAACTTGAGCTTTAGGTACGCGTAATGTGGTACTGCCATGAATCGGGCGAACGCTGTTCGACCAAGAATGGCGTGGTACTGCGAGGGCCAATCGACTACTTCAAAGTCGAGGAATTCTCTTCTGTAGTTGTGTCGATTGCCCAACACAACCTCTAGGTTAATTGTTCCGAGTGGGCGGATCGCCTTTCCTGGAACTATCCCGTGGAAGGATGTTTCTGACTCTGCGAGTCCGTCCAGGTTCCGGTTCATCCGGCGGAGCGTATCCGCGTAGATAATGTTGATGCCGATGCCTCCGTCCATGAATACGCGAGCCAGTTCATAATTACCAATTTGTGCTTGGATTACCAAGGCAGCGTGTCCTGGTCGATAGACTCGTGGCGGGTGGTCTTCCATCGAGAAAGTGATCGATTGGTCCGCCATCTTCAGGTACTCGTGCTTTGTTGGCGGGGTTTGCACAACCATGCACAGTTGCCGCGTGTTTGTCTTCTGAGCTCTGTGGGATGGGCAGACTTTTTGTATCATCCCCAACTGTCCAGCCGGGTTCGGGTATGCGTTAGCGCTTGCGTTTGGTGCGGGTGGCGCGTTTAGTGCTGCTAGCGCCATGTTCGGATTTCCTGGTGGAGGTGGGGGTAATGGTGGCTGGAACCCTTGATGTTCTCCTCCTGGGAGTGGCAGGTAGTTTTGATTAGCTGCTGATCTGCTTTTCTTCGAGAAGGCCTCGTGGATTTCGATGAACTTTCGGCAATCCTTGAGGACGTGCGTTGCCTTAGTTTTGCCCGTGCGCTTATCTGTAAATAGATGTAGCGAGCAGTACGCGTTCAGATCCTCCTCGGGGCTTTTGTCTTCAGCTTTTGGTTTCCACTCGCGACTCCCGCTGCGCCCATTATCGCGGCTTCGTGTGAATACTGCCGCTACCATCTCTTCCCGGTCGTCGTGATCGTAATATTTTCTCCTCTTCTTTCGACCATGGCGGTCTTCTTCAGGCGCAGGCGATGATGCCCTCTCGTTGCGCACCGCGTCTTCTCCGTTAGCCCATTTGTCGGCTATGATCATCAGTTCCCCAATAGTTTTGGGTGCTGCTCGGCCCAGCTCTTCTCTGAAAGCAGTTCATCGGGCGCCTTTCGCGAAGGCCTCGACCGCTACTTCTTATGAGATATTTCCCGCGGTGTTCCTGAGTGTTGTCCACCGCTGAATATACTCGCGGATGGATTCGCCGCTCTTCTGCCTGCAGGCCCGCAGTTCTTCAATTGTTGCTGGTCTCTTGTAAGTGGCCTGGAAGTTCTTGCAAAAATCGTAGTGCAGGTCATCCCATGATGCGTAACAGGACTTTGGCCTTGCTTCCAGCCAGCTGTGTGCCGCACCGACCAAGTGCAAGTTGAGGTACTGCATAGCCGTGTTTTTATTTCCACGTTGGCATTTTACTGCCGTGAGGTAGTCGTTTAGCCACGACGAAGGCTCGAGTGGACCATCCCACAGATGCTGCGCTTGAATCTCTTGGGTAGGGGTGCCTCGCGGATGCTACGGGTGAAACACAGCGCGCCGCAGGTCTCGTCATCCGAAGAACTGGACGAGGAGCGCGCGTGGTTCCTTGCAGCTCTTTCCTTGTCCACCTTGTTTTGCGCGATATCTGACCGCGCGTTATATCCTGGCTGGTCGCGATAAGTTTCTTTCCTTGGCTCTTTGCTGCGATTCCGCGAGCGGCTGCTATGACGCCGCGAGCTTTTATTTCTCGGGCTACCTTTACTGCTGCTTCGACTATCGCCGCGTCGCCGGGCTTATTTTCCTCGACCGCGGCGAGGTGATTTGTCTCTTCTAGGCAAAGTGCTCCTATGCTTGCGCGATGCTTCTTTCTCTTTTTCCTTCTCTTGCTGTTTGGCGGCTTTCCTGTGGTCGTAGGAGGCGAGCCTTGAGGCTGCCATACCCAATCCTTTCCGAACCTGTTTGTACTGCTCTACTCGCGGATCGTCCTCCGCTGGCTGGTTCATCTGCATGTAGGTTGCTGCGGCCAGGACAGCGGCAGCTGGAGTTTGCGGGTAGACGTTTCCTTCCTCGTCAACCCGCATGAGGGAAGGTGCGAGTGACTTACTGATCCCTCCCAGGGACTCGGCGTCCATGGATGTTGTTCTTGATGCGTATCGCTTCCTTATGGGTCGAGTTGCAACCGAAGGTGTTAGGGATAGCTCAGCCCGGTGTTGACTTGATTCATCCACCAATCTCTTCCGATGTGCCAGGTCTCTCCGAGCTTCTTTGATAGCTGTGGCTGCTCTCACTAGATGGTAGTGGTAGGCGACCATATCTTCGTGTGGCGCTCCTGCCACGGGCGGCTTGCTTGTTTGCAAAGCTTCTTTAGCTCGGTCCCAGGCGTCCCGCGAGACGCCCATCTCAGCGCGCTCTGCAGCGCTTTGCTTTGTTTCTGGAGGTTGTTCCGATCCTGCCATGCAGACTCTGCCCTATAGTGGTCCGTGCGTCCTAGGCGTTGCCCGGAAAGTTTTCTGGATCTGCGAAGGTTCCTCCGTCGAGAGGGTATGGTAGTCGATGGTGTTGAAGCGGATGGACTCGCCACTTTTTTCCAGATGGGGGCGCGAGTTGACAGCTTCTGATTCAGACCCTGATTCTTCAGGGAAGTGGAGGATCCCGTCCTTGTTGGTGTAGAACTTCAAGCTTCCGAACGTCAAGGTGACGCTCTTCTCCAGATTGCTGAATACCGAGCGTGATTCCGGCGAGTGAGGGGTGACCACGACAGATCCGATCCGAATAGGATTGACTGGAGCCGAGGTCGAAGGCTTCCAACGTGAGTTGGATGATGAAGCCGGAGATCCAGCGCCCGCCGTCCCCACGGACGGCGCCAATTGTCGAATCTGTTGCTCGGCAAATCCCTCAGGTGAACCTATAGGGTTTCGAATAGGAGAACCCATGAGCACTGGTGGCGATCGTCGGCTAGACAGGGGCACGATTTACCCAGGTTCGGGGTCCTCGTAGAGGTAAAACCCTTACTCCTGCCTCTGTCGATCTGTATTATTGAATAGATCGGTTACAAAGATGATTGCTCAAGTCGAGAGGATGATCTCGAGCTCAAGGCTTTGGTGGTGCGGTATTGCTTGGTCCTCTTCCGGTGGTTCTCCTGGCCTTATATAGGTGGCCAGGTCTCAAACCCTACCCGGGGAGGACTCGAACTCTAACCCTATGTCGGTTACAAGTTTCCTAACTTAGCCCGCAAGGTATTGCGGGTGGGCTTCACGTGGGCCTTCTGGAACACTCCAAGGGCTTCCCTTCCTGGGCTTTAACGTTGGGCCTGAGACGGGGTGTCCTTACCCGCAGGGTCTAAGATCCATCCCTTCGTCAATAGGTGACTGGTTTGTAGTCATAATAATGGTGCACGCATGTGCCAAGTCAACCAAATAAAACATTCAAAGGAGAACACCACAAATTTATGCTTCATTATGACAAGAACAACTCATGATTCTTTCAATGCAACATTAAACACTCTCAGCTATTGGAGAAAAATCATACTACAAAATAACCACTAGGCTTTAAAATTAAAATAATATCTAGCATTATATGAAAAAATCTGGCCACGGTCTATACAAGCTTCTATTTGCATCGTTTATGATTCTACCACATGCAGCAGTTTCTTTTCCCAACAAGCACCACACAAAATATGTTTTAACGAAAAATCTCTAAATGATACAGAAAGCAAACATGAGATTACTAACAAAACACTACTAAAACTAACAGCTCTGAATAAGAGTTGCAAGAAAAACATGAGCTAAACAGGAATTTTTGCAGCAGCTAAATAAAACTAAGAATACGAGCATAACGAGTATTCAAATGAAAAACAGGAGTGTGTCTCTCTCCCAAACAAGGATGCTAGGTTCCAATGATATTATTGCAGGAAGGAAAACAAAAGAAAACAAAGAAAACTGAATTAAAAATAAAATACGCTCCAAGTAAATTTCATATGATGTGACCGAATAAAAATATAGTTTCACTAGAAGTGATCTGATAAATTGTTGATGAAGACGGGGATTCCTTGGGCATCCCCAAGCTTAGATTCTTGAGTCTTCTTATAATTTTCTGGGATGGACCATGGGGGCATCCCCAAGATTTGACCTTGCACTCTTCGTGATCACATATATCACCCTCTTCTCTTGACCCTTGAAAACTTCCTTCACACAACACTCAAAGGGTAATTCACATTAGAGGGTTAGTGCAACAATCAAAAAATCCATGGGTTATGTATATTAACAAGTACTATTGATAACTTTACACATTATCTACAGCCACTGATGTTTCGTGCAGCAAAGAAATCCACTTGACATCGTAAAAGAGCAAATGCAAGAAAAATGGCAGAATCTGCCAAAATCAGAGCAGTCTGTAAAGACGAAATTTTTCGGGGAACTCATGTTGATAAGATCGAAAAAATTATAGAACAAAAAATTTTCGGAACTAGCTGAGTAATAAGCACAAACAATTTCAGGTCATTTTGATCTTTCTGTGAATTATCTGATTTTTTACGGTGGACAGCAAAAATCTGTTTCCTGCGCAGAAATCCAAAACCACCTCCAACTCTCGTCCGAAACTTTACTTGGCACAACTAAAACATGAAAATAAAGATACAAATGAGTTGCTATAGAAGTGTTTTTCTTTAACGCCTTTTAGCTAGGCCCAGAAAACTGGATTCACGTATTTTCAAGTGGAGAGGCATTCAAATCAAGATAAGGACATTCCTCAATAATGCATTGTATTTTATCTAAGTGTGTTTCAGATGGTCCTCTCTTAGAACATTCAGGTTTACTATTCTCATAAAATAGATTCTCAAGAACAATCCAGTAAAAAATCTTTTCTTGGGCTTCATGCAATGCTATCAATTTAAAGGGAATTGGTATTTTATCCTTATTTTAATTTTTAGGTTCAGCTTTTTAGATAGTACAAACAACATCTACACATGATCCTAGCATATTGAAACGATCGAAAACTTCTTTTAGCTTCTATAGCAACATCTCCAAACTATTTAAGCATGGTTTCTAAAATACAATTTCTTTTTTCGATGTCTTCAATATTATTCAAGTTGAGGAACATATGCTGCAGTATGGGATGAAGGCTAACAAACCTAGCTTCTAACATGTGAATTAGAGAAGTTGTAGCAGGATTTTTCCTCTAATTTTTCATGCTTACTAACATGATTAAAGAATTATTTAATTGTATCCTTTCCAAGTATAGAACCACTACCAACTTGAAGATCTTTTAGGGTAAACTTAGGGAGCAACATGATGAAGAAAAATAACAACTATAATAAGAACTAATTTTTTGTGTTTTTTGATATAAAGAAACAAACATGAAAAAATGAAATAAACTAAGAAAAACTAAAACGTAGTAAAGAGATTGGAAGTAAGAGACTCCCCCTGGAGAAATTCTCTTCCTCCCCGGCAACGGCGCCAGAAAAAGTTTGACGGTGCAGGTCTTGCACTTGTTGGTAAACCCCAAGAGGAAGGTATGATGAGCACAGCAGCAGTTTTCCCTCAGAAAGAAACCAAGCTTTGATCGACCAGTAGGAGGAAGAAGCAATCTCTGAAGGTTGATGCAGCTACGGTGGCAGGGCGCACTACCGGTTCACCAACAACGTGGAACCTACACAACACAATCAAATCACTTTGCCCAACGAAGCAGTGAGGTTGTCAATCTCACCGGTTTTGCTGAACATAGAGAGGTTAAACGTATGGTGTGAAAAACAATATGAGAAAAGTATGAAAACAGTAGCAGTAGTGTGAAAACAGTGGAAGCAGTGTGTATATTATCAGTATGAGAAAATGGACCGGGGTCCACAGTTCACTAGTGGTATCTCTCCGTGAAAGATAAATAACATGTGTGGTGAAAAAATTACAGCTGGGCAATTGACAGAAATGAAGGCTTCACCGTAGAGCATATGCAAGACATAAATATTACTATGTCATTCATGCGGTCTTTACAACAAAATACATAGACTGTCATCCAACTGCATCTATGACTAATAATACACCCTCCGAATATCAGCCGAACAAATATTGGGTATTAAGTCGCAAGCAATAGATAATCACAGTAAGCAAAGTGTGTAATCTAAACAATGTAAACGAAGTAAACAACATTGTTTTCTCCCTAATGGCAACAACACATCCTCCATTCGTCACGTTTCTATCACTCGAGCACAGATGCAAAGGAGGCATGAACCCACTATCGAGCATAAATACTCCATCTTGGAGTTAATAGCATCTACTTGGCCAGAGCATCTACTAATAACAAAGAGCATTCAAGATCATAAATAATATATGCATGAGGATAACTTGATATATTGATAATCATAATACATAGCATTCAAGATTCATCGCATCCGAGCAAACACAACATGTAGCATTACATAAAGATGATCTCGATCATGTAGGGAAGCTCACGAGATCTAAACACGAGGCATAAAGTGGAGGAGACAACCATCTAGCTACTGCTATGGACCCGTAGTCCAGGGATGAACTACTCACGCATCACTTCGGAGGAGGGCATGGTGGTGTAGACCCATCTGGAGATGAATTTCCCTCCGGGCAGGGTGCCGGGGAGAGTTCGAGAACCCTCCCGATCTCGAGATGAGGATGACGGCGGCCTCGGGTTTTTCTCGGGAAAAAGTGGTATATTTAGGGTTCACGTATCTATGGATTATATAGGAGAAAGGGCGATGGCGGTGGACGCCCAAGGGTCCCACACCAGCCCCAGGCGCGACCGAGGGGAGGGGGGGCGCCGCCTGATGACCCCCAAGTATAGGGGATCGCAACAGTCTTCGAGGGAAGTAAAACCCAAATTTATTGATTCGACACAAGGGGAGCCAAAGAATCTTTGTGAGATTTAACAAGTGAGTTGTCAATTCACCTGCACCTAAAAGTACTTTTGTTCGCAGTGGTTTATCAGTAGTAATAGTTTTATAGTAGCAGCAGTAGTGAAATAATAGCAGCAGTAATATGAAAACAGCAGCAACAGTAGTGTTTGAAGTAAACAGCGGATTACATACCGTAGGCATAGGGATAGATGAATTGGTGTTGCATGGATAAGAAAGTTCTAATAATGATCATGTCAGGGGCATTGCAGATAAATAAGATAAAGCATCCAAGCACTAAGTAACCATAGACATGTGTTCCGTAAATAGTCGTACGTGCTCGCAATGAGAACTTGCACAACATCTTTTGTCCTACCAGCCCATTTTCAGAGGGGCCTCAAAGGGAACTACTGGTAATTAAGGTTCTCCTTTTAATAAAGCACCGGAGCAAAGAATTAACACTCCGTGAACATATGTGATCCTCACATCGCAGCCATCCCCTCCGGTTGTCCCAATTTCTGTCACTTCGGGGCCTCGGGTTCCGGACAACGATATGTGTAAACAACTTGCAGGTATGATCAAGAAACAATCATTATCATCGTGATTCAATAAAATGTTTAGATCTGAGATCATGGCACTCGGGCCCAAAGTGGCAAGCATTAAGCATAACAAGTTGCAACAATGTCAATAGCACTAATAGAGAACACTAGGCACTATGCCCTAACAATAATGACATTATTACATGAACGATCTCATCCAATCCCTACCATCCCCTTCAGCCTACAGCGGGGAATTACTCACGCATGGATGGGGGAAACATGGATGGTCGATGGAGAGGTGTTGGTGATGAAGATGGCCATGATCTCTTCCACTTCCCCGTCCCGGCAGGGTGCCAGAACAGGAACATCTGATCCTCGAATCGAGGTTCGGGACGGCGGCGACGCTCTGTTGCGTTTCTATGGAATATGACGAACCCCCTCGGGTTTTAGTGTTGGAGGCTACTTGTAGTCAAAAGGGGAGTTCGAGGGGGGCTCTGGCGCGACCAGGGGGACCCGCGCCGGGGGGGGGGGTGGCCACCCTGTGGTCCCTCTCCTGGCCCCCTTCTGGCTCCCAGGGTCTTCCAGGGTGAAAACATCAATGGGCTCTTTTCTGGGCATTTTCCCGAAAGTAGATTTTTGTGCACAAAAACAAGACACCAAGGTAATTCTGTTGAAAACAACGTTAGTCCGTGTTAGATGTATTCAAAACACACAAGTTTAGAGGAAAACAATACGAAAAGTGTTCGGAAAAGGAGATACGTTTTCGACGTATCAACTCCCCCCAAGATTAGCTTATTGCTTGTCCTCAAGCAATTCAGTGACAACTGAGTGCGATAAAAGATTTTTACGAACACATTTGTTTCATATCATGTAAATATACTCACTATGTGATCAAATACTTAATTATGCTCATGGTAAGATACATGCAAGATACTGACACTTAATAGCTATGCAAACCATGAAGCATAACTGTTTTCAAGATTGAAATATTCATAATAGGATCTGACGAAGTGGTTTCTCGCTTCCCTTAAATGTGGGGCAAAACATAAATGCCAGGGCACCTCTGAAGTTCAAGGGAAGACTATAAGTAAATATATCAAAATTATACCGCAATCAACCGTGCTTTGGGACAAACATATTACACTAAGAATGATAATTATGATATCAAGAAAGTGCTCAAAGAATATGGCGGAGACTCAACATAAAAGTAAAAGAAAGGGCCTTCGTAGAGGGAAGCATGCATCACTCATGTGCTAGAGCTTTTTATTTTATTAAACAGAGGTATTGAAAACATTTTGAGAGAGGTGTATGCTTATGTCAACGAATGGTAAACAGACAATACAATACATCACAAGTCAACTGGATTCACAAGAGCGGCTCCCATGTGAAGGACGCATCTTGGTAGAAGGTCATCCCTCTTTCTCTTTTGTTTACACAATTATGCTTTGACTGATAAATCAGGGGCAAAAAGAGTGAAGAGAATTTGTGTGTATTAATTTGGGGCTGGGCACCCCGCTGCCAGCTCTTCTATCATTTGGATAAGCGGATGAAGCCACTAGTACTGGGTGTGAAATCCAATCAACAAGTGAGATAAAGATTCTCTATTTACGTCCTCATGAGCTAAAACAGGGGCACAAAACAGGAATAATTTTTAGCAGGTTTGAAAGGTAGCACATGAGAAATTTACTTGGAGTGGCGGTTAAATACCACATATAGGTAGGTATGGTGGACACATTTGGCTAACTTTGGTTTTCAGGAATTTGGATGCACGAGTAGAGCTCATACTCAGTACAGGTGAAGGCTAGCAAATAGACAAGGAGAGACAATCAAGAGAGCAACAACTATCATAATCATGTTTGCGACAAAGTAAAATTAACTGAGGGATAAACTTGATACTAGAACTCTGAGGCAAAATAAATCATCTAGGCTTATTGACTTTTTGTTTTCAGTCTTAGCATGCGCAAGCATGTGCCAAGTCGATTCAAATGAAATAGTCAGAGGAGGCTACCACAATATCATACCCTTCTATGAATAGAATAATGCGAACAAATATTTATATGACAAGTCATTTACTATTAATACATTGGAACTAAAAATGAGAGAGCATGAACTATTAAGCAGCCATTAAGTCACATATATCTTATACGAACAAACTAAGCATGCTCACATAGATGGATATATGTACAAAAATAAAAGAAAATAGAATTCATACCAGCCTCTCACCACAACATGAATTGTCGTATATCGTCATTATTTCTCTTCACTTGTGGCTCGAATAATATATAATGAAAACCAAGCTCTAATGCAATCACGAACGACTGTTGAACTCTGCAACAAACTTTACAAAACAAAAGAAGAACAACAAATATTTTTGGGTTTTTCAATTAAAGCACGAACAAAAAGAGAGCAAGCAAACAAAGCAGAAATCTTTTTGGGTTTTCAAAATGAAACAGGAACAAAAGAAAACAAACAACAAACAAAAGAAAATATTTTTGGGTTTTTGAATATTAAAACACAACTAAAGATAAAGCAAACCAAATAAAGAAACTAAAGAGGTAAACAACGAGAAACAACATAAATCTTTTTGGTCTTTTGTGTTTTGGAAATCGAAAGCAAAACAAAACAAAAGAAGCGAAAGAATCAAAGAGAATCGAAAAACAAACAAAAGAAATGATAAACATGGATATACAAATAACCGACCGAACATGTTATATAAATGAGTGTGTTGTCGGTATACCTCCCCCCAAGCTTAGGCTTTTGGACTAAGTGGAGATCAATCAAAGTGCGGGAAATATCCCCACTGCGTTGGGTCATCCCTCGCGTGGTCGTACTCGGGTGCATAAGAGGAAGATGATGTAGCTGGCGTATAGTCATAACCGGGGTGCTGGTGTGGAATCCCCATGGCGTCGTAGGGCTGGACGAAATCACCATCGCCCCCCTCATCGGCATCGTCCCCTTGCTGGGGGTGATGCTCAAGGTAAGTGTCCATCTCACTCTTAGAAAGCTTCCATCCTTGCCTGTTATTAAGATCAAACAAAAGAGGTGCAAGCAAAAGTACTTCTCTAACATTTTTAACAACTCTCCACCCAGATCGTTCGGAGAAAGTTAATTCGAAAGATAAATTATGTAAGTGATCATGGGTACAAAGAAAATTATGTTGAACCATGGAAACAAGATTAAGCCTCTCTATAGGAAACTAAAAGTCTAGAGGGTGTGGATCCAAACCATGCAAAGCTAACAAGCGCGAGGCAATAAGACCTCCACAAACTCCGCCCTTCTCACGGTTATATGAGAGACGGTAAGCAATCAAAGCGCCAAAATTATAAGACCTATCATGTCTGAAAGCAGCAGCAATAAACGCCAAATCATAAACAGATAACCTGCTGGCAGTTTTCCTAGCTAATACACATTTAGAAATGAAATAGGAAAAGTATCGAATGCTAGGGAGTTGAATTTCACGAACTTACCACTCTCCCCTGTGAAGCTTCTGCCTTGGCAAATCTCTCCATATAAATCCAATAGTGGTTTGGGCTGCCCACTTATTTTCTCACAAGACCCCCACTCGGGTACCTTAATAGCTGCACAGAAAACACTAAAAGGCAGGCTCACAACTTTATTATAAATCTTATAGTGTACCATTGGGTTAGTTGGAGACCATTTAAATCGAAAATCCTGCACCACAAACATAGTTAGTTTCACATATTGGATGGTCTCATCCTCAATGAAACGCTCTAAACCTGAATTATGCACTAGAGTGTTAAAATCCTGCAGCCTGTAACTTCCATAAATTCCCGACACGGATAGATCGATGGGAACACCCTCTCTTCACGGTGCACGAGCATGACCTCATGCACCTCCAACTCATGCTGGTTTAGTTGATAAGCATTGTACTCCATCTCTGAAATTTTTCAACAATCATCATAAAAATTAATTTCAAGCTACTATAAGGTGGAAACTACCATAGGGACTTATATGAGAGATAAACATACATCAAAACTATATTATTTCTACTCATATCAAGCATGCAAACTCACATAAGCTGTCACCTACAGTACCAAAATACTCAAGAAATACTTCACTAAATAAAATTCTACTTGAATCATTGGAGGAGTCACAAACCAGAGATCAAACACACCAAAAATCAGCACAGATGATGGGCTGAAGAGGGAGATCAAAAATCCAGAGGAAGAACACCAAGAACACGGGATCCAGGAAATGTTTTCAGCTTTGGGGGTGAGAGAGAAGACTTTGGCAGTGGAGAGAGTAAGTGGAGGGCCAGGGGGCCCCACACCATGTGCTGGCGCCACCATGGGGCTGGCCGCGCCACCCTTGGGTGTGCCTTCCTGGTGGGTCCCCCTGGGGTCTCCCAGGTGGCTTTCTGCCTTATTTTTTACGTAAAAATTTATTATAATTTTTCTGGAATTTTTCGAGAAACTTTATTTTTGAGGTATTTCCAGAATTTTAATAATTAATAAAAATGTAGAAAACGAAAGTGAAAACGTGGAAAAAAAAACCAAAACCAGAACTACAGAGGTTCTATGACACTCTAATAAAAGAATAACCAAAGAAAACAAAGGTGGTAGTGGTGAAAACAAAAGTATGGGTGGTGAAACAGTGTGCTCTTTATCATTAACATTAAAAGTAACTTTTCCTTGATTGCAATCAATAACAGCCCCTGCAGCAATAAGAACAGTTCTTCCAAGAATAATAGACATATTATCATCTTCAGGCATTTCCGACACAACAAAGTTCGTTAATTATCAGACAATTATTAGCAACTTGAACATGAACCACTTCTCACATATACCCACAGGAATAGCAGTAGACTTATTAGCCATTTGCAAAGATATATCATACGGTATCAATTTTTCTAGGAGGATTCTTTTATAGAGAGTAAAAGGCATGACACTAACTCCAGCTCCCAAATCACACAAAGCAGCTCTAACATAATTATTTTTAATAGAACATGGAATAGTTGGTATACCAGGATCTCCAAGCTTCTCAGGAACCTTGCCATTAAAAGAGTAATTAGCAAGCATAGTGGAGATTTACTCATTAGGAATCTTGCTTTTGTTAGAGACAATATCTTTCATATACTTTGCATAAGGAGGTAATTTAATAGCATCAGTTAAAGGAATTTGCAAGAACAAAGGTTTCAACCATTCACAAAACTTGTTATAGTGTTCTTTTTCCTCAGATTCGTGTTTCTTACCAGGAAAAGGCATTGGTTTTTGTACCCAAGGTCCTCTCTCATTACCATGTTTATTAGCAATGAAATATTCCTTAGTATACTTTGCAGTTTTAGATTGCTTTTCAGGTTCAGCTACAAGTTCTTATTTATCATAAGCATCATTCTTTTCATTACCACTTTCAGTTTCAGCATCAGAGACAAATATACTATTAGGATCTTTAGCAGGTTCAAAGGATTCTACAACATTTTATGTTCCTTCTTCTTTTTCTTCTTAGTATGAATAACATCATTATTAGTTTGCTGAGAATCTTGTTCAATTCTTTTAGGATGTCCCTCAGGATATAAAGGATCTTGTGTGTAGCAATACCACTTCTAGTTCTTATTTCATAAGCATGTTTTTCTTGAGAAGCATTAACTAGCAAATATTTTTGCCCTATAGCAAGTTGATCAATTTGAGTTTGAACCATTTGAAAATGTTTAACAAGCATTTTAACATAATTAGAGGTTCTTTCTATAGTACCATGCAAATCATTAATAGCTTTAGATGTTTCCATTAGGTGATTTTGAACTCTCATATTAAAATTATCTTGCTTAATGACATAATTATGAAATTCATCTAAGCATTGATCAGGAGATTTTCTATAGGGAATATCTCGACTGTCAAAATATTGGAGAGAGTGTACCTCATGGATGGTGAGTGAGGGATTGCCTTACATAATTCTTCTATAGGTGGAAGATTCTTCACATCTTCAGATTTAATGCCCCTCTCTTTAAGAGATTCCTTGGCTTCTCTCATGACTTCATCATTTAATTCAATCATTCCCCTCTTCTTGGGTGTTGGTGCAGGTACCGGAGTAGGGGTCGGCTTAGGCTCAATCATAGTCCAATCATCATGATTTTGGCTTAGTTTAGCCATTAATTCCTCGGCTTCTTCTGGAGTTCTTTGCCTGAAAACACAACCAGCACAACTATCCAGATATGTCCTCGATTCAAAAGATAGTCCATTATAGAATATATCAAGAAGTTTATTATCTTCTAGCTTATGCCCAGGTGTAGCCCTAACTAAAGAACAGAACCTTACCCAAGATACAAGCAATTTCTCTTCTTCTAGTTGCTTGTAATTAAATATACTTTGTAAAGCAACATGTTGAGAACTAGCAGGAATATATTTCTGAAAGAAAGAATTAACCAAAATAATAGGACTATCAGTAGGTTCAGGAGACAAATTGTTAAACCAATTTTTATCTTCATCCTTTAGTGAGAAAGGGAATATTGTAGCAACAAAGTAGCTACGTTTCTTAAGATCATCATAGAATAAACTACTCAAAGAGGAGAGCTCATTCCTATGTTTCATATCACTTTCATTTGTAGTTCCACAAAAAGGTTCTTTCTCAACAATAGATATATAAGATAAATCAAGAGAGAAATCATAATGCTTATCCCTAATATTAATAGGAGAAGTGGAAAACTTAGCATCAGCAGATAATTTAACAACACGACTTTCCATAAGACGTATAGGAGCATCTATATCCTTCATAGCATGTATTTCATCAATAAGATCATCACTGAGTTCAATATAAGCATCATCTAAATCATCACTAGGGTTCTCTCTAAATTCATCTGAAAAAGTAAGAGTTAGAGGATTTTTATCAGTAGTTTCAGTGTTTGCAATATTTTTAGCTTTAGCAATAGTAGCATCTAAGAAAGGACCAAGAGAACCACTCTCATCAAGCACAGTAGAAGCATCATCAAAAGTATCAGAAGCATTTTCAGATTCAGCAGAAGTAGCATGTGTAACATGTGGTGGTGTAAGCAGCTTACTCATTAAAGACGGTGAATCAAAAGCAACAGAGGTGTTCAGAGTTGTACCTGTCACACCCCAGTTTTAGCACACTTGTATCACATAATGGAATCCAATTTTTAGAGCCAACAAAAACTTTTTAGTGGCCCTTGTGTAATCCATCATGATGTATTGAGCTATGACTATCTATGCAATGCAAGCAAATTTGAACTAAAAATCATTCCCTTGTTTCTGGTGGTTTTGATCATTATTAATTATTTCCATTTTAATAATAATTGTTACCATAACTCAAAACCCATGTGGAAATGTTGAAAACAACTTATATTAGAATATTAAATCAAATGTTTTCATTAAGTTTTTCTAATAAAAACAAACTCTGAGAAATAAGTCAAGTAGGGGTTTTTCACCCTTGTTATTCATATGCTAGGAATTCACATTTTGTGTTTTTAAGGCATGGATGTGATCTTTAGTATATGAACTACAAATTGGTTAGCTTAGTTTGAAAAGTTGACTCACAGAAACATTCTTTTGCTTGATGTTTTTATGCTAAGAAAATAAGACAGAAAAGTTGATTTTTGCAAAACAGAGAAAAACTCCAATTAGCCCTTTTTCCACCTTCTTTTCACCAAGCATTTGATTTTAAAATTTAGTTTTGTTTGCTGTTTTGGAATGTACATATGTTGTTTAATAAAACCATGCTTGGAAACCAAAGTTTGTAAAGTAATCAAGGCCTGAAAACAAGTCAAACTTCTAGCTAATCATCACTGGAAAATCCAACACTTAGCAACAATTCAGAAACTGAACTTAACTGAATTTTTTCAGCGAACAGTGAAATGGTTCAATTTTCAAATGCACATATCTTTTTAGTCACTCAACCTTTTTGTGCGCGGTTTGGACCTTCTAGAAGCTGAGTCATCCCACCTCATTTTATTTACCTTAGCCTGCAAGTGGATTGACCAGAGCGTGTGAGAGAGAGAGAGTTTCAGAGGGAGAAAAACGGGAGGGAGGGATGGGCATCTGACAGCCTCACCCTATCCCGAGCCACAGTGGCTCTCCTCCATGTTCCCGTGCGTTTGCACCGTTTGCAAGTGAGCTTGACCCCCTCCTAGTGGCCATGGAAGCATCCAAGGGCTAGGGTGACGTCGTGGCCGTGGCAGAGCGTGCACGGGCATGTCCCGCGGGCGCACGGCCACACCCGAGCGTGCGCCACTGCCTTCCCCTCTATAAAAGCAACCCCGAGCCCCTACCCCATTGCACCTCACTCCCCACCTCTCACTGTCACTCCCCATCTAGCTAGATAGCCCCGAGCTGCCCGCGATAGCTAGAATCGCCGGAATCTTGCCGCGGCCACCACGACAGGCAGAGGTGAAATATTCTCACCTCGGGCCACCGTAGCTCTCCTATCCACCCTAGATCCACTCCACTATATTCTTAGACCCAACCTGACCATTTCCACGGCCTCTCGTTTGCAGAGACGCCGGGAACCTTGTCAAAGCCGCCGCGGAGCACGAGCACGGCGCCGTCGACTGGAGCATCCCGCGCCCTAGCTGTGGTTCCCCTGCACTGCCTCGAGCTCACGCGACCTCCCCGACAACTTCCCCTTCGCCTGCAACCCCTCTAGGTGAGCCCTGGTTCGAATCTTGCCGCCGGTCTCCCGTGCGCTCGCCGGAGAGAAACAGAAGAGAGGGGGAGAGAGGAAGAACCGCTGTGCGCCATATATCTCCAGATCTACGGCCACGCTTAAACCTCGAACCGGTACGCTCGTTCCCGCGCGTTGCGGAAGCGAGGCGGGCCGCCAGGCGCAGTTGGGCCGCGCCACCGTGCGTTGACCAGCCCACTGCCCTGTTTTATTTTCTTTTTGTAAATCTCCAGAAAACTGCTGTTTACTTTATTCGAAAATGAAAATGCTAAACTCAAAAATAAAATGAGCAAAAATTACCAGAGATGCATGAACGAAATCTTGAACGTTGGCAACTGACAATACTAGTTTTGGATGAAGAGAGAACGAATGATAAATGATGAACTAGACACTGTCTGTGAGAATGAAAATGGCATAACTTTTGAATGGAATGTCTAAATTGAAACAACTAAAATTCCTAGAGTAGATCTTGACTAGATCTACCAGTTGGACTTCACCTCATCCCAAGGTGAGCTACCATTTTGAAATGGTATCCGTTTTGGTAAAGTACCAGTAGCATGTTATGTGAATTTTAGGATTTATTATATAGCACCATTTCATGTGAATCCAATTGGATCTATTAGATAATAGGTAGATCTACGTTATCCTATATTTGTGTAAATTTTTGAGCTCTAGAATTAATTTGGCAACAGATCTAAGAAAATGCACTTTTCTGTTAGGAATAAAAGGAATAGATTTGTTTTGTAAATAATTGTTTGCTAGTGTCAATCTGTTTTCTAGCATGTGTAAATGATTTAGTTGAGTGTTCTTAAGTAGCTTACTCACAGAGATGTCATGTTAGAAGAACCCATGCATGCTTAGGATCTGGTTGGACATTAAAATAAGCATGGTAGAAATCCCTAGTTTAATTCCATTTAAAATGGTGATAGAATGTTTAGCAAGATTTTTATCCTAGTTTGTAGAAGTATTTTTCACTTGGATCCAGTACCATTTTAGTACTGGTTACTACATGTTTTCTTCTGTGTAAGTTTGCATTTACTTCTTTGAGAATGCATGCATGGGTTTAATATTATTTATTAGTGGTATTGTTTTCACTAGATTAGCTAGTAGCAATTTTTGCTATGAAATTATTGTGTGTCCACAAGATGGACCAGAGGCATAATACCTCTAAAATGACATGGAAAACCTAGTGGAACACCCACTGGTTCCATCTCATTTGGGTGAAAAATAAATTAGTTCAACTATAGTAGTTGTAGTAGTAATAGTGAATATTATTATTTTTTATGCATGTTTGTGTGGGATTATTTTAGGAGCTTGTGTATTATTTTTGTGAGTTCATTTCTTGCTGTATGTTATAGTTGAGTCAAGTTGTTGCTTGGTAAGGTTCTGATAGGATGTCTTTCTTTCCTTTTATGACGATAGAAAACAACAAAGAGATAGTCGGGACGGGAGGATATTATTACCATACTTGTTGTGAGCAAGACCAATATCCTCATTAACTCCAAGGCAAGCCATCCTTAAAGCTTGTTGTTATATTCCTACTTATCATTATGCATTATCCACTTCTGAAGTTTCCAAAAACTTGATTACCAAACTATTTTATTGAGTGAATATTATCACTACTACTATATATATTATATATCACTCGCCATTAGTCAACTTGGTGTTACCAAGCCCTTAGCCACCATAAGGTATGTAAATACCGCCTAAGAAAATAATCTTGAGTCGCTAAGTGGACACCTCTAAAATGTGCTTTTGCAAAACAAAGATGGTTCCATGAGACGTCCACGGTGGAAAGGCGGGACCTTGTTCACCGGGGAATCTGAGAAGGTGTTTTCAAGTGTTTTCCAAAAGGCACATAACCTAGTCTTCGCTGGACAACCAAGATGTACTACCACTCTACCCCTATATGGGTATGGGGCCTATCTAGATACTTGAACTTGTTAGTATGTGTCCTATCCCAAGATGCTATAGAGAGGATGATTCTCTGAACCGAAATGTTGCCAGGAGGGAGGAACGAGACATGCAAAGTGTGGGATTAATTTCTCCTCCGGCTGTGACAATTGGGTCCCCTGTTTGGCGATGTGTGACATGGTGCGAGGGGAATAAACCTGATTGAAGGGATAGCCATATACTAGCTTGTGTCAGAGTGGACAGTTAGGATTAATTCTCTGGTGCTTGCATATCGCTATGTCGATCCATGGGTTTTCCATTGCAGAGTTTTGGATCTAGTGGAATGTGTACCACCTCTGCAGAGTAAAACTATTCAGAATAGCCGAGCCCTCGGATATGGGCAGTTGAAAGGCCATGTAGCTAGTATTTGTGCTGAGTTTTAAATAGGTGTTTTCAAACAGAAGGCTTGTACCTGAGAGGTACCGATGAAGTTTTGGACATGTTGTTCCAAGAAGTTTTGCAAAGAAAAACTTCCTTTTATAAAACAAGTTTATAAAACCTCTTGTACCTGCGATATTTATAAGAGAAAGAAAACTATACTATTTTCTTCTGAAGTATCTTCTTCAGCGAAGGTACAGATTAATATGACTGCAACTATGGTGTCATCTTATATGAACATCATTGGTAGTGAGCCCTATTTATGGCCTACCTATCCACCATATAAGCATGATGCATTTGTAAGTGTATATAGGATGACTTGCTGAGTACATTCAAGAGTACTCATATGGTTTCGCCCCTGGCTGTTTACTTGGCCAGACTATGAGGAGGTACCGCCTGAAGAGGAATATGAGGAGGGTTGATTTTCTGACGACTACGCGAACTAGGCCCGGCTCCCGGTCAGCAGCCTGTTGGTGATGGCGTGACATGGGCTACCTACGTTTGTTTTCCGCTGTGTTAGTTGTTGTAAGACTTTGTCTGCCCTGCGTGGCAGTAAATAAAGACTTGTTCATGTGACCATTGGCTTGTAAGACTGCTTCTATTCGTGTAATGGATAATGTATCTGCATACCACTTTCGTATGTTGTTCACGACTGATTTGCCTGGGATCGTGAATGTATGCATATGAGGGGTTCTGGACCTTCCGGTTTGGGGCCTCTACAAAGTTGGTATCAGAGCTATCCTGACCCTAGGAGCTCTTAGTTAGCATGGACGTCAACTAGTACTATATATATATATATATATATATAACAACTTAAGTGACTAAGCTTTAAAAAGATTCTTATACCCATGTTCCCTAT
This sequence comes from Alopecurus myosuroides, assembly GCA_028641055.1. NCBI lineage: Eukaryota > Viridiplantae > Streptophyta > Magnoliopsida > Poales > Poaceae > Alopecurus > Alopecurus myosuroides. The sequence goes on from CM054057.1 coordinate 17,805,976, forward strand.
TTTCTCAAACTATACTTACATTAAGTTACATCATGTTCGACTTTAAAATTTTGCACACTTGGGAACTAACTCAACCTTACTTAAAATTTTGTGTAGATGGAGGTCGTGTACACGGAGGCTTGCCAGTTAGGACTGGCCAGGGACTTCCCTTTCCTCTTCGAGCGACGACTCGTAGCGATAACCGAGCTGCTTGACCGTCCCGTTCCCGAGCTTCGGGGAGGGATGATCACTGGGTCCCCCATAGAGGGGGAATGGTTGGTGGAGTGTGTGATACACCCTCCACTGACTACTCCTACTATGTAGGCGTTCTTCTTTGCCACCGTCGAGCGCTCCTGGCAGGAGGGAGCGGTGCGCGTGATCAAGGAGGCCATAGCGCGCCTGGCTCACTTACGAGACTACCGTTTCGTAGGGACTGCCTACAAGTTCCTCGGGAGGAGGGACGAGGCCGGCACACCTATGGCCGTGTCTCAGGACATTGTGGGTCTTGGCGCACACCAGGACAACATGGAGATCCTGCTCTACCGCACCCAGCGTCGTCTCGACGATATGGGTATCTTGCAGCGCACCACCGCCTCTGAGTGTCGTCTTCTCTGTACCCATCTGGGGAAGACGATGCTCGATCTAGAGACCGCTAATGCGCGATCCCGTGCCTTGGAGAGGCAGGTACGGACCACCCGCCGGGCCCGTGACCGTCTCCACACCAAGGTAGGATCCCTTCAGGAGGCGAACGCAACCCTGCGTGACTTCCTGAAGACCGCTAGAGAGGAGTTGGCCACTCGAGACTCCACTCTCGAGGGATTAGAGGAGGAGAACTCCGAGCTCCGCAGGGAGAACGAGGACCTCCTCGTTGACGACGACGTCCTGTCCGATGCAGAGGGCATGGACATGAGCGAGCAGAGCCTGCAGGAGGACGACGACTCCGTTGAGGAGGAGGACCCAGAGGAGATCCTCTTCGACGTCGACAACGCTTAGGCTAGTCGTAGTACCTCCTAGCTATGGAGTAGTGCCAGTTAGATGTACGCCGACCCTATAAGGCGAATCCCCCCGATGTAGCTGTGAGGAGCGTAGTTGTGGTAGATGTCTGTTGGTGTGTTGTGCTATGTAAGAACTCGATGCTATTAGTATGATGTAGTCTGTATGTTTTATGAGCTTGATGAATCGTCTCAACCCTCAAAGAACAAACCATGAACCCAAATTAAATCATCCATCATATTTCACTGAAAATTAACAAAACACTTCTTTAAGTGGCTGAAATTTTAAACATCTTAACAACATTAAGTCTTGCTGCATAGTCTTACACATGTCTCAATAAACAGCATGCCGCCGCGTCGGGAACCACCACCACCACCCCCGCCGTCAATGGAGGCATTGCTAGCACTTATGATGGAGGACCGCCATGCCGCTAGAGCCGAGAGTGCTGCCACAATTCCTGCCCTGCAGCAGTTGGCCGCTGCCAGCGCCAACCACAATAACAACCATAGCGATGACAACGGTAATGGCGGGCGATCGAAGTTGAAGGTGTTTCAGCAGCCAAAACCTCCGGTGTTCACAAAGATTGTGGAACCACTTGACGCTGACGACTGGCTTCGCACCATCGCCAACGATCTGAAAGTGGCGGGAGTCGACGAGAATGACAAGGTGCTCTTTGCTACCCATTTTCTTGCTGGGACAGCGAGGACTTGATGGGAGACCACCTGCGACACGGTCGCTCCTGACTATGTGTTCACCTAGGAGGACTTCTCTGCCGTTTCCGCAAGTATCACATCCCTCAGGGGGTGATGAGCATCATGAAGGACAAGTTCCTAAAGCTGAAGCGGGGAGGAATGTCTGTGTCCAAATACTGGGAAGACTTTACTCTGTTAGCCCGGTATGCACCAGATGAGGTCAATACTGAAGCCAAGAAGAAGGAAAGATTCCTGAATGGGTTGCACGATGAGTTGCAGTGTACCCTCGTGATCATTCCATTCGCGGATCTGGAGTCACTCGCGGATGCTGCGATGATGATGGAGCATAAGAGACAAAACTTCTTTGAAAACAGGAAGAGGAAGATGCAGTTCCAAGGAGGATCAAGTGCACCCAGAAACCGCCCTACCCCATATACCAGGCCACCACCCCACAGGGCGCCTACTTTTGCGCCGAAGAACCACAATAACAACCACAACCACAACCACCACAATAGCCACAACAACCACCATAACAACAACAACAACCGTGTGACCTACGCACCCAAGCCTGGAGGCAGTGGAAATGGGAATGGGAATGGACATACAACCAACCATGCTGCCAAGCCAAACCAGAACACCAAACCCAGTGGAGGATGTTTTGTTTGTGGGAAGGAGGGGCATTTCGCTCGGGAGTGCCCAAGCAAGATCACTCCACCAGCTCAGAACAATGCTACCAAGATGACACATGCATCAGCACCCAGGAAGCATACTATGACCAAGGGATATCTAAATCACGTCACTACTGAGGAGGTTCAGGACACGCCCGATATGGTGATGGATACGTTTCCTTTCAACTCTGTACCTGCAGGAGTATTGTTTGATTCGGGTGCATCGCATTCCTTTGTTACTATGCCATTTGTTGAAAAAAGTGGGATGAATCACACACGGTTGCACACCCCCATGTTAGTGCAAATCCCCGGAGCCAACACCAAAGCCAGCCGAATTTGCAATGAGGTACCCCTGGACATACAAGGGAAAACCTTTCATGCCAGCCTGATAATACTGGGATCCCAAGGGATAGAAGTAGTACTAGGCATGAATTGGATGACCAAGTACAAAGGTGTGATTGACTGCACCAGAAAGTCCATATCATTGACTGCCAGTGATGGGGAAAGAGTTGCCTTCGCCGCAACCAAGTCAAAGTCAGAGACCCACTGCCACACTGGTATAGCCACACCTGCACTTGAGGAAGTTCCGGTAGTATGTGAATACCCGGATGTGTTTCCTGATGAATTACCCGGTATGTCGCCTGATCGAGATATCGAGTTTGTGATTGAGTTGATACCCGGTACTGGACCCATAGCACAGAAACCTTACCGGATGAACCCGAAGGAGCTTGATGAGTTGAAGAAGCAGTTGGATGACATGTTAAGGAAAGGTCTAATTCGCCCTGGTGCATCACCATGGGGATCACCTGTCATTTTTGTGGACAAGCGGGACGGTTCCTCATGTCTATGTGGGGATTACCGTAAGTTGAATGATGTCACCATCAAGAACAAATACCCGCTGCCCAAAATTGAAGACCTGTTTGTCCAGCTAAATGGGGCAAGAATTTTCTCAAAGATCGATCTTCGTACTGGTTACCATCGGTTGAAGGATCGTGAGACCGATATTCCAAAGACCGCCTTCACCACACGTTACGGGTTGTATGAGTACACCATGATGTCTTTTGGTATAACCAATGCCCCCGCCTACTTCATGAATCTTATGAATAAGCTTTTCATGAAATTCTTGGACAAGTTTGTCGTGGTTTTCATTGACGACATTCTTATTTACTCCAAGAGTGAAAAGGAACACGAAGAACATCTGAGAATTGTTCTCGGAACACTTCGACAGCATCAACTATATGCTAAGTTCAGTAAGTGCCAGTCTATGTTGAAGGAAGTTGGATTTCTTGGACATGTAGTATCCGGAGGTGGAATCTCTGTTGACCCTGCTATGGTTCAGTCTGTCGCTAATCGGGCTGCCCCGATTAATCTGACTGAAGTCAGATCTTTTCTGGGATTAGCCGGATATTATCGCAAGTTTGTTCAAGGATTTTCCAGTATAGCCAGACCACTCACACAGTTTCTCAAGAAGGATAGCAAGTTCGTTTGGACCGACAAATGTGCTGAGAGTTTTCAAGAGCTGAAGAATCGACTGGTGACAGCCCCGGTACTCGTTATGCCGGATGTCTCCAAGAGTTTCGATGTGTATTGTGATGCTTCTAAGCTTGGACTTGGGAGAGTTCTCATGCAAGAAGGAAAGGTCATCTCATTCATCTCACGCCAGTTGAGACCTCATGAGATGAATTATCCTACTCATGACTTAGAGCTTGCTGCTGTTGTGCATGCTCTCAAATCATGGCGACATTTCCTTATCAGAAAAAGGTGTGAAATCTATACAGATCATAAGAGTTTGAAGTATATCTTCACATAGCGTGAACTCAATATGAGGCAACACCGTTGGATAGAGCTCATCAAGGACTATGATCTTACTATCCACTATCACCCTGGAAAGGCGAATGTTGTTGAGGACGCTCTTAGTCGAGAGCCGGTCTCTCTGAATTCCATGATCCAGATTAGACAACCGGAGTTGTGGAAAGAACTTGACCAGCTTGGTATTGCGGTGGTCAGTTATGGCATGTTGGAAGCCATGGACGTTCAACCAACTCTAGTTGATCAAATCAAATAAGCTCAGAAGGGCCAGAAGAGCATTGAGGGAATTAAAACCCGCATGGAGAAGGTAGAAGTTGCCGGGTTTACCATTGATTTTGATGGAGTCTTATGGTATAAGGAGTGCATTTGTGTTCCGGCTGAATCTGAGTTGAGGCAAACCATCATGACTGAGGCTCATGACACTTTATACTCTATTCACCCTGGAGGAACCAAAATGTATCAAGATTTGAGGGATAAGTTTTGGTGGCATGGAATGAAGAGAGATATTGCCTCGTTTATAGACAAGTGCCATATTTGTCAGCAAGTGAAGGCTGGACATCAGCGTCCCGCTGGTTTGTTGCATCCATTGCAAGTACCTGTTTGGAAATGGGACGAAGTTGGGATGGAGTTCATTACTGGACTGCCACGGTCCAGTCGAGGAAATGATTCGATATGGGTAGTCGTTGACAGGCTCACCAAAGTTGCAAATTTTATACCTGTCAAGACCACATATCGTGGAGACCAGCTTGCTGATCTCTACATTTCTCGGATAGTCAGCCTACATGGAGTTCCCAGCAGGATTGTGTCAGATCGAGGATCACAATTCACTTCTCGATTCTAGAAAAAGTTACTCGAAGCCTTGGGAACCAAACTAGCCTTTAGCACAGCCTACCATCCACAGACTGATGGACAGATGGAACGTGTGAACCAAATCTTGGAAGACATGCTTCGAGCCTGTGTTTTGTCCTATGGAGTTAAGTGGGAAGACTGCCTGCCGTTTGCAGAGTTTTCCTACTATAACAGCTATCAGTCAAGCCTGCAGATGGAACCTTTTGAAGCACTGTATAGACAGAAATGTCGTACACCTCTGAACTAGACTGAAACAGGAGACAGTCAGATATTTGGATTTGATACTCTGAAGGCTGCAGAAGAGCAAGTGCATTTAATCCGTGACCGTCTTAAAGGCGCACAATCACGCCAGAAGAGTTATGCGGACACTAAGCGTCGCGATGTCTCTTTCACTATCGGAGATTTCGTGTACCTTTGTGTCACGCCGCTCAAAGGGATGCAGCGCTTTCATGTCAAGGGAAAGCTCGCACCCCGATATATTGGCCCATTTAAGATCCTAGCCCGTCGTGGAGAGGTATCTTATCAGCTGGAGCTACCTGAGGAGATGTCAGCCTTTCACGATGTTTTTCACGTGTCATTGCTCCGGAAGTGTCTTCAAGTACGTGAGCAGAATCTCATTTACGAAGACATCGACTTCAAGACCATTGACCTCAACGATGATTTGACCTACCGTGATCGACCCCTGCGGGTACTTGAGGAGAATGTTCGTGCTACCAGGAGAAATGCTTTCAAGTTCCTTAAGATTCAGAGGACGAATCTTTCTGAGGAGGAAGCAACCTGGGAGCGTGAAGATTATATCAGGAAGGAGTTCCCTGGGTTCCTCAAAGACTAACCCCGCGAATCTCGGGACGAGATTCTTTTAAGGGGGGACGTCTGTCACACTCCAGTTTTAGCACACTTGTATCACATAAGGGAATCCAATATTTAGAGCCAACAAAAACTTTTTAGTGGCCCTTGTGTAATCCATCATGATGTATTGATCTATGACTATCTATGCAATGCAACCAAATTTGAACTAAAAATCATTCCCTTGTTTCTGGTGTTTTTGATCATTATTAATTATTTCCATTTTAATAATAATTGTTACCCTAACTCAAAACCCATGTGGCAATGTTGAAAACAACTTATATTTGAATATTAAATCAAATGGAATCAAGAAAACAATTTAACAAAAGTGAAATCAAATGTTTTCATTAAGTTTTTCTAATAAAAACAAACTCTGAGAAATAAGTCAAGTAGGGGTTTTTTCACCCTTGTTATTCATATGCTAGGAATTCACATTTTGTGTTTTTAAGGCATGGATGTGATCTTTAGTATATGAACTACAAATTGGTTAGCTTAGTTTGAAAATTTGAATCACAGAAACATTCTTTTGCTTGATGTTTTTATGCTAAGAAAATAAGACAGAAAAGTTGATTTTTGAAAAACAGAGAAAAACTCCAATTAGCCCTTTTTCCACCTTGTTTTCACCAAGCATTTGATTTTCAAATTTAATTTTCTTTGCTTTTTTGGAAAGTACATATGTTGCTTAATAGAACCATGCTTGGAAAACAAAGTGTGGAAAATAATCAAGGCCTGAAAACAAGTCAAGCTTCTAGCTAATCATCACTGGAAAATCCAACACTTAGCAAAAATTCAGAAACTGAACTTAACTGAATCTTTTGAGCAGAACAGTGAAATGGTTCAATTTTCAAATGCACATATCTTTTTACTCACTCAAACTTTTTGTGCACGGTTTGGACCTTCTATAAGCTGAGTCATCCCACCTCATTTTATTTACCTTAGCCTGCAAGTGGATTGACCAGAGCGTGAGAGAGAGAGAGAGAGAGAGAGAGTTTCAGAGGGAGAAAAACGGGAGGGAGGGATGGGCATCTGACAGCCTCACCCTATCCTGAGCCATAGTGGCTCTCCTCCGCGTTCTGCGTTTGCACCCTTTGCAAGTGGGCTTGACCCCCTCCTAGTGGCCATGGAAGCATCCAAGGGGCTAGGGTGACGTCGTGGCCGTGCCAGAGCGTGCACGGGCATGTCCCGCGGGCGCACGGCCACACCCGAGCGTGCACCACTGCCTTCCCCTCTATAAAACCAACCCCGAGCCCCTACCCCGTTGCACCTCACTCCGCACCTCTCACTGTCACTCTCCACCTAGCTAGATAGCCCCGAGCTGCCCGCGATAGCTAGAATCGCCGGAATCTTGCAGCGGCCACCGCGACAGGAAGAGGTGAAATATTCTCACCTCGGGCCACCGTAAGTCTCCTATCCACCCTAGATCCACTCCACTATCTCCGTAGACCCAACCTGACCATTTCCACATCCTCTCGTTTGCAGAGACGCCGGGAACCTTGTCGGAGCCGCCACGGAGCACGAGCACAGCGCCGTCGACTGGAGCCATCCCGCGCCCTAGCTGCGGTACCCCTGCACTGCATCGAGCTCATGCGACTTCCCCGTCAACTTCCCCTTGGCCTGCAACCCCTCTATGTGAGCCCTGGTTCGAATCTCGCCGCCGGTCTCCCATGCGCTCGCCGGAGAGAAACAGAAGAGAGGGAGAGAGAGGAAGAACGGATGTGCGCTGTAGATCTCCAGATCTACGAAGGCTTAAACCTCGAACCGGTACGCTCGTTCCCGCGCGTTCCGGAAGTGAGGCGGGCCGCCAGGCGCAGTTGGGCCGCGCCACCGTGCGTTGACCAGCCCACTGCCCTATTTTATTTTCTTTTTGTAAATCTCCAGAAAACTACTGTTTACTTTATTCGAAAATGAAAATGCTAAACTCACAAATAAAATGAGCAAAAATTAGCAGAGATGCATGAACGAAATCTTGAACGTTGGAAACTGACAGAACTGGTTTTGGATGAACATAGAACGAATGATAAATGATGAGCTGGACACTGTCTGTGAGAATGAAAGTGGCATAACTTTTGAATGGAATGTCTAAAATGAACAAAATAAATTCCTATAGTAGATCTTGACTAGATCTACCAGTAAGACTTGACCTCACCCCAAGGTGAGCTACCATTTTGAAATGATATCCATTTTGGTAAAGTACCAGTAGCATGTTCTGTGAATTTTAGGATTTATTGTATAGCACCTTTTGATGTGAATCCAATTGGATCTGTTATATATTAGGTTGATCTATGTTATCCTAGATTTGTGTAAATTTTCGAGCTCTAGAATGAATTTGGCAACAGATCTAAGAAAATGTACTTTTCTGTTAGGAATAAAAGGAATAGATTTGTTTTGTAAATAATTGTTTGCTAGTGTCAATCTGTTTTCTAGCATGTGTAAATGATGTGTTGAGTTCTTAAATAGTTTACTCACAGAGATGTCATGTTACAAGAATCCATGCATGCTTAGGATCTGGTTGGACATTAAAATAAGCATGGTAGAAATCCCTAGTTTAATTCCATTTAAAATGGTGATAGAATGTTTAGCTAGATTTTTATCCTAGTTTGTAGAAGTATTTTTCACTTGGATCTAGTACCATTTTAGTACTGGTTACTACATGTTTTCTTCTCTGTAAGTTTTCTTTTACTTCTTTGAGAATGCAAGCATAGGTTTAATATTATTTACTAGTGGTATTGTTTTCACTAGATTAGCTAGTAGCAATTTTTGCTATGAAATTATTGTGTGTCCACAAGATGGACCAGAGGCATAATACCTCTAAAATGACATGGAAAACCTAGTGGAACACCCACTGGTTCCATCTCATTTGGTTGAAAAATAAATTAGTTCAACTATAGTAGTTGTAGTAGTAATAGTGATTATTATTATTTTTGATGCATGTTTGTGTGGGATTATTTTAGAAGCTTGTGTATTATTTTTGTGAGTTCATTTCTTGCTGTATGTTATAGTTGAGTCAATTTGTTCTTGGTAAGGTTCTGATAGGATGTCTTTCTTTCCTTTTACGACGATAGAAAACGACGAAGAGATAGTCGGGACGGGAGGATATTATTACCATACTTCTTGTGAGCAATACCAAGATCCTCATTACCTCCAAGGCAAGCCATCCTTAAAGCTTGATGTTATATTCCTACTTATCATTATGAATTATCTACTTCTGAAGTTTTAAAAAACTTGATTACCAAACTATTTTATTGAGTGAATATTATTACTACTACTATATATATTATATATCACTCGCCATTAGTTAACTTGGTGTTACCAAGCCCTTAGCCACCATAAGGTATGTAAATACCGTCTAAGAAAATAATCTTGAGTCCCTAAGTGGACACCTCTAAAATGTGCTTTTGCAAAACAAAGATGGTTCCATGAGAAGTCCACGGTGGAAAGGCGGGACCTTATTCACCGGGGAATCTGAGAAGGTGTTTCAAGTGTTTTCCAAAAGGCACATAACCTAGTCTTTGCTGGACAACCAAGATGTACTGCCACTCTACCCCTATATGGGTATGGGGCCTATCTAGATACTTGAACTTGTTAGTATGTGTCCTATCCCAAGATGCTATAGAGAGGATGATTCTCTGAACCGAAATGTTTCCAGGAGGGAGGAACGGAACATGCAAAGTGTGGGATTAATTTCTCCTCCGGTTGCGACAATTGGGTCCCCTGTTTGGCGATGTGTGACATGGTGCCAGGGGGACTAAACCTGATTGAAGGGATAGCCATATACTAGCTTGTGTCAGAGTGTTAGGATTAATTCTCTGGTGCTTTCATATCGCTGTGTCGATCCATGGGTGGTCCATGGCAGAGTTTTGGATCTAGTGGAATGTGTACCACCTCTGCAGAGTAAAACTATTCAGAATAGCCGAGCTCTCGGATATGGGCAGTTGAAAGGCCATGTAGCTAGTATTGTGCTGAGTTTTAAAAAGGTGTTTTCAAACAGAAGGCTTGTACCTGAGAGGTATCGATGAAGTTTTGGACATGTTGTTCCATGAATTTTCTAAAGAAAAACTTCCTTTTATAAAACAAGTTTATAAAACCTCTTGTACCTGCGATATTTACAAGAGAAAGAAAACTATACTATTTTCTTCTGAAGTATCTTCTTCAGCGAAGGTACAGATTAATATGACTGCAACTATGGTGCCATCTTATATGAACATCATTGGTAGTGAGCCCTATTTATGGCCTACCTATCCACCATATAAGCATGATGCATTTGTAAGTGTATAAATGATGACTTGCTGAGTACATTCAAGATTACTCATATGGTTTCGCCCCTGGCTATTTACTTGGCCAGACTATGAGGTGGTACCGCCTGAAGAGGAATATGAGGAGGGTTGCTTTTCTGACGACTACGCGAACTAGGACCGGCTCCCGGTCAGCAGCCTGTTGGTGATGGCGTGACATGGGCTACCTACGTTTGTTTTACGCTGTGTTAGTTGTTGTAAGACTTTGTCTGCCCTGCGTGGCAGTAAATAAAGACTTGGTCATGTGACCATTGGCTTGTAAGACTGCTTCTATTCGTGTCATGGATAATGTATCTGTATACCACTTTCGTATGTTGTTCACGACTGATTTTCCTGGGATCGTGAATGTATGCATACGAGGGGTTTTGGACCTTCCGGTTTGGGGCCTCTACAATACCTCTTCTTGTAGTGGATGGTAATATAGGAAACTTTCCATAACGAGACTTACCCATGATGAATGATTGCAAGTACATATTAATACTCTCCGGTGAGCTCGCAAATATCGGCACCATAAAATAGTCCTGATGACCCATAAGTATAGGGGATCGCAACAGTCTTCGACACAAGGGGAGCCAAAGAATAGTTGTGATCCTTAACAAGTGAGTTTTCAATTCACCTGCACCTGAAAGTACGTTTGCTCGCAGTGGTTTCTTAGTAGTAATAGTTTTATAGTAGAAGAAGTAGTGAAATAATAACAGCAATAGTATGAAAACAGCAGCATCAGTAGTGTTTGAAGTAAACAACGGATTAAATACTGTAGGCATAGGGATGGATGAATGGCCGTTTCATGGATAAGAAAGTTCTAATAATGATCATGTCAGGGGCATTGCAGATAAATAAGATAAAGCATCCATGCACTAAGTAACCATAGGCATGTGTTCCGTAAAGAGTCGTACGTGCTCCAATGAGAACTTGCACAACATCTTTTGTCCTACCAGCCCGTTTTCAGCGGGGCCTCAAGGAAACTACTGGTAATTAAGGTGCCCCTTTTAATAAAGCACCGGAGAAAAGCATTAACACTTCGTGAACACATGTGATCCTCACATCGCAGTCATCCCCTCCGGTTATCCCAATTTCTGTCACTTCGGGGTCTCGGGTTCCGGACAACGATATGTGTAAACAACTTGCAGGTATGATCAAGAAAAAATAATTATCATCACGATTCAATAACATGTTCAGATATGAGATCATGGCACTCGGGCCCAAAGTGGCAAGCATCAAGCATAACAAGTTGCAACAATGTCAATTGCACTAACAGAGGACACTAGGCAGTATGCCCTAACAATCACAACATTATTACATGAATGATCTCATCCAACCCCTACCATCCCCTTCAACCAATAGCGGGGAATTACTCACACATGGATGGGGGAAACATGGATGGTCGATGGAGAGGCGTTGGTGATGACGATGGTGATGATCTCCTCCACTTCCCCGTCCCGGCAGGGTGCGAGAACAGGAACATCTGATCCCCGAATCGAGGTTCGGGACGGCGGCGGTGCTCTGTTTCGTTTCTGTGGAATATGACAAACCCCCTCGGGTTTTAGGGTTTGACACTACTTGTAGTCGAAAGGGGAGTCTGAGGGGGGCTCTAGAGGGCCCACACCCTATGCTGGCGCGGCCAGGGGGACCCACGCCAGGGGGGTGTGGCGACCCTGTGGCCCCTCTCCTGGCCCCCTTCTGGCTACCGGGGTCTTCTGGGGTGAAAACATCAATGGGCTCTTTTCTGGGCATTTTCCCGAAAGTTTATTTTTTTCTGCACAAAAACAAGACACCAAGGTAATTCTGCTGAAACAGCATTAGTCCATGTTATTTGTTTAGAGGAAAACAATAAGAAAAGTGTTCGGAAAAGGAGATAAGTTTTCGACGTATCACCGCCCTATGGTGTGGCCCCCCTCCGGGCCTCTTCGGGACTCCGTGGAACCTTCAGGGATTCTAACACTTCCGGGCTTCGAATTTTCCAATTCCGAGAATATTTCCAGAACACCTTTTCTGAAATTAAAAAGAGCAGGGAACTGGATCTGTGGCATCTTTTCAATAGGTTAGTCCAGAAAATCGATAAGAATGACATAAAGTGTATAGCAAACATGCAGGAAATAACATCAAAACAACATGGACAATCAGAAATTAAGGATACGTTTATGACGTATCAATTGACAACCTCATTGCTTCGTTGGGGCAAAGTGAATTGATTGTGTTGTGTAGGTTTCATGTTGCTACTGAGCCGGTAGTGCGCCCTACCATCTCAGCTGCATCAACCTCGGAAGTTGCTTCTTGCTCCTATTGGTCGATTCAACCTTGGTTTCTTTCTGAGGGAAACTAACTATTGTGCTCTTCATACCTTCCTCTTGGGGTCTCCCAACGAACATGTGTTACATGCACATCAAGCTATTTTTCTGGCGCCTTTGCCGGGGAGGAAGAGAATTTCTGCAAGGGGAGTCTCTCACCTCCAATCATTTTTTACTTTGTTATTGTCTTTCTTGTTACTTCCTTTATCATGCTTGCTAGAAATGTTTGATGTCTTAGAAACTAGATCTTATTGGCAAGGTGGATTCAAGGATGAACAACAAAAATATTATAAGGAACACCGCTTGTCACAAAAAGGGATACAGTCATGGGAGCAAATTAATAAATTGCATAACTATGCTAAAAACTTGTGCTCTACTTATAATGTTACTTATTGCTTTGATAAAGGTTGTTGTTGTAGGAGGTATAAACACCTCCCTTTTTGAATGTGACTATAATGATATTGTTACCATATCTTCTTATGTTAAGGTAAATTATGACTTTTATGATGTGGAACAAATTGATGAATTTATGGCTTGGAAGGGTGCATTCGAAATTGCTTATTTGCTTGAAAGTATCGATGATGCACCTTATAAATACGAGATTTATGATATACTTGAATATTTCTTTGATAACTACAAGGATTGTAATTACTACATACTTAAATATCTTAATTAATTCTCTCCCCCAAAAGGGAGAGACTAATGCCTTGCAGGAACCCATGGAAGAAGAAATTGCTGAAATTTGAAGCTCATTGGATGAAAAAGAGGAGGAGAGTGATTATCAAGAGGAGGAAGAATGGAGTAGCTACCCATGTCTACCTCCCAATGATAGTAACTCTTTAACTCATACCTTGTTTTATGATAATCCTCTATTTATTCGAACTATTGATATGCATGATAATGAGGAAGTTTGTTTAGAAAATTTATATGATAATGCTCTAGATGATGGTCATGTGTTACTTGATGTTATAAATTATAATGCTACAAAAAATAGGATTGCTATAATGTGTCCTATAGCTTTTATGAGTGACCAATCATCTCGTTTTGATATTGCTAAAAGTGGGGAAAAAGAGGGGCTGATTTTAAATTTAGATCCCACTTTTGGAGCTTGATATGAATTGTGTGCTTTTAGACCATGACAAACATGCCTTATGTGATAATTATGTGTTGAGTTTGTTCATGATGATACATAAAATTATTATGAGAGAGGAAAATATGGTTGTAGGAATTTTCATGTTACTAAAACACCTCTCTTTTTGTTGAAAGTTTTGAAGTTGCTCTTGTTCTTCCTTCCCATGATTTCTAGTTTGAGGTTCTTTAATTTATTTCTTTACAATATTCCTATGCACAGGAAGTGGGTTAAACTTAAATTTGTTTTATAGTTGCTCCTTAATGCTCTCTTTTTCTTAAATCATATTTTTTATGTGAGCATCTTCTCAAATTACTGGGCCTAGCTAAAAGGCGTTAAAGAAAAGCACTTCTTGGGAGATAATCCATGTTTTTTTTTGCTTTGTTTTTCCATGTTTTCTATGAGTCGAGGGGTTGTATACTTATGTAGCAACTCCTTTGTATCTTTATTTTCATGTTTTAGTCGTGCCAAATAAAGTGTCTAGCAAAAGTGGGAGTTGGTTTTGGATTTCTGCACATGAAATAGATTTCTACTCTCCATCGTGAAAAATAATATAAATTCCAGAAATATCAAAATGCTTGAAACTTTTTGTGCCTATTCCTAAGCTAATTCCGAAACTGTTTTCTTCTTTCTGTTTTTCGATCTGAGCAACGTAAGTTCCCCGAAAAAATTCGTCTTTACAGGCTGTTCTTGTTTGGCAGATTCTGCCATTTTTCTTGCATTTGCTCTTTGACGATGTCAAGTGGATTTCTTTTCTTCACGAAACATCACTGGCTGTAGCTAATGTTTAAAAGTATGAATAGCACTTGTTCCCATGCATAACCCATGGGTTTTTCATTGTTGCACTAACCCTCTAATGCGAATTACATTTGAGTGTGGTGTGAAGGAAGTTTTCAAGGGTCAAGAGAAGAGGGTGATATAATGTGATCAAGAAGAGTGAAAAGTCAAAGCTTGGGGATGCCCCCGAGGTTCATCCCAGAAAATTCTAAGAAGACTCAAGAATCTAACCTTGGGGATGCCTAATTCATCCCCTTCTTCATCAATTATTTATCTGGTCACTTCTAGTGAAACTATATTTTTATTCGGTCACATCATATGAAGTTTACTTAGAGCGTCTGTTTGTTTTTCTTTTTTTGTCCTTTTTTTATTTTGTTTTCCTTGCTGCAATAATATAGTTGTAACCGAGCATTCTTTGTGTGGGAGAGAGACATGCTCCTCTTTTTCGTTTGAATACGGTGTGCTCGTATTCATAGTATTTCTTCTAGCTGCTGCTAAACTCGTGTTTAGCTCCTGTTTTTCTTTCATCTCTTATTCAGAACTGTTAGTTTTAGTATATTTGTGTTAGTACTCTCTTGTTTCATTGATGTATCTTTTGCTAAAGCTACAAATATTATGAAATGCTTGGTGTTGGAAAGCAGTAGTACAGTTTTCGTGCTTATAACAGTGCAATTAGAAGCTTGTATAGACGGTGGCTAGACTTTTTAATGTCATGCTACATGTTATTTTAATTCTAAATCTTAGTGGTTATTTTTGTAGCATGCCTTGTATCAAATATCTGAGAGTGTTTAATGTGCCTTAGAAAGAATCATGAGTTGTTCTTGTCATTTTGAAGCATAAATTTGTGGCGTTCTCCTTTGAATGTTTTCTTTGGTTGACTTGGTGCATGCTTACACCAAGTTTATGACTACAAACCAGTCACTAAAGCCTCTATGATAATTTAGTTTTTGAACTTGTAGTACCACTTAGGATTTGATTAATGATGTTTTTGTCGCTATGCATGATTATGGCCATTATTTATCTCTTGATTTGTCGCTCCCAGTCATTTGCTAGCCTCCACCTGTACTAAGTATGAGCTCTACTCGTGCATCCAACTCCCAAAAACCAAAGTTTGCCAAATGTGTCCACCATACCTACATACATGTGGTATTTAACTGCCACTCCAACGTAAATTGCTCATGTGTTACCTTTAAAACCTTCAAAATTACTCCTATTTTGTGCTCCTGTTTTAGCTCATGAGGACGTAAATAGAGAATCTTTATCTCACTTGTTGATTGGACTTTCAAACCCTGTACTAGTGGCTTCATCTGCTTATCCAATTGATAGAAGAGCTGGCAGCAGGGTGCCCAACCCCAAATTAATACAACAAATTCTCTTCACTATTTTTGCCCCTGATTTATTAGTCAAAGCATAATTGTGTAAACAAAACAGAAATAGGGATGACCTTCTACCCAGATGCGTCCTTCTATGGGAGCCGCTCTGGTGAAGTCCATTTGTCTTGTGATGTACTGTATTTATGTTACCATTTGTTGACATAAGCATACACCTCTGTAAAAAATGTTTTTAATACCTCTATTTAACAAAATAAAAAGCTTTAGCACATGAGTGATCCCTGCTTCCCTCTGCGAAGGGCCTTTCTTTTACTTTTATGTTGAGTCTCCATCTTCTAACTTTACGCACAGTTGAAAGAGCATGGTTGACATTCTGAGTTTAATGTGCATTTGTCCCAGAAACATTATTAATTGATTCATGATGTGTTATTGTTTGTTCTCAAATTATTTGTTCTAGTTTTCCTCTTAAACTTTGAAGGTGTCCTGGCATTTATGTTTTCCCCACTATTAAGTACAAGCGAAATATCAATTTTCTATGTTACTCTATGCTTGAAACAAATGTATAGATTTCAAGTGCATTATTATTCATGATCTTTTGTTTGTGTTACTTTTCGTGATGCAAAGTGATTGCTATGTTTTATTGTTAGAATTATATCTGTGATATTTGTGTTAAAGTTCTATGATATCACCTACGATTATGATTTTACAATTTAGATGATCAAGTTTATGTTGGTAGCATGTCACCTAAGAAATTATGTGTTTTTATCGTTTACCTACTCGAGAAAGAGTAGGAACTAAGCTTGGGGATGTTGATACGTCATAAACGTATCCTTAATTTCTGATGTTCCATGTTGTTTTCATGCCATATGCTACCTGTTTTCCGTACAGTTTATGCCATTTTTATCGATTTCCTGGGACTGACCTATTGACAAGATGCCACAAAGCGAGTTTCTGTTTTCTGTTGTTTTTAGTTTCAAGAAAGTTGTTCTGGAAATATTCTCGCATTTGGAAAATTCAAAGCCCGGAAGTCTTATAATTCCAGAAGGTTCCAAGGAGTCCCGAAGAGGCCTCGAGGGGGGCCACACCATAGGGCCGCTCGACCCCTGGCCGCGCGTGGGGGTTGTGTGGGCCCCTCGGGCCTCCACCGCCATCTCCCTTTCGCCTATATAATCCCGCCGATGCGTGAACCCTAAAATATACCACTTTCCAAAAAAAACAACCGAGTCCGCCGTCATTATCAACCCGAGGGTCGTAGAGTTCTCCCCGCCCCCTGCAGGGAGGGAAAATCATCACCTGAGGGGTCTACACCACCATGGCCGCCTCTGGAGTGATGCGTCAGTAGTTCATCCTTAGACTACGGGTCCATAGCAGTAGCTAGATTGTTATCCTCTCCTCTTTACGCCTTATGTTTATATCTCGTGAGCTTCCTCACATGATCGAGATTATCTTATTGTAATGCTACATGTTGTGTTTGCTAGGATTATTGAATGATAGGTCTCTTGATTATCAATCTATCATGTTGTATTCATGTGTTTATTATTTATGGTCTTGCATGCTCTCCGTTGTTAGTAGATGCTCTGGCCAAGTAGATGCTAGTGACTCCAAGAGGGAGTATTTATGCTCGATAGTAGGTTCATACCTCCTTTTCATCTGTGCTCGACTGACAAATGGCAGTTGTGTTGTTGCCATGAGGGAGGAAACAACGATGTTTACTTCGTTTACATTACACACTTTTGTTACTACGATAATATATTGCTCGCAACTTAATACCCATCGTTTGTTCGGATGATATTCGGAGGGTGGATTATTAGTCATAGATGTAGTTGGATGACGATCTATGTATTTTGTTGTAATGCCCACATGAATCTCAGAGTAATATCTATGTCATGAATGTTTCTTAATCTATCAATTGCCCAGCTGTAATTTGATCACCACGCATGTTAGCTATCTTTTATGGAGAGACATCTCTAGTGAACTATGGACCCCGGTCCATTTTCTCATACTGATAATACACACACTGCTTCCACTGTTTTCATATTGCTGCTGCTATTTTCTTACTGTTCTCATACTATTTTCCACACCATACGTTTAACCTCTTTGTGTTAAGCAAAACCGGTGAGATTGACAACCTTATTGCTTCGTCGGGGCAAAGTGAATTGATTGTGTTGTGTAGGTTCCACGTTGATGCTAAATCAGTAGTGCACCCTGCCATCTCAGCTGCATCAACCTTCGGAAGTTGCTCCTTTCTCCTACTGGTCGATTCAACCTTGGTTTCTTTCTGAGGGAAACTAACTGTTGTGATCTTCATACGTTCCTCTTGGGGTCTACCAATGAATGTGTGTTACATGTGCATGAGTGTTCCCTGGGGATCAAGTACCCGAGAGGGGGCTGCCAGTGGTGGGCCAGGGTGGCCATACCACGTGGCGGCGCGACCAGGGGGTGGGCGCCACCTGGTGGTGTGGGCCCCTGGTGGCCCGCCTCTAGCTCCCCTCGTGGTTGGCTCCCACATCTGGTCTTTAAGGCCCCTCCAATGCCCCCTTCTTCTTGTGGTCTTCAGAAATTGGGTATCTTGACAGTTCTTTTTCCATCAGATTCCTGGTCCCAGTGATTATTCTCTAGTAATTATCAAACATGAAAAATAAGATAAAATAACATAAGTAATGCATCATAACATGAAATATATCGATGAATAACAGAAAATTACGATATAAAATAGTGATACAAAATGGACGTCTCACTTGCCCGAGAGCTTTTCTCTCTCTTTTGTTTTCCTCCCTGAGGAGGCGGCGGAATATTTCCTCGATGGTTCTCAAGGTGTTAGGGTTCCCTGGGAATGAAGTACGCGAGAGGGAGCTTCCACTGGTGGTCCAGGGTGGCCACACCACATGGCTGTGCGGCCAAGGGGAGGGGGGCCACCATGTGGTGTGGGCCCCTGGTGGTCCCCCTCTAGATCACCTCCTGGCTAGCTCCTAAGAACTCTCCGATGTTTCCCTTCTTCTTCTGATCTTCAGAAATAGGGTATCTTGATGGTGCTTTTTCCAGCAGATTTCTGGTCCCGGTGAATTATTCTCCAATAATTGTAAAACATGTAAAATAGATGAAATTAAATAACAAAATTAACATCACTAAATATGAAATATATCAATGAATAAAAGTAAATTATGATATAAAATAGTGATGCAAAATGGACGTATTACCCCCCCTCCCCCAACATGGCATGGTAAGCGGCCAAAATGACATTCGCGTTGCTTCCTCGGAATGTCTCTCGCCAATCATCACACCACCCACATGACCATAGTCATCTGTTTGCACCTAAACTATTGGCTTGCCCTCCAGCCAACATTATTCATATCCTCCGGGGCCACCACCCCGATGGCCTAACTTCCTGCGCCACCAAACTGAACGGAAAAGAGAGAACCACCGCCACTTAAATGGCACCACCCGAACCCCGACCAAATGGCACACACTCACCGCATTCTGCACGAGCACCACAACGCATATCACAGAATTTGTCCAACAGTTGTCAAACTATAACCACAGTGACTATTGTGGACACCAAATCTTTAGGCTGAGATATGACAAGCCACATGTCCCATTGAGAGAGGGTTCCTCCTGCAACACTGAGTGTGTCCACCCGCCATGACCCTATAAACGATTTATCTCGAGGACACGATGTAAATGGGCAGCCAAGGAGAACTTTAACATCCATAGCCCATGCAGGATAGTTATTTCTATCCAGCGCAAACTCTTCAAATTTTATGGCGGTCATTATGTCCTACATGAATGAAAACTAAATATTTGTAATTTTACTTGTACGTAAATTTAAGTCATCATATATATGTTGTAATAATATATTGATAACTGTGAGTTCAAATAAATACTTGAATTTGTTTTAGTGTAGAACTCAATCATCTATCATAATAGTATGGAGATATGACCCTATTTAGGAGGTCTATCTCAGTTATCTGTAATTTTACCTGTATGCAAATTGAAATCATCATATTTATGTTGTAATAATATTTTCAAAACCTTGAGTTCAAATTAATACTTAAATTTTGTTTCGTGTAGAACTCAAACATCTATCCTAATAGTCTACAGATATCACCCTATTTACGAGGTTAGTATCACTTGGATGTGTAGTATTTTTAAGGAGTTCTTCTTGCTTGGATTTACCACAATTTATATGGAATCGGTCTCTCTTGAAGATATCGGTATTTTTATGAAATCCGTCTCCCTTGGAGATACCAACATTTTATGGAGTCCGTCATGCAACACTAAGAAGCCTAATCTCCCAAAAATAAATAAAATCCTTGATCTTAAAAGCTTATGATATGATTTATTTTGAACATTTTCAAAAGCATGTTGAAGATAGTTATAATGTAATTTTTTTATAAAATATAAACCTCACAATAATTACGGACAATCTACACATAATACAGTAGATGCCACATTATCTTGTGACCCCATATATAAATTTAGGTCAGACACTTCATAATTTTTTCATACCAATTCGAATCAAATTACGTCAATTTTTCCTTTGAGACAAAAATATTCAGTTTCAAAAAAAAAAATTGTTCCGTCTGTATATGAGATAGGTATTGTAAATTGCTAACACAATGGAAATTTAATCATTGATAGACACAATATGATCTAAAACATCAGTATATATTATCATTGAGTAAATTATCTAATTATATGGATTGTCTAAAATCATGACAAGTATTTAATTACACTGCTAGTAGTTGTGACTATCTGAGAAACCCCGAATGTACATTGATCTAAAATGTTTATATTTATATTGAAGTCTTTTACTTTTGTTTTTCCTTTGTAAAATATGTGTTTATTTGTATATACTCTATGTAGCTAAATGTTCAGAATAACGTCTTCATATTTCGATTATAACTAGCAAAACCAATTACGAGAACATATTTGAAATACATTTATCATCTACTTTAGTCAGATTAGAACGAAAAATAGATTAGTTTGCAGTAAAGTATAACTATAATTAGATCGCAATTGTGTTTCTACTTTAAATTTTAGATTGTGATGGTTAAGAAAATATATTATAGAAATGCATTTCAACATGAACCTAAACAAATTAATGTCGATAGTTACTCAACAATTTATTCTTATGTATTGTGTTGTAATGTAGTCATTCCATTGTCTATATATTATACTTACATCAAGGAAAACATATAGGGTGTTTCATCATGGATGAATTTAGAGAATTCTAGAACTATATATAAAATAGTAGAAAATTCTAGAATGTAAGACGTGATAACAAATATTTTTGTTCTGTGTTTGGTAAATACATATTATCACTACATCTAATCCAAAGAAATATATATAGGAAAAATTGATGCTGACTCCTACTGCCACTCCAGGCAACAAATTTCTATCCCCATAGAGGGATCAATTTATTCCGACGAGTGCAGAGCTTTGTTTTTTGAAAAAATGATCTTCATCTTTCATCGATTGATACCCACATTTATACAATTTCATTGGATACAAAGAATTTGCGATCATGTACCTGCTTGTTTGCATGGTAGCACACCGTTGGAAAACCCCAAGAGGAAGGTATGATGTAGCCAAGTTGCAAATTTCCCTAAGTTAAGGAACCAGGGTTAGCGAACCAGCAGGAATTCGAAGTCTCTCAGTAAGTTGCGTTTATCAATGGCACCGTTTAACTTTATTGATCAAGCATGAACCCGCACACAAACAAAAACCCTATGTTTGTCCCGAATTTCCGAGAAGGTTTTCAATCTTCCCGTCTTGCTAAAAACTACAGAATCGATTGTATCGAATGGTTGGACAATATAAAATGAAAACAGAACAACAAGAAAATGATGATAAAACTAAGTAAACGAGGTTATAATCAATGAGGGAAATATTACCAGGGGCCATAGATTCACTAATGGCGTCTTTTCTAAGAACAGTAAACATGTTGGGTAAACAAATTACAGCTGGTGAAATTGACAAATCATGAGCATATAGCAATACTATTATGACAAAATATAGTTCACATGTTCTAACATTGTAGGAATTACATCAGGGTAAATAGAACTCCATCCGATATCATCTATTAATAAGAGTACACCTTGAGACAGAAATCCATCAAATTTTGCTGGTATTAAGTTGCAGGAACAAAATGATTTCTTGTGTGCAACAGACAAATGCAATAAGAACAATATTTAATGTAAGCAATAATTACCATCGGTAGGCGATAACACCTCTATTTTCCCCCTAGTGGCAACAACACATCCCCCTCCTACACGTTTTCTCCCTAGTGTAGTTGGTCAACGGAGGCATGAACCCACTATCTAGCATATAAACCCTCTCTTGGAGGTTCATACAATAACTTGTCCAAGGTAATCATACACACCGGAGAGCATTGCAAGACAAGATTAAAATTCTCTAAATATATAAGTGAAGCAACTCAATAAGACATGAACAATGTAATCATAATTTCATGGTTCATTGGATCGTAACAAACCCAACATGTAGCAATTACATTACAGTGATCTTGATAATTTTAGGTATCTGACAAGATCTAAAAATGGATGCACAAGGGATAGATAACACCATCTAGCTACTTCTATTGACCTGTAGTACCGGGATGACCTACTCACGCATCTGTCCGGAGGCAATCATGGCGATGTAGAGGCCTTTCGTGACGACCCCCACCCCTCTCTAGCAGGGTGCCGGAGTAGGACTCCAGAAGCTCTATCTTGGACTTTGAAGGCGACAATGCCTCTTTATCTATTTCGTGGAAAATTTCTCCATCCCGCAAGATTTTAGGGTTAATGTGAGTTTATATTCGAAGAGGCGGTGGCAATGGTGGTAACGGGCCCACCAGGTGCTACCTAGGGTGGACTCGCGCCTGGGAGTCACCTGGCCACCCCTTGCCTCTTCTCTGGCTCTCCTTTTGACTCTTATTTCGTTCTGGGCTAAAAATAATTCACATAATTTTTTTAGAACTTTTGGTGAAAATTTTGTTTAGAGCTTTTAAAATAAAAAAACAGCAGAAAAAAAGAAATTGCCTCTAGGAATCTTGTGGGTACGTTAGTCCATGAAATCATCTGCAAAAAAAATGTAGAAAACATGCAATGACATAAAGGAAACAAGGATGGAGCATCAAAAATTATAGATAAGTTTGAGACGTATTAGTACCTTCTACATTTGAGGACCTCACAATGAAAGAATCAGATAAATCGAATTAATGGTGTTAATGTGATTATCGAGATTTCAGTAGTTAAGTGTGCATGTTATAACATATGGTTACAACGAATCTTAAAATGCAAACTTAAATAGTATATTTCGGTCGTCACTGGACTTGGCAAATTCAATTATGGTTATGTGTTGATTTACATATCCACTCACGAGTTCATATCTTGTGCTCTACTATAGTCCGAGGTACATCGCTAACTAGAAGGAGTTAACAAGTGCATGGTAAATACAATATAATAGTATGGTTTCTAATTCTCAATTGTCCAACATTTGGTTGAATCTTTCTTATTATTTTAGCCGACAGATCATAGCAATCAAAACTCCAGACTATTGTTGTCTTTTGCCTGTGTAACATAGTATCATAGCTCGTAGGTGAGCATCAGAAGCTTGTTATTTAGCTAGGAATTTTCCCTTTTTCTCCTTGTTCCTTATTCAGGGCTTTACTTTTTTTGATGTGTACTGGGTAACATTCTCATGCATTGCAACCAGAGTGAAGAGGATTTAGCCTAAAAAATCCCCATGGTGAGGTACCCGGGGTTTCGGAATGGAGAAGGCGTTGGTGGACTACTCGACTTGACAGGTTACTGCCCGCCGATGTTCTTATTCTGATGAGGTGAAAACAAAAGTATAGAGTGTCGCCCAGATTGGAACTGTCATGATGAAGGGATAATCACCCGGTAGGCCAACTCCAAGGTGTAACCCGGCCCAAAGGACGTTGCGCAAGATCCGGCTAAGGATAGAGAAACTTCAGGAAGGCCCAAGTTTGCAGGCCTCGTAACCCGGATTGTGGGCTACGGTAAAGGAAAGTTAGGGTTTGTATGCAGTGTCCGGGTAGGATTCAGGGTGTGTCTTGGAGGGTAAGCCAGGGGGTACGGGTGCTTTATAAACCGACCCCCAGGTCTAGTTTAGGCAGAGATCTAAGAACCCTAGCAATATCGCCTGATATCGAGCATCTAGTGTAATCCCAGAGTTGAGTTATTATATCAAGATCGGAGACTCGGCGACTTTGATTGCCGGCTACTAGATCGAGTTGCATTATGTTTTCCTCTGAGCTAAACCCTCTCCCAAATGCCTATGTCGTCTTTCCCCAAGATCAGTTACCCCCGGTAACGTCTGCCGTGATTATCCCACGACAGTTGGCGCCCACCGTGGGGCCTGCGTCCAAAGGTGTTTACATCACGGGAGAAGCTCGGAAGAACATGGAGAATCTTGTCGTCGGCGAGATCTACATCGACCACAAATGAGAAAAGACGGTGGACGATTCCGGTTGGGGGCCAGAATCGGATCACCTCGAATCCGGATCCGTCGTGACAATCGGCCGGATCAGCGTCTTCATTGGTATGGTATGTACTTCCGGTTCGATCCCTGACAATATTTGATCTGATTCTGTGCCAGGAGAAGCCACTTCTATCCGATCAGATGATGAAGAATCGATTGGAACGACACATCCGGCAGAAGAACCCATCGCGAAGTGGGAACAGCCGGAGGAGCCGGCATGGACCCCGCGCGACCGGGTCGAAAGAGAAGATGATACCGGGTCTATCCTGGATCTGCTGGAAAACCGGTATGAGGAGGATAACGGCGAGGAAGAACAACATGAATTTACACCGAGTATCGTACGCCGAGTTGCAGTCTATGCGGCTCCCGCGGCCAATCTCAACCAAGGGAACGCAACCGCGGCAGCAGTCGGGGCGGCTCAGGCATTGGCCCAGCAGCAGGGCGCGGCTAACGGAGACCCGGTTCTGGCCCGGGTTGATGGAGAGTCGGCATCAGTGACCAGCCGCGCAGCAGACGAGGAGTTGCACGCAAATACGTTTGGATTCCTGGGAAACCGGACACCAGGGGCGGGTCCTTCAAACCCGCGTCACCCGGCCTTATTCGATAATAATCTGATTCTAGACCCCACGGTTCTTGCAACGGTTATCACCCTAGAAAACGCAGCGGAACGTGTCAGGGATCTGGATGTGGCTCGCCGTGCGCTGGAACAGCAAAGAAGGCAAGTAGAGGCAGAAAGGCAAGGGATGGCCGCGCGGCAGCGTGAACTGGATGCGCTGGAAACTCGGCTCCGGGAGGAAACATCTAGAGTACATCAAAGGCATCAAACTAGGTTACCAGCAACGGGCGGGGTTATTAATCCGGCTACTTTATTTGTCACACCGCAGGATCAGCCGATACCAGTGGTGAACCAGGGAACCGCACCCCAACCGGCGACAACAGGGACACACCCGGCAAGTGAACAGGCCGGGTTACCCCCACCACAGACTAGAGTCACAACCGGCAACGATCTACCACCACCACCACCATCACGATTTCGCACACCAGCCGGCCACTACAATAATCCCATGGACAATGTGTATGCGGCGACACTCGCGTTAAATCAAATCCCTGTGGGAGAGTCACCCCATGCAGAGAAGACCCGGCAAGCCATCGATCTGTTGCACACTGCGGTGGCGCAGCAAGCCAATTATCCGGATCATAGAAGCGGTATGCATGGGACGCCATACGTCAGTCAACAACAAGGGAATATCCAAACAAGTTCAGCACGGCGGAGGGAAGAGCAGCAGCAAATGCCGCCTCCTCCCCGCGTTCAGGCAGCATCAGCAGCACAGGCTGTTGTGGACAGTTCCAGAGCTCGGAGGGCCGCGGCCGGGTCTGCAGCGCATGGGCTTCCCGCAGCACCGCGCCCAGCCGCGCCCCCCGCTGTATCACACGTTTCTAGAACAAGGCCGACCTCGACCGTTCTTGCGGGGCCCAAGTGTCTCTCGGACAATATCAGAGCTGAACCTTACCTGGAAAAATTCAAAGAGCCAGGGAAAGTAGTGAATTACGAGCCCACTATGGATCCAGAAACATGGCTAAGTAGTTATGAGATGGCAATGTCGATTCGCAACGCATCCGAGAATCTCCAAGCCAAGTTCATGTACTTGATGATGTCAGAAGGAGCAGCAAAGTTGTGGTTCACCAATTTGCCGAAGGATTGATCAAGTCCTGGGAGGAATTGAAGACCGCGTTTGTCAAGCACTTTCATGGGACGTGCAGGAAATTGTTCACTATTGATGATCTAGAGCGATGCGTCCAGAAGAAGGGATAATCGGCGCGCAGTTGGGTGCGCTGGGTTATGGAGATACTTCACTCGTCCACGGATATTCAGCCCAAGGATGCACTACAAGCCATGGCAAAAACATGCAAGTATATACCTTTAGTGCAAAAGTTAACACGCATGAAGTCTAGTCGAAATGCGTCGGAAGTTACAATGGGAGAATTGATGGATGCGTGCAACAAACACGCTGCGACAGATACTACAGAAGAGGAAGTTGATGACAAGAAGGTAAAAGCAAACACAAGTAATAACGGAAGAACCGGCAATGGATCAGCACCGGGTAATAACGGAAATAGCCAGAACAAGCGCCCGTTTGAAGGAGGTTCCGAGTTTGTCGCCAACACAGAAGCCGGGTCTTCGAGGCCCAGAGCAGAAGGAAATTTCAACGGAGGTAATCACAATGGAGGAAACTATCAAGGACCACCAAGGCCGGGTAACAATTGGGACATATTCAGGATGGCATGCCCAAAGCACAGCAGGAACGGCAGGCCAGCTAACCACTCCTTGGAGCAGTGCGCCGACTTACAAAGATGGAAAAATGAGGAAGTGAATAGAGCTATGCGAGGTGCAGGATGGGGAGGAGGACCGGGTCTAGGGGGAAACCCGGGCAACGGCCCACCCCCAGCTGGTAACCCGGCGGCTGGGAATCAAGGTAATAACCAAGGGGGGGCAGGAGGTTTCCAGGCTAACCCCAAACAATTGGGTCAATATCATGTGCATACCACAGGAGGCTCTAACAAAGACAAAAAGATACTGAAGCAAGCAGTCAACTCAGTTTCGTCAGCTGTCCCGAGATACTTGAGATGGTCAGAACAGGAGGTAACATGGAGCAGAAGGGATCACCCAGAAAGAGTGGAACACCCGAGAGTCTTGGCATTAGTAGTCGCACCGCAGGTCAATGGGTATGAGCTGAAAAAGGTTTTGATGGATGGTGGGAGCAGCATCAATATACTGTATTGGGAAACTTTCCTACGCATGGGCCTCAAGGAGTCTCAGCTACAAAAAGGCTCAACAGTTTTTCATGGGATAGTGCCGGGTCATTCAGCGTGCCCCGAGGGAAAAATCGCATTGGAGGTAGCCTTTGGGGAGTCAAAGGATAACTATCGAGTTGAGTGGCTTACCTTTGAGGTAGTCAAATTGCGCAGCCCTTATCACGCGTTATTTGGAAGGCCGGCTTACGCCAAATTCATGGCTAGGCCGTGTTACGTGTATCTACAGCTAAAAATCCCGGGTCCCAAGAAGACCATTACCATACATGGAAATCGAGACATAGCAGCTGAATGTGATGAAGGAGACGCAGCAATGGCCGAGCAGGCCTATAGAAAAGAAGAACTCAAGCATTACCGGTCTCAAGCAGACCCGGAGGACAGAACCACATCAAAAAAGCCGAGTACTGAAGGCGAAAGAGCAAAATCCAAGGTAGCACAAGATGCTAAAATGGTGGCTTTTATCGAGGATGACTCCCCCAAGCAATCCGCTATAAAGAAAGAAGCTGCACGGCCGCTCACAACCAGCCACGTCATGGAAACACCTCACCCGGGTTGGCTAGTAAACCCGGTACTCATCATGAAAAAGTCCAACATGTGGAGAATGTGCATCGGTCACGCCAGTCCGGGACCGGTCCCCATGAAGAACTAAACAATGTAACGGGCAGCAGGTTTCAGACGCGCTCTTTTCCTACCCAGGGTACCTAAGGGGACTGGAAGGTTTTTAATGAGGCGGCCTGCTGATCCAAACTTTCTCGCATCAATAAAGAGATGGTTATCAAGTCCTATTTCGTTACAGCCTGATTACAAGTAAGTAGTATCCATGTGACATCAATATTTCAGTATCATTAAGAACGTTGAGTATATATAGGTCTCGGGGGCTGGTTGCCCAAGTAGCCCAGCCACAAACCCGAAAGACTCGGCCTTGATGCCTATAAGTTATAAGGGCCGATTATTCGCAAACGAGTACGGCTGCAATCTTATAACTGGACAAAGGAGCCAAATTTTCTTGATTTTTCTTACTTAAGCTCGATGTGATCGCACTAAAGTGGCATGATTTGTTCGCTTACGATTACAATCAGCCATGAAGCCCAATGGGACTTGTCTGACCCTGTTTTCGTATGGATGTAACAACATGGTATCCACGCGAAAGCCGGCTTACACTACAAGATAGTCAAAAGGTTCATCTAAACCACAAGTTTATGCAGAGTACAAGGCTAATAGCCGGAAACTCAATGACTATCAAGCATAACTTCAGTACTTACACGGAATGGCCTTATGTTTTCGACTCGGTAAAAAACAATTTGTTCTCTGAGAAAGGCCACACCCCCATGACTCGGACTTTGGGTCATGGGGACTGGGGACTTCGAAACAGAAACAAACTACTTGGCTATCAAAGTTCGAAAGACCCTACCATCCGAGTCTTGGGGACTTAAAGAAAAGTCCACTTATCAAAGCCCCTGACACTCGGAAAACCGAGTCTTACGAAGGGAGCCAAAAAGAGAGTCGGGTATCGAGAACAAGTTCAAAGAATAGACAAGTAGCACGATTATCAAAAGGCCAGGAAAGCCGCAAAATATATTACGGACTAAAAGTACGTTACAAATTACGACATCAGTATCAGGAGTGCACAGGCGCACCATCCAAAGCATGCTAGTTTGAATACAAAGCATCACGTGATCAAGATACTATGATGGCACTTCCCTATTCGGCCTCCTGAGTACGGTCTTCCGGGTCTTGGTCCTGGGCTTGCTGCTTAGCTTTCCCGGCAGCATTACCCGGACTCACCGCACCAGGGCGAACAGGTGGAGGGACAGCTGGTGTAGAAGCAGACGGCCCTGATCCTAACTCGGCCTCTCTCTTCGCAGTTGCCTCCCTCTTCCTGGCCGAGTTAGCAACCCACTTCTCCAAGATATCAAAGGGCGGGGGTGCTTCCTCCGTAACAATTTTGCCATCAGCGTCGTATGCACTCATAATCGTGTTTAGATCCAAACTATCGGCCAAAGTGGTAGCCGAGGGACGCATTGCGGATTGTATGGCCTTGAAATCCTTGGGCGTAAATTTGGAACCGTCCGCCTTGAATTCTGGAAACCCGGATATTACCTTCGCCGGGTCAAGCTTCGGAAAGAAAGCCTTGGCCAGGGTAAAGGCCCGGGTCATACCGATCCGGCATGACGAACGTTTCCAGATTTCAATCCAGCCAGGCACCGTGGAGCAGGCTTGAATGAGATTTTCTTCACCCGGATATACCTCCGTAGGCCACTTTACGGCATCCAGTATAAATTTTGTGCCGGCAAAGAAAGTCCGGAGCACGGTCTTTAGGGTTCTAGCCTTGACAAGGGCATCCTCCTCTGGGGCCGCAAGGTTGGCACCTACAGTTGAAACAAAAGGAGGAACGTATTAGTAATCCCGAGTATCATATAATAAAGCAAAGACATGAAGACAATCTGTCGTGGGATAATCACGGCAGATGTTACCTGGGGTAACTGATCTTGGGGCAAGTCGACGCAGGTATTTGGGAGAGGGTTTAGCTCGAAAGAGAACATGGCGAAAGCAATCTAAGAACCGGAAAACAACTCGCCGGCTCTCGATATGATTATACTGGATACTCGATAATAGGTGTTACAGTTATGACTTGAATCTCTCTCAGGCGAAGCCTAGGGATTGGTTTATATGGTACTCATACCCCCCTTGGCTTGCCATACAAAGCGCTCCTTGAGTCCTACTCGAATTCTACATACGTATCCTAGCTTTCCTTATCGTAACCCACAATCCGGGTTACGATCCTTACAAGCCCTGGGCCTTCCAGAAGCTTCTGCGTCCTTAGCCGGATTTGGTCCATACGCCGTTTGGGCCGGATTACACCTGGGGTTGGCATACCGGGTTACTATCCCCTCATCAGTAGTCCCCAGAATAGCTTGGGCTTCCAAGATTTACTCTTCGAAGCGCTGGCTATTCCCTACAGAAATATTAGATGCAAACACATGAGGATTAAGACGCAGCGCGTCTATGAATAGCCGCGACTGGCGCCAAGGAAGCCAGGTGAAAACCCGGCTCTTCTTTTTAGGTTCTTCCTTAATCTCTCAAACTTAAATCTCAATAGGAACTCCATGACTCCACATCCTTCTTGATAACTACCGCTGATACAGAGAAGGCAATTTCCCCTTCCTTTTTCTCTGGATCATATTGGCCTGCGCATAAAATGTGCCTTTCAAATTTCGAAATCACCAATTACTCCGCATTCCCCGGGTCTCGACCGTTAGGCTAAGCCTTTCCACCCGGACGGTTATAAATAAAGACCAATGAGCAAATCCAACTCTTAACGGCTCATTTCCCCCATTCCACTTCTTCCCAAGCTCGAGCTCGCAGAGTGCCACCACGGGAGCCCCACGCATCTCGCCGGAGCCCATCCGACTTCGTTTGCGCTCCGCCACCGCACGAACCGCTCCAGCTCCCGAATCCGCCGTCAAGCTTCCGATTCGCCGGCCAACGGTCACGAAAGGGCACGAATCTTGCGCTATCTGTCTCCGCAAGGCCTTACTCCAATCCTCTTCGGTAAGTTCCTTACATCCTCCAGCTTATTCTCGCAATTTCTTAGTTCTTCCCCAGATTGAATCTGAATCGAGCGGTCCGCGATTTCTCGGGCTGCGCCAGATTAACTCACCGATTTCCACTATAACCGCTCCCATAGATAAGATTTATAGCTTGTATTGCTCCCCTAACTCCAGTAATCACTAATTTGGTCACAAATTTAGAAATAAGATCCCCAGTTTAGGCTCGGGCCATCTAGAGTTTCCGCCTTTGTTCTCCCTCCTCAGAAAATCTTACTTCTCCGGCTCATTCGCAGATAGTATGCGTATAAGTATCCCCCTAGCTTCTTCAAACATTTGCTTTTGCGGAAAGCTCTTTGGGTTTTGTAGAGTCACTTGACACCCGGACAAACCATACTTGACCCGGCGAGGCAATTGCCGGATTATGTTTAAATTGCCGATAGCTGCTTACCTGCTAACTTCCAAGTTTTTGTTTCTTACGTCCTTTTCTTCAATGTTTTACCAGGTCAATCCCATGGCGCCCAAGAGGCAGGGGAAACAGCCGGCTAAGGCTAAATCCACAAACGCCATTTCAGCCAACTGGGGGAAGTCCTCCGTCATCAAGACCAAACTGGAGGAATTGGTAGAGCTTGGAATCCTACCTCCACAGGAATCCATCCGCTGGAGAGCACCTGGCAACGAAACCCGGCCTTCTCCAGCCACGGATGAGGTAATATGCT
Organism: Alopecurus myosuroides; assembly: GCA_028641055.1. NCBI lineage: Eukaryota > Viridiplantae > Streptophyta > Magnoliopsida > Poales > Poaceae > Alopecurus > Alopecurus myosuroides. Next base: position 17,837,212 of record CM054057.1, read on the forward strand.
TCGTTGAACACGTGACCCGGGGCTTCAGGCCTCCGGGTCACCCCTTCTTCCGTGACGTCTTAGACCACTACAAACTCCGTATCTTTGATATAGGCCCGAACTCCATTTTAAACATCTCCCATTTTATCGTTCTTTCCGAGTCTTACTTGTGCACTCCGCCAAGTCTGGCTCTTTTTGTCGAACTTTTCCAGTGCAAGCCGTGCCGTGAAAGCGGCGACGGCGCACTTCTTACTTGCGGCGGGGTTTCTATCCAGCGCCGCAAGAACTCCCTCATGCCCCCCATTTCTCTCAATTCTCATGTAAAGCACTGGCAGCTTTCTTACTTCTACTGCCAAGATACCTCTCCACCCGGCGAAAAGAAGTTGCCGGGTTACTCGGAGGGTCAACTTGACATCTCCGAGTCTTTCAACGCCTTCGCCTGTGACTCGGACAGGGAGGCGATTTTGCCTTCGTTAGCTAGGATCTCCATCTTGTCCGCCCGAGGCCTCGTCGGGCTAAACCTGGTGAAGGCCTGGGTTAGCTTCCGCATTCAGCCGAACTCCATTCGTGAGAAGCTGATGTGTGAATACTCGGGTCAAACCACGGACCCCATCCGATACTCCCCTAACACCCTTGCTCCTAGCGATATGAACAAGATGATCAAAGGTTTTTTAACGGAGAAGCTCGAGGTGATCCGGGGCATAGCCGGATTAGAACCTTTCACCCTCGAGAACCCCGCCCCCGCAGTGAGTCTTTCTATCTTTCGATTTTGACTTCCAGCAGCTTACTTTTATTTGCTTCTCTTGGCTCGATATTAATCACTATCCTGGCGTCTTTTCCTCAGGCCGATGATGACTTTTGGAAAGTCGACACCTCTCCTAGTTCAGAAGATATGGAGGAGGAAGATGATGCCGCCAACTCGGATGAAGGTGCATATTCAATCCCTTACACGTATTAAATCCCACCTTTTCTTCTTCCTTATGCCATAACTCGGATATTTTTCAGAACGAGAAGGCCAAAACGAAGAAGAAGAAGACAGCAGGGACAAGTCCGCCAGCGAGGAGGAAGAGCCGGAACCGACCCCCAAAGCCGGAACAAAGAGGAAATCTCAAAGGATAGCCCTCCAGGTTTTTATTTCATCTCCCTACTCCTTGTTTTTTTTTTTTTTGTTCCCATAACCTTACTCCGGGGCTAACCCCGTTTTCTCCCCCTTTGATCATAACTGAAGGAGCCACCCACGACTAGGCGCCGCATAACCCGGAACCATCCGGGTAGCGAGACCCTTAACCCGGTCGCTTCGCCGCCCCCGGTTCAACACCCTGGTATTCATCGTAAACACAATTTCTTTCCGGGTTAACCTTTGCAACGTAACCCCGAACCTTTCCTGCCTTTTTTCAGTCTCTTCCGGGTCTAGCGGCGGCTCCCCCTCGGACTTCCCGGTGAACACCGGGTAAACTTCTTTCCTTGTCATTATGCCAAACTTTTACCACTTTTTTCACAACCAAAGACTAACTGCATCCTTGCACCTTCTGCAGAGCCACAGTTGTCATTAGCGACGACGAGGGCACGGAAACTGAGGTCCGAGTCGAGAATAGGCCGGCTAACGACGCTGGTGACGAGCAAACGTCGCCGCCGGAGCTGGCTAAGCATGATGCCGGGTATCCCATTGCTTCGCACGCAGGCGAGGAAGGAACGGGAGCAGCTTCGAGCGCGGGAGGGGGACCAAACTCCGATATTCGGATAACCCGGGTGCCACCTCCTGTTACAAGAAATGCTCCTTTTTCCACTTTTCAGGTACCCGAGCCATCTAACTCGGATAACGCTGACTTTAACCAGCTGATGAGCGCTCTTCTCTCCTTGAAAGCTTCAGAAGGGACTGTTTTAGAACGTATAGCTGCAGCACATCAGGTAACTTTCACTTGATACTCCTTATTATACAACTAGTCCCCAAGTTCCGAGTATAATTTTTTTTGCAATTATTCTCGGTACTTCGCATAATATTTTTTCGGTAATCATTTTCTCGGAGGAAATGCTCTCGTGATATCCGGCTTACAGCTTTGCCCGGTCTTTGCAGGCAGAGATTACTCAGTCAGATGAAGCGTTACTTAAGGCTGAGCAGCTCTTACAGGCTGAAGTAGAGCGTAGGGAGACCCTTGAAGCAGAGGTAAAGACTCTGAAAAAAGATGTCTCCACTTACAAGAAGAAGTACAACGCTGCCCAATCTTCGCTGAATAACTTATCGGCTCAGATCACGGACACTTACCGCATCTTACTGAGTAAGTTTTTATTTGCCGTTAACTTGCGTATCTCTACCATGCCGTTGTGATAATCAAGATTACTGATATGCCTTTGTGTTTTTCGATTTTAGGTGCCAACCTTGCTACTCCGGAGGAGAATGCCATTACTCAGGCTAAGACTTTGAAGACTGTGCTTCGGACATTTTTTGCCGGCACTAAACTTTTACTGGATGCTATCAAGTGGCCTTCTGAGGTATACCCGGGAGAAGATAATCTTATGCAGGCCTTCTCAACGGTGCCTGGGTGGATTGAGATAATGAAGCGCTCAGCTTGCCGGATTGGAATGACCCGGGCCCTTACACTGGCGAAGGCTTATTTTCCTAAGCTTGACCCGGCCAAGGTAACATCCGGGTTTCCAGAATTCAAAGCTGACGGGTCCAAGTTTGAGCCCAAGGATTTCAAAGATATTCAACGTGCTGTACGCTCCTCAGCCACTACCTTGGCCGACAAAATGGAACTGGACAAGATCATGAGTTCTTATGACGCTGAGGGCAAAGTTATTTTGGCGGATGCACCTCCTCCTTTTGATATGGTGGAAAGATGGTCGACTGACCTGGCCAGGAGGAAAGAAGAAGCCGCAAAGAGAGAAGCAGAGCTAGGCGCAAAGCCGTCCACCTCTACACCGGCCGTGCCTCCGCCTGTCCGTCCAGATGTGAAGAGCCCGAGCAAGACTGCTGGCAAGGCCAAGGAGCAAGTCCAAGATCTAGACCCGGAAGATCGCTCTCAGGATGCCAAGTAGGATGCTACTAGTGCTTTTCGTTTTCTTAAGACTGATATGATTTTTGTGGTGCTCCTGTGCGCCACTGATGCTGATACTACGCCTGTACGCTTGTTAATTCATGATAACTCTTTGCCTTCCCTGGCTTTTGATAATCTCGATACTTGTGTTACGTATAAGCTTATTCTCGATACTTTGAACTCTTGCTTTCAATTTCCTTTTGAGACTCGGTTAACCGAGTATCGTAGGTTTTGATAGATGGACTTTTCTTTAAGTCCCCAATACTCGGCAACTAAGGTTTACAGACCTTGGTAGTTAAATAGTTTGTTTCTGTTTCGAAGTCCCCAGTCCCCATGACCCAAAGTACGAGCTATGGGGGCGTGGGCTTTCTCAGATGACATACTGCTGTTTACCAAGCTGAAGACCAATAGCTGTTCTCATAAATACTGAAGTCATGCTTAATATTTGTTGAGTTTCCGGCTATGTTAGCCTTATACTCTGCATGGACTTGTGGTTTAGATGACCCTTTTGATTACCTTGTACTGTAAGCCGGCTTTCGCGTGGATACCATGTCGTTGCATCTATACGAAAAACAAAATCAAGCACGCTCCATTGGGCTGCATAGTCTGATTGTAATCGTAAGTGAACAGATCATGCCACTTTGGTGCGAGTCACATCGAGCTTAAGTAAGAATAATCAAGAAATTTGGCTCCTTCGTCCAGTTATAGGATTGTAGCCGCACCCGTTTCTACGGGTGATCAGCCCCCATAACTCATAGGCATCATGGCCGGGTCTCTGGGTTTGTGATTACTTACTGAAGTAGATCAACCCCCAGAGACCTAAATTCACGCAACGTATTTCGATGATATTGATGTACTGATAATAACAACGTTACTTACTTGTAACTGAAGCACAAGACCATGATAAGACCCGAAACCATCTTCTTTTATTGATAAAAATTTCTTTTTTGAATCAGCAGGCCGCCTCATTAAAAACCTTCCAGTCCCCTTAGGTACCCTGGTAAGGAAAAGAGCGCGTCTGAAACCTGCCGTCGATTACACTGCCTTAGTTATTCTCGGGAATCGGCCTCACACTGGCGTGACCGATACATATTCTCCATTCGCTAGACCCTTTCATAATGAATATGGGATTTGGTAGCCAATCCGGGTATACCGTCCTTGAAACGTGATCGGCTGCGTGTAGCAGTACTTCTTCTTCTCTGTTAGGGGATTTGGAAAGCTCGCCCCTGATGAAACCTACCATCTTAAGGTCCTTTTCTGCCCTAATGTTTGCCTTGTCCCCTTCAGGAGTTGGCTTTTTTGTCGTCGTCCTTTCTTCTAGGTCCACCTTGGAACGGTAATGTTTGAGCTCTTCCTTCCTGCAAGCTTGCTCGGCCATTGCCGCATCTCCCTCATCACATTCAGCCGCTATATCTCGATTTCCATATATGGTGATGGTCTTCTTAGGACCCGGGATCTTCAGCTGTAGGTACACATAACACGGCCTTGCCATGAACTTGGCATAAGCCGGTCTTCCAAACAATGCATGATAAGGACCTGCGCAACTTTACTACCTCAAAGGTAAGCACTCGATTCGATAATTGTCCTTTGACTCCCCGAAGCTACTCCAATGCCACTTTTCTTCGGGGCATGCCGAATGACCCGGCACTATCCCGTGAAAACTGTTGTACTTTTTTGCAACTGTGATTCCTTTAAGCCCATGCGCAGAAAGTTTCCCAGTATAGGATATTGATACTACTCCCTCCATCCATCAAGACTTTCTTCAGCTCGTAACCATTGACCTGTGGCGCCACTACCAAAGCCAAGACTCCCGGGTGGTCAATCCTATCCGGGTGATCTCTTCTGCTCCATGTTACCTCTTGCTCTGACCACCTCAAATATCTTGGAACAGCGGAGGAGACTGATTAACTGCTTGTTTCAGTATCTTCTTGTCCTTGCTAGACCTCCAGTAATGTGCACATGATACTGACCCAGCTGTTTGGGTTAGCTTGAAATCCTCCCGCTCCCCCTTGATTGTTACCTTGATTTCCAACTGGCGAATTGCCGGCTGCGGGGCGGCCCGTTGCCCGAATTTCCACCTGGACCCGGACCTCCTCCTCGGCCCGCACCTCGCATGGCCCTGTTCACTTCCTCGTTCTTCCACCTTTGTAAGTCGGCACACTGCTCCAATGAATGATTGGCCGGCTTGCCATTCCTGCTATGCTTCGGGCACGCCATCCTAAATATGTCCCAACTGTTGCTTGGTCTTGGGGGTACTTGGTAGTGTCCCCCATTGTGATTTCCGGTATTAAAATTCCCTTCGGATCTAGGTCTCGAAGACCCGGCCTCTGTATTGGCCACAAACTCGGAACTCCCCTCAAACGGGCGCTTGTTCTGGCTATTTCCATTGTTGTTTGGTGCCGATCCATTGCCGGTCTTCCCACTGCTACTTGCGTTTGCTTTTGCCTTCTTGTCATCAACTTCCTCTTCTGTAGTATCCGTTGCAGCGTGTTTGTTGCATGCATCCATTAACTCTCCCATCGTAACCTCCGCTGCATTTCTGCTGGATTTCATGCGGGTTAGCTTTTGTACTAAAGGAACATACTTACATGTTTTCGCCATAGCTTGTAGTGCGTCCTTTGGTTGGATATCTGTAGATGAGTGGAGTATCTCCATAACCCGGCGTACCCAGCTTCGTGCTGACTCTCCTTTCTTCTGGACGCACCTTTCTAAGTCATCAATAGTAAACAACTTCCTACAGGTCCCATGGAAGTGCTTGATAAATGCGGTTTTTAGCTCCTCCCACGACTTGATCGACTTTTCCGGTAAATTGGTGAACCATAACTTTGCTGCTCCCTCTGACATCATTAAGTACATGAACTTGGCTTGGAGATTCTCGGATGCGTTGCGAATTGACATTGCCATCTCGTAGCTGCTTAACCATGTTTCCGGATCCATCGTTGGCTCGTAATTCACTACTTTCCCCGGTTCTTTGAACTTTTCCGGGTAAGGTTCCGCTCTGATATCATCCGAGAGACACTTGGGTCCCGCAAGGGTGGTTGGGGCTGGTCTCGCCCGGGAAATGCGTGACCCGGCCGGGGGTGCCACGGGGTGAGGAGCCACCGGTGGATCGTGTGCTGCAGACCCGGCCCCGGCTCTTCTGGCCCTGGAGCGGTCCACTACTGCCTGTGCTGCTGATACTGCCGGTACTGTCTGGACGCGCGGTGGGGGTGGCATCTGCTGTTGCTCTTCCCTTCGTCGTGCCGCGCTTGTTTGGACGTTGCCCTGTTGTTGACTTACGTATGGCGTCCCATGCATCCCACTTCTGTGATCTGGATAATTGACTTGCTGTGCTACCGCGGTGTGCAGCAGATCTATCGCTCGCCGGGTTTCTTCTGCGTGCGGCGAGTCTCTTACAGGAATCTGGTTTAATGCGAGTGTTGCTGCATACACGTTGTCCATGGGGTTGTTGTAGTGACCTGCTGGGGTACGGAATCGCGATGGTGGAGGCGGCATGATGTTGCCGGCTGTCGCCCCCGTCCGAGGCAAGGGTAACCCGGCTGGCGCGTTTACCCGGCTGCACTCCCGTTGCTGGTTGCGGTATGGTCCCTTGGTTCGCCGGTGGGATTGGCTGATCTTGAGGCGTGAACACCAGGGCAGTCGGGTTGATAACCCCTCCTGTTGCCGGTAACATAGTTCGGTGCCTTTGGTGAATCCTCGTCGTTTCCTCCCGAAGCCGGGTCTCTAGGTCATCCAGTTCCCGCTGCCGCGCTGCCATCCCCTGCTTTTCTGCTTCTACCTGCCTTCTTTGCTGCTCCAATGCACGACGAGCCACGTCCAGATCTCTTACACGCTCTGCTGCGTTTTCTGGGGTGATAACTGTAGCTAGGACTGTGGGATCCAAGATCAAATTATTATCAAACAGAGCTGGGTGACGCGGATTCGAGGGGCCCGCCCCTGGTGTCCGGTTTGCTTGGAACCCAAACATATTTGCGTGTCGCTCCTCCTCCGCTGGGCGACTGGTGACTGATGCCGATTCTCCATCGACCTGGGCCAAAATCGGGCCAGCCGTACCTTGTTGCTGAGTCAGCACCTGCGCCGCCCCGACTGGCGCCGCGGCTGCGTTTCCTTGATTGGTATTGATTGCGGGGGCCGCATAAACTGCAACCCGGCGCATAATACTTGGCGTAGATCCGTACCGTTCTTCCTCTTCGCTATTTTCCTTCTCGTATCGGTCCTCCGATAAACCCCGTATAGACTCGGTGCCTTCCTCCCTCTCTGTCGGACCCGTTGTTCCGATCGATTCTTCTTTTTCCGATTGAACACGCGTGTCCTCCCCTGACACAGAATCAGATTCAAGATTATCACGGCTCGAATTGGAAGCACATACCATACCGATGAAGACGTTGATGCGGCCGACTGTCACGACGGATCCGGTTTCGAGGTGATCCGACTCTGGCCCCCAGCCGGAATCGTCTACCATCTTCTCTCCTTGGTTGTTGACGTAGATTTCTCCGACGACGAGGTTCCTCATGTTCTTCCGAGCTTCTCCCGTGATGTAAACACCTTTGGACGCAGGCCCCACGGTGGGCGCCAACTGTCGTGGGATAATCACGGCAGATGTTACCTGGGGTAACTGATCTTGGGGCAAGTCGACGCAGGTATTTGGGAGAGGGTTTAGCTCGAAAGAGAACATGGCGAAAGCAATCTAAGAACCGGAAAACAACTCGCCGGCTCTCGATATGATTATACTGGATACTCGATAATAGGTGTTACAGTTATGACTTGAATCTCTCTCAGGCGAAGCCTAGGGATTGGTTTATATAGTACTCATACCCCCCTTGGCTTGCCATACAAAGCGCTCCTTGAGTCCTACTCGAATTCTACATACGTATCCTAGCTTTCCTTATCGTAACCCACAATCCGGGTTACGATCCTTACAAGCCCTGGGCCTTCCAGAAGCTTCTGCGTCCTTAGCCGGATTTGGTCCATACGCCGTTTGGGCCGGATTACACCTGGGGTTGGCATACCGGGTTACTATCCCCTCATCACAATCGGCAGCAAAAACTTACTAAGCAAGATCTGATAAGTATCGGCGACTTGGTCCGATAGTTTCTTCAGTGCGGTCTGAGCGGCATTGCACTTCTTCTTGTATTTGGAAACATCCTTCTTCAAAGTTTTCATGTCATCCTCAAGGGTTTCCCTTCCTTTTACCTCGGCAAGAAGAAGTTGTTCGGTCTTAAGTAAAGTTTCATCAGACCGGGTTATCTGCGCCTGTAAGTAGCAAGGAACGCAAGTATCAGTTGGATATTATGGTAAGCTGAATATTGCGTAAAAGTACCGAGCATAACTTTAGCAAGTTATGCTCGGAACTTGGGGACTAGGTATGCACTATGAGATATCAAGTGTCACTACCTGGTGCTCTGCAGCCATGCGCTCCAAGATCTTGCTCTCCGAAGTCTTCATAGTGAGGAGAGTGTTCATCAACTGATCAAAAGTGTCCTTACCCGTATCAGAGGACCTGGGGCCTTGGAAATCCCGAGAAGGAGCTTTCTTCCTAGTGGGAGGCGGCACCCGGGTCATTTGTATGTCGGAATCTGATGCTCCTTCTTCTGCACCCAAGGTTGTGGCTCTGTTCTTCTTGCTTGCATGGGAGGCAATCGGATACTCGGCTTCTTGTATGTCCGGGTTTATCGGCGACGCTTGCCCTTCGTCACTAGACGCGGCTGTAGTCTTGTCAGCCGGGCTTCCCTTACCCGGGCCCTCGGTTTCCATGTCCTCTTGGTCGCTGGTAACGACCGTGGCCCTATAGATGTTATGAGTAAGCAGCTAGTATACAATCAGGAAAGGATGATGAAGCATGGTAGAGCATCAGGGAAGGGATTTTACCCGGTATTCACCGCGAAATCCACAGGAAATCCGTCGCTGGACCCGGGAGAGGCTGGAAAGTATCAAGTAAGATTCCATAAAGGAATGGTTCAAGGTGAATGTTTCGTTCGATAAAGGATAGGGTAAATACCCGCCCGCCGAGTCGGAGTCGATGAAATACCCGGGTTAAGGGCACCATCACCCGGGTGATTTCGAGTTGACCTGCGCTTGGTCATGGGCGACTCCTTCAAGCATGGCCAGTGGAACAAAGTCAAGGTAGCTCATGTATATCATTAAAGGAATGCGAATCGAACGCGAGGAGGTGATATGAAACCTTGGAGGTGGCCTCTTCAGTCTTTCTCTTTGATCCGACTTTGACTGTCGGCTCCAGTTCCTCCTCGTCGCTGGCGGATTCTACTTTGCCGTCGGAGTTTTCTTCTTCGTCATCTTCTTGCTCTGGATATCATCAAAGTTATAGTTGGAAAATGGAGGGGTTATGATGAGCTTAAGGGAACCAAGTAAAAGCCGGAGAGCACCTTCGTCCGAATTAACGGCTTCTTCTTGCTCCTCTGGACTTTCGGAGCTAGGAGAAGTGTTGGTCTTCCAAAAATCATCATCAGCCTGAAAAGTATCAGTATAAGGGTCATCAACTGTATCGAGTGGAAAGAGCAAAGGTAAAGACATCAAAATTAGGTTTTCACCTTGGGGGCTGGGTTCTCGAGTGTAAAGGGCTCTAATCCGGATATGTTCCGGATTACCTCAAGCTTTTCCGTCAAAAAACCCTTGATAGTTTTATGAGTGTCACCAGCCGCGAAGATGTTGTCAGAGTACTGGAGTGGGTCTGTAGATTGCCCCGAATACTCGCACATCAACTTTGTGCCGATGGAATTGGGTTGGATCCGGAAGTCGACCCAAGTCTTCACCAGGTTGAGACCGATGAGACCTTGGGCTGTGAGAGTGGTGATTTTGGCTAGCAGAGGTTGAATGGCCTCCCTGTCCGAGTCAGGGGAAAAGGCACTAAACTTTTCGGAGATGTCAAGAAGGCCCTCGGAGTAACCCGGCAGTTTCTTTTGGCCGGGTGGGGAGGTGTCTTGGCAGTAAAAGTATGAGAGCTGCCAGTGCTTGACGTGGGAGTTAAGAGTGAGGGGTGGCATCATAGAATTCTTGCGGTGCTGGATAGAAACCCCGCCGCAAGCGAGAAGCGCCCCGTCACCGCTTTCGCGGCACGGTTTGCACTGAAAAAGCTCAACGAAAAGAGCCAGACTTGGCGGAGTGCACAAGTATGACTCGGAAAGGACGATGAAATGGGAGATGTTTAATATGGAATTAGGCCCGATGTCAAAAACGCGAAGGCCGTAATGGCTTAGGACATCACGGAAGAAAGGGTGACCCGGCGGACGGAAGCCCCGGGTCACATGTTCCACGAAACAGATTATCTCGTCTTTCGTCGGGGTAGGCCGGGTCTCCTTGCCCGGCACCCTCCATTGGATATCCTCTTGAGGGGGAAGAACTCCTAGCTCGACCAGCTCCTCCAACTTGGCCTTGGTGACCGTAGACCGCGCCCAGTTGGTGGATATGGAATTGGTGGCTTTGGCTTTAGTCGGAGTTTTTCCCTGCTTCTTGGGAGCCATGTGGTTGACCTGCAAAGCACAAGGTAGGAGGACAAAAGGAATAAGACACGGAAGCTGTGAGCCGGCCAAGTATCAGCAAGGTAATATTGAGACATGAAAATTGTGTATTATCCGGGTGTCAATTTGCAGAGTGAAGTTCGAACTATCCAGGTATCAAGTGTTATACCGAAAATTATGGGGATCTAAGCGTTGAAGAAGCTTCTGAGGACGATGGATGGCTGCACAGGCACTTAGCGCGAATAAAAGGAACTGGAAAGGGGAGGACTAGCCGGGTGATTGAGGCAAAGGCGGAAATTTTGAGTGGTTCGAGCCCAGATTGGGAATTCCATCTTCAGATTTGTGGCGAAATTAATAATTGCAGGTAGTAGGAGGGTGGGTTGGAGTCTATATCTTATCTATTGGGCGAGCTAGAAAGAATATTAGCAACCTAATTCGGCATGGTCGAGAAATCTTTGGCGGGTTGATTTGGATCTAATCTGAGGTGAAATCAAGAAATTGCAAGGGCAAATTAATGGATGCAAGAGGCTTACTGGAGAAGATCTGAGTGAAGCTTTGCGGAGGCAAATGGCGCAAGCCTGGTGTCCTTTCGCAGTTCCTGACGGGCCGGATGGAGATTTGCCGGTGGATCTTGGCGGCGGCGCGGGGTGAGCTGTGGCGGAGCGCAGCCTCCGGCCAACGGGCTCCGGTGATGCGCGCGGGATTTCCGTGGTGGCGCTCAGTGAGGATGAGCGTGGAGGGAGAAAGGAAGCAGAGTGGGGGGAAATGAGCCATTAGGGCTCAGGTTACCCCCAAGGGGCCTATTTATAGCGCGAGTGGATAAGCCCGGTTCAGCGAGCGGGAGCCGGGAGTTGCGGAGTAAACGGATATCTGTTTGAATTTTTGCGAGATGCGCTTTAAATATTGAGCAGGGTATCCGAGCGAAAAGGAGAAAGAGATCCATCCCGTGATATCAGGTCAATTATCAAGTATAGAATCTTGACATTTTGGGGTTTAGACCTGGAAAGTCAAACCAAAGTAATTGGGGAAGAGCCGGGTTATTATATGGCCACCATGGAGTAAGGCCTAGCCGTCTATCAAAGCATCTTAACCCGGCCTCCATATACCTGTGAGTTTGATATCTTTGCAGGGAATAGCGAGCGCTTCAAGGATGGATCCGTGAAGCCCAAGCTATTCTGGGGACTACTGATGGAGGGATAATCACCCGGTAGGCCAACTCCAAGGTGTAACCCGGCCCAAAGGACGCTGCGCAAGATCCGGCTAAGGATAGAGAAACTTCAGGAAGGCCCAAGTTTGCAGGCCTCGTAACCCGGATTGTGGGCTACGGTAAAGGAAAGTTAGGGTTTGTATGCAGTGTCCGGGTAGGATTCAGGGTGTGTCTTGGAGGGTAAGCCAGGGGGTACGGGTGCTTTATAAACCGACCCCCAGGTCTAGTTTAGGCAGAGATCTAAGAACCCTAGCAATATCGCCTGATATCGAGCATCTAGTGTAATCCCAGAGTTGAGTTATTATATCAAGATCGGAGACTCGGCGACTTTGATTGCCGGCTACTAGATCGAGTTGCATTATGTTTTCCTCTGAGCTAAACCCTCTCCCAAATGCCTGTGTCGTCTTGCCCCAAGATCAGTTACCCCCGGTAACGTCTGCCGTGATTATCCCACGACATGTCATGAGTTCGTAACTAGGGCTATGTGCCCCTGCTATGTTTCCCTCCCAGCTTTTATATAGTTGGGCTAGGTCTCAGGAGTATGTGCCCCTCCTAGCCCTTATGAGACTCGTTCTTGAGATGTTTCTGATCTACGCTAACCTCTTGGGAAGTCTTCTTCTGCACCTCCTTCGTGCTAGGCTTACAGTGGGCTTCACGCCTTTGTCAGCTAGGGAGTCCTGCGGTGTGTATGTTGTTGGTCCGCACCCGGTAGGCCCACCGCGGGGGGGGGAGGGGGGGTTCTCTTGGTCATCGCCACATTAGTAGATCCTGGGCGCCTAATGGAGTCGGAGAATCGATCAAGGGACTCAATCTCCATGATGTAGCGACTCGATGTCATTGTTGTATTCCTGCATAAAGAGAGATTATTGTTTGACGGACTTTGAGGGACGTGACTCAACAGGCTTGAGACACCCGACGGATCGGGGTCAATTAATCTCGCTAGGCAGAAAACATAGCTGGCCTACTTAGGCTTCGAGTCCCTAGGGTCAAACCTAGGGTAACCCGACTCGAGTCATTTGAGGTTTTTGACGAGCCGAATCCAGTTATTAGTTTCTTTTACCCAACGCGTCCGTCGGGATTTTCATCATACTTACTTGTATGGAAAAACTTCCACGTAGTGCAACAAAGGTGCAACTTCTAGGACTTTGGAGTAGATCCACAATTCTTACATTCGCACTATGAGTGCGCTATCTAGAAATCTGACGCAGCCATGCGATCTGGGAAACAAAATAGTTCAGCATAACTCTTTCGAGTCCTTGGAACAGCCATAAAAAGTAAAAATTTCGACTCCTGGACTCAACGAATGATCTCGTGTGTTACGTACAGGTCCAATAGAGCCTGAGTGTCTTTTCAGGTCACTCGAACTTTTTTCTGTTAGGCGAGCGCACTACCTTTCGATATGAAGATGTATTCTTGGTGTTTCTGTCATCCGATAAGACGCAACGCGCCTTATCCTGTCAGAGATACCTTGCTCGATTAGCCTTTGACCAGCTTTTGACCATTAGGCACACTGCACTCTAGGGGATTTCAGTAAATGCCCCTCGATTTTTGCGCACAGTGGGTTGTGTGGAGGTGTGCAGGGTTGTCCTCCATCTGCCACGTGTTCTTGTTGATCTCTCCATGAGAAAAACAACGATTGGGATTTTTCCAATCCCCATATAAATATAGGAGGAGGAGCAGTAATTTCTCTTTCCCCCTTCCTTTCGCTCGGACTTCTTCTTCTTCCCAGCGCATGCATGTCTTCTTCTTCCCCACACTCATACCTCCATTGCTGCACTGATGGCGTGTAGACACACGTTCGTTGGGAGACCCCAAGAGGAAGGTATAAAGAGTACAACATCAAGATTTTCCAATAGAAAGAAACTAAGGTTTAATCGGACCAGTAGGAGAAAGAAATCACTTCCGAAGGTTGTTGACAACTGATCTTGGCAGGGCGCACTACCAGGCTCAGCAGCAATGTGGAATCTCCACACAACACAACCAAGATACTTTACCCCAATGAAACACGGAGGTTGTCAATCTCACCAATTTTTCTGAAAACAAAGGATTAGACGTATAGTGTCGAAAATGATATTTGTTTGCATGATTGACATGAGAACAATGTTTGCAGTAAAAGAGAACATTGCTTGAAGTAGTTTTTATTATCAGTGTAAAAGCATGGACCGGGGTCAATAGTTCACTAGTGGTATCTCTCCATAACAGATAAATAACATGCTGGGTGAACAAATTACAGTTGGGAAATTGACAAAATAGAGGCTGCACCATAGTGCACATATATGACATGATGATTAATATGAGATTCATTTGGGAATTACAACATGATGCATTGACCATAATCCAACTGCATATATGACTAGTAGTCCAACTTCCGGAGGTCATCCGAGCAAACTTTGGGCATTAAGTTGCAAGAAACAGATTATTGCATTAAGTAAAGTGTGTAATTTAAACAATATAATTATCCTTAGACAAAACATTGTTGTATTATCCCTAGTGGCAACAGCACATCGACAATCTTAGAAGTTATTGTCACTCTCCAAGACTGGAGGCAAGAACCCACTATCTAGCATAAATACTTCCTCTTGGAGTTACAAGCATCAACTTGGCCAGAGCATCTACTAGTAACAGAGAGCATGCAAGATCACAAATAACATAAATATGATAGATCTATAATCAACTTGACACAGTATTCAATATTCATCTGATCCCAGCAAACACAACATGTAGAATTACAATAAGATGATCTTGATCATGTTAGGCAGCTCACAAGATCTAAACATGATGTCACAAAAGGCGGAGAAGACAACCATCTAGCTACTTCTATGGACATGTAGTCCAAGGATGAACTACTCATGCATCACTCCGGAGGTAGGCAGGGTGATGTAGAGCCCTCCGGTGATGGTTGCCCCTCCCGGCATGGTGCCGGAGAGAGAGCTTCAGAACCCTACTGAACTTGGGTTGACGATAACGGACACTACAGAACTCTTCATGGATGGAGACTCGGGTATTTAGGGTTTTCCCGAGGAAGACTTTAAATAAGCGAAAGGGCGATGTTGGTCGGTGCCCGAGGAGCCCACACCATGTGGGCGCGCGACCCTATGGTGTCGCCGCCTTGGTGCCCCCTCCGGGTCTCCTCCAGACTCCGTGTACGTGAAAGCAAAATAGGGACTTTGGTTTATGTTTCGTCCAATTCCGAGAATATTTCATGAACAAGTTTTCTGAAACCAAAAACAGCAGAAAACAGGAACTGTGTTGTGGCATCTTCTCAATGGGTAGCAATTGGCATAATATCAACATGGAACATTATAAATTATTGATATGTTGGAGACGTATCAAGCATCCCCAAGCTTAGTTCTACTCGTCGTCGAGTAGGGAAAACGATAAAAACAAAATGATTTCTGAGGTGACATGCTACCAACACAATCTTGATCATCATTATTGTAAAAGCATTGCAAGCTGAGATCAAAGTACTTTAAACATAGGCATTATAGATTTAATTCTAAAAACGTAACTTAGCAACTATGTTGCAACATGAAAAGTAACACAAACAAAAGATCATGAATAATAATGCACTCAAAGTTATACGTTTGTTTCGAGTATAAAGAAAACATAGCAAAGTGGTATTTCGCTTGTCCTTAAAGTGATAGCAAATATAAATGCCAGGACACCTTCAAAGTTCAAGTGGTAAGTAGATACAAATAATTTGAGAGCAACTAATAACATAATCATGAATTAATCAATAATAAATTTTGGGACTGATGCACATTATACTCATAATGACAACTATGCTCTCTTAATCGGTGCATAAAGTTACAAGATGAAGACTCAAGATAAAAGTAAAAAAAGGCCCTTCACAGAGGGAAGCAGGGATTACTCATGTGCTAGTGCTTTTTATTTGATTAAAAAAACGTATTGAAAACAATTTTGAGAGAGTTGTATGTCTATGTCAACGAATGGTAAATCAACAATACATTAAGTCACAAGTTAACTAGACTTTACAAGAGCGGCTCCCGGTTATATTTTGTTTCTCACTTATGAAGTTTGCTTATCTGATAAATCAGGGACACAAAGAGTGAAGAGAATTTTGTAGTAGCCAAATTTGGTGTTGGTCACCCCGTTACCAGCTCTTATAGCGAACTGGATAAGCGGATGTGCCACTTGTTCAGGTGTGTAAAGTCTAATCCAAAAGTGAAATAAAGACCGTCTAACTACATTCTCATGAGCTAAACTAGGGCACAAAAGAGTATAATGCTATAGGTTTAAAGGTAGTACATGACAAATTTACTTTGGAGTGGCGGTTAAATACCACATATAGGTAGGTAAGGTCAACACTTTTGGCAAACCTTGGGTTTTTGGGAATTGGATTTAGGAGTAGAGCTCATACTCAGTACAGGTGAAGGCTAGCAAGATACTGGGAGCGACAAATAAAAAGAACAATAATGGCCATAATCATGCATAGCGACAAAACATTATTAATCAAAGCATAAATGATATTACAAGTAAAAAACTAAATGATCATACATGCTAGAGGTGACTGGTTTGTAGTCATTACATGGTGTAAGAATGCGCCAAGTCAACCAAATAAAGTTTTCAAAGGAGAATATCACAATATTATGCTTCGATATAATAAAAACAACTCATGATTTCTTTTAATGACACATTAAGCACTCTCATGTATTTGAGACTAGTCATGCTACATCACTAACTACTAAGCATATAATTAAAATGATATCTAATATGACATGTTAAAGTCTAACCCATAGTCTAAACAACCTTCACTTGAACTGTTATAAGCATGATATATTTTATTGCTTTCCAACACCAATCACTTTATTTCAACAAAAACTCTCCAAATGATTTATGAATGAAACAAGAGAGTACTACTCTACAAGAACTAACAACTCTGAATAAGAGATGCTTGAAATCAGGAGCTAAAAGAATTGCAGTAGCTAGATGATAAATGAAGAGTACAATTATTTGTATGAAATAGAGGATCGTGTCTCTCTCCCACACAAGAATGCTAGGATCCAACCAAGTTTATTACAGAAAATAAAAACAAACAAACGCTCCAATTAAAGTACATAAGATGTGACCGAATAAAAATATAGTTTCACTAGAAGTGACCTGATAAGTTACAGATGAAGAAGGAGATGCCTTGGGCATCCCCAAGCTTAGACGGTTGAATCTTTCTGAATTTTGCTGGGATGACCCACGGGGGCATCCCCAATATTAGTCTTTTCACTCTTCTTGATCACATTATATCATCCTCTTCTCTTGACCCTTGAAAACTTCCTTCACACAAAACTCGAAGTAAGGGTTAGTGCATAATAAAAAACTCACATGTTGTGGAGCAAAGAAATCCACTCAACATAGTAAAAGAGAGAATGCAAAGTAAAAGGTAGAATCTATCAAAACCAGAACAGTCTTTAAAGAAGAATTTTTTCGAGGCACTTACGCTGCTTGAATCAGAAAACTCCGAACTAAAAAAAGTTGCGTACATATATAAGGATCAGGCACAACAAAATTCATGATGTTTTGATTTTTCTGAATTTTATGGCGAATTAAACGGTGGATAGAGACTTTACTTGGCACAATAATTCAAAATTTAAAGATACAAAAGAGTTGTTACAGAACTAAACAACACCTTGAATCAAAGAAACAAAAGAAAAATTGCAGAAATAAAACATGGGTTATCTTCCAAGAGTGATTTTCTTTAACGAATTTCAGCTAGACATAGAAAGAAAGAATCAAGTATTTTCAGGTGAAGAAGCAGCCCAATCAATGATTTCCTCTAAAACACAGGTTGTAACAATTGGTACTTTAGGTGCCACTGAAGATGATTCAATATGTAAATCACTATTAATTTCACTAATTTTTTTATCAATTTTAAGCTCATTATGGGGTTTAAGTTTAGACACCTTGGGAACATACATGAACTTTTGCTCTTTTCCCTCTTAAATTTAAAAGAAGAAAACTTTGAACTTAAAGTTTCCATAGCCTCCTCTAGTTTATCAATCCTGAGGTTTTTATTACCATGGGTATTGCTAGCCTCTAAAACAGTGATTCTTTTATTTGTACTTACTATTTCCATAACTTTGCTAGCATTATAAGGAAATTTGGCAAACAAATTTCTAGAGAGTTCAGTTTTTTTTATAACATCCTCTAAAGTGATCTGAGTCCTATCAACTTTAGAAGGCGGTGTTCCTACTAAACTTTCAGTTAAATTACATGCTTCCAAAGCAGGAGTTCCCAGAAAATTATCACCTGTAAGAGTATCTAGAACATATCTATACCAGCTATTAATACCAACATAAAAATTCCTAAGAACGATCATCGTAGAATGCTTTTTAGTACATCTATGATAAGCATCACTTATTATATACCAAGCATCTTTCAAACCTTCTCCCCTTGTTGCCTAAAAGAATGAACCTCAATTTCAGGAGTACTCATTTTAGCAATAATAAAACAGGATAACAAAAATAACAGGTATGATAAGAACTAATTTATTTGTGTTTTTCATAAACGAAGCAAACAAGAAAATAAAATAAACTAAGCAAAACAATTACAAAGTAAAAAAAATTGGAGGTGAGAGACTCCCCTTGCAGAAATCCCCGGCAACGGCGCCAGAAAATATGCTTGATGGCGCGTAGAAACATGTTCGTTGGGAGACCCCAAGAGGAAGGTATGAAGAGTAGAGCAGCAAGATTGTCCCTCATAAAAAACCAAGGTTTAATCGGACAAGTAGGAGAAAGAAATCACTTCTAAAGGTTGTTGACAACTCATGTTGGTAGGGCGCACTAACATGCTCAGCAGCAACATGGAATCTCCACACAACACAACCAAGATACATTGCCCCAACGAAACAGTGAGGTTTTCAATCTCACAGGTTTTGCTGAAAACAAAGAATTATACGTATAGTATGGAAAATATTGTTTGTTTGAAGTGAATGAAATTAGAATAGTGTTTGCAGTAAAAGAGAACAATGCTTTAAGTAGGTTGTATTAACTGTGTAAAAGAATGGACCGGGGTGCACAGTTCACTAGTGGTGTCTCTCCATAACAGATAAATAACATGCTTGTTGAACAAATTACAGTTGGGCAATTGATAAAATATAGGCTGCACCGTAGAGCACATACCGTAATCCAACTGCATCTAAGTCTAACAATCCATCCTCAGGACGTCATCCGAGCAAACTTTGGGAATTAGGTTGCAAGCAACAGATTATTGCATAAAGTAAAGTGTGTAATGCAAACAATAGAATTATCCTTAGACAAAGTATTGTTGCTTTATCCCTAGTGGCAAAAACACATCCACAATCTTAGAAGTTATTGTCACTCTCCCAGATTACTGGAGGCATGAACCCACTATCTAGCATAAATACTTCCTCTTGGAGTTACAAGCATCAACTTGGCCGGAGCATCTGCTACTAACGGGGAGCATGCAACATCACAAATAACATAAACATGATAGATCTATAATCAACTTGACATAGTATTAAATATTCATCGGATCCCAATAAACACAACATGTAGCATTACAATAAGATGATCTTGATCATGTTAGGCAGCTCACAAGATCTAAACATGATGTCACAAAAGGAGGAGAAGACAACCATCTAGCTACTGTTATGGAACCGTAGTCCAAGGATGAACTACTCATTATCACTCCGGAGGCAGGCATGGTGATGTAGTGCCCTCTGGTGATGATTGCCCTTCCCAACAGGGTGCCGGGGAGAGTTTCCGAACCCTCCCGAACTAGGGTTGACGATGAAGGCGGCTAAAGAAGTTATCGGGTATGTAGGATCATGTATTTAGGGTTTTCCTGAGGAAGACATTAAATAGGCGAAAGGCGATGTCGGTGGGTGCCCGAGGGGCCCACACCACGTGGTGGCGCGGCTAAGGGGGCGCGACCCAATGGTGTGGCCGCCTTGGTGCCCCCTCCGGGTCTCCTCCGAACTCTGTGTATGTGACAGTGATGTCTACGCACGCTTCTATTCTTGTAGACAGTGTTGGGCCTCCAAGTACAGAGGTTTGTAGAACAACATGAAGTTCCCCTTAAGTGGATTACCCAAGGTTTATCGAACTCAGGGAGGTAGAGGTCAAAGATATCCCTCTCAAGCAACCCTGCAATTAAGATACAAGAAGTCTCTTGTGTCCCCAACACACCTAATACAATTGTCAGTTGTATAGGTGCACTAGTTCGGCGAAGGGAGAGCAAAATGCAAGTCATGTGGATGATAATAAGTGATAATAGCAAGCTGAAATAAAAATGCCAGCAAGCAAACATGTAGCAGAACAGGCGGAAAACAATGTTTCAATGCTTGGAAATGAGGCCTAGGGATCCCACGTTTACTACAGGACACTCTCAACAATGATCACATAAATGAATAACTAGATATCTTCTCTCACTAAGCTACTCTTAACCCTCTTCGGTTGGATAGCAAACACTAATAATTGCGTAGGGCTGCAAAAAGCATTCCGTAAAAGTAAGCATTCCCATGTCTAGTTAACCCCACGATGTCACTATGAGCGCCCTAGAAGGTACTAGACAAACACCACAATTCATAGAGGAGACACACACGATGTGCACACTGTCACCTTCACACCGTGGGACAGGGTGACTCCAAAGTTCATATTAATACAGCACTTGAGTAGAAAAATATGAAGAGTACATCTACCAATTAAAATAGATTACAAAGCTCATGATCACTTATAGATCACACCATGGGAGAGAGAGATGAACCACATAGTTACCGGTAGAGCCCTTAGCCTCGGGGGAGAACTACTCCCTCCTCATCATATGAGACAGCAACGGCGATGGAGATGGTGGTGTAGTCGATGGAGATGGGTTTCGGGGGCACTTCCCCGTCTCGGCAGGGTAACAGAACACAGATATGTCCCCCGAAACTTGTCGGCAACGGCGGCGAACCTACGGGAAAAGGTCGACCCCCCTAGGATTTATGCATCGGGGAGTATATATAGGCGAAAGGGTGATGCCAGGGGGTGGCCAGGGGGCCCACACCACCTGGTGGTGCGACCAGGGGGTGGTGGCGCCACCCTATGGTGTGGCCACCCTGTGGCTCCCCTCCGGGGCTCTTTGGGACTTCTGGATGCTTCCGGGACTTATAATACTTGTAGCTTTCGAATCATCCAATTCCGAGAATATTTCCAGAACAACTTTTCTGAAACAAAAAACAGCAGAAAACAGGAACTGGCTCTGACGCATCTTGTCAATAGGTTAGTCCCTGGAAATCGGTAAAAATGACATAAAGTGTAAGGAAAACATGTGGGAAACAACATGAAAACAACATGGAACATCATAAATTAAGGATACGTTTATGAAGTATCAACCATCCCCATGCTTAGTTCCTACTCGTCCTCGAGTAGGTAAACGACAAAACAATAATTTCTAAGGTGACATGCTACTAACATAAACTTGATCATAAAAATATAAAAGCATATGTAAGCTGAGATCATAGAACTTCAAACACAAACATGATAATAGAACTTTAATAATAAAGCAAAGCAATCACTTTTCATCATGAAAAGTATCTCAAACAAAGGATCATGAATAATAATACAAAGAAAGATAAATGTTTGTTTCAGGTATAGAGAAAGCATGACAAAGTGATATTTTGCTAGTCCTTAAGAGTGGGGCAAAACATAAATGCTAATTTTCTTCCACAAAAAGACCATGCAAAAGATTGTTTTTCTTATATCAAAATCCAAACCAAGCTGATGGATTTGTAGTCCATATGTCAAAGAACAAATACAAGTAAAGAAAACACAAAATGGAATATTATAGCCTATTGAAAACAAGAGTGGCAAATAGGTACTTGGCTATATTTTCAGGGAATAGTTTCAATAGAAAACTTAGAAGAAAACTTTCATAAATCATTTTGTATTTTTGTTTTATTGGATCCAACAAAGTTAAAAGTTTAAATCAAGATGAAAACAAGCATGATCCAAGTCTTGGAATAAAAATAACTCAAGTCTCATTAGGGAAAACATCAGGGAAAAACATAAAAGTGTTTTCAGGAAAAAATTGAATTGGTTTTAAAATGAAACAAAAGTTGCTTTTAATATATGGCTATTGTCACATACACATGTGGGTTCAAAGAAACATGTTGTCAGAAAAAAAATTGTTGTCCCACATTTTTGTCTCCTTGACCTCTAGTAGAAGGATCCGAAAACTAGGGTGTGACATTAACAACATAATTATAAAATTCATCTAAGCATTGATCATGTGGTTTAGAATAGGAAATATCTCTATTATCAAAGTATTGGAGAGAGTGTACCTCAACAGTGGATGGATGAGGAATAGTCTTACATAATTCTTCTATAGGAGGTAAATTCTTCACATCTTCATATTTAATACCCCTCTCTTTAAAAGATTTCTTGGCTTCCTTCATCACGTCATCATTTAATTCAATCATCCCTCTCATCTTGGGTGTTGGTATTGGTGTTGGTTCTGGTGTAGGTGTAGGCTCAGGTATATTCCAATCATCTTTATTTTTGGCTATTTTAGCCATTAATTCCTCAGCTTTTTCTGGAGTTCTTTTCCTAAAAACACAACCATCACAAATATCCAGGTATGTCCTAGATTCAACAGTTAGTCCATTATAAAATATATATAGGAGCTCATTTTTAGGTAATGGATATCCAAGGCTAGCTCTAATCAAAGAACCAAACCTTGTCCAAGATTCAGGCAAATTTCAACTTCAATTTGCTCGAAGTTAAAGATATCCTGCACAGCAGCATGTTGGGCACTAGCAGGAAAATATTTTTGAAAGAAAGCAATAACAAAATCCATAGGATCATTAATAGACCCAGGCGACATATTGTTGAACCAAGTTTTAGCTTCATCTCTGAATGAGAAAAGTAAGATCTTGGTAAAAAAAAAGTAAGTATGCAGCTTAGTATCATCAGAAAATAAAGTACTCAAAGATGAAAGCTCATTCATGTGTTCCACATCACTTTTACTTTCAGTTCCACAAAATGGTTCAATCTCAACAATAGACATATAAGATAAATCTTGAGAGAAATCATAATCCTTGTCTCTAATGTGTATGGGAGTTGTGGCAAACTTAGCATCAAGAGAAGATTTATATTTCACATCATGTTTTTCAAGAAGACTCTTAAGAGCACTTTCACCAATAGTAGCACGAGCTTCTTCAATAAAATCATCATTAAGTTCGATATAAGTTTCATCAAGATCATCAATAGACTCAAGTGAATTAACAGGTGTACTAGCATTTTCAACAGAAATTTCAGCATTTTAATTTGTTTGGATTTAGCAATAGTAGCATCTAGGAAAGCACCTAGAGAACCAGTATCATCATGCATAGTAGAAGCATCATCAAAAGTATCGGAAACATTTTCAGACTCAGCAGAAGTAACAGTACGTGTAGCATGTGGTGGAGTAAGAAGCTTACTCATAACAGACGGTGAATCAAGAGCAACAAAGTTGTTCAGAGTTGTACCTGTTCTTGTAGTGGATGGTAATATAGAGATTTTTCCATCACGAGTCTTGCCCATGATGAAAGGCTTGCAGCGAAAAATATCACGATCAAGTGAGCAAATAAATAAAGCTATGCTCCCCAGCAACGGCGCCAGTCTGGATGACCCACCAATATAGGGGATCGCAACCGTCTTTGAGGGAAGTAAAACCCAAATTTATTGATTCGACACAAGGGGAGTCAAAGAACATTTATTAGCTTTAACAACTGAGTTGTCAATTCAGCTGCACCTGAAAGTATACTTGCTCACAACAATTTATCAGTGGTAACAGTTTTATAGCAGCGGTAGAAATAAAATAACACCAGTAGTAAAATAGTAACAATTGTAGCAATCGCGGAAAACAATAGGATGGAATTACTGTAGGCATAGAGGGAATGAATGAACGGGTGGTGCATGGATGACATAGGTCATGTAATAATCTAAGCATGGCCATTGCGGATAATAATAATAAAGCATCCAACTTCTAGGCAAACCATAGGCATGTGTTCCAATATAGTCATATGTGTTCGCAATGAGAAACTTGCACAACATCTTTTGTCCTACTAGCCCGTGGCAGCGGGCCTCTAAAAAATCTAATGGTAATTAAGGTGCTCCTTTTAATAAAGCATCGGAACAAAGCATTAACACTCTGTGAACACACGTGATCCTCACATCACAACCATCCCCTCCGGTTGTCAAAATTTCTGTCACTTCGAGGCCTCGGGTTCCGCACAATGACATGTGTAAATAGCTTGCAGATATGAGCAAGAAACATAATTATACTCATGAAACAATAACATGTTTAGATCTGAGATCATGGCACTCGGGCCCTAGTGACAAGAATTAAGCATAACAAGTTGCAAGAACGATGGAAAACACTAACAATGGATACTAGGCACTATGCCCTAACAATCTGGGATTATTACTTGATCAATTTCATCCAATCTCTTGCATCCCTCTTAGCCTACAACGGTGTTTACTCACACATCGACGAGGGAATCATGGAGGGTTGATGGAGAATAGGTGGCGGTGTCGATGGCGATGATCTCCTTCGAATCCCGTCCCGGCAGGGCGCCAGAACAGGAACTCCTGATCCCCGAATCGAGTTTCGAGGTGGCGGCGGCGCTCTGTTGTGTTTCTGTGGAATATGACGAACCCCCCTCGGTTTTTAGGTTACGGCGAATATGTAGTCGAAAGGGGAGCCCGGCGGGGTGCCGGGGTGGCCCACACCTATAGGCGGCGCAACCAAGGGAGGGGGTGCGCCAGGGGGTGGTGTGGCCCCCTCCTGGCCCCTCTCCGGGCCTCCTTCTCGCTCCCAGGGTGTTCTGGTGTTTTAAGCTCAAAGGGATCTTTTCTGGGAAATTTCCCAAAAGTAGATTTTTTTGCGCAAAAACGAGACACCAAGGTAATTCTGCTGAAAACTGCGTTAGTCCGTGTTAGTGGTATCCAAAACTCACAAGTTTAGAGAAAAACAATAAGAAAAGTGTTCGGAAAAGGAGATACGTTTTGGACGTATCAGCGTTTACGGTTCAAGAGGCAAAGATAACCGTGGAATGCACAAGGGCCATCATGGTGTTTAAATCCTGTTGTTGGTCATTGGTCGGAGATGTGTCTCGGCCATGTCTGGAGTTTTCTCAAACTATAGGGTGGCACACTTAAGGGTAGACGACATTTAGAAGTGATCTTAGTATCGATAGAAATATAGAGAAGATATTTCGAATCGTTCCGTTATTTTACCGATGGAGATCGGGGGTTATGAAGAAGTATCGGAATAGACGGAGAAGTATTCGATGGAGATCGGGGGGATCCGGAAGGAGTTCCGGAGCTATAAAATATTAGGTAATCTATACTTCTTATAAAGCAAAACCCCACTAAGATGCATTTATGATTTTTCTATCTCAACATGCAACCTATCCACATCACCCACCATTTTAGCCAATCAATTATCCATGTCATCTCCACTAATAATTTTGATATTACATATTTCATGCGACATAACCATGCCATCTTTTTTTAACCATATAATTATGCATGTCACTAAAATTTATTTCTCAAAATATACAACAATTTCACATAAATTAAATTTAACATATCGATTATGTTATCAATTGAATATTGATAATGAAATATTTCATACACCTTATGCCCATTTCGTTTGTAGAATATTTTTTAAAGAGATACCCGCTGCAACGAGCGGGGTATTCTTCTAGTAATTACTATAAATAATAATTAAATATATTCTATTTAATTTTAAATGACTGTTTTCCACTAATGGGCTAGAATTCGCAAAATAGGCCCAATTGGGGAAAAAAGGAGGGAGGACAAAGGGGCATAACTCGCATGGACCCGATAAGGCCCATTAGGGCGGTGGCTAGCCTCCCATGGCCGCACCACCATGTGGGAATAGTCCGTGGCCTTGCAAAGGAGGTTGGCTCCCCTCCTCCTCCTATATATTGACGGGCACCCCTCCCCTTTTTCCTCTCCCAATTCTCTCTCTATCTATCTCCTCTCTTCTCTGACCGTGGTTATACAAAGGGAGCTGCGCTAGGGTTGCGGTTTTCTCTACAATAGGCAAACCTTCGTTCTAGTAGTTCTTCGATCCATCACTCTGCTTCCGAATACTCTGCTGGGCCGGAGACCAGGAGTCGTCTCCTATGCCATATGTATGTAGAGCTACAAGGTTCTGCGTCCTGTGGCACTAGACGCGGGAACGACAACATGACCTTGAGTTCGGCTTCGCCGTCTTCATCAACAACCCTTGGGCGAGAGGGTAATCTCCGCTTTCGGTTTTCAAGCCTATGAATTTCGTTCCTACTCTATTACTCTATATATCTTTACCTATATATATATATATAATAATAAAGACATTAAGGTTTCTGCCAAAAATTTCGTCCAACATAAAATGACCAATTTGCTCTCCCACTAAACCACATATTACTAGCTTTATGCCACAAACAAGGAACCATCTATCCATATATCCGGGCCGGTTCCCTGGAAGTCTGAAACTGAACGCGTTCACGCACGTGAAATCCCTTTGAGCCGCCGTTACCCTGTATCGGCCGCCGCCGCTAGCCCCTGGCGCCTCTACCTGGTGCCTTGCGTTCTACCTCAAGGTATCCAGCCACCGGCCCAATCCCCTATCTCCTGTGCGCGCGCCGCCGCCGCATCTTGACCTTCCTTCACATCCGCGAGGACGAGGCTCCAGCCTTGATCTGCTCTGTTGCTGATGGATGCGCTCGCAGCGGTGGCGTGGTAAAAATCTGCGAGGGGACCTCCCGTAGCCGTGCTGCATCTGGCGCTATAGCCGTCGGCAAGGGGCAAGCTCGGCACCATTCCTCCACCGGCTACATGCGCCGCCTTTCCGCCAGCTACCGGTGCCCCATGTCCCTTCATCTCTCGACGCAGCCGGCAGGGACAGAGGGCTGTCGCTCGCTGCCCCTCCCTCCGGCACCGCCTGGTGCCCCTCCGTCCTTCTCCCAAAGGCCGCCATCTGATGCCTGCTGCACGGCGCCGATGACGCCGAGTCCCCATGGTTCTGTCAAACCCCCGCATTGCCATGGGATTTCCTTTTCTGCAATTTGGTTCGATGCACCAGCACTGCACGGTAACAAACTGACAGCCGTTTCGTGATTTACAGTAGGCACCGCATGATTTGGATGGGTTCATTTTGTCAATTCAACAGGTCTGTTTGGTCTTTTCACCTATGATGTGTGTATTTCTTGGTGTTATTTTCCGATGTATGCTACCTGTGGTACATGGAGTACTGAACGATTCAGAGAATTTGAATACCAGATGCTCATTTGCTATTGCATTTGAAATCGTTCAAAGAGTCCTGTGGTACATGGAGTACTGAACGATTCTGGGAATTTGAATACCAGATGCCCATTTGCTATTGCATTTAAAATCGTTCAAAGAGTTTGTGAAATTGTGAATCCAGTGGTGGATATAATATATTAGTCAAAAAGGATATCAGTCATATGTATAGCTGATTTCACTTTACTAATTTGGAGAGCTGCTGTGTCATCCTACACTTCTAAAAAATACGGAGTAGCCGAGTAGGCCTTTAAGATGCATCTAAAGGTAAAGGTAGTGACCAAAACTTGCCAAATTTGGGCGAGTTGAAGTTATTGAGTAACGAAAAAACATTACACGGTTATCTGAAAAAATAGTTGCAGGAATGTAACCATGCAGATGATAAAGCTTCCGCACTTGGCAACAATCTTTCCATTTCATGCCTAAGCTGTACAATACTGTCATTAGTACGCGGTGATTTGCACATGCATTCTTCCCATTTGATGGAGTGATTTCTGCATGCAGCGGCACCAGGACTGTGTATCATCTTTGTTTAATTGGAGTCGATATGTGCGAATGGTTCCATTCTTCCACCTTATAAAGAAATTGTGCCAGCTCAGAAGCTTCGGTTTGAGCGAGGATGCTTGTGGTTGACTATTTTTTAACGTTGTTCTTTAATCTGCTGGGTTCTCTTTGCACCATGGTAATTATGTTTGTCTTAGTCCGGGTGAGTTGAGGCGAACAACAAAGGCCAAGTGAGGAGCCCTCGGTGTGCGCTCTGATGCAGCGACAGGAAGGGTCAGTTGGTGGCAAATTTAGAAAATGGGAATAGTTATATGAGGAATTGATACCTTGATAATGCAGTAATGGAATTCAGGACAGCTTTGGTGCTTGCAGAAAGCATAGGGGATAATAATCGTATTCAAAGGAGGAGCGTTTCTCTTTGGTCCGTCAGTGTATCAGTTTTTTGTCCTATTTTTCCTATGTCGCGTGTAAATCGACCCATCACTCTGGCTTCTTTGTTATTGCAGCTTCCATCCTTGTCATCTTGGGCCCCAAAGGCAGCCCTATTTTTTTTTGAACAAAAAAGGCAGCCCTGTATGATCAGTTCTTGACTATTACAAATGTAGTGAAATCCTTAATTTGGTTTTGACCTGAGAATATTATTCCATCGACCTGCGATGGATTTGTACTTTGTACTGAACTAATGCATGTAAATCATTTTTGTTAGCTCCTTGTGTATTCTATTACATCAGCTTAGTTCGTATATTTAACTATGTGCGTGTACAGAAGTTTGGCGATATTTGCAGCCATCTAAAATCATTGAGATTTTCTATTTTAACGTTCAAATTAGTGACAGTTTTCTTTTCATGTTGCATACACAATATATAACTGGGCAGATTTACACGCACGTAGCCTCACGCAAGGTCATATCTGGACATCAACCTCCTCTATAGAAACAGGGAACAAACACAAATACATGAAAGTTAATTACTATTGCACATTGTCATTGCTAACTTGTAATGTGCTAATTTTAGAGAAAGAAGGAGAATTCAGAGAAGGCTACTCACGGTTCACTGAAACTGAGGGCAGTCTGGGTTTTTCGTGATCACTTGGCACCAGCAAGTTATGCATTATGTTAACGACTTATCAATGATCATACTGAAAAGTAAGTAAACTACACTATTGAGACACAATTTATATCTTCAGGGTGATACCATCCGTTGGCTTTGGTTGCTGCAGGTGGGCTCTGGTGTGGCACGGTATAGCTGGGTCGAATATGCCACCCGCGAATTGGTATACCGATGTGAAATGCTTGTGTTTTCCAACCACATCAAAAGGAGAAAATGAGATTCAACTCCCAGTATTAATTTTCCATATTTCAGTTCTCCCATGAGATTTGTAGTGGCATAAATTGATTAGTTAGTGTAGTGCACACTATATTTGATCATTTCTAGATGAAAAGTACATTTGGTCATTGTGAAACAAAGAAATTTTGTTCTATGTCAAAAATATAATTGAGATTGTTTTGTCCTGCGCATGGGGACATGGACTTTTTCTCTCCCGTTGCGACGCACGGGCATGTGTGCTATGCGTAGTAATAGATCCTTGCTTGTATATAGTTATCATTGCAAGGAAAGTTTTGAAATAATGCTACGAGACCTTTCATATAGTTCCTAGGATGTCGCATGACAAGATGAGGTCTACCCGTTCTCACATCACCAGCTTCCATTTTTCTTTGGATGACAGCACTTTCGTGTAGGAAAGGTTATGTCACGACATGCTGACGGTTTTGTCATCAGATCCTTTTAATCTTTGATATTTCATAATCTGAACTGTGTCTAATTTGATAAATGTGTTATATACTTTTCAGCTCCATGCTGGCTCAGTGTGTCGCTCTCTGATGGAGGTCAAACTTTGAGACCATAATGTACCGTTACTGCCCTCCACCTATAACCAAGCCCAAGACACATGTGAAGAAATGGAGGCTCGAGCCGCCTCTTAATAGACAATTTCAATGTGTTGAAAGAATCTTCTCTTCAAGTGATGATCCCAAAGGCTGCAGAATCAGGAACTTTCTCAAGGATTGATTAAATTAAGAAAAACAAGGCTTATTATTAAACTTAAGGCAAAATTGTCTCGGAGAATGAGAATACGATGTAGCCATCTTTTCGATACACGTGAGTTCTCACATACGTTATATTTATAAACACAACAAGGCCATGTTCCGAACGAAGGAATTTCAAGGGAATTGTGAAAAATTCGTTTCCTGTGGAGACGTTCCTAAGGAAAGGGAACTTTCCTACAATTTTCACAGGAAACAAAACCTTGGCCAGACCAAAGGAAAATCCACGGAAAACCTGTAGGTTTGCACTTTGCACTCCACCCTATTCCTGAATGCTATCACATTCCTGTGTTTTGTAACTCCTCGTTCCCAACAGAGCCTAAGGAAGAAACTGGCCGCACCACTACGGGCAAAACAATTCCTGATAGGAACTTAAGGTACTACTTACAATGAATAAATATACTAAAAAAAAATCAAAATCTTGTTGAGTTTCAAAGAAAGTCGGCTTTCGTGTAGATAACACGATGGAACTGAGCATAAACGTGTCAATTACACATGCTATGTGTGGCAAACCGTGCCAATTATGGAAATGGACGAATGGATGGAGAGGACCACATCGCTCATGCATATCTAGAAACCTCACCGTCGGCACGCTTTTGGCCGCCGACCGGCCACCACCAACGATCAATCGGTTGACATGCGGCAGGACCAATGCCCCGCGGAAGGGACGCCCTTCCTGGCGGGCGTGGTAGCCATTAACGTCATAATGGCCACCATGCTTCTCCTCTCGGGCCTCTTCCACTCCATGCTTAGCCGCCTTGGCCAGCCTAGCATCATCTCCCACATCTTGGCCGGCGTGATGGTCGGCCCTAGCGTCCTCGGCCGTGTCGTCGACCTGAGCTGGTTCGGCATGCACGACGTCAGCTTGGTGCTTACCGACACCATCTACTACATACAGATGGTCTTCATCTTCTTCCTCGGCCTCGAGATAGACCTCCGCTACCTCCGGCACAACCTGCGTCGCTCCCTCGTGCTGGCCTGCGGCGGCTCCGCAATCAGCCTGCTCCTCGCCGTCGTCACGGGGCCCTTCATCTATGGCCTGCTCAACCATGGGCAGCGGCCGTTCCTTCACCTGGACAAGCTCTACGCCTCCACCACGCTCTTTACGGTCGACCTGGCGAGCACCGCCACCCCGGTGCTCATCCGCATAGTCACCGAGCTCAAGCTCACCGTGTGCGACACCGGTCAGCTCGCCATTGGCGCCGCCTTCGCCACGGAGATCTTCTGCCTCACCATAATCAGCATTATGGACTTGGACCCGATAACGTTTGCCGACGACGGCACGTCAAACCCGCCAATCGGCGGCTCCCAGACCAAGGCGCAGATCCTCGTTTGCCTCCTCAGCATAGCGAGCATATTGTTGGTCGCCGTGGTCGTCGCCGTCGGGGCGGCCAGACTGCTGAATTGGTTCAAGCGCGGGCATCGGTACATCAACAACTACGAACTCGGTGGCATGGTGCTGCTCATCGGCTGGCTCTGCCTACATGTGGAGAGATTCGGGTATAGTGGCACCATTACCGCCTTCCTCCTGGGCCTCACCATGCCCCGCGGCGGGCCCATGGCGCGCACCCTCATCGACCGCCTCACCTACCCGGTGCACCATATCGTCATGCCGCTCTACTTCGCGACACTCGCCACCAAGCTCGACCTGGCCGCCGCCGCGCAATACACCGCAGCCATCGCCGTCACCACGCTCCTCAGCACAGCCGGGAAGGTCGGAGGGACCCTGCTCGCCGGGTGGTACCTCAACATAACATCACGGGAGGCGCTGGTGCTCGGATTCCTGCTGAACGTTAAGGGCTACTCCGACATCCTGGCCCTTAACATCGGCGCAAACACCGGTGTGTGGGGCGACATGGCGCAGGTGGTGCTTCTGTCCTCCTCCGTTCTCAACACGTTCATGGCGGGGCCAGCATCTGCTGCCATCGTCCGGCAGCAGCGCCGTGCGTTCCAGTACCGCTCGCACCGCCTCCAGGACCTGAGGGTGGACCAGGAGCTGAGAGTTCTTGCCTGCGTCCACGGCGCAGCCAGTGTTAGCGCCATGCTCACCATGGCCGACCTCTCGAAAGGCAGAGGTGCTCCGGTGGCCGTTTACCTGCTCCACCTCGTGGAGCTCATGGCGTCACGCAAGTACACCATCACGCACCTCTACAAGGACATGAATGCCGGCGGCGTAAATGTCAAAAATAAAGACCAGTGGGGGTACCAAAGGGAGATGGACCAGGTGGCAGCGGCGGTGCACGGTTTCAACATGTACGACGACGACGATGTCATGCCGGTGCGGCAGATGACGACCATCTCCAACCTGGCGTCCATGGATGTGGATGTGCGCAACGGGGTCGAGGACGCACGAGCCTCTCTGGTTATCGTGCCCTACCACAAGGAGCGGCGCTACGACGGGCGAATGGTATGCCGGCGAGAGGGGCGGCTTCAGCTCAACCAGCGGATCCTACAGCGGTCGCCTTGCACCGTGGGGGTCCTCATCGAGCGACATCTACCCACTATCACCCTAGCCTCCTCCTCGACAAAGGCTGGTCCTCACAACAACAAGGATGAAGAGGCAGCGGCGATGGTGCACAAGGTGGTGGCGGTGTTCCTTGGCGGGCCGGATGATAGGGAAGCGGTGGCATACGCTACACGGCTGGCGGCACACCCGTCAGTTAGCGTGGTGGTGTGGAGGTTCCGACTATCCCAGACAGCACAACCGGAGCAGAAGACCGAGAGCGGCGGGGATGCGCAGGAAAAGGATGATGAGGAATTCATGGCGGAGGTGTGCGCGGGGTTGGCGGAGCCGACGCGGGTGTCGTACACGGAGACTTACGTGAGCAACCGGGTGGAGACCCTCAACGCGCTAAGCGCCGTGGTAGGGATGTTCTCGCTATTCATAGTAGGAAGAGGCGGCGGGGGCGCCGCATGGGGCATAGGTAGGACGGACGAGGAGGAGTGCCCGGGTGATCTAGGGCCTATTGGGGAGCTCCTCGCCTCCGACGACTTGTATGGCTGCTCGTCGTCGGTGCTAGTGCTGCAGCAGCACAATATACCTATCATCTATCAAATCAAGGAAGGACGGCACTGCTAACTAATGGCGGTATGTGTGTGGCAATAAAAAGGAGATGCCATAAGGAACAAAGTCTGCACAGGCCAGGAGCCGTGCAGCAAGGGACTCAGTATGCTGGCCGGCGACGTGGGGGTCTAGTGCTCAATTAAAGGCGGCGGTCCAATGTTTACTATTGCATCAAGACGAAGATCCGCTTAACGTCTGTCCTTCCAGATCTGTCCGGAGTGATGGGTTTTGGAACGCTTCTCCGGCAAACTCCCATTGACGCGTTATTCCTGAAGATTGCTGGATTGGGTGGCATTTGGTCATGTGCCCATTGGTTTTCCGTTAAGAAGAGAGCGGCACGAAAATCTGCTATCTCTTTCCGTGGAGGAGATATGTTTTACTCCATGGTGAAGTTAGATGCGGAGAATATCATGAAAACCGAGAATAGAGTTCTAGTAATGGTGATTGGGGACTATGGCGTTCAGAAAGTTGCTCGGAGTTTCGGGATTCGTTGCAGCGGTATGTAAGTGGGGGCGACAAGACAAGTGAACTTCAACGTCTTACCTTTTAGGGTGAAAATTCAAGGTCTGCCTGGTTAAATGCATTGCTTTTGAGAGCCGGAATTATCTCCGACGGGAAAACCCAAGATCTAATGTTTCCTTTTTGGAGGCATCGTTTATTGGAGAATTTCTACATATGATGTTGTCTTGGTGGTGGCGTCGTTTTTGGGGAATGTTAATTATTTAGCTTCTTCTTCCGCTTTTTAGTTGCGTGTATCCGTCATTCTATTAGGATATTGCGTTGATGCAGAGGCTGGATGAAATTGGTATCTTCTTGATATTAACATATACTCCCTGTGTACGTATTAATTGTCTAAAAATTGGACAAAAGTGGTTGTATCTAGACATATCTAATGTTAGATACATCTATTTTTGTCCAACTTTAAGACAATTAATATGAGACGTAGAGAGTAATATTTATCAAAAAAATGTGACGAGTATCTTATCCACAGAAAGGAAAAAACCGTATCTATCTCATAAATAATAGAAAATTATGTCTCTTGTGATTATGAATAACATAAAATTATGTCTATTATGTGTTGTGCTAGATTAGAGACTCATGCCTCCTCCTTGTATGGACACGAGTGACACAAACATCTAAGCGCAAGGATGTGATGTTGCTATGAAGGGTCAAACACCGGTGTTTATGTCTCTTATGATTATGAACATCGCTTACACTATGTAGTTTGCAATTATATGTTTCATGCAACCCAATACGAGCAAGAGGCTTTTTAAGTCTTTCAAGTTGGATTATTAGTTATAAATGATGTTAAATTATGATTTATATATGTTTGATGTAATCTTTACATGAATATTTCAACGCATTTTTCTTTGTCGTAATTTTGTTGTTTCAATTCTATATTGTCCGGCTGTAATTTATTCAGCTACCATGTTTGCTTATTTATCTTTGGAAAGACAAGACTAGTGAAACTATCTATCCTGGTCCATTATTTTATATTGATTACAACCTCCTTATTTGCTTTTAGCAATTACTTGCTTGCTGATCTATTTTAGTTTTATTACTTTCATCACCGTTTTTCACAATATGTGTTTAACCCTTTGTTTTTAGCAAGACAGAAAGGTTGACAACCTTTCTAACACATTCAGTGAAATTAAATTTGTTTGTTGTGTGCATGTCAACTCGATAAAGCACTTTCTGGCACCGTGCAGGAGATCTCTAAGTCATACTATTTTAATAATCTTGGTAACAAAACTAAGAACAAATTTCCTTCTACCCTACATGTATGATCTTGGATTGAGATGATCCCTAAAAAATATTGTTCGTCTCGACGAGAAACACAAAGTTTATTACTAGAATTCTCCCATTTAAGTATCTTGAGGATGTTTTGGTGGCGGTCTCTTTTAGAGGGATGTACACGTTTTATCCTCCATATGCATATTTTTATAGTTATTACCACATTTATTAAAGGAAAATCAGAAATTAACCATATATTTAAAAATTAATAGGGTTTTAACCCATTTTGACATTATGTATGATTCGGTTGAATAGACTGGTATTTTAGTACTATGCGGTCCATTAAAATAAGTAAAGATTATCGCGTGGTATCGATGATAAAATCGAGGTTTCTCTTCACCATGTGATCAATTTCTCGTGGTTGTCCTCATATTTTTTTCACGTCAATCATCATCTTATTCAAATGGGTAATGTAGATATTTTATCGTGGATGAGCTAATTAGTGTCACAAATGCATAAATAGATAGTCGTAACCAAAACTGGTCTCAACAATGATGATGGGTGTTGAGGTTGTGGCGGGGTAAAATCTACCGCACCCAGTATACAGAGTATATTTCTTTTTCTTTTCGAGACGCAGTATAGATCTTCATCGGGGGAATCGTATATGTAGTACATGCATGGAAATGTATGACGTCCTTACCTTGTTTGGGGCCTAATTTGTTTCCCTTTATTTTATTAGTACCATGTTTGTAATCATTTTAGGAAGCACTCCAACAACGTCTCCTCTTCTTTCCAATTTCATTCAACTATTTCCGGTAGAGATGATATTTCCTCTCTGCTCATCTATTCTTATTCTTCTTCTCTACGACCCTCTTATCCTCTCATTTCCATCCGAGATCATCTTTAGGACCTCCCAACCCACATGCTAGCTTCAGTTCTTACTTGGAGTGTGCCCTAACTATCCGAAGGCCCAATCTGATACTCGAGTAAAATCCGGATACCTGATATGGACGTCTCGGGTGACCCGCCACAAATTTCCCCGGGGGCAATAAAAGCTTTAGTTCTCCGTAAGGAATCAGTTTCAGAATAAACGTTGCTCGATCACCTAATTTTGAGATTCCGTGCTAGATATCTGACATATTTTCATTTCCATTATTGGTCGTGTATGATCTTGGATTGAGATGAGCCCTAAAATAGATTGTTCGTCTCAATGAGAAACATAAATTTATTACCAGAATTCCCCCATTTAAGTTATCTTGAGGATGTTTCGGTGTGCCGAAACTGGCGGTCTCTTTTAGAGTGAAATACACTTTTTATCCCGCATATGCACATTTTATAGTTATTACCACATTTATTAAAGGAAAATCAGAAATTTACCATATATTTAAAAATTAATACGGGTTTAACCCATTTTGACATTATGTATGATTCCGTTGAATAGACTAGTATTTTACTACCATGCGGTGCATCAAAATATGTGAAGATCATCGCGCGGTACCGATGATAAGATCTAGGTTTCTCTTCGCCATGTGTTCAATTGCTCGTGGTTGTCCTCATATTTTTTTCGCGGCAATCATCATCTTACACCTTCCCCAATAGGAAGGCATTGAAAACAGTTTCAAAGTTTTTCAAATGTGTAATGTAGATATTTTTTCATAGATGAGCTAATTAGTGTCACAAATTCATAAATAGATAGTTGTAGCCAAAACTGGTTTCAACAATGATGACGAGCGTTGAGGGTGTGGCGGGGTAAAATCTGCCGCACCCAGTATACAGAGTATATTTGTTTTTCTTTTCGAGACACAATATAGACCGAGGTATTAGAGTTAGAAACAAATCTTATATGTACATCATGAAGACGAGATCTTCATCGGGGGAATCGTATATGTACATGCATGGAAATGTGTGACGTCCTTGCCTTATTTGGGGCCTATTTTGTTTCCCTTTAATTTACCATGACGGTAATCATTTTAGGAAGCCCTCCAAGACTCCTCTTCTTTCCAATTTCATTCAACTATTTTTGGTAGAGATGATATTTTGTAAGCATTATCCTTATATATGCCGTTCCTATTTTCTTGGTACCACATTGCATCAGCCTGATCGATTTGGACGAGCAAGATAGTCTGTACATGGGTGACAGGGGAGCAAACACGCTGGGCGCCGTAATCTTCGCCGGCATCGCTGTCGGTCTGCTGATATGCTGCGTCTGGAAGATCATGTGGGGACGCCATCGTGAGGAAGACGACGGCCGCAATGGCGGCGATCGTGTCGACGGCGACAACGGACACATCTCGTTCGCTGGAAGGGAAGACGGCTCTGGACATATCTCATTCGCCACCACTACCGACGATCAAGAATCTGTCGGCCAGGACGCAACCATGAGCCGGAGCAACTCCGACCACGTCTGCATCAGCAGGACTAGCTCCTCCTCTGGGTACTGCGTCAGCGACTCCTACTCCTCGGGCGCCGCCCCGGACTATGATGTCACGCTGCCAGATCATCGGGCGCCCGTCTAATATGATGCATGAAGTAGATATTTTTTTGGTAGTTCAAAATTCAGTGAAAAGAATTTCTGCAACTGCCTGTGTCCTTGATTTGTAATGTATTTTTTTCTTAGTTTTACAAGGACGGAGATCATCAATGTAGAAATTTGGTCAAACAGTTTAATTAATTATATTAAGGCTAAAACCAAAGTTTAAAATAGCGTACTATTGCATTTAGTCCCGGCGATTTCAGAAGATACAAATGGATATAGTCAGGTTATAACCATATAACCGTTTTTGCTAAAATATTTACATATTCACATAAAATCGTATCTAGCATTATTCACATATACCGTTTAGCTACAAAAGGCTAAAACATATAATCGTATATGTCATTATTCACATATTCATAATGTAATAACATTATTAGATAAGATGTACGAATAATGAGGAGTTTAAATAGTAGCTATGCATGACACAGTTACGTAGTTCTAAATCAGGTCGCCATGGGTCACACTCATACCTCATAACAACACTTTAACCATCAACGTTGGTTGATTTGGACTCCGAAATCGACCGAGTTGACAAATTTTGGACCAAAAATTTTGGTACCCTGGATGGGATATAGCCGGGCTAAGTGTCTAAATCGGTGTTATATCTATTTACGGGCTATCAACAACTATTTTCCATAGCCCTGAGCTTTTTGAAACGCTATAGCCGGCTATTTAAAACTTTGCTAAAAACATAGCAACACACACCATATATTCCCCGCGAGGCTTCACACACTTTAGAATGGTTCACAATGTGGAGGATATCGCTTACCGCTAAGGCAAAGAGTTGAAATAACCCAATGCTCGGAACTAAAGTTACTAGCTTTGGAGAGGGGACGGATCCCAAAAAGCGAGTCAAGACTTTGTTTGGTTCCAACCTTTTATATTTAGCAACAGAGTAAGTTGACTTGAGCTGCTAGAGTTACACTTCACCCGACAAGGTCAATGACGGAACCAAGAGAGCCTAGCATCTAATGAAACACACTGCGATACTAAGAACACCATGCTATGGTAAAGGCTGCGAGAAAGCCCACGCCTTAACCTAATCGCGCGTGTATGTCGGACGAGGCTTGTGAGAAATGAGACGTCCCCGGAGGAACTCTATTGCCTATTAACACATTGAAAACAGAAACTTACAACCAACCGTTTTGGAAAAGTGCTTCCATGCACATACTACAGATATTGATTTACCGTGTTGCTAATGTTTATGGCCTTTATTTATGGTGTGTTTGGAGGGCTCTAGTCCACACCACTTCACTCCACCTCTAAACTCCACATCACCTCACCTCTAAACTCCACTTCACCTGACACTAGTGGAAAACCAGCCTATAGCACCGGTTGGTGCGGCCCTTTGACACCGACTGGCCAACCGGGGCGGCTAAACTGCGGCTAAAGGACCCCCTTTAGCCCCGGTTGCTTTATGAAGCAGGGCTAATAGGTGCACCACGTGGGCGCTGCACAGCGAGCGGGCCGACAACCCTTTAGCCCCGGTCCGTAATACGAACCGGAGCTAAAGGTTCGCACACGTGGAAGGTGCCACAGTTGTTTTGGGCTGTTTTTCTGCCGCGGCAGAGTTTTCCGTTGTTTTCTCCCGCGGTAGCGGCAGCGTTTTGCGCTATTTTCTGCCGTGACATCGTTTTGGGGTGTTTTCTCGGCCGCGGTAGTTGGATTTGAGAGGGGTTTGTGCGCAAATGATATATATATATATGAGATCCACTTATACACCAAGACTAGCTAAATGGATGGGGATCATTGTCGATAATAGAATACTCCCATTGGATTAATGACGTCGTTAACAAAAAATCACACCAATTCCTCTTGAATTGCTTCTAGGCGGTCATGCGGTAGGATCTCCCTCCGCGTGTCATGAATCGTTAAATTCTTTATACTCGTCCTCCGCTCATTCACGATGATCGTCATGTTCTCCATGACATAGAATCCACATAAGTTTGTTCCCTCTGGCTGCTGAGGGCACTTTACGAGAAATAGAATTTAATCAAATAATGCTCAAGCAATTAAAGAGATGCGTGAATCTAGCAAGTGCTACTTACATCGATTGTATGAACTAGCATATTAGTTTACGAAAGACAGGCTTGATGCTTCCTAAACCGCTTCCAAGCCCTGTCCGGCAAAAGAACAAAGGAATAAAGGGGTCATCATACGATAATGATTGAACAAACAGGGACGATATAGTGCGACAATGATTGAACTTACTTGTTGAGCATTGAAATTACGAAAACATACTCCTCTTGTTTTTTATTCCTAGAGTCCATGAGCTCAACTACTCCGGTGTCAATGTGAATGTTGAGAAGAATCTAGTGGAAACTGGACATGTTTATATACATAGTCAGGCATAACTCATCAATTACACTTAACATGGAGTTTGCAAAATTGAAATGTGCAGGAATATGCAGAAGAAAGGAACACTCACCCATATCTGTAAGGAAATAGTATTTCACTATAGTAAAATTGTTTCTCCAAAAACATATGAATGTTATTCTCCGTTTCACCGGGGTATTGCTTTAGCATTACATCATCGACGGCGTATGGGTCAATGAACCCAATGTCACCGCTTCCTTGACCTTCCAGAATCTTCAACATGCATAATATATATCGTACAATGAGGATAATAAGAAGTAGTGATAGAATAAGATGAGATTGAGACTTAATTACATAAATGAATCAATCACTTAAAGACAATAGGTGTTGATGATCGATTTATCGACGCCGTCTAGATTATACAGGTCAAAAAGATCTTCGAAATAAATAGAGATCGAGTCGTCGCGGAAGAATTGCTCCTCTGTAACTTTGTTCATGAGTGTATCCAGCCCTTGGTTTGAGGCGTTCATGTACCACTGATGCAGTCGACGATTATGTGTTGTTACAGAGACGAGCAGCTAAGGTCTGATGAGAGACTTCCGTGACTCATATTTCCATGTTGTATCACTAACTTGGAAGGACCCATCGCGGCCACTTAGCAATTGCTCAACAGTGATACCACAAGATTTGGCAAACCTCCTAACTTCATTTGTATCAATTGGCTCCGAGGGTTTCTATGTAGCGAGAACCACCTTGAGAGGGGAGACCGATTTGTTTTTCTACTCCCTGAGAGGGGGAATTGTGTTCCCCTTCTTATTTGCTTGGGAATGACTCTTAAATAAACCGCACACATAGTCATCATTTATATTTAGCTGAACTT
Source organism: Alopecurus myosuroides (assembly GCA_028641055.1). Taxonomy (NCBI): domain Eukaryota; kingdom Viridiplantae; phylum Streptophyta; class Magnoliopsida; order Poales; family Poaceae; genus Alopecurus; species Alopecurus myosuroides. The sequence continues at coordinate 17,877,351 of CM054057.1, forward strand.
GGGATGGCATGAGTAGCAGATCCTTAAGTGTTTCCGTACACCCGGATCTATTGGCCCCTTTGGCGGCTAGGCGGGTTTCTTTCCCCACATAGACATCTGATCTTTCGTGTATGCAGCCACCCACGCACCAGTCTGCGCGTCAGTCCTATTGTAAGGAAACACCTCTGCTCGTCAGTCCTATTGTAAGATACCAGTGCTTGAATTTGTAGAGCATTTCCTTTGCTTTCTCTACATAACTCACTTATGGTAGGGTGAAATATGTCATGAGCTTGTAGAAAAGATTGTTCTTGGCCCTATCAGCGACAAAAGTAACTCGAGGACGATCTTCTATTTTGTGCTGGCTCATTCCATTCTTGAACACTTATCGGGATGAGGTCCCTAACAATAAGTCCACACTGATTTCTAAATTCAGTTGCAGTCTTTTTGTGCTCAGCAGGTGCGCCATTATTATAGACTGACTCGATTATCAGATGCTCTCCAGAGGACATCTCTTTAGCCGGGCCTCGTTTCGGCTTCTTGGTAGACGACGTTGATGCAGAGGTCTTCTTCGAACCCGTAGGCTCCCCGGCCTTCACTAAGGCTTTGTCATCGCAATTATTGTTAAGAGTTTCCGCTTCCACATCTGATCCTTGCAATTTTTGTTCTTCCTCCATTCCTTGACCTGACTTGGTCAGGTACTGTGAGCCGCCATATTGATGTCCACCGTCATTGGGTCCACCGGGGAGTGTACAATATTTTATTATCGCGAACTTTCCTTCTTCACGCTCTCTGCCCTCCATAGCACAACTAATACAAATGAAAGAAAATTATATCAATAATGTGAAAAATACTAAGTCATATCTCTATTTCGACAAGATAAAGTAGCGGAATAATAATTTAAAGTATCACTATTACAAATGAAAGAAAATAATTTCAATAATGTGAAAAATACAAAGTCGTATCTGTATTTCAACAAGTCAAAGTAGAGGAATAATAATATAAAGTATCACTAACACAAATGAAAGAAAATTATTTCAATAATGTGAAAAACACTAAGTCATATCTCTATTTCAACGAGTCAAAGTAGCGGAATAATAATTCACAGTATCACTATACATCGATATCACAAATTATAATTCAGTTACATATAGCCCGTGACTATTTTAATCTAGCTCCAATACATCGAACTAACTTAGATCGGGCCCGAAGCCGCGGGGTGCTAAGTCGCGGGTGTTGTGCGTCCACAGATATGGAACCCTAACAGGGTCATAGCCAAGGGAAAAAATAGCGTGCTATGAGAAATAGCGGTAGCCTCCTCCGGATGTTATGGAAGATATATCGTGATAATAGCGTGCTATATCGAAATAGAGTTTTGAAATGATTGTCAAATATATCTCAAAATTTGAAGGATTTCAACAAGAATAAATGATGTAGTATAAAAATGTTATAACAATATATGTATAATCACAAAAAAATTGTCCTGCAGGTTGTTAGATCCTAACATTAACATCACACGGAGAAATAACACAGTATAAATTACTTATTCGGAATTATAAACTTAGAGATTTCATATTGACGATTGTTTTTTATCGCCATGAAAACATGAAGCAACTTTTCTTTTTCCTAAGATGGAAAACTCGGGCATTTGGCCCAATAGTGTGAAAAAAATAATAGCGCCCTATAACGTTACGCTATTTTAGCATGATATAGCATGCTATTTCGTGAATAGCGCAATAGCGAGAAAAAGTGTTAAAATATAGCGTGGACCCTCCAGATATGCTATATCGTGCTATTAGCGCTGAAATAGCATGCTATTTTTTCCATGGTCATAGCTCACATGGTAGGGTTCCCTCCGTATAATAGTCCAGCTATTGTTATATTCCCTATGCAGCAAGTAGACATAGATATGGACGAGGTTGTCCTCCTCCTTGATACTCTGACGTACCACCTCCTCAGGGTTTGACTCTCTCTGCACCGACCGTGGCCCACGCGATCGCCACCGAATAAGATCCGGGTCGACCACATCACCCGGATTTCTCACCAAGCCCAGTCCCAGACATCACCCGTCGGGTTCAACAGGGGCATTGTCGCCAAGAAAAATAAACTAAAAACACATGATATTGGACATAAAATTATTACTTTGGTTTATGGACTTAGCAACGATTCCAAAATGGTCAAATTTTCTATTTTAACATGTCTTATCTATCATAAAAATTCTATATAATATCTCTATTTGAACAAGTCGTATCTATAATTAATAAAAATTCTATATTTATAATAAATTTCTAAAACAAGTTACAACCACTATATCTAATTCTAAATTTCTATAACAACTTATAATAACTATATCTAATTCGAAATTTTAAATTCTATAAAAATTCTATATCTATAATAAGTTATAATCACTATATCTAATTCTAAATTTCTATTGTAAAATTATATAATCACTATATCTATTTCTAAATTTTTGGATCTAATCCTAAAAAAACTCTATACGAAAAATTCACTAAGTTTATATTTCTAAAAATTCACTAAGTCTCTATTTCTAAAAATTCTATACTAAAAATTATATAGTCACTATAATCACTATCTATAATTCAAAATTTCTATTTGTATAAATTCACTATAACTAAATATATTCCTAAACTAAAAAAATCACTATATCTATTTCTAAACTATAACTAATTAAATCCATTATATAGAAATTAATTAGTAAAAAATAACAAGAAAAAAAATTCTTCACCTTTGCTCCTCCACCGAGCAGGAACTCCGGGTGTGGTGGGGGCGGAGGAGGAGGGCGCCAGCGAGGGTCTCCAGCGCGCGGTGGGGCCAGAGGAGAAGGGCAGCGGCTGGAGGAGGATGGCAGCCGGCGGAGGGTGCACGCGTCGGGCCGGGGGAGTACGGCGCGCGAGGTAGGGCTGCTCGAGGAGGAGGAGGACGACGGCTCGCCGGGAAATTTCTGCAGCCTGGCGGCGTAGGGGAGGCTCGGCCCTTCTGTCTTTGTTGCGTCGTCGAAATAGCTAAGTCCCCGACCGGGGAAACGAACTGGGGCTAAGGGGGGTGGCCGCTCAAATTCGCGCGCGAGCTGCCACCCTTTAGCGCCGGTCAGATCCAGCAATCGGGCCTAAAGCCCTTTTTTTTCTTTCTCCCCACATTTTTGAAACTTTTCAAACATTTCAGATATCTAATTTTTGCATTGGTTTGAATTTGAAAAAACTATCAATATGAAAAGTGTTTCAAATTGCATAAATATTTCAAACATATTTTCTGTTTTAAAAAATAATTTGTCTAACTATTGAAACCACTAATAATTTTTTTAATTTTCATATATTTGAATTACCTTTTTTTGCATTGTTTTGAATTTTGACAACAATCAATATGAAAACTATTTGCAATTGTATAACTAACCCAAATACATTTTCTGTTTTCAAATATAATTATTCTGACTATTCAAACTAGTAAAGATTGTATCACACCCCTGATCCAACGACTCACATGTGCTCGAAAGAAACACAACCATGATCCAACGACTCACAAGAGCTCGAAAGAAACACATCTCTGATCCAACGACTCACAAGCGCTCGAAAGAAACACAAGATCCATGTAATTCTTTATGATTGGTGCAATTCAAACCCTCGAGAACCCCTCTCCGACAAACATTTTATGTAGGAGATAGAACAAAACAATCGGTTTCGCCAGCATACAACCCGATAGTGGCTCATGAGTGCATGCATCTCAAATACATCGTTGGATGTATGCTGGCGAGTCCGAATGATTTGTATTCGGCCGATGAAATGAACATGTATGTAGAGAATCTGAGAGGTGGGCTATATATAGGGTCGTGTAGCTCACAAAGGTGATTTTCCTAGTTTCGATCCAACGACTCACAAGAGCTTGAAAGAAACACAACCCTAATCGAACAGCTCACTAGTGCTCGAAAGAAACACACCCCTGATTCAACGGCTCACAAGAGCTCGAAAGAAACAAACCCCCTAATCTAACGACTCACGAGCGCTCGAAAGAAACACACGATCCGTGAGATTCTTCCTGATTGGTGGGACTCATACGCTCTAGAACCCCTTTCCGACGAAACCCTAACTATTTAGTCCTGGTTGGTAAAACTGGCCGGGTCTATATGTTTTTTCCGCCTTATTTCTTCCCGCGCCAATGTGTTCCTACCTAACAATGTAGGCCCCGTTGGTCAAATAGGCCGGGACTAAAGGGTTTGTTTCTTCCCGTGCCACCGTGTTCCTGCCTATTATTTCTTCATGTCTCCGTCTTCCCACCATCTCTCACTATATATACATAGGCTTGGCCCCATTGGCATAGCACATTTAAACTAATATCTGCAACCTCATCACCGTCCCATGGCTTCTACCGTACCCACTCTAACATACCCGGAGGTGGAGGCGCTTTCGGCCTTGAACTACCCCTTCCCGCCTGGATACAACGTCCCCGTCGGCTGGAGGCTAAGCGCCGAAGGCGTGGTGGTCCCTCCTGTCCCTCACGGTGTGGCGCGCCGGTAGGCCATCACGAACCACTACTACAACGAGCTCACGCCGGAGCAGGGGGGATCCCCGTTGGGATCCCAACTAACGCCCTACTTGGGAAGCCTTCTTCATTAATCGCGTGATAGGGTACTCGCCAGGTACGAGGAGAAGGGCCCGCCTCCTTCGAACTTCAACGAGGCCGGTCGTCAGCTGTGGTGGGGCGGACGGACTCTTCAGAGCATCATGGGCTACATCAGGGCCGGTGATAACCCCAATCTGCGCTACCCTCACTTCTAGTCGAGGCGTCCACAACCTTCGAGGTTCCAGGACCGAGCACCATCCGACGTTAGTGAAGACGACGGTGGCGACTACGACCACTACGAGGACGATTATTATAGGCCTGGACAGGAGTATGACTAAACCGGAGATCCACTTTCGTGATGTAAAATACATTTTAGTTTTGCGCTAATAATTATTACATGAACCATGAAGGTTTTAATACATTATTACACAGTAGACTCATAATATTACATGAACTATGAAGGTTTAATACATTACATCCCGAACTAGTGCAGCCATTGTATTATTTTCTGCCGTAACCATGGAGCATCTTCATTATTTAACGGGATGCTTGGGTCATTTTTCACTTTGAAGGGAGGAATTTCATCAAAAATATTATAATGTTCTTACACGTCTATCATGTCCTCCACTCCCGTGGTGTTTTTTTCCCTAAAAGAACTATGTGGCGCTTCGGCTCACCGCATGATGTCTTCGTTTTCTTATCTTCGGTTGGGTAGACATGTCCTTCATATAGAAAACCTGAGCCGCATCTTTGTCTAGGATGAATTGTTCTTCTTTGTACCCAATATTGCTGAGATACATTGTTTTCATTTTGTACTACTGGTCTACCTTTACCCTGCTTCATGTCGTCTTGACCCACTGCTATGCCTCAAATGGTGCTAGGGATTCTTGCTGCTTGTGATGGCGTGTTAGGAACCCAAAGAGGAGGGTGTGATGAGTGTAGCGGTAAGAACTTCCCTCAGTTAAGAACCAAGATTATTAATCTAGTAGGAGAAAGAGGATCTTTGGAAGATTGATGCCACTGACGATGGTGATGGCTCACCGGTGTCAGCAACAACGCGGAACCTGCACACAACACAACCAAAATACTTTGTCTCAACGGTACAGTGAGGTTGGCAATCTCACCGGTCTTGCTGAAAACAAAGATTAGACGTATAGTGTGGAAAATAGTGAATGCTTGTAGTAACACTACTAGAGATTTGCTTATAGCAGCATATCCTACCACAGGCGAACAAGAAAACCTGTGCGCCTGGGTTAATTAGCGCCGGCGAAGCGTAGATCTGTGCGCCTGGGGTAAGTCTGTTACCCCAGGCGAACAGAAAACTGAAGCGCCTGGGGTAAAGTGTGGCAGGGCCAAGCACGGCTGACCCTGGCACGCTCCCTTTACCGCAGGCGAACAGTCCACCGGTTCGCCTGCGGTATAACAGATACCACAGGCGAATAAATATAGAAGCGCCTGGGGTAAAAAGTGGACTGCGGTAGCTCCCTTTAGCGCAGGCGCACCGAGGATCTGTTCGCCTGGGATAAAGAAATGCCTGGGGTAGCACCACTTAGCGCAGGCGCATCTATTACCATATTCGCCTGGGGTAATTTTTGTCCCCAATATAAGTGCGGCCAGCCACCCACCACCACCCCTATCCACCCCACTCACTCACTCACTAGTCCAAACTCGAGCCATTAGTGCTCCTAGCTCAATCCTCCACACCCCTCCACCATTTTTAGCTAATTTAACCAATCTTGTTTGTTATATTTTAGCTAGTATGCTACCCCACTTTCCCTCTTCCAAATCTCTCCACTAGATCTACTAACCGGACACTAGATCTCACCACAAATGCACCACTAGCTACTTCTAGATCTATCACTCTCTTATCGGTCGTCTCTTCGGTGATCTTCGACGTCGTCATCGCGTCTATATATTTTGCATTGTGTGTCATCTTAATAGGTGCGTGGGATTGGTCGGTGGATGAGAATTCGTTCTCTTTTTCATTTTATTGTGTTGCCATGAGGATGAGTTGCCAATGTTTTTCCGAAATATTGATTCATTTCCTTTTCGGCAAATTTCTGGCGCTCCGCGTTACACCTTTTGTAGGAAGGTCATGCCGAAATTTCCCGTGAAAACCAGATCTAGTTAATGAAACCTCTCTCTCTTGCATTTTGTAGCAATGGTCATTGCGATGAGGACAAGCGTGGTGCATAGGTACGTGCGACGCGCGACGGCCGAGATGCATCGAAACAACCGCACCGAGATAGAGTGTCCGTGTCGGAAATGCAAGCTGGGGTCTTTGTTCAAACCAGATTCTGGTAATGTGGAGAAGCACCTGCTAAGGTATAGTTTCATGGAGGGCCACACTAAGTGGATGGATGATGATGAAGACGATGATCACGTCGAGACCAATTGAGCGGCGACATGTGAAGATGATCAGGAGGAGTCTGAACATGGCAATGGAGAGGACGAAGAGGCTGTCGACGGAGACGACTATAATGAAGAAGAAGGGAGTCATGGTGATCAACAACATGAAGACGAGGACATGAACACTCCGCTAACTTCAGTCGTGCGGGACCCTCATGTTCAAGATCTTCTTCTCAAGAACATGTCGACCGACGCCAGACGTAAATCTAAGATCACGCAACTAGAGATAGACTCTGCAACTCCGTTATATGACGCAAGTCGCGGGACAGAGGAGTCACGCTTGAGAGTAGCTCTGGATCTTCTTGAGATGAAGGCAAAACACGGATGGACCGACACAAGCATGGACGATCTTCTGCGATACCTGAAGACGCACTTACCTGAAGGGAACACATGTGCTAGTAGTCTACAGGAGGCCAAGAAAATCGTGTGCCCCCTCGATTTACCGCACAAAAAATACCACGCTTGCGTCCGTGACTGCATAATTTACCGTAACGAGCACGCGGACCAGATCAAATGTCCGGTGTGCGGTGCTGATCGTTACAAGAGGGGGACGAAGAAAGCTCCTAGGAAAGTTGTGTGGTACTTTCCACTCATTCCCCGTCTGCAGCGGTACTTCGTGGACCCCAAGGAAGCAAAGCTCATGCGCTGGCACGATGACAGAAAGAAGGCGGTGCTGAGCGATCCAGAACGTGTTGAAAAACCAGTGCTAACACACCCTTCGGATGCACGTCAGTGGAAAGAATTAGACGCATTCGATGAAGAATTCGGGAACGACCCAAGGAACATCAGGCTTGGTGCGAGCACCGATGGTCTCAATCCGTTTGGCAATCAGAGCAGCAAACATAGCACCTGGCCCGTGTTTGTATGGATGTACAACGTCCCCCCTTGGCTGTGTCTGAAGAGGAAGTACATACACATGAGTATGCTGATTCAAGGGCCGACCCATCCAGGGAGCGATATCAACCTGTATCTCGAGCTATTGAAGGAGGAGCTAGACACGTTGTGGGAGGAAGGGGTGGAAACATGGGACGCCTTCAAAGAAGAAACTTTTCGTATGAGAGCCGCACTGATCACGACGGTGCGGGACTATCTCGGATACGGATATATTGCGTGTCAGGTGTGCCATGGACACAAGGCTTGTGTCAGGTGCATGGAATTTACCCCGTTTCTACAGCTACACAAGGATCCCGGATCTTCTAAAACCGTATACACGAGGCATCGAATGTGGCTACCACTGAACGACCCGTGGAGAAAGCGCGGAGACCTGTTCAACGGTAAAGATGAGCTCGATCTACCTCCACGCAAGAGAAGAGGAGAAGAGATCGATACTCTATTCAAGAATTGGAAAACGTGTCCTCCGTCGGGAAAGGTACAAAAGCGGAAGCGAGGAGAGAAAAAGTGTCCTCCGCCAAAAGGACCGCTCTTGGGGGTATGGAAAAGGAGGTCCGTGTTTTGGGACTTGCGGTACTGGCCAATCCTCGGAGTGCCTCACTGCCTTGATGTCATGCATATCACGAAGAATGTGTGTGAGAGCTTGCTTGGCACCCTGTTCAACATGCCAGATAGGACCAAAGACGGGCCAAAATCAAGATACGACCTGATGGTCCTGAATATCAGGAGCGAGCTTCACTTACCGCCTTCTACGCGTGAACAGACGGAGGAGGACGAGGATGAGGTGGAGGAGATGGACGACCGCAAGCGGAAAAGGGCTAAGAAACACCAAACTCACCGCCTGAAACCCTCTTGCTTCACTCTAAGCCCCGACGAGCTCGCGCAAATATTCACATGCCTCCTCGGAGTGAAATTTCCCTTAGGTTACGCGGGGCTGATAAGCAGATACCTAGACGCGGAGAAAAAAATCTTCAGCGGGATGAAGTCTCATGACTGTCACGTGATGATGACGCAAATACTTCCGGTTGCAATCAGAGGGATAATGGAACCGCACGTCCGTCAAACGCTCACTGGCCTCTGTAACTTTTTCGATGTCATCACTCGGAAGTCGATAAGCGTGAAGAAACTCGGAAGGCTGCAGGAAGAGATCGTCACCATCCTATGCGAGCTTGAGATGTACTTCTCACCTGCCTTCTTTGATATTATGGTACATCTCTTGGTCCATATCGTGGACGATATCACCAATCTTGGGCCGGCATTCTTGCACAACATGATGGTGTTAGAAAGAATGAACGGGATCATCAAATCATTCGTTCGTAACAGGGCACACCCGGATGGAAGCATCGTCCAGGGATTTCTCACCGAAGAATGCATCTCTTTCTGCAAGAATTTTCTAGGCGATGAGAAGCCAGCTGTTGGTTTGCCCGCAAACAAGCACCTTGACAGGTTCATGGGGGTAGTCCACAACACTGGCAAAAGGGTAATGGAAGTGGACTCGTGTGCTCGGAGAGCCGACTTTGAAAGGGCCCACCTAGTAGTGTTACAACACATCGACGATGTCGACCCTTGGATAGAAGAGCACAAAACCGCGATAAAAAACAGTGCTCGCAGGCCGATGATGGAAGATGAGATATTTAGAGCACACAACTCCTCTTTCGCGACATGGTTCAAGAAGCAGATTGATGCCGATCCCCCGCCAATGACATGTCAGAAAGATAAAATTGTATTGGCCTTGTCATATGGCCCCGCGCCCAATCTGATGACTTATCAAGCATACGACATCAATGGGTACACATTCTACACGGAGGAAAGAGATAAAAGTAGCGACTATCAAAACTCGTCTATAACGATGGAATCTTACACGGGCGAAGAGATTAGAAGATACTACGGAAAGATCGAGGAAATCTGGGAGCTTGACTACGTTGGGTGTCGTGGGATAATCACGGCAGACGTTACCGGGGGTAACTGATCTTGGGGCAAGACGACACAGGCGTTTGGGAGAGGGTTTAGCTCAGAGGAAAACATGGTGCAACTCGATCGGGTAGCCGGCAATCAAAGTCGCCGAGTCTCCAACCTTGATATAATAACTCAACTCTGGAATTACACTAGATGCTCGATATCAGGTGATATTGCTAGGGTTCTTAGATCTCTCTCGACTAAACCTAGGGGTCGGTTTATATAGCACCCGTACCCCCTGGCTTACCCTCCAAGACGCACCCTGAATCCTACCGGGACACCGCATACAAACCCTAACTTTCCTTTACCGTAACCCACAATCCGGGTTATGAGGCCTACAAACTTGGGCCTTCCAGAAGTTTCTCTATCCTTAGCTGGATCTTGCACAGCGTCCTTTGGGCCAGGTTACACCTTGGAGTTGGCCTACCGGGTTATTATCCCTCCATCAGTAGTCCCCAGAATAGCTTGGGCTTCACGGATCCGTCCTTGAAGCGCCTGCTATTCCCTGCAAAAATATTAAACGTACAAGTGTATGGAGGCCGGGTTAAAGCGCTTTGATAAATAGCTAGGCCTAGCTCCATGGTGGCCATATAGTAACCCGGCTTTTCTCCAAGTACTTGGCTTAGCTCTCCAGGTCTGAACCCCAAAATGTCAAGATTCTATACTTGATAATTGTTCCCGATATCACGGGATGGATCTCTTTCTCCTTTTCGTTCAGACACCTTGCTCAACACTTAAAGCACATCTCGCAAAAAATCAAATAGATAGCCGTTTATTCCGCAATTCCCGGTTCCCGCTCGCTGAACCGGGCTTATCCACTCGTGCTATAAATAGGCTCCTTGGGGGTAACCCGAACCCTAACGGCTCATTTCCCCCCACTCTGCTTCCTTTCTCCCTCCGTGCTCATCCTCAATGAGCGCCACCACGGAAATCCCGCGAGCATCACCGGAGCCCACTGGCCGGAGGCTGCGCTCCGCCACAGCTCACCCCGCGCCGCCGCCAAGATCCACCGGCAAATCTCCATCCGGCCCGTCAGGAACCGCGAAAGGACACCAGGCTTGCGCCATCTGCCTCCGCAAGGCTTCACTCAGATCTCCTCCAGTAAGCCTCTTGTATCTATTAATTTGCCCTTGCAATTTCTTGATTTCTCCTCAGATTAGATCCAAATCAACCCGCCAATGATTTCTCAGCCATGCCGAATTAGGTTGCTAGCAGTCCTTTTAGTTCGCCCAATAGATAAGATACAACCTCCAATTCACTCTCCTATTACCTGCAATCGTTAATTTCGCCACAAATCTTAAGATGGAATTTCCAATCTGGGCTTGAACCACTCAAAATTTCCGCCTTTGCCTCAATCACCCGGCTAATCCTCCCCTTTCCAGCTCCTTTTATTCGCACTAAGTGCCCGTGCAGCCATCCATCGTCCTCAAAAGCTCCTTCAACACTTAGATCCCCATAATTTTTGCTATAATACTTGACACCCGGATAATTCGAACCTCACTCTGCAAATAGACACCCGGATAATACGCAATTTTCGTGTCTCAATATTACCGTGCCGATACTTGGCCGGCTCACAGCTTCCGTGTCTTATTCCTTTTATCCTTTTACCTTGTACTTTGCAGGTCAACCACATGGCTCCCAAAAAGCAGGGGAAAACTCCGACTAAAGCCAAAGCCACCAACTCCATATCCGCCAACTGGGCGCGGTCTACGGTCACCAGGGCCAAGTTGGAGGAGCTGGTCGAGCTGGGAGTTCTTCCTCCTCAAGAGGATATCCAGTGGAGGGTACCGGGCAAGGAGACCCGGCCCACCCCGACGAAAGACGAGGTAATCTGTTTCGTGGAACATGTGACCCGGGGCTTCCGCCCGCCGGGTCACCCCTTTTTCCGTGATGTTCTAAGCCATTACGGCCTTCGCGTTTTCGACATCGGGCCTAATTCTGTATTAAACATTTCCCACTTCATCGTCCTTTCCGAGTCATACTTGTGCACTTCGCGAAGTCTAGCTCTTTTCATTGAGCTTTTTCAGTGCAAACCGTGCCGCGAAAGCGGTGACGGGGCGCTTCTCGCTTGCGGCGGGGTTTCTATCCAGCGCCGCAAGAATTCTCTGATGCCACCCCTCACCCTTAACTCCCATGTCAAGCACTGGCAGCTCTCATACTTTTACTGCCAAGACACCTCCCCACCCGGCCAAAAGAAGCTGCCGGGTTACTCAGAGGGTCTTCTTGACATCTCCGAGAAATTCAGTGCCTTCGCCCCTGACTCGGACAGGGAGGCAATTCAACCTCTACTAGCCAAAATCACCACTCTCACGGCCCAAGGCCTCATCGGGCTCAACCTGGTGAAGACTTGGGTCGACTTCCGGATTCAACCCAATTCCATCCGCACAAAGTTGATGTGCGAGTATGCGGGGCAATCTACAGACCCGCTCCGGTACTCTGATAACATTTTCGCGGCGGGTGACACTCACCAAACCATCAAGGGTTTTCTGACAGAAAAGCTTGAGGTAATCCGGAACATATCCGGATTGGAGCCCTTCACACTCGAGAATCGAGCCCCCAAGGTGAAAACCCGATTTTGATGCCTTTACCTTTGCTCTTTCCACTCGATACAGTTGAGGACCCTTGTACTGACACTTTTCAGGCTGATGATGATTTTTGGAAAATCAACACTTCTCCTAGCTCCGAAAGTCCAGAGGAGCAAGAAGAAGCCGTTAACTCGGACGAAGGTACTCTCCGGATTTTATTTGGTTCCTTTAAGCTCATCATAACCCCTCCATTTCCAACTATAACTTTGATGATATCCAGAACAAGAAGATGACGAAGAAGAAAACTCCGACGGCAAAGTAGAATCCGCCAGCGACGAGGAGGAACTGGAGCCGACAATCAAAGTCGGATCAAAAAGAAAAACTCAAGAGGCCACCTCCAAGGTTTCATATCACCTCCTCGCATTCAATTCGTATTCCTTTAATGATATACATGAGCTACCTTGACGTTGTTCCACTGGCCATGCTTGAAGGAGTCGCCCATGACCAAGCGCAGGTCAACTCGAAATCACCCGGGTGATGGTGCTCTTAACCCGGGTATTTCATCGACTCCGACTCGGCGGGCTGGTACTTACCCTATCCTTTCTCGGTCGAAACATTCTCCTTGAACCATTCCCATATGAAATCTGACTTGATACTTTCCAGCCTCTCCCCGGGTCCAGCGACGGATTTCCTTTGGACTTTGCGGTGAATACCGGGTAAAATCCCCTTCCTGATGCTCCACCACATTTCATCACCCTTTCCTGACTGTATATTTAGTTGCTCACTCATAACATCTATAGGGCCACGGTCGTTATCAGCGACCAAGAGGATATGGAGACCGAGGGCCCGGGGTAAGGGGAGCCCGGCTGATAAGACTACAGCCGCGTCTAGCGGCGAAGAACAAGCGTCGCCGACAAACCCGGACACACAAGAAGCCGAGTATCCGATTGCTTCCCATGCAAGCAAGAAGAACAGAGCCACGACCTTGGGCGCAGAAGAAGGAGCATCGGATTCCGACATACAATGACCCGGGTGCCGGCCTCCCACTAAGAAGAAAACTCCTTCTCGGAATTTCCAAGGCCCGGGTCCTCTGATACGGGTAAAGACACTTTTGATCAATTGATGAACACTCTCCTCACTATGAAGACTTCAGAGAGCAATATCTTGGAGCGCATGGCCGCAGGAGCACCAGGTAATGACACTTGATATCTCGTAATGCATATCTAGTCCCCAAGTTCCAAGCATGACTTGCTAAAGTTATGTTTGGTACTTTACGCAATACTCAGCTTACCATAATATCCAACTGATACTTGAGTTCCTTGATACTTACAGGCGCAGATAACCCGGTCTGATGAAATTTTACTCAAGACCGAACAACTTCTTCTTGCCGAGGTAAAGCGGAGGGAAACCCTTGAGGACGACATGAAAACTTTGAAGAGGGATGTTTCTAAATACAAGAAGAAGTGCAATACCGCTCACACCGCACTGAAGAAACTATCGGACCAGGTCGCCGATACTTATCAGATCCTACTTAGTAAGTTTTTGCTGCCGATTAATTTCATGTCTTAGCTTTATTATGTGATACTCAGGATTATTGATAGTTCTTTCTTTTGTTTCAATTGTAGGCGCCAACCTTGCGACCCCAGAGGAGGATACTATTGCCAAGGCTAGAACCCTAAAGACTGTGCTCCAGACTTTCTTTGCCGGCACAAAATTTATACTGGATGCCGTGAAGTGGCCTACGGAAGTATATCCGGGTGAAGAAAATCTCATTCAAGCCTGCTCCACTGTGCCTGGCTGGATTGAAATCTGGAAACGCTCGTCATGCCGGATTGGTATGACCCGGGCCTTTACCCTGGCCAAGGCTTTCTTTCCGAAGCTTGACCCGGCAAAGGTAATTCCGGGTTTCCCGAATTCAAGGCGGACGGTTCCAAATTTACACCCAAGGATTTCAAGGCCATACAAGCCGCAGTGCGCCCCTCGGCTACCACTTTGGCCGATAGTTTGGATCTAAACACGATTATGAGTGCATACGACGCTGATGGCAAAGTTGTTACGGAGGAAGCACCCCCGCCCTTTGATATCTTGGAGAAGTGGGTTGCTAACTCGGCCAGGAAGAGGGAGGCAACTGCGAAGAGAGAGGCCGAGTTAGGATCAGGGCCGTCTGCCTCTACACCAGCTGTCCCTCCACCTGTCCGCCCTGGTGCGGTGAGTCCGGGTAATGCTGCCGGGAAAGCTAAGCAGCAAGCCCAGGACCAAGACCCGAAGACCGTACTCAGGAGGCCGAATAGGGCAGTACCATCATAATACCTTGGTCACGTGATGCTTTGTTTTCAAACTATTATGCTTTTGATGGTGCGCCTGTGCACCCCTGATACTGATGTCGTAACTTGTAACGTACTTTTAGTCCGTGATATACTTTGCGGCTTTCCTGGCCTTTTGATAATCGTGCTACTTGTCTATTCTTTGAACTTGTTCTCGATACCCGACTCTCTTTTTGGCTCCCTTCGTAAGACTCGGTTTTCCGAGTACCAGGGGCTTTGATAAGTGGACTTTTCTTTAAGTCCCCAAGACTCGGATGGTAGGGTCTTTCGAACTTCGATAGCCAAGTAGTTTGTTTCTGCTTCGAAGTCCCCAGTCCCCATGACCCAAAGTCCGAGTCATGGGGGTGTGGCCTTTCTCAGAGAACAAATTGTTTTTTACCGAGTCAAAAACCTAAAGCCATTCCGTGTAGGTACTGAAGTTATGCTTGATAGTCGTTGAGTTTCCGGCTATTAGCCTTGTACTCTGCATAAACTTGTGGTTTAGATGACCCTTTTGACTATCTTGTACTGTAAGCCGGCTTTCGCGTGGATACCATGTTGTTACATCTATACGAAAACAGGGTCAGGCAAGTCCCATTGGGCTTCATGGCTGATTGTAATCGTAAGCGAACAAATCATGCCACTTTAGTGCGAGTCACATCAAGCTTAAGTAAGAAAAGTCAAGAAAATTTGGCTCCTTTGTCCAGTTATAAGATTGCAGCCGTACTCGTTTGCGAGTAATCGGCCCTTATAACTTATAGGCATCAAGGCCGGGTCGTTGGGTTTGTGGCTGCGCTACTTGAGCAACCAGCCCCCGAGACCTATATACACTCAACGTTCTTAATGATACTGAAGTATTGATGTCACATGGATGCTACTTACTTGTAATCAGGCTGTAACGAGATAGGACTTGATAATCATCTCTTTTATTGATGCGAGAAAGTTTTGGATCAGCAGGCCGCCTCATTAAAAACCTTCCAGTCCCCTTAGGTACCCTGGGTAGGAAAAGAGCGCGTCTGAAACCTGCTGCCCGTTACATTGTTTAGTTCTTCGTGGGCACCGGTCCCAGGCTGGCGTGACCGATGCACATTCTCCACATGTTGGATTTTTTCATGATGAGTACCGCGTTTACTAGCCAACCCGGGTGAGGTGTTTCCGTGACGTAGCTGGTTGTGAGCGGCCGTGCAGTTTCTTCTTTTATAGCGGATTGTTTGTGGGAGTCATCCTTGGTAAAAGCCGCCATTTTAGTGTCTTGTGCTACCTTGGACTTTGCTCTTTCGCCTTCAGTACTCGGCCTTTTGATGTGGTTCTGTCCTCCGGGTCTTCTTGAGACCGGTAGTGCTTGAGTTCTTCCTTCCTACAGGCTTGCTCGGCCATTGCTGCGTCTCCTTCATCGCATTCAGCTGCTATGTCTCGATTTCCATGTATGGTAATGGTCTTCTTGGGACCCGGGATTTTTAGCTGCAGATATACGTAACACGGCCTAGCCATGAATTTGGCGTAAGCCGGCCTTCCGAATAACGCGTGATAAGGGCTGCGTAATTTGACTACCTCAAAGGTGAGCCACTCGACTCGATAGTTATCCTTTGACTCCCCAAAAGCTACTTCCAATGCGATTTTTCCCTCGGGGCACGCTGAATGACCCGGCACTATCCCATGAAAAACTGTTGAGCTTTTTTGTAGCTGAGACTCCTTGAGGCCCATGCGTAGGAAAGTTTTCCAATACAGTATATTGATGCTGCTTCCACCATCCATCAAAACCTTTTTCAGCTCATACCCATTGACCTGCGGTGCGACTACTAATGCCAAGACTCCCGGGTGTTACACTCTTTCTGGGTGATTCCTTCTGCTCCATGTTACCTCCTGTTCTGACCATCTCAGGTATCTCGGCACAGCTGACGAAACTGAGTTGACCGCTTGCTTCAGTATCTTTTTGTCCTTGTTAGAGCCTCCTGTGGTATGCACATGATATTGACCCAATTGTTTGGGGTTAGCCTGGAAACCTCCTGCCCCCCCTTGGTTATTACCTTGATTTCCAGCCGCCGGGTTACCAGCTGGGGGTGGGCTGTTGCCCGGGTTTCCCCCTGGACCCGGTCTTCCTTCCCGTCCTGCACCTCGCATAGCTCTGTTCACTTCCTCATTTTTCCATCTTTGTAAGTCGGCGCACTGCTCCAAGGAGTGGTTAGCTGGCCTGCCGTTCCTGCTGTGCTTCGGGCATGCCATCCTGAATATGTCCCAATTGTTACCCGGCCTTGGTGGTCCTTGATAGTTTCCTCCATTGTGATTACCTCCGTTGAAATTTCCTTCTGCTCTGGGTCTCGAAGATCCGGCTTCTGTGTTAGCGACAAACTCGGAGCCTCCTTCAAACGGGCGTTTGTTCTGGCTATTTCCCTTATTACTCGGTGTTGATGCATTGCCGGTTCTTCCGTTATTACTTGTGTTTGCTTTTACCTTCTTGTCATCAACCTCCTCTTCTGTAGTATCTGTCGCAGCGTGTTTGTTGCACGCATCCATTAATTCTCCCATTGTGACTTCCGACGCATTCCGACTAGACTTCATGCGAGTTAACTTTTGCACTAAAGGTATATACTTGCATGTTTTTGCCATGACTTGTAATGCATCCTTGGGCTGAATGTCCGTGGACGAGTGAAGTATCTCCATAACCCGGCGCACCCAACTGCGTGCCGACTCTCCCTTCTTCTGGACGCATCACTCTAGATCATCAATAGTGAACAATTTTCTGCACGTCCCATGAAAGTGCTTGACAAACGCGGTCTTCAATTCCTCCCAGGACTTGATCGACCCTTCCGGCAAATTGGTGAACCACAACTTTGCTGCTCCTTCTGACATCATCAAGTACATGAACTTGGCTTGGAGATTCTCGGATGCGTTGCGAATCGACATTGCCATCTCATAACTACTTAGCCATGTTTCTGGATCCATAGTTGGCTCGTAATTCACTACTTTCCTTGGCTCTTTGAATTTTTCCGGGTAAGGTTCAGCTCTGATATTGTCCGAGAGACACTTGGGTCCCGCAAGAACGGTCGAGGCCGGCCTTGCTCTAGAAACGTGTGATACAGCGGGGGGCGCGGCTGGGCGCGGCGCTGCGGGAAGTCCATGTGCTGCAGACCCGGCCGCGGCCCTCCGAGCTCTGGAACTGTCCACAACAGCCTGTGCTGCTGATGCTGCCTGAACGCGGGGAGGAGGCGGCATTTGCTGCTGCTCTTCCCTCCGCCGTACTGAACTTGTTTGGATATCCCTTGTTGTTGACTGACGTATGGCGTCCCGTGCATCCCGCTTCTATGATCCGGATAATTGGCTTGCTGTGCCACCGCAGTGTGCAACAGATCGATGGCTTGCCGGGTCTTCTCTGCATGGGGTGACTCTCCCACAGGGATTTGATTTAACGCGAGTGTCGCCGCATACACATTATCCATGGGATTATTGTAGTGACCGGCTGGTGTGCGAAATCGTGATGGTGGCGGTGGTGGTAGATCATTGCCGGTTGTGATTCTAGTCTGTGGGGGGGGGGGGGGGTAACCCGGCCCGCTCATTTGCCGGATGCGTCCCTGCTGTCGCCGGTTGGGGTGCGGTTCCCTGGTTCACCACTGGTATCGGCTGATCCTGAGGTGTGACAAATAAAGTAGCCGGATTAATAACCCCGCCCGTTGCTGGTAACCTAGTTTGATGCCTTTGATGTACTCTAGATGTTTCCTCCCGGAGCCGAGTTTCCAGCGCATCCAGCTCACGCTGCCGCGTGGCCATCCCTTGCCTTTCTGCCTCTACTTGCCTTCTTTGCTATTCCAGCGCACGACGAGCCACATCCAGGTCCCTGACACGCTCCGCTGCGTTTTCTGGAGTGATAACCGTTGCAAGAACCGTGGGGTCTAGAATAAGATTATTATCGAATAGGGCCGGGTGGCGCGGGTTCGAAGGTCCCGCCCCTGGTGTCCGGTTTCCCAGGAATCCGAAAGTATTTGCGTGCAACTCCTCGTCTGCTACGCGGCTGGTCACTGATGCCGACTCTCCATCAACCCGGGCCAGAACCGGGTCTCTGTTAGCCGCGTCCTGCTGCTGGGCCAATGCCTGAGCCGCCCCGACTGTTGCTGCGGTTGCGTTCTCTTGGTTGAGATTGGCTGCGGGAGCCGTGTAGACCGCAACTCGACGTATGATACTCGGTGTAGATTCATGCTGTTCTTCTCCGGCGTTATTCTCCTCGTACCGGTTCTCCAGCAGATCCAGGATAGACTCGGTATCGTCCTCTCTCTCGACCCGGTCGCGCGGGGTCCATGCCGGCTCCTCCGGCTGTTCCCACTTCGCGATGGGTTCTTCCGCCGGATATGTCGTTCCAATCGATTCTTCATCATCCGATCGGATAGAAGTGGCTCCTCCTGGCACAGAATCAGATCCAATATTGTCAGGGATCGAACTGGAAGTACATACCATACCAATGAAGACGCTGATCCGGCCGATTGTCACGACGGATCCGGATTCGAGATGATCCGATTCTGGCCCCCAGCCGGAATCGTCCACCGTCTTTTCTCCTTTGTGATCGATGTAGATCTCGCCGACGACAAGATTCTCCATGTTCTTCCGAGCTTCTCCCGTGATGTAAACACCTTTGGACGCAGGCCCCACGGTGGGCGCCAACTGTCGTGGGATAATCACGGCAGACGTTACCGGGGGTAACTGATCTTGGGGCAAGACGACACAGGCGTTTGGGAGAGGGTTTAGCTCAGAGGAAAACATGGTGCAACTCGATCGGGTAGCCGGCAATCAAAGTCGCCGAGTCTCCAACCTTGATATAATAACTCAACTCTGGAATTACACTAGATGCTCGATATGAGGTGATATTGCTAGGGTTCTTAGATCTCCCTCGACTAAACCTAGGGGTCGATTTATATAGCACCCGTACCCCCTGGCTTACCCTCCAAGACGCACCCTGAATCCTACCCGGACACCGCATACAAACCCTAACTTTCCTTTACCGTAACCCACAATCCGGGTTACGAGGCCTACAAACTTGGGCCTTCCAGAAGTTTCTCTATCCTTAGCCGGATCTTGCACAGCGTCCTTTGGGCCAGGTTACACCTTGGAGTTGGCCTACCGGGTTATTATCCCTCCATCATTGGGGTAAAGCTGCCGATGTTCCATGTCAGATGGGCTACAAACGTCACGAAAGGAGACGAATATTTCACCACTATGTCGATGTCTGAAGCCAACAAACCCAAGTCCAAGAACCCCACCGCGCAAAATGAGCCCTGGGTATTGGCTAAGCACGTGGAGCAATGCTTCTTCATAACCGACCCGGCAAAGCCTAGTCGTGTTGTCGTAAGAAGAGGAAAAAGGGCCCTCATCGGAATGGATGGAGTCGCCGATGAGAAGGACTTCGACGGCTTAGTCGGAGACCCGATGATGGAAGAACCCGGTGAAGACGATGCACCTTACACCACAAGAAGAAGCAGGACCACACTACCTAGGGCAGGTCTTCCATTCACAAGAAGAAGTCACAATATGGCGGTCACGTATTCAACATCGACCAAGAAAGGCAAGAATAAGATTGTGACGAAAGGTTGAGAGAGGGAAATACTCGCGATATAACATGCTAATAGCTACTATGTACAATGTGTTTTCAGAGAGAAACACTTGCGGTATCTCGCTAAATCAATCTATTTACGCTCGATGCGACATATTAAATATTTTTGCACATGTTAACTTTCATATATGTATGTAATTTTTAAGTGAAAACCAACGTGGGGGAGCCCCATATAATAGCATTCGTATTGCTCGATGTGTCTCGGGCCGGGGTGGGGCTGCGTAATTTAGAAAATCTTAGCACAGGCGCATCTGCGAAAAAATGCGCCTGTAGTAAACTTTATCACAGGCGCTTTTAACATAACATGCGCCTGGGCTAATGCTATGTGGGCCCGCGCAAACCAAAACCCTATCAATTTTAGCACAGGCGCATTTTCTAGGTCATGCGCCTAGGGTATGGATCTGTGGGCCCGCGCATAACAGGGCCTCGAGCCAAGCACATTAGAACCGGTTTGTATCACAAACCGGTTTTAAAGGGTGTGTCCCCTGGGCCCCACCTACCTGCAGCAAATGGCCGCAGGCCTTTAGGACCGGTTATACAAACCGGTCCTAAAGGCCTGCGGCCATTTGCTGCAGGTAGAGGGGGGCCCAGGGGACACACCCTTTAGAACCGGTTTGTGATACAAACCGGTTCTAATGTTTAGCGCAGGCGCATTTCTTACGTTACGCGCCTGGGGTATGGCTCTGTGGGCCCGCGCATAACGAATCGCTACGAACATTAGCGCAGGCGCATTCCGGCCTGTTCGCCTGGGGTAAAGTATAGCGCAGGCGCATTTCACTCGTTGTGCGCCTGTAAGTCCTCGCTCTTCTAACGCCCAACCCGCATATCACTCTCGTTTCATATCGATCCCAAACCGCACGCCGCCGTCGTCTCTAGCTCTCATCGCACGCCGCCGTCGTCGTTGTCGAGCAGGAGGAGGAGGAGCGGGAGCAGCAGCAGGAGGAGGAGCAGGAGCAGCAGCGGAGGAGGAGCGGGAGCAGCAGGGGAGGAGGAGCGGGAGCACGCCGCGCGCCGTCCCTCTCATCGTCGTCGTCCATGCCGGTCGTCGTCACCCACGCCGCGGTCGCCCACGCCCACGACGAACCCAGGTCAGCCCCCCCCCTCTTCCAACGCCCTCATACTACTGCTGCTACTCCATCATACATGCTTTAGCTAGAACTGGATCTGATCATGTACCATTATTTCTGGATTCTGGTAGTTCAGCTCATAGTGGAAATCGATCTGCTAGAATTACACTAGCTGAATCACCTAATGCTATATTTCTTACACTAGCTGAATCACCTACTAATTACATGTGAATAGAACACTGAAGCTTTGGACACTGCTAGAATTCTCTGTGATTTGTTATTAGTTAAGTGCAGTATTTTACTTTGATCAATATATATGGAGGTTTTTTTGGCATGATATATCAATTTCCTAATGCTATATTTCTTACACTAGCTGAATCACCTACTAATTACATGTGAATAGAACACTGAAGCTTTGGACACTGCTAGAATTCTCTGTGATTTGTTATTAATTAAGTGCAGTATTTTACTTTGATCAATATATATGGAGGTTTTTTTGGCATGATATATGAATTTCCTGGGAGTTTTTGTGCCATGTGATGACAGCAATGCAAGGAACTGTTTTTGTGGCCATGCATGTGTGCATTCAATTTATGTTGCAGGTACATTGAGTGCCAATGTTTTGTCGGAACGTTGATTCATTTCCGTTCCGGCGAATTTCTGGCACTCCGGCATGACCATTTATAGCCGAGGTCACGCCGAATTTTTCCGGTGACTAACAGTATACGTTTTGTCTACTGCTAGCTAGGGCATGTCTTCTTCTACTACGGATCCGGCTTTATTGGACCACTACATCCTTATGGCCCGAGAGTCGCAAGAGGAAGATCGGACACAAACTGACCATGATGTCGAGCCCCACAATGATGACGGGCTCACTAGTGGCGAGGAGGAAACCACTGATAGTGGCGCCGGGGGTCCCTCAGGGAGCAGCACGACGGGAAACAAGCGTCGGAAGCGAGCTCCGAACAAGGTCGGCACTGTTCGAGAGAAATTCACGGAGGTGGACCCTTCCAGTGGGACGCCTGTAATGCCATTGGACCTTGTGAAGGGGTACTTCCTCCAACTTGGCGCGATACTTCGAGATGTCGTCAATGTCAACGAGCCGACTCTCAAGAAGAAGCCAACTCTGCGCGCCCAACTCATCTCGAGGCTGCACGCGCGGTACGAGTTCCCTCCCCCCCTACAACAACAAGAATCTGAAGGGCAACCTCGTGAACAAACTCGCCCTCACTAGATTCACCAAAGCCCTGAGCAATTACAAGACTATGGTGAGGGCGATGATTAGGGAATCGACACCATTCGAAGAGATCCAACGCCACTTCCCGCGGATTACGCCAGATGACTTCAACACTTTCCTAAATAACGAGTCGCTTGATGTCACTAAGAAGCAAACGGGATGGGGGAAGGATCTAGCGTCGAAGAACATCGGTCACCACAATCTCGGCTGTAGTGGCTAAGACGGGAAGGAGCCAGTTTGGGCGAAAGAGGACCAGGCCTACATTGAAAAAGGGATTGAGAACCCTTACGCCAAGTATGCCCATGACCCGCAATTCCAGAAATTCATGAGGTCGAGGTACAGAAAAATAACTCCGACCGGGGAACTTGTCTCGGACCCGAAGATGGTGGAGGGTGTTATTTTGGTCACGGACGATAGAGTGAAGAATGTTGAGAAGCTAGTGGTAAGAAATTTACCATTTCATGCAACTCATCATCATCAAGTCCATGATTTCATTCTAGTACGAAACCAATTCTAAACCGTTTATATGTTGCTTCTGCAGCTAGAAGAACAACAACTTGAATCTTCCTCGTCGCAGACGTCGATGGCCAAAGTCGTGTGGGATAAGCCTTTCATCAGGGGGTACAACAAGGCAAAGAGCCAGGACCCTCTGAAAAGGCCGCACTTAGGCCGTATCACCGGCGGCGGACTTAATAAGAAGCACGCCAACTATGGCTTGGCTGAGCCCAGCACTAAGGAGTCGCGATCGGCGAAGAAGAGCGAGGAGACGGAGGAGCTGAAGAAGAAGGTCCATGACTTGGAAACAAACATGGAGAAGAAGATTGAGAAAACGGTGGGGGAAAAGATGAATGCGCTCATCCCCGCCGTATTTGAAAAAATATGTGGCTACATCACCGGGGGCTCACAGGGGCCGTTACCGACGTTCAACATACCGTCGATGTTGGTCGTGCCCGCCGCGGTCGCCGCCGGTGGTCCGTCGACGTCGGCCGTGCCTGTCGCCCCCGCCCTGCCCGACGCGCCTACCCCCGATGGACCGTCGGCCCTGCCCGACGCGCCTACCCCCGATGGACCGTCGGCCGTGTCCGGCGCGGCCACCACCCCGTTGCTCGACGAGCCCACCATCACCTGTGGTCCGTCGACGTTAGCCGAGCTCAATGCCCTCACCGTAAATTATTGACAGTCTCAAGCTGTAGCCAGTTCAATATAACCCTACTCTCTGACCTATCCATGCATGTTATCGCAGGCTGACGCGACGGGATGCACCTTCCTGCTAAAAGTGGGCAGCGAGTTGAAGGATGTTGCAAAGGGGAGCATCTTGCGGCCACTATCCCGCAAGTACCATTGCAGAGATATACCGGCCAACGAGCTTCGGGTTCGCGTCGATCTGGTGCTACCGGGATTCGAGAACTTGTATCCTCCTAATCAACCCGCCGATGCCGACAGCGAGCTGAATCTCGGCCAACTGGACAATCAAATCTTGCTATGGCCGAAAGCCCTTATTCGGCTGAACACGACGTCAGGGTCGGCGCCAAGCCAAGCCATGACCGTCACCACTACACCGGTTGCGCCCGCGGCAAGCCAACAAGACAAGGTCCAACATGGCAATGTCCTCTCTCCACCTCCGGTGGATGCTCCTCCTCCCGAGCACGAGACATCCAATGACGAGCAACATCACGAGCATGAGACCCATGACGACTACATGGATATTGAACTTGCTCCCATTGACGATTTCATAAATCAGTTGGATGGCGAGAAGCCGGTTCCTCCGAAGTTACCCGCCAGACCTCTTGATATCCAGAAGAAGGTAGATGGCGGAGAGGGCGGTTCTTCTGAGTTACCCACCAGAAAACCGGATATCCAGAAGAAGCTAACCTATTCCCAAGAAACTTCCGAGGAGCAGACGGCCTTTACGGCTCCACAGCCTACGCTGGTTACCCCGAATACACTCCATGCTACGGCCGCGGAGGCGGTAAAACAAAGCGGCACTCCCATCTGCTTGAGGCCGAAGAAGAATCGGAAGAGGACGGTAGCCAAGAAGAAGAAAGGTGGTGCCTCGTCTAGTAGCCAGCCAGCGGCCGCCCGAGTCCTGGACCATTTGCCGCCCGCCGTCCCGTGGAGGAAGGTGCATGAGATAGGTGAGCCGATGCTGCCGCCAGAGGTTGTCGCTGTCATGGGTGGTGACATGAGGACCATCCACGACGGGATTTTGTTCAAAGAGAATGAACTTCTATGTGAGAAACATCCCTCCTACCCGCTATACGTGGTCAAGGTGCCCCGATCCGTGGGCTTTGTGGATTCAAATCCCGCAGAGGTGTTCTTCATCAGATACGAAGACATATTCAAGGTCTTCCACTTGGGTAAGCTCGATCGAAGCATTGTCCGCCTGGTATCGCTCAGCATGGCGCACGATATGGTCATGGAGAATACCCCGCACATCGCGATTATGGACCCCTACTACATGAATGAGGACTACTTGCGGTCACATGCGGACCGAGTTCTTATCACGACTTACATAACGGGTTTTTTGATAGATAACAAGGATAAGAACGCCATTCTCATGCCATACTTTCCCAAGTAAGTAGTCCTCTCCGCTTCACGTCGTTACATTCTTTCTAGAATCTCCTTAGTATTCCGATTGATGATATTGATGGCTTGTTCGAAATGTTCTGCGCAGAAACGGAGGATGCGTACTCATCGTCATGGAACCGCATTGG
The DNA here is from genome assembly GCA_028641055.1 of Alopecurus myosuroides. Lineage (NCBI taxonomy): Eukaryota > Viridiplantae > Streptophyta > Magnoliopsida > Poales > Poaceae > Alopecurus > Alopecurus myosuroides. The sequence continues at coordinate 17,902,600 of CM054057.1, forward strand.
TCACAATGCATTTATCTCGATGCGGGTAGGGCGGTGCAGAAGGACTACACCGACATAAGAGCTGTTCTTAATAGTGCCATCAACGGCTTCGCCGCCGATTTAGGCAAGCCCGTAAAAAAGGAGAAAATAGTTCGAGGCGCCTACGTGTGCACCCACGTAACAAACTTCCCCTGCCTCAAGCAATCGGAGCAAGAATCTGAGTTGGAAGCTTGGTATGTCATCTTTCAGATGAGGGAGTACTTAAAGGATGCCCAACAGGCCCATCTACCAAGTGATCTCCGAGACCTGACCACAAAGATGGCCAACACCCCCGATGAATATGTGCGGGCTGAGTTCCGTCGCATCCAGCGGAGGATCTGCACGATACTCTCGTCGGATGTCATCACTCGGGGTGGCTTGTTCTTCCACGGCCACGCACCACCGAGCAACCGTGACATAGAAGCACACCTACGAGAGCAACGTGACACCCGGACATTCAACACGCTACAAGGCGTTCGTCCGTTCCCGCCGAGACTATAGGATTGACAAAATGTTAGTATACACTTGCATCATATAACTTTTAGACCTTTATTTGTCGTGTTTTATTCGTAAACCTTGATGCTTCTATTTTTTGATAGTTATTTGCGGTCTATTATCACTTTCGATGCTAAACTCGTATTTTTGTCCTATGCACAGATGACATGGTAATGTTGTGTATGTCGGTAGGGTTCCCGGAGTCTACGACGACTGGGACCAATGCCATGGTGGAGGCGGAAGCTCGATACGCCACTTACCTAGCGAGAGAGAAGACGGAGAAGACGAGGGCCCGGATGACCACCTTCGCCATCGCCGTGCTTATACTCCTAGCTAGTGTTGTTGCTACTTGTTGTTTTGCTTGTCTAGATAACTAAACTATTGATTTGTTTGGACTATACTCCTAGTGTTTGAACTATGCTTGTAACTAAACTATTCGCTTCGAGACTATTTGGTGATGATCGAGAAAATTTGGTGATGATCGAGAATATTTCTGTTATTTTGCTGTCATTTTCATATTTATTATTGTCAATTTGCTGTAATTCTGTTATTTTCGTTTCTTTTATTTTTGACACAGCAAAACCATACCCCAGGCGAATAAGAAATCGTACCCCAGGCGAATATGTACCCCAGGCGCACATTGCCTGTTCGCCTCAGGTAAAAGGCTTACCCCAGGCGCACAGGGCACGTTCGCCTGGGGTATGTCAAGCTACCCCAGGCGCATTTTGCTGTTCGCCTGCGGTAAGTCATTACCGCTGGCGATGTGGTCCCAGGCGAACGCATATTCGCATGCGGTAGCCTAATTTGGTTCGCCTGCGGTAGCCTTTTCCCTAGTAGTGTAAGTAAAGAAAGCAGAAAATTGTAGTGGTTTGTTTAACAGTGTAGGAAAATGGACCGGGGTTCATAGGTTCACTAGTGGTGTCTCTCCATAAAAGATAACATGCTGGGTGAACAAATTATAGCTGGGAAATTGACAAATAAAGGTTGCACCGTAGTGCACATTCATGACATGATGACTACTATGATATTTAGTGCGGGCATTACAACAATACACATAGACCGTAATTCAACTGCATCTATGACTAATAATCCACCCTCACGTTATCAGCCGAACCCCCTTAGGTATTAAGTTGCAAGCAACAGATAATTGCATTAAACAATGTGTGTAATATAAGCAATGATTATACACGCGGGCACTCACACCATTGTTTTCTCCCTAGTGGCAACATCACATCCTCCCCCGTCACGTTTCTATCAATCGAGCACAGGCGATAAGGAGGCATGAAGCCACTATCGAGCATAAATACTCCCTCTTGGAGTCACTAGCAACTACTTGGCCAGAGAAACCACTAGCAACGGAAAGCATGCAAAATCACAAATGGCATATGCAATAAAGGCTATAATCGACTTGGCATAAGTTCAATATTCATCGGATCCCAGCAAACACAGCACAAAGAGTTACATAAGAACAATCTCGATCATGTTAGGCAGCTCACGAGATCTAAACATGGAGGCATATGAGGAGGAGACAACCATCTAGCTACTGCTATGGACCCGTTGTCCAAGGATGAACTACTCACGCATCACTCTTGAGGCAGGCATGGTGATGGAGAAGCCTCCGGTGATGATTTCCTCTCCGTCAGGGTGCCGAGAGACAGCTTCAGAACGCCCCTGATCTAGAGTTGACGACGACGGCGGCTGCGGAACTTTTCGGAGATATTTGATCAGGTGCCTAGGGTTTTCCATTCGGGGGGAATACATAGGCAAAAGGGGAGAGACGGTGGAGCCCTGGGGGGCCCACACCACCAGATGGCGCGGACAAGGGGAGGTGCACCACCCCATGGTGTGGGCCCCCTGGTGCCCGTCTTTGACTCCTCTTCGGTCTTCTGGATGCTTCTGGGGAAAATAGACACTTCGGGATTTGTGTGGTCCAATTCCGAGAATATTTCCAGAACAAATTTTCTTAAATTAAAACAGCAGAAAACAGGGAACTGACACTTGGCATCTTGTTAATAGGTTGTCCGGGAAAACGTGTAAAAATGCTATAAAGAAGAGAGAAAACATGTAGCAATTGACATAATATTATCATGGAGCATCAGAAACTATTGATAGGTTGGAGACGTATCAAGCATCCCGGAGCTTAGTTCGTACTCGTCCTCGAGTAGGTAAACGATAAAACAATAATTTCTGAGGTGACATGCTACTAACATAATCTTGATCATAGAAATATAAAGGCATATGCAGGCTGAAATCATAGAACTTTTAACACAATCATGATAAATGGAACTTTAATAATAAAGCATCGCAATCACTTTTCATCATGAGGAATATCTCAAATAATGGATCATGAATAATAATGCAAAGAAAGATAAACGTTTGTTTCAAGTATAGAGAAAGCATGGAAAAGTGGTATTTCGCTAGTCCTTAAGAGCGGGGAAAACATAAATACCAGGACACCTTCAAAGTTCATGAGGAATACTAGAGAAAATAATTTAAGAACAAACAATATCACATCATGAATCTATTATTGATGTTCATGGGACAAATGCACATAGAACTCAGACTGGCAAAAATACTCTCTCAACTGTGCATAAAGTTAGAAGATGGAGTGTAACAGCCCTACTTTGTAATAAAGTTGTGTTGTGTGTTGTGTACATGGCATAAATGCATGGAAAACATTGCTAAAAAGTTTGCATTTGAAAATAATAAATGAAATGACGAAAAACCACTTAAAGTGGTCACCCAAAGTTTCTTATAAAAACAATTTCAAATTTGGAAACCAAAAATATGGTTAGGTTGGAAATTTTATAAGCTTTCCAAAAATTATTTTTGCTAAATTTTATAATTGCAAAATGGCCCTTGAGACATCTGTTTTCAGTTCTATTTTTAAAAGAAAAGAACCAAATTGTAGTTTCCAAATCTCTCAGGGGGTTATGGAAAATGTTTCTTTGTCTTCTTCGTTGGGACAGAGGAAGCAGTTGCGTGGCAGCTGCGGACATCGCCGTTGCCACGTCCTTCCTCCCTCGACCGCGCCCGGATAAGCCGCAGGAGGCGTCTCCCGCTAGCTCACTGCATCCCCTCACCCCTCCCCTCTAGCTCTCTCTCCCTCTCTCTCCACCGGGCGACCGAACCCTAACCTCACCGTGATTCCGCTCCGCCGGCGATTGGAGCTCCCCCGCGCCACCTCGACCATCTCAAGACATCCCCCGTCGCCCCCTTAGTCTCCACGAGCGAGTAGGGCCGAGGAGGAGGCCGGAGGGCCGGGGATTTACAAGAGTTGAGTTCTTTCTCATCTGTTTTGAAGAAACTCTACGAATATTGCTTTACGCAAATCAACCTTCATAAAACCCTTTATGAAACTAGCAGATATATAATAGGTTAACTAAGTCTTGTTGAGTACCTCCAGTACTCAGGTTTGCTTACATTTGGCTCAGGTGAAGATCTCACGACGGTGGTGTTCATCATGGACATCGACGACTAGTTTGGGGGTTCCCAGGTAGCAGCCTGGAATCTATGGGCTGGGACGTCGCCTTATGTTGCGGCCTTTTAGGCCTTTTTGGTTCTTGTTGATTAGCAACATATTTTGCCTTCCGTTGTCTGATGTAATGTTAGGTCGTGTGACCTCTGGTTGTAAGCTATACTCTAGTAACACCTGTGTATTATAGCTTCAATGTTTAGAGTGCTACTTTGATCGGTTGTTAGTTTCGAGCTCATTGATGTAAAGTTTTGGATATGCCTGCATAGTTGTCGCAGTCGAGGGGTTTTGGAGCCGATGATCCATGTCCGAGCCCGCCTGCCGATGTGATTCAGTCTGGGGCGAGGTAACCCCAGTAACCCTCGATTGTTGTTGCACTTTCTGGACACATAGCAGCTTTGTATAGCTTTGGTCTCGTTCCTTCAGTTTCATCCGACTCGTGGCCGTTTGGTTATGCATAATTGGTTATGACTAGCATGATACAAGGAGTGGTAATCCAGCATGCGTGCCGATGAATCCGGTCTGCCTGCTGTTGTTTGTTGCGGCCGGGGCTTGTAACCCTAAAGCCCTTGTGGGTCCATGACTAGGAGCACATAAAAGTATGTATATCCCTGGGTCCGGGGTCTGACAAGTCATGGTATCAGAGCAGGACTAGCTGTAGGAAACCCTTTGCTATTGGTCGATGTTGAGTCTAGTGTTTGCGAAAACTATTTTTGAACTTGCAAATGAATTGTGAAAACCTTCTTAGGAACTCTTTTTACTCCTTACCTAGTGTCACTCTAACTCTGAGCCTCCTTATCTCAGTTGTTTTGAAAACGGTGTTCCTCTCTTTTGTTACCTTCAAAACTAGGATCAAAATTGTTGGGTGTTTTCTTCCCGGTACTTCGTGTCAGGTTGCTAACCTTTCAAGTTTTGACTAACTCAAGGCATCCGATCCATCAAATCCATATCCGGGGTTGCATCCCTGTGTGATTCCCTGATTGTTCGTTTAGGCGATATGGCTTGTCTCTTCCACATAATGTCCTGTATCCTGCCTCCGTTGAACTATCATGTACCATTCCGTTGTTTTCTCTTTTCATGAATGTGTTAATCATGGTTCCTCTCCTTTTTACTCAGGATGTCCGGTGGTACTCGTAGACGTCGTGGACATAATCCTCCTGAGGCAGAAGTTCCGCCTTCTCCCACAATGGCGCAAGATCTGCCGAATATCGAGACCAACCGCCTGAGAAATGAACATCTTCTTGAACGTGTGGCGCAGAATACTGAACGTAGCGCGGAAGGTGTTACACTTGGGAGTTTCCTCAAAGCTCAGCCTCCTATATTTGCTGACTCCAACGAGCCTCTCGATGCTGATGACTGGCTCCGTACAATCGAGCGCAAGTTTGTTGCTCTCCATGTCCAAGATAATGATCGTATGAACTTCGCTACCTACAAGCTAGAAGGTGCTGCTGGTGCTTGGTGGGAAGGTTTCTTGGCGTTGCAGGCGCCAGGACATGAGGTCACCTGGGCAGAGTTCTGTATTGCATTCCGTGATGCTTATATTCCAAAGGCAGTCATGGACATTAAAAGGAAGGAATTCCTTGATCTCACCCAGGGCAACCTGGACGTTGATCCTTACGGGCGTGAATTCACCCATTTGGCTCGCTATGCCCCTCGTGATGTCAGAAATGATGAGGACAAGCAGGAACTGTTTCGGAAGGGTCTGAATCCAACCTTCCGTTATGAGTTACTTCCTTTCAAATTCCAGAGTTTTCAGGACTTGTATAACCATGCTATTACCCTTGAATATGGCAAAAAGGAGATGGAGATTGTTGTAAAACATGATGCCGATAACTCTCGTGCAACTTCCTCTGGCTCCAAGAAGCGCAGTGTGTTCATAACATACAGTGCTATTCCTAGAGCCCCTTGTGCACCCAATTTTGCGGGATACGTTCCTCGTCCGCCTCCATCAGCTGCTAAACCACCTGATTCTGTGTGTTTCAAGTGTGGTCAGCCGGGTCATCTTTCTCGAGAGTGTCTTCAGAAGAAAAGTGGTCGTGGAGTTCCTCCGCCCAAGAAAAAGGTGAACAACACTAATACTAGACATGCTTGTTTAACACATGTTACACTTGAGAAGGCTCAGGATGATCCAAGCGTTCTTTGGAGTACAATTCGAGTTAACTCCTTTCTGGCTATAGCGTTATTTGACTCTGGAGCATCCCATACCGTTATGTCAGAAAAGTTCGCTGAAATGAATGGGATACCTTTCCAAAACATGTCAAAGTCCTTGGTGGTCCAGTCCCCAGATCTTAACTGGCAAACTACGAAGGTTACCCTAGAGCTAATAATCGATATTGGACATCGATTGTTCCCTACCACCTTCCTTGCATTAAAGTCAACTGATATTGATGTCATTCTAGGCATGGATTGGCACAAAAGTTTTGGAGCTGTAATTGACTGCGCAGACAAGTCCATCTTTTTGACAGATCCTTCTGGTGCCAGTGTTAAATGTTGGACGTGTGCAGATCTAGCTCCATCAGCGTGCCATCAACTTTCACCCGAATCACAATTATACTCTATGCAAGCTGACTACCCTCCTAAAATTCATGAGTTGCCAGTAGTAAGTGATTTTCCTGATGTGTTCCCTGAAGAGTTACCTAGTATGCCACCTGATCGAAGTGTGGAATTTGTCATCGAGTTGGTCCCCTGGCACCGCTCCTATGTCCAAAAGACCTTATCGTATGTCCCCAGAAGAGTTGGCTGAATTGAAGCGTCAAATAGAGGAGTTAGAAGAAAAAGGTTTCATCCAACCTAGTACATCTTCTTGGGGTTGGCCGACCATCTTTGTTAAGAAGCGGGATACCAACGTTCCGCATCTGGTTGTTGATTATCGGCCACTGAATGCAGTGACCATCAAAAACAAATACCCTCTTCCAAGAATCAACGACATGTTTGCTCAGTTAGCTGGTGCAACTGTCTTTTCTAAGATGGATCTGTGATCAGGATACCATCAAATAAAGATTAGTGAGGAGGACATTCCTAAAATATCTTTCACTACTCGTTATGGTCTTTATGAGTTCACCGTTATTTCCTTTGATCTTACCATGCTCCAGCTACTTTCATGAGGCTTATGAACTCGGTATTCATGGAGTATCTTGACAAGTTCGTCGTGGTCTACATCAATGATATCTTGGTCTATTCCAAAACCGAAGATGAACATGCCGAACACTTGCGTTTGGTGTTATCCAAACTCTGTGAGAACAAGTTGTATGCCAAGTTCTCCAAATGTGAGTTCTGGTTGAAAGAGCTCATCTATCTCGGACACGTGGTGTCTGCCGAAGGTGTTGCCGTGATTCCATACAAGGTCCAAACCATTCTAGAGTGGGAAACACCTAAATCAGTCAAGGATGTTTGGAGATTTTTCAGGATGCCAGGTTATTACCGTTGATTCATCGAGAGCTTCTCCAAAATTGCCAAGCCTATGAATGAACTTCTGAAGAAAGGCAAGAAGTTTGAGTGGTCAGAAAAGGTAGAAGAGAGTTTCCAAACTCTGAAAACTAAACTGACTACCGCTCCTGTGCTTGCTCTTCCTGATACGAGCAAGGACTTTGTTATTTTATGTGATGCCTCGCAACAAGGACTCGGTTGTGTGTTAATGCAAGAGGGTCATGTGGTGGCCTATGGTTCCCGTCAGTTGACACCACACGAGCACAACTATCCAACTCATGACCTCGAGCTAACAGACGTGGTCCATGCTCTCAAACAGTGGCGTCATTATCTTCCTGGAAACCGCTGTGAGCTATACTCAGATCATTAGAGTTTGAAATATCTGTTCACCCAATAGATGCATGTAAAATGCATACATGAACTTTGCATGTTATTACTTGTTTTTCCTACATATTAGCAACTTATATTCATGTTTTATAATGATTTGGGGGATTTTCTGAACAATCCCCCTTCTTTTGGTTCTAACCCTGTTTTTCCAGAAAACGTACTTTTTAGTGTTTCAGACATTCCAGGAGATTCGGGACTCCAAAAAGGGAAAGGCCAAAGAGCACGGTTCAGAATTTTCGAGACGAAGACCATGGGCCAAAGTGAAGGGCCAAAAGGCCAACCAGGTGGACAAGAGGACCCTCCACGCGGCCAGATTCCTTGGCCGCGTGTGGGGCCCCCTTTTTTCCCCCGTGGCTCCGATGACGTCGATCTTTCTTCTCCCGAGTGTCTCTTGACCTAAAAACGACTATAAAAAGGGTCCCCTAGCCTTTTCGATAAGGGGGCGGCGCCGAGAGACGAAACCACGAAACGGAGAGACAGAAGGCTGCCGCCGGGGAACATCGGAGGGGGGAAACGCCGCCGGGATCACCCCCGGAGGGCTCCACCCCCCTCCGGCGTGTGCATCATCAACATCTACAGCAAGATCAGCTCCATCTCTCCATTGTAATCTCTTGGCAAACACGATGTATGATGCAATACTATATTCCCTTGATGTATTGTGTCTCCCCGTCTATGTTTGAGTAGTGAATTGTTCTTGGCAATGGTGAAATAGTTCGTTGATTGGTTGCATACAAGTTTGTTATCTTCTATGATTGTCTTTATGTACAATATATGAGTGCACGCATATGTTGGAGAATGCATGTAAGGTGATCACCGGTAGCATAATGGAGTGGTGGTGACTTGGGAGTGACAGTAACCTGAGACCGAGCCACAAAGTTAAGTTATTGGGGGATATACAAAGGGGACCTTAGAACGTAAGGCTATGGTGGGACTTTATGTCTTAATAAATCTTGTGCAGTCATTTACTTGGCCACATGATCCATCATAAGGGGTTGTAGATCATTTACTTGACTATACCTATTAATGGCTCCTTCCTAGAAGAAACAACTAAGACTAAAACATGTGCTTCACTAATTGTGACAACCACAGGAACGAAACACCTTTTGCTAGAACACTTGAGATATTTGCTGCTTGCTACTTGAGATACTTGAGATATTTGCTGCTTGCTACTTGTGAAAATTGCTTAGAAACTTGCTTTAGAAACTTGCTTTAGGATTACTTGCATTTTAAACTTGCTTCACTAGTTACTAGAGAAACCACACTCTGCGTCACTTGCTTTTAATTAGTTAGTTCCTTTTAGTCAAACTTATTGATTTGCATAAACAACCATATAAGAGGGTTATAGGGCTTTAGAGAATAGATAGCTTACCTTCAGCTCCTCGTAGGTTCGACACTCAAATACTTATCGAAAGGTATTACAATTGATCTCCTGCACTTGGGAGTCATCAAGCACTTTTCTGGCGCCATTGCCGGGGAGCGTTGTGCTAAGCTTTTATTCTTGTTTGCATTGCATACTAACATATAAACCTAAAACACAATTTTAGAACTGTATAATATCTACCTTGAATTAGGACATGAAGTGTTTGAGGAGAAATTGAAAAATTATTTGCACAACAATCATATTTGTGGTAGTACTAATTCTTTGAACACCTTTATTGCTAAGGAAAACCTTGAGCCTGGTGAAGTTTGTCTTGATGAAGATGATATTTTTAGTCCCCCTACTATTGAGGATAAAAATGATATACTTGCTGATTCTATGGAAAGTTTTAAGCTTGGGGAAGTTGGTTATGATGAGCATGATATTTCTAGTTCCCCAAGCTTGGAGGAGAAAATTCACTTTGATGATACTATGCCTCCTATATATGATGATTGCAATGAAAATTATGAATGTTTAACTCCCACTATCACTAATGAGGATTTTACTTATGTGGAGAGTAGTGATTCTTTTATGCATGTGGCTCATGATAAGAATGTTTTATGTCGTATTCATATTGTTCAATCTATTCATGATGCTACTGAAAATTATTATGAGAGAGGGAAACATGGTTACACATATTTCAACAATATTAAGTTTCCCCTCTTTATGCTGAAAGTATTGAAGTTGCACTTGATCTACCTTTCTATGCTTGCTATTATGTGCTTCTTTTATTTGATTCATTACAAAATGCCAATGCATAGGAAAGGGGTTAGACTTATAAATAAATTGTTTAATATTTTTTGGTGTGTTCCTTATGCTTTAATTTCCTATTTGGTTTGAGCACACATTTATGTCTTTTCAACATGTAAAATACCTTTACCTACTGTTATCTATCATTTAGTTTAAGATTTTTATTTTATAAATTTTTTGGGAAAGTAAATGAGAAGGATGAGTAATGGAGAAGTTGGGGTCGACCTTGAACATGTGTTGTTCATGCCAATGAAACCATTGCAAAGTCTCTATCATTAAAACTTTTTCCAAAGATAAAAACAATAAAAATATTAGTTCACTACTATAACATCACATTTCTGTCTTATTTCTCATCATAAATGGCAAGAATAATCTTATATGAGAGATAGGATTAAACAATAGTAATTAGCTGTCCAGAAAACAGATTCCTGAACTTCACTGCAAAAAATGTTTAAAATCACAGAAGTAGAATTTTGACCTGGTAATTTACGACAGCAATATTTATTTATCACTACATATTTCATTAGTTTTAAGTTTTCTGATTTGAGCAACTTAAGTGCCTCTAAAAATTCACTCTTTACGGGCTGTTCAGTTTTTGGCAGATTATGTCTTTATTTTGCATTGCTCTCATTACTTGTGTTTTGTGTGGTTCTTTTGATCAAGGAGCAATGCAAAACTGTAGTAACAGTAGTTAATATTTAGAATCAACTCATGATGTGTCTTTGCTGTACCTATGTGTATTTTATTTATGGAGGCACTAACCCCTCTAATCAAGTTTTATGTTGAGATTTGTGTAAGAAGAATTTTTCAGGAGGAAGAGTTGAGTGAGATGAACAAAGATCAAGAGGGACAACCAATCAAGCTTGGGGATTTACCCCTGGGCTCACCCTACATATATCAAATAAGTACAAGAATCCAAGCTTGGGGATGCCGAGCCACCTCACTCCAACCATCATGATGTTATGTAAGAAAAGCCTAGCTATACGGCTATCAATAAAGCGCTTTACGGGAGGCAACCCGGTTGTTCTTAGTTGGATTTTCCTAGTGTCCTCTTGCTGTAACAAGAGACTTATTCTTTAATTTAGTGTCTGGAGTTTTCAATAAAGTGTCAAGTTTCACCCATTTGGATTTAAAAGTTCCTATCCTATTGCTTGGAATTTCTGTTTCAGCACGATTCTGCTCACCGTATGATTTTTCATTTTTTATCTGTAAGTAGGATTAAGCTAGGTTTTTAGTATGTTCTGCCACTTTTCGTACTCTGTAAGCAAAAAAATTGGATTAATTTTTTGATGAGTCTAACTTAGGGAAAACGTTCGTTTTGCTGCTATTGCTTTTCTGGACAGATTTTGCCTTCTTTTGTTGGATGCACTCTTTGGGTTTGGGACTTGAATTTCCTTGATCTTTTCGAGCTAGAGAGTGAACATAAAACATTATGAACCTTATTGTCTATCTTCTAGAGCATTTGTTTTGTAATTTTGCGCAGCATGCATACGTTTTGTTTGTCCTTGCTAATCTCACCCCACAGAAAAAGAATGGGAGAAACATGTTTTGTAAAGTTTTTTCACAGGGAATAGAGGAGCTGCGCCAAGAGAGATCCAAGAGTGGTGAAAACCACAAGCTTGGGGATGTGGTGAACACCCTCCTGGACCAACACTCTTTTGGTTAGCACACTTCTACTTTCTGTTTTTCTAAGCAAAGCATTTACCGCAGAAACTTGAAGCGTCTAGTTTTATTTTTTTAAGTTTATTTGTGAGACCACCACCACAATTATCTTTATAAGAATCAGATACTAGAATAATGGGTTGAATTAAGTTGGATGCTGTTATATTTATTGGGAAAGGGATGCTTTAGTTGATTATAAAAGCTACTTATCGTTGCATGATTTATATGCTGTTTTAGGTGTAGAAACTTGCAATAGTGTTGTCATGAGCTATCTCTTATTCATGTTTTTGATGTTAATTGTTAGTTTACTTAGTTTGTCATGAAATGAGTAGTTCTATGGACACTAATGCATGCATAGTAGCTGGTCAACTATCTCCCTCTTGCTAGCCAAAAAAGTAAAAATTCCAACAAGTATAAACTTGTTTCCAACACCCTTTAGCCAAGTATTTCCAGTGAGTCCACCATATCTACCTATTAGCTTAAGAGCTATTCCGAGAATGTTCACCATGTTATAGTGTTATTTATGTTCTAAATTAAGATATTCACTTTATTAATTGTCATGAGCTGAATTTGGGATAGGACTCTCACGAACTTTTGAATGCACACCTTTACTTCTCATTGCACTTAATAAACATGACCCAATAACGGGAGCTAAAAGTTTTGCGTTTGACAAGTGTTTGGTTGGGAGATAGCTATAAACGTGTATCACTGGAAAGCTTTCAACATTGCACAAAAATTTACATTTGGTTGATATCATGTACTTTTGTTTTTGGACTCCTGCCATGCCGAAATGAAATAGAGGAATAGTAAGTTTTGATGAGTAAGTATATTTATGACTAGAGAAACGCATTGGGCCGCTAACCCAAGCCATGCTTGATCATGGTGGAAATTTACTTACATCTAGAGTGGGCTCTACAAACACATCCTACAATAAAATAAGAAGCTATGCATATAGTTAATGAAATAAAAAAAGATAATGAGTCTACTCCGTTTGTTCATCTTGTCATTGTGACATGGGCTGGTTTCCATGTCATGGGGCAAGAGGTACCTCTTTGCGGTTCTCTATGATGTCATTAATACTTATTATGATTGTAAAAAGCTTATTAGGAATCTTAAGTTGAGTAATCATGGTGTAGGTTTTCACACTCACGGGGCATGAGGCATTCAACCAACACCTTGTCAATCACATTACTTCAACATTCACAATTTAAGATGCTAGTGATAAAGGGGCAATGAGAGTCTTAGACCAATGGATGCCACATTTCAATTAGTAATTTTAGTTGAATAATTTAGAGGATAAATAAGACTTGATCATGTTTTACCTCTACTCAATTTTCTCCAAAGTGTCCACCATATTTTATATTTTCCATAATGCTATTCTTTGACCAATATAGGATTTTATTTTTCATTTTGTGTATGCATTTGGTCCATAGTGCTTTTATTTCATTATACCCTTTGTGAACTTTCATGAAGCATCTTTGCTTGCATATTTGATATTTCTTATAACATGAATTGTATGTTGCTACTCATCTACATTATGAATCATTTGATTATATGTAGCATGAATAATCTTCTTTGAAATTCCATGATTGTTTTAAAATGCAAAGTCCATGTTAGTTTTATCACCTTCATACTCGAGGACGAGTATGGGTTAAGCTTGGGGATGTTGATGCATGTAAAATGCATACATGAACTTTGCATGTTATTACTTGTTTTTCCTACATATTAGCAACTTATATTCATGTTTTATAATGATTTGGGGGATTTTCTGAACAATCCCCCTTCTTTTGGTTCTAACCCTGTTTTTCCAGAAAACGTACTTTTTTGTGTTTTAGACTTTCCGGGATCTTCGGAACTCCAAAAAGGGCAAGGCCAAAGAGCATGGTTCAGAATTTTTGAGACAAAGACCATGGGCCAAAGTAGAGGGCCAAAAGGCCAACCAGGTGGAAAAGAGGACCCTCCATGCGGCCAGATTCCTTGGCCGCATGTCGGGCCCCATTTTTTCCCCCGTGGCTCCGATGCCGTCGATCTTTCTTCTCCCTAGTGTCTCGTGACCTAAAAACGACTATAAAAAGGGTCCACTGGCCTTTTCGAGAAGGGGGCAGTGCCGAGAGACGAAACCACAAAACAGAGAGACAGAAGGCTGCCGCCGGAGAAGATCGGAGGGGGGAAACGCCGCCGGGATCACCCCCGGAGGGCTCCACCCCCTCCGGCGTGTTCATCATCAACATCTACAGCAAGATCAGCTCCATCTCTCCACTGTAATCTCTTGGCAAACATGATTTATGATGCAATACTATATTCCCTTGATGTATTGTGTCTCCCCGTCTATGTTTGAGTAGTGAATTGTTCTTGGCAATGGTGAAATAGTTCGTTGATTGATTGCATACAAGTTTGTTATCTTCTATGATTGTCTTTATGTACAATATATGAGTGCACGCATATGTTGGGGAATGCATGTAAGGTGATCACCGGTAGCATAATGGAGTGGTGGTGACTTGGGAGTGACAATAACCTGAGACCGAGCCACAAAGTTAAGTTATTGGGGGATATATATAGGGGACCTTAGAACGTAAGGCTATGGTGGGACTTTATGTCTTAATCAATCTTGTGCAATCATTTACTTGGCCACATGATCCATCATCAGGGGTTTTAGATCATTTACTTGACTATACCTATTCATGGCTCCTTCCTAGAAGAAACAACTAAGACTAAAACATGTGCTTCACTAATTGTGACAACCACACGAATGAAACACCTATTGCTAGAACACTTGCTCCCTTGAGATACTTGAGATATTTGCTGCTTTCTACTTGTGAAACTGGCTTAGAAAATTGCTTTAGAAACTTACTTTACGATTACTTGCATTTTAAACTTGCTTCACTAGTTACTAGACAAACCACACTCCACGTCACTTGCTTTTAATTAGTTAGTTCCTTTTAGTCAAACTTATTGCTTTGCATAAACAGCCATATAAGAGGGTTATAGGGCTTTCGAGAATAGATAGCTTACCTTCAGCTCCTCGTAGGTTCGACACTCAAATACTTATCGAAAGGTACTACAATTGATCTCCTGCACTTGGGAGTCATCAAGCACTTTTCTGGCGCCGTTGCCGGGGAGCGTTGTGCTAAGCTTTTATTCTTGTTTGCATTGCATACTAACATATAAACCTAAAACACAATTTTAGAACTGTATAATATCTACCTTGAATTAGGACATGAAATGGTTGAGGGGAAATTGAAAAATTATTTGCACAACAATCATATTTGTGGTAGTACTAATTCTTTGAACACCTTTATTGCTAAGGAAAATCTTGAGCCTGGTGAAGTTTGTCTTGATGAATATGATATTTTTAGTCCCCCTACTATTGAGGATAAAAATGATATACTTGCTGATTCTATGGAAAGTTTTAAGCTTGGGGAAGTTAGTTTTGATGAGCATGATATTTCTAGTTCCCCAAGCTTGGAGGAGAAAATTCACTTTGATGATACTATGCCTCCTATATATGATGATTGCAATGAAAATTATGAATGTTTAACTCTCACTATCACTAATGAGGATTTTACTTATGTGGAGAGTAGTGATTCTTTTAAGCATGTGGCTCATGATAAGAATGTTTTATGTCATATTCATATTGTTGAATCTATTCATGATGCTACTGAAAATTATTATGAGAGAGGGAAACATGGTTAGACATATTTCAACAATATTAAGTTTCCCCTCTTTATGCTGAAAGTATTGAAGTTGCACTTGATCTACCTTTCTATGCTTGCTATTATGTGCTTCTTTTATTTGTTTCATTACAAAATGCCAAGGCATAGGAAAGGGGTTAGACTTAAAAATAAATTGTTTAATATTTTTTGGAGTGTTCCTTATGCTTTAATTTCCTATTCGGTTTGAGCACACATTTATGTCTTTTTAACATGTAAAATCCCTTTACCTACTGTTATCTATCATTTAGTTTAAGATTTTCATTTTATAATTTTTTTGGGAAAGTAAATGAGAAGGATGAGTAATGGAGAAGTTGGGGTCGACCTTGAACATGTGTTGTTCATGCCAATGAAACCATTGCAAAGTCTCTATCATTAAAACTTTTTCCAAAGCTAAAAACAATAAAAATATTAGTTCACTACTATAACATCACATTTCTATCTTATTTCTCATCATAAATGGCAAGAATAATCTTATATGAGAGATAGGATTAAACAATAGTAATTAGCTGTCCAGAAAACACATTCATGAACTTCACTGCGAAAAATGTTTAAAATCACAGAAGTGGAATTTTGACCTGGTAATTTACGACAGCAGTATTTAGTTATCACTACATATTTCATTAGTTTTAAGTTTTCTGATTTGAGCAACTTAAGTGCCTCTAAAAATTCACTCTTTACGGGCTGTTCAGTTTTTGGCAGATTATGTCTTTATTTTGCATTGCTCTCATTACTTGTGTTTTGTGTGGTTCTTTTGATCAAGGAGCAATTCACAACTATAGTAACAGTAGTTAATATTAAGAATCAACTCATGATGTGTCTTTTCTGTACCAATCTGGATTTTATTTATGGAGGCACTAACCCCTCTAATCAAGTTTTATGTTGAGATTTTTGTGTAAGAAGAAATTTTCAGGGGGAAGAGTTGAGTGAGATGAACAAAGATCAAGAGGGACAACCAATCAAGATTGGGGATGTACCCCTGGGCTCACCATACATGTATCAAATAAGTACAAGAATCCAAGGTTGGGCATGCCGAGCCACCTCACTCCAACCATCATGATGTTAAGTAAGAAAAGCCTAGCTATACGGCTATCAATAAAGCGCTTTACGGGAGGCAACCCGGTTGTTCTTAGTTGGTTTTTCCTAGTGTCCTCTTGCTGTAACAAGAGACTTAGTCTTTAGTTTATTTTCTGGAGTTTTCAATAAAGTGTCAAGTTTCACCCATTTGGATTTAAAAGCTGCTATCCTAGTGCTTGGAATTTCTGTTTCAGCACGATTCTGCTCACCGTACGATTTTTCCTTTTTTATCTGTATATCGGATTGAGCTAATGTTTTAGTATGTTCTGCAACTTTTCTAACTCTGTAAGCACAAAAATTGGATTAATTTTTTGATGAGTCTAGCTTAGGAAAAACGTTCGTTTTGCTGCTATTGCTTTTCTGGACAGATTTTGCCTTCTTTTGTTGGATGCACTCTTTGGGTTTGGGACTTGAAATTCCTTGATCTTTTCGAGCTAGAGAGTGAACATACAACATATGAACCTTATTGTCTATCTTCTGGAGCATTTGTTTTGGAATTTTGTGCAGCATGCATACGTTTTGTTTGTCCTTGCTAATCTCACCCCACAGAAAAAGAATGGGAGAAACATGTTTTGTAAAGTTTTTTCACAAGGAATAGAGGAGTTGCGCCAAGAAAGATCCAAGAGTGGTGAAAACCACAAGATTGGGGATGTGGTGAACACCCTCCTGGACCAACACTCTTTTGGTTAGCACACGTCTACTTTCTGTTTTTCAAAGCAAAGCATTTATCGCAGAAACTTGAAGCGTCTAGTTTTGTTTTTTTTTAATAGTTTATTTGTGATACCACCACCACAATTATCTTTATGAGAATCAGCTACTAGAATAATGGGTTGAATTAAGTTGGATGCTGTTATATTTATTGGGAAAGGGATGCTTTAGTTGATGATAAAAGCTACTTATCGTTGCATGATTTATATGTTGTTTTAGGTGTAGAAATTTGCAATAGTGTTGTCATGAGCTATCTCTTATTCATGTTTTTGATGTTAATTGTTAGTTTACTTAGTTTGTCATGAAATGAGTAGTTCTATGGACACTAATGCATGCATAGTAGCTGGTCAACTATCTCCCTCTTGCTAGCCAAAAAAGTAAAAATTCCAACAAGTAGAAACTTGTTTCCAATACCCTTTAGCCAAGTATTTCCAGTGAGTCCACCATATCTACCTATTAGCTTAAGAGATATTCCGAGTATGTTCACCATGTTATAGTGTTATTTATGTTATAAATTAAGATATTCACTTTATTAATTGTCATGAGCTGAATTTGGGATAGGACTCTCACGAACTTTTGAATGCACACCTTTACTTTTCATTGCACTTAATAAACATGACCCAATAACGGGAGCTAAAAGTTTTGCGTTTGACAAGTGTTTGGTTGGGAGCTAGCTATAGACGTGTATCACTGGAAAGCTTTCAACATTGCACAAAAATTTACATTTGGTTGATATCATGTACTTTTGTTTTTGGACTCCTGCCATGCCGAAATGAAATAGAGGAATAGTAAGTTTTGATGAGTAAGTATATTTATGACTAGAGAAACGCATTGGGCTGCTAACCCAAGCCATGCTTGATCATGGTGGAAATTTACTTACATCTAGAGTGGGCTCTACAAACACATCCTACAATAAAATAATAAGCTATGCATATAGTGAATGAAATAAAAAAGGATGATGAGTCTACTCCGTTTGTTCATCTTATCATTGTGACATGGGCTGGTTTCCATGTCATGGGGCAAAAGGTACCTCTTTGCGGTTGTCTATGATGTCATTAATACTTATTATGATTGTACAAATCTTATTAGGAATCTTAAGTTGAGTAATCATGGAGTAGGTTTTCACACTCACGGGGCATGAGGCATTCAACCAACACCTTGTCAATCACATTACTTCAACATTCACAATTTAAGATGCTAGTGATAAAGGGGCAATGAGAGTCTTAGACCAATGGATGCCACATTTCAATTAGTAATTTTAGTTGAATAATTTAGAGGATAAATAAGACTTGATCATGTTTTACCTCTACTCAATTTTCTCCAAAGTGTCCACCATATTTTCTATTTTCCATTATGCTATTCTTTGACCAATATAGGATTTATTTTTCATTTTGTGTATGCATTTGGTCCATAGTGCTTTTATTTCATTATACACTTTGTGAACTTTCATGAAGCATCTTTGCTTGCATATTTGATATTTCTTATAACATGAATTGTATGTTGCTACTCATCTACATTATGAATCATTTGATTATATGTAGCATGAATAATCTTCTTTGATATTCCATGATTGTTTTAAAATGCAAAGTCCATGTTAGTTTTATCACCTTCATACTCGAGGACGAGTATGGGTTAAGCTTGGGGATGTTGATGCATGTAAAATGCATACATGAACTTTGCATGTTATTACTTGTTTTTCCTACATATTAGCAACTTATATTCATGTTTTATAATGATTTCGGGGATTTTCTGAACAATCCCCCTTCTTTTGGTTCTAACCCAGTTTTTCCAGAAAACGTACTTTTTAGTGTTTCAGACTTTCCGGGAGCTTCGGAACTCCAAAAAGGGCAAGGCCCAAGAGCAAGGTTCAGAATTTTCGAGACGAAGACCATGGGCCAGAGTAGAGGGCCAAAAGGCCAACAAGGTGGAAAAAAGGTCCCTCCACGCGGCCAGATTCCTTGGCCGCGTGTGGGGCCCCATTTTGCCCCCATGGCTCCAATGCCGTCGATCTTTCTTCTCCCGAGTGTCTCGTGACCTAAAAACGACTATAAAAAGGGTCCCCTGGCCTTTTCGAGAAGGGGGCGGCGCCGAGAGACGAAACCACAAAACAGAGAGACTGAAGGCTGCCGCAAGAGATGATCGGAGGGGGGAAACGCCGCCGGGATCACCCCCGGAGGGCTCCACCCCCCTTCGGCGTGTTCATCATCAACATCTACAGCAAGATCAGATCCATCTCTCCACTGTAATATCTTGGCAAACACGATGTATGATGCAATACTATATTCCCTTGATGTATTGTGTCTCCCATCATCAGGGGTTTTAGATCATTTACTTGACTATACCTATTCATGGCTCCTTCCTAGAAGAAACAACTAAGACTAAAACATGTGCTTCACTAATTGTGACAACCACAGGAACGAAACACCTATTGCTAGAACACTTGCTCCCTTGAGATACTTGAGATCGATATTTGCTGCTTGCTACTTGTGAAACTTGCTTAGAAAATTGCTTTAGAAACTTGCTTTAGGATTACTTGCATTTTAAACTTGCTTCACGTAGTTACTAGACGAACCACACTCCATGTCACTTGCTTTTAATTAGTTAGTTCCTTTTAGTCAAACTTATTTCTTTGCATAAACAGCCATATAAGAGGGTTATAGGGCTTTAGAGAATAGATAGCTTACCTTCAGCTCCTCGTGGGTTCGACACTCAAATACTTATCGAAAGGTACTACAATTGATCTCCTGCACTTGGGAGTCATCACCAATCTCATCTGAACCTCAGACAGAGAAGATGGTTGGAAATAATTAAAGACTTTGATTTGGGTCTCAACTATCAACCCGGCAAAGCCAACGTCGTGGCTGATGCGCTAAGTCGGAAGTCCTATTGCAACAACTTGATGATACAGTAAGCTCAACTTTCTCTTCATGAGGAGTTCTCCAAGATTAACCTTGAAATAGTTCCTTCTGGTTATCTTGCTAACCTAGAGGTAAAACCTTCTTTGGAGGACCAAATCAAAAAGGTTCAAAAGCATGATTTAGGCGTTGCTAACATCAAGAAGAGCAGCGCCAGCAGTAACCCGCCAGTGGTAAGAGATTACCGCTGGCGAACAAGTCATGTTCACCATCGCTATCTAGTTACCGCTGGGTAAGTTTGAAATTTCCAAAATAAAAAATTTCGCATTATTTTTTTTTCAAATTTTCAAAACAATTGAATTTGGGGAACCTTTATTGACGGTGTAGAATTTTTTCTTTTTTTTGCTTTATTTTTCAATTTTATATGTCCACTTCCCGCTCGGTCACCCATCCTCCCACCCGAGCACGCTTAACTTCTTAGTTCCATCCCACTGCTCTACCTAGGAACACCTTATTCTTTGTTGTCTATATAGTACTATCAATCCTCATAACTATTGCACCATATCTACAAATCCGTAATTCCAAATTCGACAAATGATATTTCTAAATTGATCAGAAGAATACGAGGAATCCTAATATGACATCCTTATTATGTTTTCTGAAAAACAAACTTTTTTTTATTTTTTTTTGAATTTTGAATTTATTTAATTAAATTGATTATGTAGGAAAATCTAGTCTGTCTCAAATAACTTTTTTCCTTTTGGAATATAATAACTTTAGAGATATTGCAATCATCAAAAGCAATGTTATTATCATCAAAAGTAATGGGACCATTATCCCCTACATCTCTAAAAAATTTAGCACTTTTATTAGAAGCAGTTTGAGCAATTTAAGTCAATTTAGCACGTTTCACTGAATTGGTGGAGTCTTTGTTAACACCAACTACTTTACCATTGATAGTAGGAGCTTTAATAACACTTGGAGCTTCAGTTTTGATAGTGAAAACTCTAACAATGTTATTCTTTCTAGCCAATTCAACTTCTCTTTCCCACCTAGCACGTAATTCAACCATCAACCTAACATTATTATCAATTTGAACTTGGATGGCATTCAAAGTTTTACTTTGTTTAACATCATGTGGCAAAACCTTCAGTTTTAGAAAATCAACACCAATTGCTAGGCTCTCCACTTTAGAGGCAAGAATATCTATTTTACCAAGCTTTTCCTCAACAGATTTATTAAAAGCAGTTTGTGTGCTAATAAATTCTCTAAGCATGTTTTCAAGATAAGAGGTAGAGATTTTATTGTTATTGTAGGAATTGCCATAAGAATTAACATAATCATTATAAGGAGGATAGGGCTTATAATTGTTTCCACCAAAATTATTTCTATAAGCATTGTTGTTAAAATTATTATTTCTAATAAAGTTGACATCAACATGCTCTTCTTGAGCAACCAAAGATGCTAAAGGAACATTATTTGGATCAACTTGATCTTTACCAATAACAAGCATAGATATAATAACATCAATCCTTTCACTCAAAGAGGAGGTTTCCTCAACAGAATTTACCTTCTTACCTTGTGGAGCTCTCTCAGTGTGTCACTCTGAATAATTTATCATCATATCATCAAGAAACTTTGTTGCATTGCCCAAACTGATGGACATAAAGGTACCTCCAGCAGCTGAATCCAATAGGTTCCTTGAGGAGAAATTCAGCCCTACATAAAAGGTTTGTATAATCATCCAAGTAGTCAGTCCATGAGTGGGACAATACTTCACCATAGTTTTCATTTTTTCCCAAGCTTTAGCAACATGTTCATTATCAAATTGTTTAAAATTCATTATGTCACTTCTCAGGGATATAATCTTAGCAGGAGGATAATATTTTCCAATGAAAGCATCTTTACACTTAGTCCATGAATCAATACTATTTCTAGGAAAAGATAGCAACTAATCTTTACCTCTTCCTCTCAAAGAGAAAGGGAATAATTTCAGTTTAACAATATCTCCATCCACATCTTTAGATTTTTGCATCTCACATAGTTCAACAAAATTATTAAGTTGAGCAGCAACATCATCAGTACTAACACCAGAGAATTTCTCTTTCATAACAAGATTTAATAAAGCAGGGTTAATTTCATAGAAAACAGAAGTAGGTGCAGGTGGAGCAATAGGTGTGCAAATAAAATCATTGTTGTTTGTGCTAGTGAAATCACACAACTTAATATTCTCACAGGAACTCATTTTAGCAAAATAAAAGCAAGCAAATAAATAACAGCTATAATGTAAACTATTTTTTTGTGTTTTTTATAAAGAGAAGCAAAACAAGACAAAAATAAAAACAAGACAATAAACAAAATAAAGAGGTTCAGAGTGAGAGACTCCCCTTGCCAGAAGACTTCTTCCTCCTTGGCTACGGCGCAAGAAATTCTTTTGCTACGCCTCAAATGGTGCTATGAAATCTTGCTGCTTGTGATGGCGTGTTGGGAACCCACAGAAGAGGGTTTGATGAGTGTAGCGGTAAGAACTTTCCTCAGTTAAGAACGAAGGTTATCAATCCAGTAGGAGAAAGAGGATCTTCGGAAGGTTGATGCCACTAACGGTGGTGATGGCAGTAAGTACTTTGTCCCAACGGTACAGTGAGGTTGTCAATCTCACTGTTCATGCTGAAAACAAAGATTAGACGTATAGTGTGGAAAATAGTGTATGCTTGCAGTAAGTAATGAAAGCAGGAAATTGTAGTGGTTTGTTTAACAGTGTAGGAAAATGGACCGGGGTTCATAGGTTCACTAGTGGTGTTTCTCCATAAAAGATATCATGCTAGGTGAACAAATTACAACTGGGCAAATAAAGGTTGAACCGTAGTGCATATTCATGACATAATGACTACAATGATATTTAGTGCGAGCATTACAACAATACACATAGACCGCAATGCAACTGCATCTATGACTAGTAATCCACCCTCAAGTTATCATCCGAACCCCCTTAGGTATTAAGTTGCAAGCAACATATAATTGCATTAAACAATGTGTGTAATGTAAGCAATGATTGTACACGCAGGCACTCACACCGCTGTTTTCTCCCTAGTGGCAAAAACACATCCTCCCCCGTCACGTTTCTGTCACTCGAGCACAGGCAAAAAGGAGGCATGAACCCACTATTGAGCATAAATACTCCCTCTTGGAGTTACTAGCAACTACTTGGCCAGAGCAACCACTAGCAACGGAAAGCATGAAAGATCACAAATAGCATATGCAATAAATACTATAATGAACTTGGCATAAGTTAAATATTCATCGGATCCCAGCAAACACAGCACAAAGAGTTACAAAAGAACAATCTCGATTATGTTAGGAAGCTCACGAGATCTAAACATGGAGGCATATGAGGAGGAGACAACCATATAGCTACTTCTATGTACCCGTTGTCCAAGGATGAACTACTCACGCATCACTCCGGAGGCAGGCATAGTGATGGAGAAGCCTCCGGTGATTATTTCCGCTCCGGCAGGGTGCCAGGAGACAGCTTCAGAACCCCCCTGATATAGGGTTGACGATGACAGCCGCTACGGAACTTTTCGGGGATATTTGATCAGGTGCCTAGGGTTTTCCATCCGGGGGAATAAATAGGTGAAAGGGCAGAGGCGGTGGATCCCTAGGCCCCCCACACCACCAGCTGGCGTGACCAGGGGGGCGCCACCCCATGGTGTGGGCCCCCTGGTTCTCGTCTTCGACTCCTCTTCGGTCTTCTGGATGCTTCCAGGGAAAATAGGCACTTTGGGCTTTGTGGGGTCCAATTCCGATAATATTTACAGAACAACTTTTCTGAAATTAAAAACAACAGAAAACAGGGAACTGGCATTTGGCATCTTGTTAATAGGTTAGTCCCGGAAAACGTGTAAAAATGCTGTATTAGGTATCTATAATTTCATGATATGTCTTACATATATCATTGATGGTGAACCCTATGTATAGCCTCCATATAAGCATACTTACATTTAGGTAAGCTACATCATGGATGTCTTGCTGAGTACATTCAAATGTACTCATGTTGGTTTCGTCCCTGGTATTTACTTGCCAGACATCGAGAAGGAGTCTTAGAAGGAGATCTACGAAGAGGAGTACGGAGCTGATGGCTTTGCGAAATAGGATCGTCTCCCGGTCAGCAGCCTGTAGCTTAAGGCGTGACTTGGGCTCTACTACGTGTGTGTGCGTTTAGTCTTCCGATGTGTGTGTTGTGTGTTTGCCCTAAGTGGCAGATGTGTGGACTTGGTCATGTGACCATGTATCTTTTGTAAGTGTTTGTGTAATCGTGTAATGGATATTGTATCTCTGTACCAACTTGATATGTTGTTCACGAATGGTGTGATCTGGGAACGTGAATGTATGCATATCGAAGGTGTCGTTGAACAATGGTTCTGGGGGACCTTACATTAAGGTACCTACTATATAAGTGTTTTTATTTCCAGTGTAGTTTATTATGAGATGTTCTTATTTAGGATAATTAATTTTCCTTTCTATAAAAACATGGGATTTTTATAAAAATGTATAAATAATTCTTATACATTATTTTACTACGAACATAGCATTCCCTTAATTCAGTCTAGTTCTGGTCTGATTCAGTCTCTCATATCTGCTCCCTTCTTAGCGTTGTTCAATGTTATAACTAAGGTTGCTTTCTGCTACTCAATACAGTAACCAGATTATAATCATCTCACATCAATATCTAATTTGTACAGGAATGAAACACGTAGACATGTCCTTTGCATGGTGAAGATATCAGCCATTTTTTATGTATATATACGTACATCTTCGTTACATTTTTGTATGCTGATTAGTAGAGCAAGTACGTAGTAGAATTGAGTAAGCCCTGTATTCTTACCACATCGATTTTAAACTTGGACCTTTATTTATGCAGGCCCCAAACATCATCAAGGAATGGTAGATGGCAGAAAATTAGAGAAGTATATAGGATTTTCAAGCAAGTTTGTAAGCGTTGTAATTCTTAGATAATATTCATGCAAGAGATGGTGATTCCAATAATAAATACTATTTTTTTCTTTATGTAATTAATATATTTTCTTTGATTTGTGTGTATATATTTTGTGGCCGATGAAATTAAAACACTAATATATTTTCTTGTTAGAGAAAAGAACATCCTACCATTTCCTGAATAATCAGGACAAGCTGCCTAGAAAATAATATTTATTTTTAAATATATGCATTCAATCCGTCTAAATTACTTACCAACGCATACCATTGTGGCTCGACATCTGTTGCCACTTTGCAACGCCTTACCTATTGGTTACCAACGGACATCTATGGGTTGCATTGCATCCTTTCAACGCCCCATTTCGCAGCGGATGTTAAATCTGTTGGTAAATGGGCTAGCAACGCCTATATGACTGTTTATATACACATGAATGTATAGCTATAGGAGCGGTCCTGTTGTAGTGTGAGGCAGATATCCGGGAGACGCCTATCCTCCGACCTGGTAATGATGTATTTGATATGGTGAAGGATCTGAAAGTAATATTTGGAAAGGGTCCTGGCAGACAACATGTTCCGAATGACGCTGATGGACACGCACCCATGTGGAAGAAGAAATCCATATTATGGCATCTAATCAATTGGAAAGTCCTAGATGTACGCTCTGCGATCGACGTGACGCACCTGACAAAAAATCTTTTCGTGAATCTGCTAGGATTCTTTGGCTTGTATGGGAAGTCAAAACATACCTCTGAAGCACGGCAGGACCAACAACACACGAAAGGACGAGCCGACATGAATCCTGAGCTGTTTCAAGGTGGTCCTGCCAGCTACGCTCTTACCAAAGAAGATAAGGAAATATGTTTTGATGTACTAACTAGTATCAAAGTCATGTCTGGCTTCTCGTCTAATATAAAGGGAAAAATAAATGTGACGGAGAAAAAAAATCCAAAACCTAAAGTCTCATGACTTCCACGTGCTGATGACGCAATTGCTTCCAGTTGCGTTGAGGGGGATTCTACCGAAAAATGTTTGACTACATATTTTTAAGCTATGTGCGCTCATCAATGCAATTTCTCACAAGGTGATCGATCCAGAAAGTCTACCAGCATTACAGACATATGTGGTCCAGTGTCTTGTCAGACTGGATTTGATGTTCCCACCACCCTTCTTCAATATTATGACGCACCTCCTAGTTCACCTAGTCAAAGAAATAGGATATTCAAGAAGCTACAAATATAGCTTGTGGGCACAAAAGGTGAGACTACTAAAAATAATAACAATCAATAAAAGCAATACCCAATGGCAGTGGGTATTAACAACACATAAGCAATCATCACCAAACAAGTTCGTAACTAAACTAATGCATAGATAACAAGATACTACTAAGCACAATAACAATACTAGCACAACAATAACATAAGTACAGTACTCATGCTAAGGTACCACTCAGACAATTTCCAAACAACAAGCAAACACACCACAGATGAATAAGCTAGTTATAGACTAGGCTAATGTCTACTCAAATTTATGGAATCCATCAATCATGAAAATAAACAAACAAACCAGTAGCTCAACCAATGGTAACAAGTCATAAAACATAATCTAAAACACAATCATCATAAAAGATAAATCTCCTTACAACTAGCATAAAAAAAGGAGTGCACTAATAGTATACTAGTATGGAATACTATCCAAGCATGCTATAAGAAAATAATTGTATTCTACACTATGGCAACAAGCAACTCAAGAAGTCAAGGCACAATAACAGAAGTAATAACATCCTAAACATGCTAGAAGAAAACATACATTCACAAAATAAAAGACAACAATACTAGAGCAACTCATAATATCTAGTGGTGACACTAATTCATCACTAGAGAAGCAAACATCACTACAAGGATGCATGATCCTAAACAAGCAAATCATGAATGTAAATACCTACTAACACCACATACACCTTACACATTCTAGTAAGCATAACACTAAAATAATTGTATGAAAACATCTACTAAGCAAGCATCAATCCATTCTAGTAAACATGCTATTCTAATTAATTAAATAGCAAGCAATCAAAGTGTAAACTACACAAACAGTAGATAGGAACTCAACACAAGCTCAACTAAACACTTTAAAAAATCCAAACACTCAATCAAATCTATTTACAAATAATTTATAACTCACTAGGAAGCATTCTATTAGCAAACAATATTCTATTTAAACAAAACAGTAGTGAGACACCTCTTAACATGATATTCCTAAGGGAACATTATGTTAGGCAATGTAGCACAGCCAAACATACTAGTATTCAACAAGAAAATATCTAACTCTTCACTCACATAAGTGAAACAAACAACCATTTTCCTTGGTGGAAAATACTAGACAAACATATAGTAATGCATGCTATTTTCATACAAGTGTATGGTTGGGGATTTGCATCCCTAACCAAAAAATGCAATGGGACCGGTGGGTTATGGGCCCACTAATACCAAGGCATTAAGAGGTAACAAAGCCTCTGGTCACACATGACAAAATTAATTTAACAAAGCAATCCACACAACACTAGTAGGAAAAGGCTTACGAGTGACGAACAAAATAACGCTACCGCTGGCGAACAGGTGTTCGCCAGCAGTAACCCGCCAGTGGTAAGAGGTTACCGTTGGCGAACAAGTCCTGTTCGCCAGCGCTATCTAGTTACCGCTGGCGAACACCAGTCTTGTTCGCCAGCCGTAAGTTTGAAATTTTGAAATTTCCAAAATAAAATTTATTGCATTATTTTTTTCAAATTTTCAAAACAATTGAATTTGGGGAACCTTTATTCACGGTGTAGAATTTTTTTTTGCTTTATTTTTCAATTTTATATGTCCACTTCCCGTCGGTCACCCAACCTCCCACCCGAGCACGCTTAACTTCTTAGTTCCATCCCACTGCTCTACCTAGGAACACCTTATTCTTTCTTGTCTATATAGTACTATCAATCCTCTTAACTATTGCACCATATCTACAAATCCGTAATTCCAAATTCGACAAATGATATGTCTAAATTGATCAGAAGAATACGAGGAATCCTAATATGACATCCTTATTATCTTTTCTGAAAAAAAATCTTTTTTATTTTTTTTTTGAATTTTGAATTTATTTAATTAAATTGATTATGTAGGAAAATCTAGTCTGTCTCAAATAACTTTTTTTCCTTTTGGAATATAATAACTTTAGAGATATTGCAGTCGTCAAAAAGCAATGTTATTATCATCAAAAGTAATGGGACCATTATCCCCTACATCTCTAAATTTTTTAGCACTTTTATTAGAAGCAGTTTGAGCAATTTGAGGCAATTTAGCACGTTTCACTGAATTGGTGGAGTCTTTGTTAACACCAACTACTTTATCATTGATAGTAGGAGGTTTAATAGCACTTGGAGCCTCAGTTTTGATAGTGCAAACTCTAACAATGTTATTCTTTCTAGCCAATTCAACTTCTCTTTCCCACCTAGCACGTAATTCAACCATCAACCTAACATTATTATCAATTTGAACTTGGATGGCATTCAAAGTTTTAATTTCTTTAACATCATGTGGCAAAACCTTCAGTTTTAGAAAATCAACATCAATTGCTAGGCTCTCCACTTTAGAGGCAAGAACATCTATTTTACCAAGCTTTTCCTCAACAGATTTATTAAAAGCAGTTTGTGTGCTAATAAATTCTCTAAGCATGTTTTCAAGATAAGAGGTAGAGATTTTATTGTTATTGTAGGAATTTCCATAAGAATGAAAATAACCATTATTAGGAGGATAGGTCTTATAATTGTTTCCACCAAAATTATTTCTATAAGCATTGTTGTTAAAATTATTATTTCTAATAAAGTTGACATCAACATGCTCTTCTTGAGCAACCAAAAGGCTAAAGGAACATTATTTGGATCAACTTGATCTTTACGAATAACAAGCATAGACATAATAACATCAATCCTTTCACTCAAAGAGGAGGTTTCCTCAACAGAATTTACCTTCTTACCTTGCGGAGCTCTCTCAGTGTGTCACTCTGAATAATTTACCATCATATCATCAAGAAACTTTGTTGCATTGCCCAAACTGATGGACATAAAGGTACCTCCAGCAGCTGAATCCAATAGGTTCCTTGAGGAGAAATTCAGCCCTGCATAAAAGGTTTGTATAATCATCCAAGTAGTCAGTCCATGAGTGGGACAATACTTCACCATAGTTTTCATTCTTTCCCAAGATTTAGCAACATGTTGATTATCAAATTGTTTAAAATTCATTTTGTCACTTCTCAGGGATATAATCTTAGCAGGAGGATAATATTTTCCAATGAAAGCATCTTTACACTTAGTCCATGAATCAATACTATTTCTAGGCAAAGATAGCAACTAATCTTTAGCTCTTCCTCTCAAAGAGAAGGGGAATAATTTCAGTTTAATAATATATCCATCCACATCTTTATATTTTTACATCTCACATAGTTCAACAAAATTATTATGTTGAGCAGCAGCATCATCAGTACTAACACTAGATAATTTCTCTTTCATAACAAGATTTAATAAAGCAGGTTTAATTTCATAGAAAGCAGAAGTATGAGCAGGTGGAGCAATAGGCGTGCAAATAAAATCATTGTTGTTTGTGCTAGTGAAATCACACAACTTAGTATTCTGAGAGGAACTCAGTTTAGCAAAATAAAAGCAAGCAAATAAATAACAGCTATAACGTAAACTATTTTTTTGTGTTTTTTATAAAGAGAAGCAAAACAAGACAAAAATAAAAACAAGACAATAAACAAAATAAAGAGGTTGAGAGTGAGAGACTCCCCTTGCCAGAAGACTTCTTCCTCCTTGGCAACGGCGCAAGAAATTCTTTTGCTATGCCTCAAATGGTGCTATGAATTCTTGCTACTTGTGATGGCGTGTTGGGAACCCACAGAGGAGGGTGTGATGAGTGTAGCGGTAAGAACTTCTCTCAGTTAAGAACGAAGGTTATCAATTCAGTAGGAGAAAGAGGATCTTTGGAAGGTTGATGCCACTAACGGTGGTGATGGCTCACCGGTGTCAGCAACAACGCGGAACCTGGACACAACACAACCAAAATACTTTGTCCCAACGGTACAGTGAGGTTGTCAATCTCACCGGTCATGCTGAAAACAAAGATTATTCGTATAGTGTGGAAAATAGTGTATGCGTGTAGTAAGTAAAGAAAGCAGGAAATTGTAGTGGTTTGTTTAACAGTGTAGGAAAATGGACCGGGGTTCATTGGTTCACTAGTGGTGTTTCTCCATAAAAGATAGCATGCTAGGTGAACAAATTACAGCTGGGCAATTGACAAATAAAGGTTGCACCGTAGTGCACATTCATGACATGATGACTACAATGATATTTAGTGCGAGCATTACAACAATACACATAGACCGTAATCCAACTACATCTATGACTAATAATCCACCCTCAAGTTATCATCCGAACCCCCTTAGGTATTAAGTTGCAAGAAATAGATAATTGCATTAAACAATGTGTGTAATGTAAGCAATGATTGTACACGCAGGCACTCACACCGCTGTTTTCTCCCTAGTGGCAACAACACATCCTCCCCCGTCACGCTTCTGTCACTCGAGTATAGGCGAAAAGGAGGCATGAACCAACTATCGAGCATAAATACTCCCTCTTGGAGTCATCAGCAACTACTTGGCCAGAGCAACCACTAGCAACGGAAAGCATGAAAGATCACAAATAGCATATGCAATTAATACTATAATGAACTTGGCATAAGTTCAATATTCATCGGATCCCAGCAAACACAGCACAAAGAGTTACATAAGAACAATCTCAATTATGTTAGGCAGCTCACGAGATCTAAACATGGAGGCATATGAGGAGGAGACAACCATATAGCTATTTCTATGTACCCGTTGTCCAAGGATGAACTACTCACGCATCAATCCGGAGGCAGGCATAGTGATGGAGAAGCCTCCGGTGATTATTTCCGCTCCAGCAGGGTGCCGGGAGACAGCTTTAGAGCCCCCCCTGATATAGGGTTGACGACGACAGCCGTTGCGGAACTTTTCGGGGATATTTCATCAAGCGCCTAGGGTTTTCCATCCGGGGGGAATAAATAGGCGAAATGGCCGAGGCGGTGGATCCCTAGGGCCCCCACACCACCAGCTGGCGTGGCCAGGGGGGGCGCCACCCCATGGTGTGGGCCCCCTGGTTCCCGTCTTTGACTCCTCTTCGGTCTTCTGGATGCTTCCAGGGAAAATAGGCACTTCGGGCTGAGTGGGGTCCAATTTCGATAATATTTCCAGAACAACTTTTCTGAAATTAAAAACAACAGAAAACAGGGAACTGGCATTTGGCATCTTGTTAATAGGTTAGTCCCGGAAAACGTGTAAAAATGTTGTATTAGGTATCGATAATTTCATGATATGTCTTACATATATCATTGATTGTGAACCCTATGAATAGCCTACCTATTCCACCATATAAGCATACTTGCATTTTTGGTAAGCTACATCATGGATGTCTTGCTGAGTACATTCAAATGTACTCATATTGGTTTCGACCCTGGTATTTACTTGCCAGACATCAAGAAGGAGTCTCAGAAGGAGATCTACGAAGAGGAGTACGGAGCTAATGGCTTTGCGAACAAGGATCGTCTCCCGGTCAGCAGCCTGTAGGTTAAGGCGTGACTTGGGCTCTACTACGTGTGTGTGTGTTTAGTCTTCCGATGTGTGTGCCAGATGTGTGGACTTGGTCATGTGACCATGTCTCTTTTGTAAGTGTTTGTGTAATCGTGTAATGAATATTGTATCTCTGATCCAACTTGATATGTTATTCACGACTGGTGTGATCTGGGAACGTGAATGTATGCATATCGGAGGTGTCCTTGAACAGTGGTTCTGGGGGACCTTACATTAAGGTACCTACTATCTAAGTGTTTTTATTTCCAGTGCAGTTTATTATGAGATGTTCTTATTTAGGATAATTAATTTTCCTTTCTATAAAAACGTGGGATTTTTATAAAAATGTATAACTAATTCATATACATTATTTTACTACGAACATAGCATTCCCTTAATTCAATCTAGTTCTGGTCTGATTCAGTCTGTCATATCTGCTCCCTTCTCAGCGTTGTTCAATGTTATAACAAAGGTTGCTTTCTGGTACTCAATTTAGTAACCAGATCATAATCATCTCACATCAATATCTAATTTGTACAGGAATGAAACACGTAGACATGTCCTTTGCATGGTCAAGATATCAACCATTTTTTATGTATATATACGTACATCTTCGTTACATTTTTGTATGCTCATTAGTAGAGCAAGTACGTAGTAGAATTGAGTAAGCCTTGTATTCTTACCACATCGATTTTAAACTTGGACCTTTGTTTATGCAGGCCCCAAACATCATCAAGGAAAGGTATGACAGAAAATTAGAGAAGTATATAGGATTTTCAAGCAAGTTTGTAAGCGTTGTAATTCTTAGATAATATTCATGTAAGAGATGGTGATTCCAATAATAAATACTAATTTTTTTTCTTTATGTAATTAATATATTTTCTTTGATTTGTGCGTATATATTTTGTGGCCGATGAAATGAAAACACTAATATATTTTCTTGTTGGAGAAAAGAACATCCTACCATTTCCTGAACAATCAGGACAAGCTGCCTAGAAAATAATATTTATTTTTACTTATATGCATTCAATCCGTCTAAATTACTTACCAATGCATACCATTGTTGCTCGAAATCTGTTGCCACTTTGCAACGCCTTACCTATTGGTTACCAACGGACATCTATGGGGTGCATTTCATCCTTGCAACGCCACATTTCGCAGCGGATGTTAAATCTATTGGTAAATGGGCTAGCAACGCCTATATGGCTGTTTATATACACATGAATGTATAGCTATAGGAGCGGTCCTGTTGTAGTGTGAGGCCGATATCCGGGAGACGCCTATCCTCCGACCTGGTAATGATGTATTTGATATGGTGAAGGATCTGAAAGTAATATTTGGAAAGGGTCCTGGCAGACAACATGTTCCGAATGACGCTGACGGACACGCACCCATGTGGAAGAAGAAATCCATATTATGGCATCTAATCTATTGGAAAGTCCTAGATGTACGCTCTGCGATCGACGTGATGCACCTGACAAAAAATCTTTTCGTGAATCTGCTAGGATTCTTTGGCTTGTATGGGAAGTCAAAACATACCTCTGAAGCACGGCAGGACCAACAACACACGAAAGGACGAGACGACATGAATCCTGAGCGGTTTCAAGGTGGTCCTACCAGCTACGCTCTTACCAAAGAAGATAAGGAAATATTTTTTGATGTACTAACTAGTATCAAAGTCATGTCTGGCTTCTCGTCTAATATAAAGGGAAAAATAAATGTGAAGGAGAAAAAAAATCCAAAACCTAAAGTCTCATGACAGCCACGTGCTGATGACGCAATTGCTTCCAGTTGCATTGAGGGGGATTCTACCGAAAAATGTTCGACTACATATTTTTAAGCTATGTGTGTTCATCAATGCAATTTCTCACAAGGTGATCGATCCAGAAAGTCTACCAGCATTACAGACAGATGTGGTCCAGTGTCTTGACAGATGTGATCGACGTCGTATGCAAAAGTTATGCCCGTTTTACGATTTATTTTTGAATTTTGCATAAAAGGTCAAATGGAGTATTTCAAATTTTCTATATCAACTAGACAGTACACTCTACCCACATATCCAAGGAATTTATTTTTTGAATGTTTTATCATTTTCGTTTCTGCTTTACAAAAGTAAAAAAGGCGGTCCACGGGGGGGGGGGGTGTGGAGGGAAATTTTTTCAAAACTTACCGCTGGCGAACAAAAATAGTGGTTGGCCAGTGGTATATTTAGTGCTGGCGAACTAGCTCGCTGTTCGCCAGCGCTAAGTTACGTTACCGCTGGCGAACCAGCACCCCTCTTCGCCAGCGGTAAATATGGCTGCCCGCACCCTCACGCCCATCATTACTGCTGGCGAACAAAGTGGCATGTTCGCCAGCGGTAACATGCGTAGCGCTGGCGAACACGGTTTCCTGTTGGCCAGCGGTAATAGCGCTGGCGAACGTGTATCTCTGTTTGCCAGCGGTAAAGTGGTGGCTATAGCCTATTTCCTACTAGTGCAAGGCTATTCATACTAGTGAAAACAAGCAACAAATGTTACATATGCTTTGCTATAAAATAACATGCAAGTGAACAACGATAGAAGCATCAAGATAATAGTACCAAAATGTTACTGGACTCAACTCAAACATATCACAAACCTAGGTAGATCAAAACTACCAAGATTGGTTCGCACAGAAATCAAATAATAAACTAGGAAAAACAACAATTGCTACTTCTATTTCTATTTCACTTTCCAAACATGCACACACTTTCTAAGGTAGATGTATTGCAAGAAAACAACCTAATAACAATTTGTAACACATCTATACATGCTAGGAACAAATATTCAAACATCTACACCTTAATTAACAAACAAATACACAAGCAAAAATGAAAACAGAAAAGCTGTTGTATCTAAAAAGGCTCACCAAAAATAATATAGGGCTCCAAAAATTCATCCAAGCAAGGATTAGATAGATATAGCCATAATAAAACTCATCCAATTGGATTGACCTCAAAAACCAATTTTAAACTCATTCTAAAAATCCTAGAAAAGCCTACTGGCCTTTTACCAAAATGGATGGCATTTCCATTTGGTAACTCACCTTGATGTCAGGCCAAGTCCTATGGATAGATCTATTCAAAGGCTACTCTAAAAAATTTCGTTTGGCCATTTTGGATACAGATCCAAAAAGTTATGCCAAAAATGGCTAAACAGACAGTCTGTGGCAAAACTGATATTGTGACAAAAATAAAATTCAAAACTTACATCTACCAAGACAACATATACCTAGTGCTGTGAATTTTTTTTAAAATTAATTTGCAGGAAAACCATTTTTCACAATCTCAAAGCAACAAGCGATAATCTGCACGGATTTGAGGTTCCTCACCTCGGGTTCCAAAAATGGCTGCCGACAAGTTTGAGCTCGGGGAGAGCTCACAGAGGCAAGTGCTTCAGTTTCTTTTGCTTGGTGAGGGAGTGGGTGGGTGTGTGAGGCTAGAGGTGAAAGAGACTTGAGTGAAAAGGCTTATATCCACGGTTTTTGGGTCAAGTGGCAAAAATGCCCTGGGGTGCATGCCAAGGTTGGCATTGGGTGCTCTAGGGGTTTTTGGTCATTTCCAAGCATGGCTTAGGTGCCAAGGGACAAGACCAACCAGGGGGCAAGTCAAAGGTGACCCTTGGTGTGAGGAAAGATCAATGGCATGGTTTCAAGGGTCAAGGCATGGTGACCCACACCTTGCCACCTCATCTTATCTCTTCCCTTTTCTCTCACTTGCACACTCTCTCCACAAAATATCTAGAAGCTTGCAACACATACTAGTCAACACATTGGACAAATTCACACTTAAAAACTTGCAAGAAAAGACAAAGAAAACATCTGCCCAAAATCGTATCCAGCACTGTCGTAAAAATTCAGAAAATTCAGTTAACACTTAGAAATTTTTCTAAGTGTTGTAAAACAGTGAAATGAGCAAAAAGTTTGGATTGTTTTCAGAGACAAAATGGATTCTAATTTTTGTTTTCCAAGTTGGAACTTTTTGAACATGTTTTAAACTTTCAGAAACATCTTTTGGAAATAAAATTGAAATAGTTTAAAGCCATGAAAACAATGTGGGAAAAGGTGTACTTTCTGTTTTTCTCTGTTTTCCAAAAATGCTTTTTTCTGCCTTATTTTTATACCACAAAGACAACAAGCAAAAGATCATTTTTATTAATCCAAAAATAAAACCAAGCTTATGGGTTTGTAGTACATGTATCAAGGAACAAATAAAAGCCAAGAAAACATAAAATAACATTTTATGGCCTAGTGAAAACAAAGGTGGAAAACAGGTACTTGGCTATATTTTCACGGAATAGTTTCTATAGAAAACTTAAAAAAAACATCCATAAATCATTTTGAAATTTTGTTTTCTTGGATCCAACAAAGTTTAAAGTTTATTTTAAGATTCAAACAAGAATGATCCAAGTCTTGGAATAAAATTCACTCAAATAATCAGCAGAGAAAACAATAGGGAAAATATTATAAAAGTGTTTGCAGAAAAATTTGATATTGGTTTCATTAAGAAACCAAACTTGCATTGCAAAAGGATCAACATCATAAACACATGTTAGTTCAAACAATCATGTTGTTAGAAAAAATAAATTTTTGGCCCTAATTTTTTTATTCTTGAGCATAGTACAACAATCCAAAAACTGGGGTGTGACACTTAATCTATGTTGACATGGAGAATCTGCAAAGAACCTTCTGGATTGGCAAGGTATCGAATTTTATCTCGTTAGATTAGTTTCTGCATCGGCTGAAGATAAATAAAATGCCAAGACTACGATATCTAATGTTCAAGTGGTTGCACCATCAGAAAGGTAGGTACACCTGAAAAATATTAATAAACAAAAACATACTTTTATAACTGCAAAAAACAGGTTGCTTCTCATGAATATTATTTGAAAAGAATAATATCAACCAAGGCACTTATCAAAACATATGCTTAAATGTCGAGAAACAAAAGCAAGAAAGAGTTGATCAACACGCCTACTTTGTAGTACCACCTCAATTTCATCTCATAATAGGAAGACAAGGTATTTGAGAAATAATTTGAGCAGATCTAGATTATTTCAGATTTCAGGGAGTAAAGTGTCTCATCAAAACTGATGAGATGTTAATTTTCGTTGTCGAAGCCAGACTGTACAATTCACTATGCCTTTCGAGCTATAATCTTAATCTACGGCTGTAGTAAATAAAGCATACCAGGAGGATTAACAACAAACATCTACCAAAGATTCGTCAATCGTGAGTTGATCATGCTTACCGCACAAAAGTAGTGTTTAGCTTACAACAAAAGCAATGTTCTCAGCCACTCCGACGGCTGGCGGTACGCGGCTCGTGCGGTGGAACCTGTTTACTTCCTATTTATCTTGCATGTAACAAAATCTAAAGGCTTCACAAGAAGCAAATTGACATCCTACTACAGAAGTTTGTCTACAAGATTAATTAGCATTATTGTCAGTTTGCTAGAGGTATATGTACTAGTGATTACCCAGATCAGATATAAAAAGATAACATGAATAGCTCAATCGGAACTATTAATTGGTCTCCATACTAGGAACAATCATTTGTACGCATAGCGATGCAATCAGAAAGCTTACTACTACTCTTTCCGTCCGGAACTAAGTATCACAAAGGTTGATGAAAGTGGATGTGTCTATACATCCAATTTTGTCGAACTTTGTGACATTTCCGGACGGAGGGAGTAGGTGAGTAAACAAATTGACTTACTTCCATAAACGCACACCACAAACTACTACAGTGTTAATATCAATTAAATAGTGGTGGCAGGCACACCTAACCAGCCAATTAAATAAGAACAACATGGATCCATCCACAACTTAGCAAGAGAAAACAATTGTGAATTCACCAAACCTGTGTGTCCATAGGATTGAGTGCACGATGCGGAGGTGCTACTATATGTCAGACCAACAAGGCCCGTCGACCTTGACCGTGGGAGCTGTGGCCTTCATAGAGCGGTTGCACGCACGGCAGATTGCCCGATCTGGTCCCCTTGCCCCCACTCCAGGGTGGAGCATGTCGGCCTCGTGCCTAAGCGTGTGCAGCCGGAAGTCTCCCATGGCTCGACCTAATGGGGAGAGGAACCGAGGTAGAAGACGACATGATCTGAGAGGTCAAGCCGGAGAGGAATTGGGGTGGATGGTTGTTTGTCGGGCGGAGCTTGCAGTCGTGGTGGACTAGTAATAGGGTTAGGATGGACGATAGACAATGGGGATTTCGTAGTTGGGTTTGGGAATGGGCTACGGAGGTGGGACGGATTATAGGAGGGTTTTGTGGGGAGGTGGACAAGTGGTTGAGGTGACGTGCATTGTAGATACACATGTCACCTCCGTTGCGACCTATGTGTTGTAATGGGCCTAGTTATGTTGTAGTGACCATTGAAATGCTTGCCTATTTTTCTTAAGCGATCCTTGTGTGGAATAAAACGATGATATCCTAGGTACACAACATTCTTACATTTATCCATATATATACTTTCAGTATCATCTGAACAGTGCGTACATGCATTGTATGACTTGTTTGTGTGTCAAGAAATTTTACTAAGAGCATGCCAATCATTAATGGTTACGAACAGCAACACTCGTACATCAAATTCCTCCTTCTTGTGCTCATCCCACACACAGACAACTTCTTCGTCCCATAAGTATAAATGTTCATCAACTAATGGCCTTAGGTACACATCAATATCGTTGTTGGGTTGCTTTGGGCCTTGGATGAGCATTGTCATCATAATAAACTCAAGCTTCATGCACAACCAAGGAGGAAGTTTATAGATACAAAGAGTCACATGCCAGGTGCTATGGCTGCAGCTCTGCTCACTAAATGGATTCATGCCATCTATACTTAGACAAAACCATAAGTTGCTTGAATCACCTGCAAAGCGCGGGAACTTTCTCTCAATTTTTCTCCACTGCGACCAATCAGCGGGGTGTCTCCACATCTCGTCTTACTTATGGTCTTCCACGTGCCATCGCAACAGTTTGGCATGCTCTTTATTTCTGAATAAACGTTTCAGCCGTGGTATTATTGGAGCATACCACATCACGTTTGCAGGAATCTTCTTCCCGGGCCGCTCACACTCAACATCGTGTGGATCGTCTGGTCTGATCTTATACCGCAATGCAGTGCATATAGGGCATGCTTCCAAATTATCGTACTGCTCACCGCGGTAGAGGATGCAGTCATTAATGCAGGCATGTATCTTCTTCACTTCTAATCCTAGAGGGCGAACAACCTTCTTTGCTTGGTATCTACTGTCGGACAATTCATTCTTTCTTGGAAGCCGCTTCTTCATTATTTGCAGCAACTTTGTAAGTCTGTTGTCCTTCACACCGTTCTCTCCCTTCCATTGCAGCATTGCAATGTGCTACCCAGTATTTTCTGGCCATCTTCGCAATTTGGATACATTGTTGTGATCCTTTAACATCTAGTCGAACTTCACCCTCACCTTTTCAATTTCGCATTCTGCCTTCTCACCCGTAATGGCTTGGCAAAGATCATCAATGGGCTCATCTTGTCCCAGTGTTTTGCTTCTTCTTCATCATTATCTTGCATTCCAGTACCAGTACTGTATTTAGGAAAAATATCATGATAGTTGTCATCATTCTCTTCTTCTTCGTTGTCTTCCATCATAACTCCTTTTTATATCTGTTTGGTCCACCAATGATAGCCGGGCATGAAACCAGACTAAAACAGGTGGATGTGGAGGATTCTATGGAAAGAGTGTTCCTTCTGATTCCGACATATAGCACATGGATAACACGAAAAAATATTCCTCTTATTTGTCTGGGCCACATCGAGAAAATAAGCCACACCTTTCATGAACTCGGGAGACCGTCGGTCAGCGTACATCCATTGTCGGTTCATCTATATTATATAATTATCAAAAACCATTGCAGAACATCGTGCTTACAGAAATGATCACTATACATCGATAGATAAAAGGATAAAGTTGATACCTCGATCGAGAAGGAAAGAACGCGGAGAAATCTTAATTTTGTGCGAGCTGAAGTGGCATTATGCTCCCGGGCATTTCATCGAACACCTTTTATGCATAGGGGAAAAAATAGCACACACCCTATATCTCAAACCTTCTACCTCAAAAATGAGTGATTGGCTAAGAAGTGGTGTCGCTGGTCGGTTTTATACAGACAGGGACCTTTAGCCCCGGTTCTTGACAGGAACCAGGGTTAAAAGTTGCCTCCTTTGGCCAGGACACCTTTAGCCCTGGTCAGTGGCTCAAACCGGGGCTAAAGTCCTCCATGAGCCGCTCTGCCAGTCCCAAACCATTGGAACACAATCTTTGGCCCAGTTCGTAGAGGAACCGGGGCTAAAGGTGTTTTTCCCTTGAACAGAAGGCCGGTTTTCCACTAGTGTAATGTGCTCCGAAGTAGTAGAATGTGTTTGGTTTACAAATTAGCTACAGATTCGGTTCTGATGGAGTAATGTCTAGACTGCCCTCATAATTTGGTTTTTTTCATTGTTATTTCTCAAGCAAACTTTAGGAAAAAAATCCACCTCTCACTCTCCCCACACATCTGGACACGTGGTGCGGCGTAGTTTGAGGTGGACTTGCGTGTTCTATCCTAGCGCATTGTCCTCATATCCTCTTCGTCCACATATGCATGGTTGTGGGCTGGAGGTGGTCAGGAGTAGAGATCAAAGAAGACAGCAACCGGGACTATGTGGATCTGACTGGCATCAGAATTTCCTGCTTCCTGTTTGCTCGGATCTATTTCTAGATAAAACCGGAGCGTGTGTGAGAGGCTGGCAAATGGCATGTCAATTCACGGACGATGACCGGCCTTGTTTGTGATGAAAAAGGATTTTCCTCTTAGTTGTGCAAATTTCCTTGTTTAGTTTACACAATTCTGATAAGATTTATTGTGAATGTAGTCTTTACATACATCTGTTTCGCATATTTCAAATGTTTTGTGTAAATTATTCCATTTATATTGGGATTTTTCGTGTCAGCTTTACATAAATCCATTAAGGTTTATTGTGAATGTAGTGTTAACGTACTTATGTTTAAATTAGTATCAATGTTTTGTGTAGATTCATTGTTCTTGTTAGTATTAAATAAATTTGGTAAATGTTTATTGAGAATTTAGTCTTATTATACTTCTGTTTACCTTAGTGCAAATTGTCTGTCTAGATTATTCTATTATGATAATGTGGATAAGTCAAAATTCACTTGAAACAACATTCTATTTAGGTAACAGTTCATGAAAAAAAGTCTTTTCGTGGCTTGTAGGGCTTCCGGGTTTTTCATCTTAAGTAACACCATGTTTCGTTGTTCAGTAGAGTAGCAGGAAACTCAATGTGATTGTTTTTTCATTTCTTCTTTTATATTATAGTGTTAATAGAATTACCATAGAATTAACCTAATTCCTCATTTCCATATATATGGGGTATATAACTAGTACTATTCACTAAACTACCCATCATCCACTCCTAGCTATCGCAGTATTTTGATGCACTAAATAAAGTAAAATGTTAATTAAGAATATTTATGCAATGTGACCGAAATATCACAACGGTTACTATATATATTATATTATATTTTGGTTACACCACATAAAAATGTATGAGGAAAGGTTGACCCCAACTAGTAGAAAAAGGGCCTCTAGTCGTAACCATTCGCTTGGCCACGAACCCTTTTAGTCCCGGGTCATAATACAGACCGGGACTAATAGGGTTTTGGCAACGATTCACCTGGCGCAAGACCTTTTAGTACCGGGTTGTAATACG
Organism: Alopecurus myosuroides; assembly: GCA_028641055.1. Taxonomy (NCBI): domain Eukaryota; kingdom Viridiplantae; phylum Streptophyta; class Magnoliopsida; order Poales; family Poaceae; genus Alopecurus; species Alopecurus myosuroides. The sequence goes on from CM054057.1 coordinate 17,944,030, forward strand.
GCCCGGGACTAAAGGCCCGAGCCATTCACCTCCCGCACGCTTTGGAAGTTGTTCCGATCGGGTGGGATCAAAAACAGAGGCACACACGCTAATTGCTACATTAACAGTGGTGGTCTCTTCTTCTTCTTGCTCTTGTTCTCCTCTCTTTTTCCCATCCACCACCATGAATCAATATGGCATTCAGTTTTTGGATGTGTCCACACATGGCAAGACCCTCAATGTCGCCTACACGAACGAGAGCGCCAGGCTCCCGGCTTCACGAGGATGAACACAAGTTCTTTGGACTTGATTTCGAGTACACAGCCGATCAACAAGATGTTTTAGTCATCCAAATGCTCACACGAGGCATGTCATGGTATTCCAATTGGCAAGGTAACACGAACTTCTTTTGATCATTTGATAGCAACATGTGGCCATTTGATCAAACCTATTGGAAAGAGAGCTTCTTTTGATTCATATAGGATAGGAAAATTGCATAGGACAACAACACATGGCCATCTGAATCCTTTTGGAAAGAGAACTTCTTTTGATTCATATAGGATAGGAAACTTGCATAGGCCTAGCAAAACGTTCATTTGAATCCTATATGGAAAAGAGTTTTAGATTCATATATACGGGAAGAGCAATTCCTCGTCTTTGACTAATAGGAGAACATGTCTATTTTGTATAGGATAGGAAAATTACTCATTTTGTTCTATTTTTCCGTTTGTTATTGCATTGAAAGAATATACTTGTTAGCAGTAATTAACACTTGTTACATTTTTGTTGTTGCAGTCGTGACAAGCACTGTCTAGAACTCATGGATTTCCTTGTCTATAGCGGCATACTTTTTCTAGCGATTATACAACGAATGACAAGCTAAAGATGCTGCGCACCTAGGTATTGAGATACCAGCAGACTGCCACATTGATCTACAGGACTAGTTCCAACTTTAGTATTCCAAGACTTCAATGGCTGGTGTGGAAACCGCCTTGATCGACGAAGAGTACGTTGATATGAAGAAAAGCTTACCAATGATTCCACACACATTCTGGGAGATGACCCCACTTTACAGGATCAACATTGATTATGCAGCAATAGACGCATATGTTTCATTCGATTTGTTCCGCACGATTAGTATCCTCAACTATGGGCAGCGTCATCTAGTGGCCCAAACTTCTACTATTTGGGATTATCCTTTGGAGGACGAGTAGATGGGTATCTGTGTCTCTATTATTATGTACTGCTTGGGTGTCTCTCCTGACGCGAGTTGTGTTTGCATATTTCTATAATATATATATGTATATATATATGTATACATATATATACTGCCTTGAGGAGACATTATGAAGTACTATTACGTAATGGATATCCGAACTATTATTTCTATCAATTATGTCCCTGTTTAAGTATGATCTGAGCAAGATTTATGAAGCAATTGTGATTTTTTTGCTAAATTTTTAATATCTATATAGTAAAATTATAATGCCATTTGGAGTAATTTAACATATATACAATAATTCTATAATTTTTTTATTTACAATTATAATACCAATTGGATGGCAACCTTTGACCATAGAGACAAGAGTCCAACTTGCTTAAATGTTATTACTGCATAAACATGCGAATTTTAAGGGTGAATGACTAGTTATGAATTAAGTAATTAATAGTCCAATGTATACATAATGGAATATATTATACGGAAGTAATATTTGAACTTCTCTCATTTTTCTAATCACTTTAGACATATTATTTGTCAATTTTCGATTTACGGATTCGTAGATACAAATTATTCAGTATTAAATGTGAAAGGCAAAGAAATGAATTATTATTTAAATTCATGATTATTTTTTAAATTCTTGATTACTTTTTTAACTAAATAATTGTTTGGATTCACAAAATAAAGACATGCGACAATAGTTTAAGGATTAACTGATTGACAACATACTATTGTTAGTAAAACATTATTCGTTTCATGGAAGTTGAGAGGGAATGAACTAAGAAGTTAAACATGCCGAGAGTGGAGTAGTTTGAGGATGGGTGACAGACTAGGAAGTTTCAACAGAGAATGATTAGAGTTAAAAAATAATTGAGAGTATAGGAGAATGATTAAAGTTAGAAATAATAGATACTAAATGAAAACCAAAAAAAAGAATCACAAAATCTTTAGTCCCGGATCGTATTACAACCCAGGACTAAATGTCCTCCAGCCCATAGCGTTGTGTGCAGCAACGTGGAGGGCCTTAAGTACCAGTTCATGGGGCACCGGGACAAAAGGGTGGGCCAATTCCAGGACTGGAGGCCCGTTTTCTACTAGTGCCCACCAATCAGATTTTTTGTTTTCAACCATCTCAAGTGTGGGCTCACTTTCTCAAGCTGAGTTGCCTCGAACCATAGGTAACTTATTTTTTCAAGCTATCTAAAATTCAATATGTACATTTATATGTAAATTTACTTATTGTTGATTATTTTGATTGACGCACAGGGTCAAGCGGATAGGCGGTGTTGAATGTTCCTATTGTAACATCTTCCTTCATGGCTCAATCTCTTAACACGGAAGAATTCAATATTTTCTTCCAAACTTATGCCCAGGTAAGGACATAAGTTCACTGCATCATGCCAATGTGTAATTTATCATATTTTGGTAAGTCAAGTGGGACATAAAATGTGTAAATCTCCTAGAGAAGGAATTTTTTACCCCAGGGATTATACCACCCCTTTAGCTACCATCCAATTTGGTGTTGGAGATTCGGCCAGATTTTCCATACCTGACATGGTATTGGATTACCTATCATATTATGTGTGGTTTTATGTTTAGTGCCTGAAATAATCGTTGGTTCTGAATGACCTACATTATGCCATCTCAGTCTCTCTATGCCTAGTGTAAGTGTAACATCCCAGGATTTTCAAAAAATTGAAAATTTTAAAACCCTCATGCATTCATGAGAATCATAGCGTACTTGCATTTTGTTTGCATAAGAATTGGTTTTTAATTTGCTAAAGACAAAATTTTAGGTGATATTACCTATTAAACCACATCTTGGATTTAAATCTTTTTCTGAAGTAAAGTATTTTATTTTTGGGAAAGATTAGTACCAAAAGGTTCCTTATTTCCTAAGCTTTTCAAAACTTATTTTTATGTATTTTTCTGTTTTCTTTTGGTTGAGTTTTGTATTATATTTGAATAAATTGAATTAAAAACTGAAAAAGAAAAAAAAGAGAAAAACGCAGCACTGCGCATCGGCCCTCTTCTCTCCTCTCTCTCTCAGGGCCCAGCCGTTTCCTTTTCTCTCTTTCTCTCGCACTGTGCGCGCGCCCAACGAGTAGTCCAAGCACAGCTAGAGCCCAGCAGAATCTGCGCACAGCCCGCCTTGTTTCACTACCTCTCTGTTTGACTGCCAACGCGGCCCCGCCCGTGACACGACCGCGACGTCGCGCACACGTCACCGCTTCGTCGTCTAGGAGACGGTCTCCGTCTCCCGCTCGACTCGCCGCCGCTAGGGAATCCCTCACGGCCCGACGTCACCACGGCCTCTCTCCCCCTCTCCCACGCCTCCTCCCCATTAAATACCGAGGCGCCTCGAATTCATCTGCGGCCGCCGTCGCCATTGGAGAGACCCACGGCAAGCCCACGCCGTCGCCGTTCCGAGCCACGGGAGGCGCCACCGAGGATACGAGGAGGATTGTAGCAAGAAGGAGAAGCCGCCGCCGTCTTCGCCTTCGCCGGAGGAGCACGCAGACGTCTGCGCCGTCCACACCCGATTCTGCCGTCGACGTCCTCCCGCTCAACTCTGTGAGTTCCGCTGCCTCCCTCGTGAGCCGTCCGATTCGCGTCAACGGCCGATATTATATCCCGCAGGCGAACCATTATTTTAGTACCAGGCCGCCCGATCCCCTTTAGATCTAACGATAAATGCGCGCGATCCGCGCGGAAATCTCTCGGCCAATCAGAAGTCACCATTGCCGTTGCCCTGGATCGAGTACCTTTTTTATTTAAAATAGAAAATAACAGATTTCAATCAAAACTTTAAAAATTTATATCTCGAGTTCTGTAATTCCAAATTAGGTGATTTTGGACCTTCTGAAATCAGCACAATGTCTAGAATAATGTAGGCTATTCAAATTTCAATTTTGAAACATGCAATCACATGTTATTTGTAGATCTATGTTAATCACTATTTTAGGCATAACTTTTCATCTACAAATCCTTTTTAGGTCAAATCAATTGTTATGGTTTTGTTTTGATGTCCTCTATCCAGCAGAAGCGTTGGAAAAAATATTTGTGCAACTTTGTAACAGAAATCCTACTAATCTTCATATTAGCCTATATTAAAACCCTAGTATTGCTAATAATTATAATTTGATAATTAATTTGTTTTGCATGAATCATAACCATGTCATTAACATCAAAGAACATCATTATTAGTAATTCTTGCCAATTGTGAATTTTGTGTATTAATTTGATCATGGCATAACATGCATACATGTTTTTGTTTTGTTATTTTGTTTTCTATGTTATGTTTGCTATGAATGCTAATGTGTGGTTTGTCTTGTTTGTGTTAGATTGCGAAGAGGAGAAAGTCTACTCTTGTTGCTGTTATTCTTGTTGTGATTTTTCATCCTATTGCCAAGGCAAGTGACACACCATCAAATCTCTCTATTTTAACTATGCATTACTAGTGTTTTTGAGTAGTATGCATGATAGGGAATTTTTACTAAGTTATTATTATTCTATGCAAAATCGGAAGTAGTGTGTAGAAATCCTTTAGACTTGTTATTTTGGAGACTTAGTACTTAGTAGATGCTTAGCCTTGCTACAAATTTGTTTTACTCAATGTTGTGAAAAATTCTAAGTATAAACTTCAAAGAATCACCTGGGTGGATTTGGTTGTCTGGTTGATGAGAGTTGAGTATCTCCCTGAGGGGAGTTCACTTGAGGAATGCCACCTAGGAAACAAAGAGATTACCAAGTCCTCTAAGTTTAGTAGCTTCCCGTCCAGCCCTTTGACATATGGGCTCTGTCTTGATCAACTAAGTTGTGAGAGTTCAGGCTATGCTTGACATGAAGATGTAGCATAATTATAGGTGGAATGGGTCTTGCTGGTTGGGTTGAATTTCTTGTTCTGACAGATATATTCTCAATTCTCTTCTTTCCTTAATGCATCCAACGTGTATAGGATGTCTGGGTTAATTGAAGACAAAGGGTGAAAGTGCACAACCTCTGCAGAGTTAGAAACTATGATCATAGCCGTGTCCCCGATAATGGACGACTTCGAGCAGCTGGACAAGGATGGACAGAAGAATCTCAACACTGGTTTGAAGAAGTAAAATTTGGCTAAGGAAACATTAGTTGTGGTGCTCATGGCTATGTCCCATGGAGCCAATCTTGAAAAGAAAACTCTTCTTCAAAAGTGTTAGGGAAAAACTTGCTTTTTGCAAACAACCTAAACTCCACCAAGCCAGATATGCATGTAGTTTAGACTTGCCATTTTATATCCACCATAGTGTCATTTGCCAGTACATCAAATTGTACTGATCTCCTTGGGGGGCTGCATATTCCAACGTGTAGGAAATTCTGATGATGAAGTTTGATCAAGTGCTTGGACTCGAGTCTACACCCAACATCTAATGCATGTGGTGCATGATTGAAGATGGAGGCTCATTGCTATCTTTATTTCTGTTGTTTAGAACACTGAGTTTTGCTAGTCTTTCAAGACTACGCACTTTGTAATAAAGCTATACTTAGCTACTCTGGATCTTCTGTAATAATTTTGATACTTCTGCTATGATACCTTACATTTTGTTCTGTGGTGCTAGCATTGATCCAGGGACTAGCACTTAACACAGTAGTTCTTACATTATTAAATGTGAGGGCGCTACAGTAAGATATCTCATTCGTTACTACGCTTGTGAATATGACCAATGCAATCATGTTGGTCTGTCGGGCGTTGAGATCTCTTCTCATGAAACTGGAATATATTATCTATGCATATATTCGAGGGCACTGGAATATATTATCTATGCATGTAAACAATTATGGAATGTTCCCTCGATAGAAGTGACCACATGCTAATGAGAACGTGAAAACAAGTCTGTCAACAGAGCGGGTGATACGTCCAAAATGTATCTCCTTTTTCCAAACACTTTTCTTATTACTTTCCTCTAAACCTGTGAGTTTTGGATACCACTAACACAGACTAACGATGTTTTCAGCAGAATTACCTTGGTGATTCGGAAAAAACTCATTGTCTTAAACACAGAAACCCGAGCAAGGACAGAGCGCGCCAGAGGGCCAACACCCCTAAAGCCCCTCGCCCTTGGGTGCGCCTGGTGGTGGGCCATCAGGCACCCCTGGGTCCCATCAACTACTTATTCCACCGAAAACCTAAAACGAGGGGTTCGTCATATTCCACAAAAACACAAACACAACGCCGCCGCCACCCCAAACTTCATTCGGGGATCAGAGGTTCCTGTTCTGGCACCCTGCTGGGACGGGAATTTGAAGGAGATCATCACCATCGACATCGCCACTCCTTCTCCATCAACCATCCATGTTCCCCGTCCATGAGTGAGTAAACCCCGCTGTAGGCTGAGAGGAATGGAAGGGATTGGAGCAGGTTGATCATGTAATAATGCCAGAATGTTAGGGCATAGTGGCTAGTATCCATTATTAGCGTTTTCTCCGTTGTTGCAACTTGTTGTGCTTAATGCTTGTCACTAGGGAAAGAGTGCCACGATCTTAGGTCTGAATATGTTATTGTTTCATGAGTATAATTATGTTTATTGATCATATCTGCAAGTTGTTTACACATGTCATTGTCCGGAACCCGAGGCCCCAAAGTAACAGAAATTGGGACAGCCAGAGGGGATGGTTGTGATGTGAGGATCACATGTGGTCATGGAGTTTTAATGGTTTGCTCAGGTGCTTTATTAAAAGGAGCACCTTAATTACCAGTAGTTTCCCTAGAGGCCCCGCTGCCACGGGCTGGTAGGAAAAAATATGTTGTGCAAGTTTCTCATTGCGAGCACGTATGACTATATTAGAACACATGTATATGGTTTGCCTAAATGTTTGATACTTTATTATTAATATATGATCCCTCGTTATTATTATTACATGACCCTTGTTATCCATGTGTTACACGCTCGTCCATCCATTCCCTCTATGCCTACGATACTCCCATCCTAGTGTTTTCCGCGATCGCTACTGCTGTTACTATTTTACTAATGTTGTTATTTTATTTCTACTTCTGCTATAAAACTGTTGCCACTGATAAATTTTTGCGAGCCAGTTTACTTTCAGGTGCAGCTAAATTGAAAACTCAGTTCTTAAGGCACATAAATATTCTTTGGCTCCCCTTGTGATGAATCAATAAATTTCGGTTGTACTTCCCTCGAAGAGTGTTGCGATCCCCTATACTTGTGGGTCATCAAGACTATTTTCTGGCGCCGTTGCTGGGGAGCATACATTTATTTATTTGCTCACTTGATCGCCATATTGTTTGCTGAAAGCCATTCATCATGGGCAAGACTCGTGTTGGAAAATTTCCTATATTACCATCCACTACAAGGAGAGGTACAACTCTGAACACCTCTGTTGCTCTTGATTCACCGTCTGTTATGAGTAAGCTTCTTACTCACCCACATGCTACTGTTACTTTTCTGATTCTGAGAATGCTTCTGATACTTTTGATGATGCTTCTAATGTTCTTGATGATACTGGTTCTCTAGGTCCTTTCCTATATGATACTATTGCTAAATCCAAACAAGTTAAAAATACTGAAATTTTGGTTGAGAATATTGGTACACCTGTTAATTCAACTGAGCTTATTGATGCTCTTGATGAAACCTATATTGAACTTAATGATGATTTTATTGAATAAGCTCGTGCTACAACTGGTGCAAGTGCTCTTAAGAGTCTTCTTGAAAAACATGTTGTGAAATATAAATCTTCTCTTGATGCTAAGTTATCCACATCTCCCATACACATTATAGACAAGGATTATGATTTCTCTTTAGATTTATCGTATATATCTATTGTTTAGAAGGAACCTTTTGTGGAACTGAAAGTAAAAGTGCTATGGAACACGTAAATGGGCTTTCATCTATGAGTAGTTTATTTTCTGATGATACTAAGATGCGTACTTATTTTGTTACCAAGATTTTTCCTTTTTTCACTAAAAGATGAAGCTAAAACTTGGTTTAACAATCTGTCACCTGGATCTATTACTAGTCCTATGGATTTGATTATTTATTTCTTTCAAAAATATTTTCCTGCTAGTGCTCAACATGTTGTTGTGCAAAAGATCTTTAACTTTGAGCAAATTAAAGGAGAAAAATACCTAAATCTTGTACAAGGTTTTGTTATTTAATAAGAGCTTGCCCTGATTATCCACTACCTAAAAATGAGCTCCTAGATATATTTTATAATGGACTAACTGTTGAATCTAGGACATACCTGGATTGTTGTGTTGGTTGTGTTTTCAGGAAAAGAACTCTAGAAGAAGCTGAGGAATTAATGGCTAAAATAGCCAAAAATAATGATGATTGGAATATACCTGAGCCTACACATACACCAGAGCCAACGCCAATACCAACACCCAAGAAGAGGGGGATGATTGAATTAAATGATGAAGTGATGAAGGAAGCCGAGAAATCTCTTAAAGAGAGGGGTATTAAATCTGAAGATGTGAATAATTTACCTCCTATAGAAGAATATGTAAGACTATTCCTCATCCATCATCAATTGAGGTACAGACTCTCCAATACTTTGATAATAGATATATTCCCTACTCTAAACCACCTGATCAATGCTTAGATGAATTTTATAATTATGTTGTTAAGGAAGATAATTTTAATATGAGAATGCAAAATCATCTTATGGAAACCTCTAGAGCTATTGCTAAATTGCATGGTATTATTGAGAGAACCTTCAATGATGTTAAAATGCTTGTTAAACATTTTCAAATGGTTCAAACTCAAATTGATCAACTTACTAAAGTGCAAAGAGATATGCTAGCTAATGCTTGTAGAGATAAACATGTTTGTGAAATAACTACTAGAAGTGGTATTTCTACTTAGGACCCCTTGTATCCTGAAGGACATCCTAAAAGAATTGAACAAGATTCTCAGCAACCTAAAAACAATAGTTCTCCTTCTAAGAAAAATAAGAAGAGACATAAAAATGTTGTAGAATGTCCTAAACCTGCTAAAGATCCTAATAGTATATCTATTTCTGATGCTGAAACTGAAAGTGGTAATGATAAAAGTGATGCTTCTGATAAAGAAGAAACTATAGCTGAACCTGAAAAGTAAACTAAAAGTGCAAAGTATACTAAGGAGGATTTGATTGCCAATAAATATGGTAAAGAAAGAGAGCCTCGGTTACAAAAGGCAATGCCGTTTCTTAATAAGAAACACAAGTCTAAGGAAGAAGAACATTATAATAAATTCTATGCGTGGATGAAACCCTTGTTTTTGCAAATCCCCTTGACGGATGCTATTAAACTGCCTCCTTATTCTAAATATATGAAAGATATTTTCTCTAACAAAAGGAAAATTCCTAATGAGGAAATTTCCACTATGCTTCCTAATTACTGTTTCAATGGCAAGGTTCCAAATAAGCTTGGAGATCCTGGTATTCGTACTATACCTTGTTCTATTAAAAATAATTATGTAAGAACTACTTTATGTGACTTGGGAGTTGGAGTTAGTGTTATGCCTTTCTATCTTTATAAGAGAGTCTCTCTTGAAAAAAAAATATACACACTGATATATCTTTGCAAATGGCCGATAAATCTACTGCTATTTCTATTGGTACATGTGAGAATGTTCATGTTCAAGTTGCTACTAATTGTTTGATATTAACTGAGTTTGGTGTGTTGGAAATGCCTGAAGATGACAATATGTCTATTATTCTCGGGAGACCTTTTCTTAACACTGCAGGGGCTGTTATTGATTGCAATCAAGGAAAAGTAACTTTTAATGTTAATAATAAAGAGCATATTGTCTATTTTCCCAAGAAGATTGATAGAAGATATGGTTTAAATTCAATTGAAAATATTGAGATCATCAATATTGGAGAATTCTATTGTCCCATTCCAGTACCACCAAAATAATATGAAATTATTATGATTGGGACTATGCACATCAAGGTTGAGGTAACATAATTATTTAGTGATGAGCAAAGTTTTTCTTCATATGAAAATTGTTCTCGTAACAAGACTTGATCACCCTTGTTAACAAAATGATTTAGAATGAAGAGGACAATGTTTTCACTATGTTTTCACCTTCCCCATTATGTTTTCACCATGTTTACTTCTGTTATCACCTTGCTACTTTAGTAGAATCATGTTTCTATCATCCATACTCTTGTTTTCATAGTGATTTCTTTTGTTTCCATAGTGATTTCTCTTGTTTTCACCTTGTTATGTTTGTTTTCACCAACCATAATTTTGTTTTCACCGCCTCCACCTTTGTTTTCCTTTGTTATTTTTCCATTGGAGTATCATAGAACCTCTGTAATTCTGGTGTTGGTTTTGTTTTCCACTTTTCACGTTTTTTTCTGGTCTTTATTAATTATAAAAATATGGAAATACCTAAAAAATAAAGCTTCTCGAAAAATTCCAGAAAAATTATAATAAATTTTTACGTAAAAATGAGGCAGAAAGCCACCTAGGAGACCCCATGGGGACCAACTAGTCACGCACACCATGGAGTGGCGCGGCCTGCCCCCTTGTGGCGCCAGCACATGGTGTGGGGCCCCTATGTCCCTCCACTTACTCTCTCCACTGTCGAAATCTTCTCTCTCACCTCCCAAAACTGAAAACATTTCCTGGAACCCATGTTCCTGTTGTTCTAACTCTGGATTTTTTATCTCCTTCTTCAACCCATCATTTGTGCTGATTTTTTGTGTGTTTGATCTCTGTTATGTGACTCCTCCGATGATCCAAGTAGAATTTTGAGTATTTCTTGAGTATTTTGGTACTATAGGTGACATCTTATGTGAGTATGCATGCTTGATTTGACTAGAAATAATTTAGTTTTGATGCATGTTTAGCTCTCCTATAAGTCTCTATAGTAGTTTCCACCTTATAGTTGCTTGAAATCAATTTTTGTGATGATTGTTCAAAAATTTCAGAGATGGATGGCCATAATTTTGGAGAGATATTTAGGAGTGATGGTCCTAGGACAACAAGGCCCTCACATTCGTCCACTTTAGTGGGTCCATAATATAATGAGGACCTTATTGCACGTAATATCAACAATGCGGGAGGTGATGGTATCGCTAATCCCTCTAGCTTTCCTTGTGTTACATTTTTAAGATGTGCAGGGTCTGTTAGATGAATTTCTAATGCTTGTTGAAAGAGTTGGTTTAACCAACTATATGAAGGATGAAAGTTCTCAGTATGCCACTCTCACAAAAACTTTTGTTGAGAGTTTTAAATGTCAGAACACACATTTTGGTCCAACTATTGCTTTCAAGTTATATAGTAGTCATGTTTTTTCCCCTTGGAAGATTTTTGTGCCATTGTAGGTATCAAGGCTTCCGGGACAGCTTGCAGGATTCAAGATAAACCCGCAGATCTTCAGGCGCTCTACCGAGGAATCACCAATGATGATGGTCGCTCATCTCAGCATGGGAATATAAGTAACATCCAACTTCCTACCCTTAGATATTTTACTTACTATCTTGCTAATAGTATCCTTACTAGGGAGAACACTAGCAACATTTCTAGTTACCACCTTGCTTTCATTGATGCTACACTTAATTGTAGCACCAAGTATAATCTTGGTGCACTTGTTGCACGTCGCCTTGCTGCTAAGGGGCCGATTTTTTGGCGCATTATTGCTACACGTATAGCAAATTATTTAAATGTTTCTCTTGCTCCTGATTATGAACTAATTGCTCAATATAGACTTAATCTTTCTGCCACGAAGTCCCATAATTTTATTATTGCTAGCTCTAATGCTAATCATTTAGTATATAGAGTTCTATTTATTGACAGAAATAAGAGGGAAGTTATTTTGCTGAGACATGTTCTGTTCAAAGTTGACAAGTCACCATGGTCGCGTTCCAAGGAGGAGATAGATGAGCATCTTAGCTCGATGGAGTTTTACAGGCATCAGGAGAGGCGAGATGCGCCCTCCGAGGATACACCACGCCCTACGTTGGAGCATCCTCGAGCACATATCAGGAGGAAGGTTCCTCCTCGGCATAATACGGGGGTGCCACCCCATGGTCCCCTTGGGGATGATCTCCACTTAGGAAAAAGCCTAAGCTTGGGGGGAGGTATACCGACATCACACTCACTTATATATTATGTTCGGTCGGTTCTTTGTATATCCATGTTTTCGTTTCTTTCGTTTGTCTTCATTTTCTTTCGCTTCTTTCGTTTCTCTTTGTTTTATCGCTTTATTCTTGCTTTCCAACACACAAAAAGACCAAAAATATTTCGGTTGTTTCTCTTTGTTTGTTTATTTAGTTTCTTTTGTTGTTTTGTTTTCTTTTCTCGTTTTTGTTTAGTATTCAAAAGTCCAAAAATATTTTGCTTTGTTTGCTTGTTTCTTTCTGTTCTTATTTTAATTCTAAAACCCAAAAATATTTGTTGTTCTTCTTTGGTTTTGTAAAGTTTGTTGCAAGTTCACCGGACTCCTGTGTCTCCATTGGAGCTTGATTATCATTCTATATTATTCAATCCACAAGGGAAGAGCAGTAATGACGATTTACGACAATCCGAGTTGTGGTGAGAGGCTCGTATGAACTCTATTTGTTTTATTTTTTTTACATATACTCATCCATGTGAACATGCTTAGTTCGTTCATGTAAGGTGTATGTTATTTAATTGATGCTTATTAGTTCATGCTCTCTCATTTTTAATTCCAACTTATTAATAGAAGATAGCATGTCGTATGAATGTTTGTTTGCATTGTTTTATTCATACAAGGGTATAACATTGTGGTATCTCCCTCTGATTGTTTCGCTTGAATCGACTTGGCACATGCTCACGCATGCTTAAGTCTGAAAACAAAAAGTCATTTAAGCCTCGTGATTTATTTTGCCACATAGTATTTGTATCATTTTTATGCCCGTGTTAATTTTTTCTTGTCAAAAGCATGATTTAGAATGTTGTTGCTCTCTTGATTGTCTCTCCTTTTCTATTTCTAGCCTTCACGTTTACTAAGTATAAGCTCTACTCGTGCATCCAACTCCCAAAACCAAAGTTTTCCAAATGTGTCCACCATACCTACCTACATGTGGTAATTAACCGCCACTCCAAGTAAATTGCTCATGTGCTACCTTTAAAACTTTCTAAAAATTATTCCTGTTTTGTGCCCTTGTTTTAGCTCATGAGCACGTAAATAGATAATCTTTATCACTTGTCGATTGGATTTCACACCCTGGACTAGTGGCTTCATCCACTTATCCAATTGATAGAAGAGCTCGCAGCGGGGTGCCCAGTCCTAAATAATAATACAAATTATCTTCACTATTTTTGCCCCTGATTTATCAGTCAAAGCATAACTGTGTAAATAAAAGAGAAAGAGGGATGACCTTCTACACCAGTTGCATCCTTCAAATGGGAGCCGCTCCTCTGAAATATAGTTGCATTGTGAGGTAATGTATTTTTTGTTTACCATTCGTTGACATAAGCATACACCTCTCTAAAAAAAGTTTTCAATGCCTCTATTTAATAAAATAAAAGCTCTAGCACATGAGTGATCCATGCTTCCCTCTGCGAAGGGCATTTCTTTTACTTTTATGTTGAGATTCTTAACCTTCTCACTTTATGCACCTTCTTGAGAGCAATAGTTGTTATTCTTAGTGTAATGTGCTTGTCCCAGGACACGGTTAATTGTGGTATAAATTTGATGCTTGTATCCTTGATATCTATATTTCTAGTCTTCATTTGAACTTCAGAGGTGCTCTGGCATTTATGTTTTGCTCCACTCTTAAGGGCAAGAGAGTACACTTTATCATACCCTGTTATGAGCATTACACTCCTGCATATTGATATACTTCATGTTGTCTATTATTAGTATGTTGGCATCTTTTTATGGCTTGTATAACTGATGGGTAACTTTTATCTTGAATACATCTTATTATGAATTGCCTCAGCACTTGATCATATAGTGAGTATATTTACATCATATGAAACAAATGTGTTTGTAAAAGACTTTTATCACACTCAGTTGTCACTGAATTGGTTGAAGACAAGCAATAAGCTAAGCTTGGGGGGGGGGTGGGGAGTTGATACGTCCAAAACGTATCTCCTTTTCTGAACACTTTTCTTATTGTTTTCCTCTAACTTGTGAGTTTTGGATACCACTAACACAAACTAACTCTGTTTTCAGCAGAATTACCTTGGTGTCTCGTTTTTGTGCAAAAAATTCAACTTTCGGGAAATTGCCCAGAAAAGACCCCATTGGTCTTAAAACACCAGAAGACCCCGGGAGCCAAAAGGAGGCCAGGAGAGGGGCCAGAAGGGGGCCAAACCACCTCCTGGCGCGCGCCCCCTTGGCCGCGCCGCCTAGTGGTGTGGGCCACCCAGGCACCCCCTCGGGCTCCCCTTTCGACTACTTATTCCCAGAAAACCTAAAACGCGAGGGGGTTCGTCATATTTCACAGAAACACAACAGAGCGCCCCCGCCACCCCGAAACTCAATTCGGGGATCAGAAGATCATGTTCTGGCACCCTGCCGGGACGGGGATTCGAAGGAGATCATCGCCATCGACATCGCCACCCCTTCTCCATCAACCATCCATGTTTCCCCCGTCCATGAGTCAGTAAACCCCGTTGTAGGCTGAGAGGGATGGAAGGGATTGGATGATATTGATCATGTAATAATGCCAGATTGTTAGGGAATAGTGCCTAGTATACATTGTTAGTGTTTTCTACCGTTGTTGCAACTTGTTATGCTTAATGCTTGTAACTAGGGCCTAAGTGCCATGATCTCAGATCTGAACATTTTATTGTTTCATGAGTATAATTATGTTTCTTGATCATATCTGCATGTTTTTTACACATGTCATTGTCCGGAACCCGAGGCCCCAAAGTGACAGAAATTGGGACAACCGGAGGGGATGGTTGTGATGTGAGGATCACATGTGTTCACGGATTGTAAATGCTTTGCTCCCGTGCTTTATTAAATGGAGTACCTTAATTACCAGTAGTTTCCCTAGAGGCCCCGCTGCCATGGGCTGGTAGGATAAAAGATGTTGTGCAAGTTTCTCATTGCGAGCACGTATGACTATATTGGAACACATGACTATGGTTTGCCTAAATGTTTGATACTTTATTATTATTATCTGCAATGCCCTCGTTATTATTATTACATGACCCTTGTTATCCATGCAACGCCCGTCATCCATTCCCTCTATGCCTACAGTACTCCCATCCTGATGTTTTCCGCGACTGCTACTATTGTTACTATTTTACTACTGCTGTTATTTTATTTCTACTGCTGCTATAAAACTGTTACCACTGATAAAATTGTTGCGAGCAAGTTTACTTTCAGGTGGAGCTGAATTGATAACTCAGTTAAGGCATATAAATATTCTTTGGCTCCCCCTGTGTCAAATCAATAAATTTGGGTTTTACTTCCCTCGAAGACTGTTGCGATCCCCTATACTAGTGGGTCATCAGCTGGGCAGCCAGCACAGCTCGATAAATGTGTACTTGTTTGAGCATAGCAAACTATGAGTACGGATTTTAAACTTTGATCTCACAATGGACAATGGGTGGGTAATCCCAATGGGGTAATTCCACATTTCTGAATTCTCTTATTTTGATAAGTTTACCGAGTCATGACAATGTGTGATTCTTCATAGTGTGATCGAAATGTATTGATGAAATTTGATACATGTTATTGTTTTTTTTTTGTGTTGTGATATTTTTAATGTGAAGTTTTATCTTCATTCCAATTGTAGATATCATAAAATATGAAATTCAAATGCCAAATTAAGGAAATATAGATAAGAGGAAAACTTTTGCCGATAAGGGGACCTCTTTGGTGACGATTAAATCTTC
Source organism: Alopecurus myosuroides (assembly GCA_028641055.1). Taxonomy (NCBI): domain Eukaryota; kingdom Viridiplantae; phylum Streptophyta; class Magnoliopsida; order Poales; family Poaceae; genus Alopecurus; species Alopecurus myosuroides. The sequence goes on from CM054057.1 coordinate 17,960,040, forward strand.
CGTTTTCAATGATGTAACACACATCGGTGACTACGCTCGGGACCCATAGCTAGTCATTATAGCCAACGGGGTTTTGACTCATGTCCATAGAGTCTTTATTTACAAGTGAAAGTACCAAATGTCACCTTATTAAGATCCTAAGTACAATATGCGGGATGTAGGGCAATGAAGATCATATGGTAGACGTGTATGGGTCATTAAAGAAAATAGGTGATTTACTTGCATTTTTGTTACATTACAACATAAAAAGTTATGATAAATAAATTTACGGATGATTGTCCCATGAGTATGATCATATTCCATGTCATTTTATTTGTACATATCTAAATAAATAACTGATTTTATAATCATTTATATATGAGTACATGTAATATATTATTTGGCATTAATAACAAGTTTTATGAATTGACATATTTTAAAATAAAAGATGCCCTATGAAACTCATAAACTATACCTTGTTTATTCAGCCTAGTTTATAAGTATAGTAAATTGAAATCCAAGTGATACTTAAAAAATATAGCCATTTCGTACTCCAGCAATATAAACAAACGATGATTAAAAAAAGAATGTTATCATCTATTATACTAAACGTTTTTTGCTTTTTTACAGGTCTTTATCACAAAAAATTATCTAATTATTTTTTAATACACCATCAATGTTATGTACATTATTATCTAATGAATTCAACAATATAAAACATATAAATGTGTAATATGAATAATTGATATTTGAAAGTAGTTCAACCCCAACATATATTTTCACGGACTAATTATGTACATTTATCTCGCTGAAATTTCATACGTCCTCAAATTAAAGTTCATGGCTTTTCTCTAAATGAATTATATCCAAGTAGAAATCAGACATAATAATATCATACAATAATTTATATGTCACATCTATTTGTATTTATGCCTATTCTTGTGCCTAAAAGTATTTTGACTCGTGATTCCACAATACACATATCTTAGAGATCTTTCACGTGGACACTTGGAGGCACAATTATGTATAAATTGTGTTTCATAACATGACATGCATTAGTGTGCTTGTAGAGATGAACCGCTGATTTTCTTAGTTATCCAAGTTAAATAACATGTAGCACTCTTTGACAATTAGAGGATCATTGTACTAATTAAAAGTAATGATGTTAGCTACTAGATTGAAATATAAGCCTGTATTGTTGGCATCTAAGCATGGAAGGCACGTGTTAGTGTAGTATGTCATAGACTGATTTTTGGAATGTTTTGATGAACTAGTATGTCCTTTTTCTTGTCCTTACTTTAAGCTAACAATTATTGGAGTATTTATGCTATAAGCCATAAAAAGATATTTAACCTAAAACTAAAATCTCCCTAGTCCTCCCTATGGTTGGTTTTTTATAGGGCATGATGGGAGTTTTAATTTTTTTGTAAAGGGAGTTCAAAACCCTGACCTATACATAAAAGTGATACAAGCATCCTTCAACTCAGCAAACACATCCTCAAATTGATGCAGACATCCTCCCTTTCGATGGGTGCTTTCTATATAATGCTGGGAGTTGTAATTTTTCTGAAAAGGAAGTTTAAAGCACTAAACTATGTATCAAAGTGATGCAAACATCCTTCAACTTTGCAAATGCCTCCTCATAGTATACATAAAAGGTGCCAACAAAACCAGAGTTATCTGTCATGGTTTTCACATGCATTTAATCCTAATCTCTAGTACAAAATCTCACATTAGAAACAGTTCTCGTACATAGGCTTGATCCCCGTATGCCAACCGGCTCGAGCCTATTGTCTCTAATATATGCACCATCAGAGACGGTTCTAGGAACCAGCTCTAGTGACTAAATCCCTCAAACAGTAGATAAAAAAGTCGTATGTATGTGGCGGAGCGACAGAACACCAACAAGAGAGTGGATAATACACTCCTAGGGCAGAAGCTGCAAGATGAATCCCTCGTCGCGGTGCACCGCTCCATCCTTGATACCTTGGATGATGTCCGCGATGACTATGATGACGATGGGAACGACATCGACTCCTCTGACTTGAGCATGGACTTAGACTCTAACGAGGACGTGGATATGAACGCCGCGAACGACCAGTAAGAGGTCCGTGACGAGTATGCGTAGGATGTCGACATATTCTCCGATATCTCGGACGAACCCCGCTGACACCATCATCATCATCTCGTTCTACGAGGTACATATAGTAGTACCTATAGATAGTACATATTTTGGAACTTTGTAAAAACGAGTTTGCAAATTGTATATACTAGCAAAGAGTGGTGCAGCGGCGCACCACGCTAGGCCAAACAGTTAGGCGATCAATACGCACAACTTTAAGATAACTCCTATTAGTTTTTGAGAATACACCTTTCTTTGTTAGCAATCGGGCAAGACCGTCGATGTAATTCACCGATACATCCAGCCAAGCGGAAAGGAAAGACCGACAATACACTTGTAGTAACTAAAAGAGTTGACATTGAGTATATACATTGTGTGCCTCATAGACAATTGTGAAATTAACAACGTGCCCATTTCAGTGATATGCATAATATCACCTTTCACTTATTTAGGGCATCTTGTACATTGTCCCAGGGACTTAATCTGCCAGCGAGAAGAACTAATGGAATCCAAAACGGGAATAAATCCAAGCTCACTAAGACTTATAAGAGACGCGGCAGCATGCAGCGCTAGGTCGCACTAGCAATCCCCTTGGGAGGCTTGCTTGCTGGGAAAGCAATCATGCGATATAGTACATAGCTTAAAACGAACCACGCGCAAGTACATATTACAAATATATTATTTCTCAAATTGTAAGTATCAACACCATGATAACACAATATAACACATGTTAAAACTTAAAACAATACAATATCTTATACACCACTTAGATAAGACATAACTAACAAATCACATAAACCACCCAACAAATGATACACATGTATGTATAAAAACAACATCTACATATACCATCTACTTGTAGATGCAGCATCGATGTCGCGATTCAATCGTAACTGCGAATAGTCTACAAACCCATATCTGCATTTCACAAACACCTTATCCATCATGATTGTACCGCAACGAAGAGCCAACGACAAAGTCTCCGTTCAGCAGCATGCGGTTCCAGTCTAGAACTCGTCTTGGGTAAATGGAGCAACGAATGTGTGTGGCAAAGACAATGGATCTGTTTACACTTTCATTACTTTCATCCATATTTTACACACTATATGTTTAAACCAACTTGTGGTTGGATGGTTAGGAGGGTGGTTGTACCCTAGCCCACCAGAGTTTTCGTTCAGTGGGAGGCGACATTCCCGTCGATAGTGAGGCGCCTGTGGTGAGTGTATGCTCGTGTATATGAGCGATTGCGTTTGTGTGTGTTTCTATAATAAGGGGAGGTTCACAAGATTCATGAAACGATAGGGCAAAAGATTGTTGTGTGTTGTGTGTAGTTGCACTATAAGCATTATTGAAGTTCTTTAATTCATTCCATTTCAATAACCTTGGACTCATAAACTGGAGTAAAAACCTCCATATATGCTACATCACTCTTCTCTCAGGATCCCCAATAGTTGATAGTTGTTCACCGCATTACACATATACTTAAGATAAAGATTATCTGTTTTCATGGTGTATCCTATTAGTTGATTAATTTTCCTTTGGTTTTAGCCCGGGAGTGTTTAGATGCATGGAACTGTAGACAATTCACTACCGTATGGATTTTTCCCAATTGTTTTAACTGTCTCCTCAATGAACTTCTAGTCCTTTTATGACAACACTATCAAACTATTTTTGGTCTTTGGTGTTGTGACACATTTTCCTGTTGCGAAAACAACTTGGCAACTCCCTCGACTTCCTGACATTTGGGCATAACGCAAAGAGTAACTGCTATTCTATGCTCGTAGTGCGGAATAACACAAGCTTTATCTAAAGCCTTCCACTAAAGGTACAGTCATCTTTTTGTTCCTTCTAATGTTCTTTCTTTATTTGTTTCCGTTTTATTTTTCTTTTACCTTTTTATGTTTCTGTTAAAACACAAATATGCTCATGTGTGGAAAATTAGGTTTAGATATTTAAGCGTTTTAAAAAGGTTTATATATGTATGTGTACATTAAAAAATCATTCACTACAATTTTTTAACAAGCTTACGTAAGTACATTCTCGGATTTTATAAAGTTCAAAAAAAAATCATGGGCTTATAAAAGTATGTTTCCATATTCAAAATATATGCACAGGTTCAAAATATGTTTATGATTCAACAGAATCTTCATATTTTTGTTAAATATGAAAAAATTATTATTTAATAATAATTACTATAATCTATACCTAATAATAATAATATATAGTAATAATAAAGACATTAAGTTTTCTGTCAAAAGTGTCGTCCAACATAAATATACCTAATTGCCCTCCCACCCAAGCCCATAATACACGCAATATGCCACCGTACCGTGGTTCGTTCCTTTTCTTCAGCCCTTGCCCGAATGATCCCCCTCGTGCTCAACGGCACACGCACCGTTAGACAACGCCACAACCAGCCTGTGCGCTCTGGCCACTGGAGTCCACGAGCCGCTGCGATCCTTCCACCCGCGGAACATAAAGTTCATCGCCCCAAACCTCCCTCACCGTCCCTGGTTCCCTCCCGTCCTGCCAGCTATGGTACACAGCACCTTGCCGCAGTCAAGCTGGTGGCCGGTGTGCCCGGCCAAATCTAGGTGCCTTCCACGACACGACTACGGCAGCTCAAGTGCACTCTTTTGAGGCAACGACTTGAGGCCTACTGGGCCAAGGCCTTGTGGACGCGAGGGAGATGGTGTCCTAACCAAAGCCCGATGTGGATGCTGGCGGCTTATGGCGAGCTAGGCGGGCGAAAGAAAACGAAGTGTTTCTCTGGCGAAAAGCCGCTTGACATGATCCACCACGAGCCGGGTACTCTCCTATCAATCCCCAATTCAGTCGTTTTCTACTACTCTGATGCTCCTATTTCTCGGTGTATGGTAATGTCCTGAAAGGTGTATGACAAATGGCTAATGTATCCACCTTAGGCATAATTATGAAGTTTATGGTTCATGTATGCCGCTGGCCTCGTGCTCCGCTGTCGGAAAATCCACCTGATGCCCCGATATTGCGCTTCTTCGGCGACGGACTTGCTCTACTCAAGCGGTTGTCATCTTCACCTAATTTTGAACGTGTCATGGTCCAGGGTTCAGAATGTGCTGATCTGATGTAATTCATATTTATGTAATGGGAGAAGGACATCGGAGATTCAAAAATCCTATATTTCTCTGCACAATGGCAAGACAACTATTATGGAATCAGAAGACGAACGAAGGGACTTGATCGTGGGAATCATCGAGCAACCTAGACACCTCGAGAATTTTCTTCTGTTGGTTTCAATCCCCGACCGAGAGATTCTTCCGCCGGCATGGCTACTGCCGGTTAGCTCAACAAAGGGGAGGATTACTCTGCTATTAAAAATGTATCTTTTCTTTCGAATTGTTTCACTTCTTAATGTGAAAGGAACCATGAAGCAACTTAATTTGTGATTCGAGCTGATTAATCAGAACAAATATTGGCGGTACCCACCATGAAATTTTTGTGACACTTATATAATTTCACAAGAGTGGATATAATCTTCCAATTTTAAATTCCTCTGCAAACAAATTTCAGTTCAGAAGTCCATGACCAATATAGACTTCATTCAGTCATCTATTCATCCATTTATAACGGGAAAATTTTGAATGTCATAAATCCTCATATGTTAGATCCCTTTTTATGTTAAAATGCAATGTTTATGAATACTTTCGGTTTTATATGTTTTCTGTGGTATGTACAACTTCTTGTGTTACCATTCTTTAGTTATTTCATCTGAATCTAAGGACAATTCAAAACATTTTTCCAGGATATTGAATTATTTGCAAAAATATGTCTCTATGCTCTTACATAATATAATGGGTTAGTTATTTTACAAAAGCCCGTCAATGCTTATTGAAAAAAAGATGACACACAAAAGATGACCCAGGCAGCCGTCTGCATTGTTCAATTGCATATAATACAACAATATTCTCTGTCTTGCTCATCACTATGATATGCTCTGATGTCCTTAAGATTATAGAATCCAGAGTATCTAATTGTTTCACTGAACATCTTATCATACTCACTTTTTTTATTCAACTAGTATTGCAGAGAGCGTCTTCTACCAGTATTCTGGAATTCTCTATGCATGTTAGTATAATTTATTTCACTGTTTTTAGAATTTATAATGCCGGTAAATACATTACATGGCTGATGCTTCGAGTAATGTCTCAATAAAAGAGAGCATACGTCAGTGATGCTACCAAATATGGTTTCATGCCACTAGGCTAGGAATGTGAGATTTTGTACTCCCCGTGCAACGCACGGACATTTTTGCTGTAATTGTAGATCAGAAAACATAAAAATAAAAAAATGTACAAAAGATAACGAAAACTGAAAAAGAAAAGGAAAATAAAAAGAGGTTAAATCAAATATAAAAAGAGCATGATTCAAAGCCGACCCAAGAGAGCAGTCCGGGTGAGCTAGGTGCCTTGTGGAATGAGGGAAAATCCTATTCACCGCATTAGTCGGCACTACACGCACTACGTCATGGGCGAGACCCATTTATCCCAGAAGAGAGGTTCATTCGCTATGTAAGGTTTTTTCGGGTGTTTATTCGTTTTTACTTTTCCGTCACATGTATATGTATTTTAAAAATGTTCAGATTTAAAAAATGTTTAGATTTCAAATTTGCTCAAACATATAAAATTGTTCAAACTTGAAAAATGTGCAGCTTCGAAATTTGTTCATATTCGAAAATTGTTGAAATTTTACATTTGGTCAGATTCGAAAATTGTTCAGATTCGTAATTTGTTCAAATTGAAAATTTGTTTATAACTTAAAATTGTCCTAAATTTTAATTTGTTCATATTTGAAATTTTCAAATTGTAGAAATGTTCAGATTCTAATTCTTTTGCAGACAATAGTAGAAATGTTCAGATTCTAATTCTAATTCTTTTGCAGACAATAGTAAAGCTAAATGGGCCGACTTCAAGACCAGACGTGCGTACAGCACCTCCCTAGCATAAAGTAGCTCTATAAAATAGTGGTGGGCTCATGAACTGAAGGGCCGTTTGCTAGCACTTCTGTTTCTTTTCCTCAAAAAAAGAAAAAAGAAAAAGACAATCCATTTCTGTTGTGACAGGGGAACTTTCATGGTAACCGTTACACCATAAGAAAAGGTTTTTGATGCCTCCAAGAAAATATACAGCACAAAAAGTTTATATTTTTCCTGCGGTTTCTTTTTTTTAAAATTGGGGGGGGGGGGGGGGGGGGGGGGAGTAATCCTCAACTTTTGTATCGATCGATGCACATGGCTTTTATTTTATAGTTTAAAGATTTATCATCTTAAAATTGTGGATCACATAAAATTGAGGCATGTATCAATGAACAAGTACGATCGGTGAACATTTGGTGTGAAACTGAGGTCCAAAAAGGTTTCGGAGGAGGCGGACGGGGGCTGGACCCGAGCACGGAACGCGCTGCGACTCCGCCTACCGACACGCACCACCACGCCATCGCCGCCGATGGACCGGAGCACCTCGCCGGTACTATGTGGCCTTCCTCGCCCGTGACTATACGTTGGGGTGCGTTCTATGGCGCGACACGAGAGTCATGTCGTACGGGGGACGGTCCTTCTCCGGTGTGACGAGCGCAGGTTGGTGCTAGTGGGTGAGGACAGGATCGCTGTTGATGTCCGCCAGCTCCGTCACGATGAGGCGGTCGTTACGGGTGCACGTCTCCAGTTCCCGTGCTTCACGGCGGTGGTCGGTGAGCAGCTCCCGTCGCCGCGTGTCCAGATCCATGCCACACGTGTCCCTCAGCGACCGTGCCATGCGCTGGGCCCTCGTGCGCTCTTCCGTGACTCGTCGGTGGGGCTCCGTGCGCCGTCTAGCCCGTTCGCTGCGAGTGGGCCTGGAGGTGGTGCTCCGCCCACGACGCCGTCACGTTCCGTCTATACTACCTTATCTCCTCGCCCCCCACCTGCCCCAGATCTAAACGCGAGATTCGCTCACATCTGGGAGAGAGGAAAAGCCGCGGGGAGACCTAGGGTAGTGTTCGTCCAGATCCAGCCGCTCAATTCGATTCTCCGTCACTCAGATCCAGGCCCTGTTCTTCCTTGGGAGGGGACGGTGCAAGGGAATCGTCGGAGCTTATCTGCGGTTGTTTCTTCTCCAACTCAATCCATGTCCTTCAACTACGACGGGTGAGGAGGTGGCCGCGGAGGTGGTCCACCTTCGAGGGCCAACTTCCCACCCCGCCGGCCGCCAGGAGGGTACGGCACGGGCGCGTTCGACTCCAACCGCACAAATCTGGCGGGGGGCTATGGTGCTCCCGTGCAGCGGGGGAGGGCGGAGGCTCGCCATGACCAGGTACGTGGGGATTCCCGTTCTCGCAGCCGCGACCGGGGCCGTGGTGCTGGTCGCGATGCTGGAAGGAGCAACTACAGTAACAATCGCCTTGGAGCCATTAGCAGTGGACCCTCAAGGAGCTCTGCGGCCAGCCAAGGTAACAGAGATCGCTGGAATCACCGCGCAGAGATGCGTGAGGAAGACTCGGATAATTCGATTGAGGATAGGAGTGACTCTACCTTCTCTAACCCTAATCAACGTCCTCTAGACAACTCCTCTGCAGTTGTTGGTACTATTGAGGTTGGAAGGGATCACGGGGTAGTTTCTCTTCATAATCGCTCTGGCACGATTCAGGTTGGTAGAGATGCTGGATTTGTTAACTTCAATGATCAATCGGATGAGGAGACAGCTCGTGATGTTGACAATCAAGTCCAACCGCGCTCCGTCAGCTTTCAGGAGGAGGAGACCCAGCCAATTGATATAGATTGCTTGTGCATCTTGTGTGGAGACGACCATGGGGACAAATTCCTTTATGATGAGATTAAACCTTGGGAAGTTGCAGCCCCCTTTGTGGGTGCAGCTACTCCATGAGGAGGTTTCTTTGTAATTCCTGATATTAGGAATGTTGCTCCACCTAAGGAGATGCATCAGGTTGTTATTGAAATCCTAGAAGGGAATCCTTCTGGAAGAGAGATTGAAGAGGAATTCCTTCAATGGGCTGGTAGGAACTGCACTTGGAGGTGGTATGCAAAGCCCCTCGCTGCTGGAAAATTGCTTATGAGGTTCCCGAGCTCTAGAGACATTGATGCCTGGGTTCACTTCAGTGATGCTCGCTTGCGCACCATCCCTGGAGTGGTGATTAGAGTAGCACACTGGACCCCAGAGTATGGAGCTACAGGGGAATTAGATATTGCTTGGTTCCAAGTCAAGGGCATACGTCTGGACAACAGGAACTGCCCCACTGCTGCATTCATTGGTAGCCTTGTGGGCAGAACCATCTTTGTGGACAGGCATAGTCTAAACAATGTTGATTATGTTCGTGTCAGAATTGGCACTACTGATGTATCTCTGATTCCCCTTGTTGTGTCAAACTTAACATTGCAAACAAGTTCTATGATATTGAGTTCACCAGAGAAATCCCTGTTAGCAAGCAAGCCAAGAATACTGTCTCTGAAGCTGCATCAAGGAACAAGGAAGGTGAGAATCTGGAGGGAGTGAATCTCAACACACCCCGAAAAGAGCCAGGCAGGACCCTCCTAGTTCCGGGCGTACTGCTGCTAACCCTGTCTCTGGGGGGTTCATGCGTGATGCCAGAGCATCTTATGCTAGAGAACAAGGGGGTTCTAGTCTCCCTGTTCAAACAAAACATACAATGTGTGATGAAAAAGGAAAGAGAAAGGCTCCTGGACCTTCAGAAAGTATAGATGATGACAGTGATGATGACTCATTTACTGCTCAAGTGCATAGGCTTTGTTATAATCCTAACGAGCAGGGAAATTGATTCCTGTTCCTAGGGCTCTACCTCTATGATAGGTATCTTGAATACCTGGCAGCTCCAAAGCTAATAACGGCAGGTGTTGTTGAGAATCCGGAGGAACCACTGCAGAATGAACTTACCTACGAGGAGTTCCTAACGAGCAGGGAAACAACGAGTGACAAGAGTTGTATGTCGAAAGGGATGCTTCAACAAATCCCTGGTGCTGAGTTACCACCTGTAATCGAATCTCCTAAGACCACTTATGAGACTGATAGTCAATCAAAGTCCTTGTCAGCTATGTCTGCTAATACTGTGGAAAGTCAACAGATGCATTCCTCTGCAGTGCGCATTATGGAGGTTGACAAAAGCCCTGACCTGGCTAATGAATCCGTGCCACTAGTCATTTTTGTCTCTGTGCCACATGTGAATGCCCCATCCTCCTTCACTCCAGCTCATCCTGCGTCCTTGAGGAGCAGTGCCAGCATCCTTGCTTCTGGTAGAGCCAATGACTCTATTCTCCAAAGGGCTACTCAATCCATTGCATTGAGGGATGAAGGTAAGACTGCATGCTCTAATTCTTTCTCTCTGCTAGCTCATAATAATGTTTTAGATAAAGCTCTAGAGTTGGGAATCGATCTGTCTTCTATTTCTTTGGAAACTGTTGATTTTCTTCTTAGTTGGGAAATGGTTAGAGCCAACTTGCTAAATAAAAAAGAAATTCTTTCTGTTTCTAATCCTGTGAATCCTGATGCACCAACTCACCCTGAGGGAGCCACTACTCCGTGCTTACCTCCTATTGAGAAAGATACCAGGGAATTCTTCTTAGACAGTGATGAAACTCCTTTCACTCATGTTATTTCTAGAAGGTCCTCCAAGAAATTAAAACAAAAATTAAAAGCTAAATCTAATTCATCTTAGGGGGTGCCCCTTGGTGGCACCAGATCCCTTAGCAGGGTCCATGCAAACCACCCTCAGAGTGGCACTTTAGATGGACCCAGGATCAGGACAAAACCAAAAAAATTATTATGATAGGTGTCTTCTTGAACTGTAGAGGAGTGGGCAAGAAAGGTTTTGCCACTAACATGATAGACTTGATCAGGGAGTTTGATTTTGATTTCATGGCTTGCAAGAAACCATGAAAGCTGTTGTGGGTCCTGAGGTTTGGAGGAAATTTGATCCTGGTAATTTTTACCTTTGGTTCTGGTCTCCTTCTATTGGTAGATCTGGGGGCATTCTTTGTGGTATTAAATCCTCTAGATTTGATATCATTAATGCCTCAATTGATAGATTTTTTGTTAAAGCAGATGTGTTGGATAAGAAAATCAATAAGAAAGTTACTCTCATGGTTGTTTATGGTGCAGCACAGGATAAGGACAAAACTGATTTTCTAGCTGCTTTTGCTAATGCTTGATCTCTTTTGACTCTCCCCTCTCTCATTGGTGATGATTTTAACATTTCGAGATTTTATTTTGAGAAAAACAAACCTGGGGGGTTTCTAAAAAATTTCAGATGTTTTTAATTCTATCATTAAGTCCTATTCGCTCACGGAGGTGGATATTTATGGTGGTTTGTACACTTGGTATCATAATCAAAAGAACCCCACACTGGAAAAGTTAGACAGAGTGCTCATGTCTTCTGATTGGGAAAATATGTTTCCTCTCACGAATGTTAGGAGAAATCCTAGAGTCATCTCAGATCACAATCCTTTGATACTGGTGAGGTAATGGCTCCTAAAAGTAAAGAATTTAGGTTTATGAAATCTTGGACCTCCCACCCTAAGTTCTTGGACAGGGTTCAGAGAGCCTGGACTGATACTGTTCCCTGTGTGGATAGTGTCCCAGTCATCCAGCAAAAGTTGAAACGTCTAAAAAATAGCCTGAAGGGTTGGGGTGAAAATATCGGAGGTGATGCTGTCAAATTAAGGAAAGAGTTGTCTGAGGAGCTGAACAATCTGGATCTGCTGGAAGAGAAAGGTAACCTGTCGGTAGAACAATTCGAGAGGAAAGGGTTTATTCAGAGTGAGTTGTTCAGGCTATGTGACGAGGAAGAGAAATTTTGGCATGAGAGATCTAGTGAAAGATGGCTGTTGCAAGGGGATTCGAATTCTGCCTTTTTCCACAGAGTTGCCAATGGAAGGAAGAGGAAAAACACCATGTACTACCTGGTTAATGGTGAACAGTGTGTGCAGGGGACTGAGGAGCTACTTGTCCATGCTACTTCTTATTACAAAAATCAGTTTGGTCCTGGGGAAGGTAACCTCATGAGGTTTTCTGCTGGCATTTGGGGAGCAAATGAAATGCTTTCTGCCACTGATAATGCTGATCTTGACTCTGCATTTACTGAGAAAGAGATTAAAATAGCTATTGATTCCATGGTCAGGAATAAAGCTCCTGGACCTGATAGGATTCCTATTGAGTTCTTTCAGGTTTCATGGAATATTGTTAAAACTGATATTGTACAGTTGTTCAATGATTGGTATGTTGGGAAGATTGGCCTCTACAGACTTAACTTTGGTATGATCATCCTGCTGCAGAAATCCCCTGATGCAGATTGCCTCCAAAAGTATAGGCATATCTGTTTGTTGCAGGTTCTGTACAAGATTATTACTAAGGTGGCCACCCTCAAGATGGAACCTTACATGGATAAGCTGATTTCCAAATGTCAGACTGCTTTTTATCAAAGGCAGGAACATCATGGATGGCATTATGTCTATTCATGAAATTTTGCATGAGGCCAAAAGGAAGAAACAACAGGGTGTGGTCTTTAAAATAGACTTTGAAAAAACTTATGACAAGGTGGATTGGGCCTACCTGATGCACTGTGTTTCCTTAAAAGGATTTAGTACACTCTGGAGAAGGTTGATAGCAGAGATCATCAAGGATGGAACCTTGTGTGTTAAGATCAATAATAGTAGGGGCAGAGATTTTGGTAGCCATAGGGGTGTTAGACAAGGGGACCCTTTCTCTCCTTTCCTGTTCAATCTTGCTGCTGAAGGTCTTGCCAAGCTTATTCAGCAGGCTCAGGATAATGGACTAATTTGTGGTCTGGTGCCCCACTTGGTTACTAAAGGGGTTGCCATTTTTCAATATGCTGATGACACTCTGTTGATGGTTCAGGATGAGATTAATCAGGTCAGGCAACTGAAGATGATACTTTACCTTTTTGAAGCAATGTCAGGGCTCAAGATTAATTTCATGAAAAGTGAACTATTCATGGTTATGGAAGACTCTGTCAAATGTTTCCTATACTCTAACATGTTGAACTGTCAGATTGGTCATTGGCCAATGAAATACCTGGGGTTCCCTGTGTGTGGTTCCAGAATCTTGGTGGCTGATTTGAAAACTCTCGTGGAGAAATTGAGTAGGAGGTTGGAAGGTTGGGCTAGTAACAACTCCTGTATTGGGGGGAGACTGATTCTGATAAAGTCTTCACTGAGTAGTATTCCAATTTATCACATGTCCATGTACCTGCTACCTGCCACATGTTTGGAGCAGATGACCAAAATCATTAAGAGATTCTTTTGGCAAGGGGCCAACACTAAAAGGAAATACCATCTTGTTCGGTGGAATATAATCAACAAACCCAAGAGAAAAGGGGGTTTAGGCATTAAGGACCTAAAACTCTTCAACATCAGTCTTTTGTGCAAGTGGTTGTGGAGATTGGAGATGGAGGAAGGCTTGTGGCAAACTTTGGTGAAGCACAAGTATGGTATTGCACATGGCATTTGGAGTGTTAAGATGAGTCTACAGGATTCCCCATGTGTGGAAGGACATATTGAAAGTCAAACAGTGGTACATGCAGTGTAGATCGATGATGGTCGTTGGGGGAATTGAAACTGACTTCCGGCATGATCAATCGTGCGGTCCAACCCCCTTTTGTGACAGATTTTCAGACCTGTTCCAAGTTTGCACACTTCAGGTGTGCACTGTAAGGGAGATGGCTGACAGGAATTGGCAACTAGAGGTCAGGAGATGGCTGGATGGACAAATGCAACATCAGGCATCAGTACTGCGTAGCTTACTCATGACAGTGGCTTTGGGGGAGGGACCTGATAAACCCAAGTGGAAACTTACTAAATCTGGAAAATTTTCAGTCAAATCTATGTACAATAAGCTGTCCTCCTCTAATGTGGACAGATATTTCTCTCAGTTATGGAAAGACAAGATCCCTTTGAAGATCAATGTGTGGTTGTGGCTGATCTTGCACAATTCTATCGCCACCAAGGACAACATGAAGAAAAGGAATTGAAAAGGGGATTTCTCTTGCAGTTTTTGTTCTGCTTTTCAAACAATTCATCATCTTTTTTTCGTTTGCCCGTTGCTGGTTACACGTGGAGTGTTATTTGCTCGGTTTTTCGGGCTTTGAACAGACCTGTCAATTTTACTCAATACTTTTGGTGGATCTCTTCTTATTTTCCAGCTCGTTTGAATCTCCATGTTGTTGGGATTCCTGCCTTTTGCTGGGCAATTTGGAAAACTAGGAATAATGCATGTTTTAATAGAAAATTCATCTCAGCCCCTGTTGAGCTGATCTGCTACTTTTGTGCCTTTCTGCGTTACTGGGCAGGTCTTCAAATTTCAGAGCTAGACAGGACTCAGCTGGAGGCAGGTGCCAGGATGATTCAAGATGCTGCATTGGAACAACATGCCCGCAACCAAGATAGAAGGAACAGGACGATTGAAGCCAATGTGCTAACTCAGAAGAAGATGTTGATGTCGTTGGATGATGGTGCTTCTGCTCCCCCGTGTGCTTTCGAGCAGCTTTTGCGAACAAACAGTTAGTTGGAGTTTTGGAAAACTTCAGTTGGTTTTACTGCCTGCGCGCAGCTAGATTTGTGTTGTTAAAACTCCTGGCCGTTGTGCCGTGTCGTTCAAACTCTACTAGCCCGTTCGCCTGGGGAATAGAGCTTTAGGGGGTCATTTCTACCTTCCTTGGAGGGGAGGATTGACCTGTTTCCTTCGCTTCTGTCCAGGCCGTTTTTGCTTTGCTTTTCTTTTTGGGTTTGTAACAAGACATTTGTTCTGTTATCCTCTTCGGTTAATGGAACCCGGCTCTAGTCGTTTGGAAAAAATGTATCAATCAACAAAATCAAGACACAATAAAGCATCTCCAAATTGATTAGTGTTATGCTTTTAAAGTTCTAACACTAATACCATGCAAAAAAAAGTACTCTCAGTCCCAAATTAGTTTCCATAGATTTGTTAAAATATGGATGTATCTAGACAAATTTATGACACCTAATTTGGGACGGAGGGAGTACAAATTTGCTGAAATCAAAGAGGGTCTTATTGTATTCATTTTCAGTCAAAACATGTTAGTCAGCACCATGGTGATCGAAATTTCTTGCTGTCCGTGGGCTTGAGTATCTGAAACGAGCAGGTGAGGTCGTCATCGACGCACATGATGGCGCCGGCATTGTCGAACTCGCCGCAGTAGTTGGGTGCCGAGAAGACCGTCACCATCCGCCGCCCAGCGAAAAACTCGTACCCGTCCTCCACCACTTGGTGCGCCCGGCACACGAGGTCGAGGTCGTGCCTCTCCACGAACGCCGCAACCACGTCCGCACCGAACGTGTAAGACACGCCCCTGTCATTCGGCCCCCACCCTCCATTGCCGGAGGGAGAAGGGTCGGACCAGAGCAGGTCGCAGAGGAGGCCGGAGTCTGGAACGTCGAGGAGCCTCGGGAGGCGTGCGATATCCTGGAGATTCCGGAGATCCGGGGAGAGGCCGCCGTGCATGCACAGGATGCGCTCGTCCACGATGGCGGCGGCGGGTAGGCAGCTGAAGCAGTCGGAGAAGTTGCGCCAGAGGCGGACGGAGTAGCGGCGCTTGCACTCGTCGTAGAAGCCGTAGACACGGTTGATGGAGGCGCACTCGTGGTTGCCGCGCAGGAGGAAGAAGTGCTCCGGGTAGCGGAGCTTGTAGGCCAGGAGGAGGCAGATGGTCTCGATGCTCTGCTTTCCACGGTCCACGTAGTCTCCGAGGAAGAGGTACTTGTGCTGCGGCGGGTACCCGCACAGGTCGAAGAGGCGGAGCAAGTCGGGGAACTGGCCGTGGATGTCACCTTCACAATCAAAGGTAGAAAAAACAACAGAGTCATGGTTAAAATAATGATCCATGAATGTACCAATGTCAGATGGTCTCCGTGTTTGGGTACGGTAAACTCTATCTCAGTTGACTCCAATAGTGATTTCAGTTAATATTTAAGAGAAGTGCAATTTTAATCAAGTGAAAAATACATCATGCAAATATTTTCTGAAATTATTGAGACTTAATAAAAATCTCTGTCAATTAAGACCTACCGACTGCACCTGGTTTAGGATTCGATAAACACTCTATGAGTAAAGTCAAGCATAGTAATTGGTACTCTGGCAGCAGGAGCCACTAACTAAAGTTGAAGGCCATGATCGATGTATAACAAAAGCATTATTCCTTTTCTTAGAAAGTACGCGTAGCTGAGATTTAATCAGATATCACGGTAGGATGGAGGTAGATAGGTACCGGCGATCTTGATGGGGGCGTCGAGCTCCAGGAGGTTGGGCTGGCGCATGAAGACGTCCTTGGAGGCGGCGCAGAGCTGCCGGATCTCCGCCTCGCCGAGCTGCACCGGTTGCTTCCCCGGACGGCTCCGCCGCACCTCCAGTAGCCGCCGGATCATGTTGTCCAAGGCCGCACGGTTCATCGTTTCTCGGGTAGTCGAGCTAATCAAGCAAGTGAAGATATGGAGATTGCAGGTCGGTGTGTATAAGTAGACGAAGACGATGAGCCTAGAGGAAGCCTAGTTAATTTGCAAGCTGGCTAGAGAGAAAAAGGGAGACGGAGTAGTGGTGAGGACGCTGCCTAAAGCTGTAGCTAGAGATGGAAGGAACAATCTGTCTTTGCGGCTGGCTGGTAAAGAGCACCCAAAGTAGAAGCGCCCACCGTCCAAAGTAAGCCGGCAAAAGCACTAACTTCTCTTTCTCACCACCAGTGCAAGATTCTTTTTGTTGTACACAAGATTAAGCATGTGGCTTTTCCATTAATTTGCTTCTCCTCGCCATCAACACCCCTATGCATGCATTCCCAACCACACGAAGGATTGACCTCGCATCAGTAGAAGGAAAGATCATTAATAATCATGAACACGAGGCAAAAGTAGGAGAGCAGAAGAGGAGAAGAACCAGGAAAGGTAGATGCTTCAGAAAGGAAGGAGTGAGAGGTCGGCACAAATCAAAAGTGCTACCGCTGCAAATATCTTTCGATATACTTGTCAGAATATTAAAAAATTGTCAGTTGCATTCAATTAACCAAATAAACATAAAACATGCATTAGTAAATATAATTGAGTATACGAAACTCGACATATCAAACATATTTGCAATTTGAACAAAATACACTACAGGAGAGCACACCGTGGTCGTGTACCTGAAGGTCTACTGTGTGCCCGATATCCGGCACATGACAAAGGCCAAGATGTGAGAATTCCTGTTTGTTGGAGCCCACGAGAGCATACCCGAACCAAAAACGTTTGTGACTGTGGGAGGCAGATGCTACGCCGGTTGAAATAGGAGGGCATGGGGAGAGCATATTCCCAGCCATACCCCACCCCGACCAATAGCTAGTGAGGGAAATGACTGAGTGGGCCAAGAAAAAGGACACGTGCCCAAGCTTTTGCCGGCGCCCACAAGAGCAACCTAGAGCACCGTGTTTTGCTTGCCAGCGCTATTTTTTCCTAGGGGGGTGCTCTAGGCATGGCTGGGCCTTTTTTTTTGCCTTTTTCGTCGCCGAGTCTAAAACCAAACCTAAAAAATGGCATGGACAACGTCTTTGGGGGTGGGGGGGGAGGGGGTGGATCTACTATTAGGTTCGGCCAGCCCACACCCCCGCGCTCATTTCCCACAAACTGATTAGAGGACCACGCACGACCACTGTCCCTGACGCCTCTGCCTCTCACCGGCCGGCTCGCTCTGATTCCCGCCTCAAATCCCGCTCGAGCTCATCCTCTCCCTGCATACCGGCGCCTCAGCTCCTCGTGGATGCACCAAGGCTACCTCCGACCTGCTCTGCCACAAAACCATTTCTCCCTTGCCGTCCTCTATTTCCCGTAGGTAAGATCCATTCTTATCTTCATCTTCTTCGCAGGATAGTAGCTTTGCATATCTAGTCGTGCCATTCACTAGTACGGAAGTGCTTATAGATGAAAGCACATCAGTGGCGGATCACACTAACTCACGTCACTACTAAGATGTATCGGGGGGCCGAAAATAGAAGTGGCAGTGGGGGAAAGCCCACATCACTTCTAGGAGGATATTACTGACGTGGCATTGGGGTCCATGTCACTGATAAGTGGGCCCGCCCGCGGTTCCAAGTCAGAAAATGATTGTGGCGTTGCGATATATATCCCACTTCACTAGTTCATGTGTTTCGTAGTGACGTGGGTAGCCGAGGCACGCCAGTAAAAGATCTCGTACGAAAGACCTGACGGAGATAGGAATTGGTTTACCTGTGGTAGTCTGCGTGTATCTTGTGCTTGACGAATCGGTAACTTCACAAGTTTCTAGGTAAATTATGATACGGTGTAATTACTTGCATTTATTGTGTGTGTAGTCATATACTCTATGGATTCATTTGTGTACCGGCGCCCGTCAAGTCCAGGAAACATTGTGTTGCTCGCAAATTTTTTCGCAATGTGGTATTCATTTTTCAAGGGATGGGCTGCCAACGTTTTGACAGAACGTTGATTAATTTCCATTTCGTCAAACTTCTGGCACTCAATATGTCCCATTTTTATCAAACGTCATGCTGAATTTTCTATACTGGTTGTTTTTATATTTATTATACTTTGTAGGCATCCCTAGCGTTGAAGATGGATGACAATCATGTCATAATTGCCTTTTTCAGAGGGCGGTGCAAAAAATGATTCAGTATCATCAATTTGATCTAGCCCTATATCGTAATAAGCAAACTTTAATTGCTGATGTGGGAACTAACATGGAGTGGCATTCTAACACTGGATTCTGCATGTATGTGTGGAAATCCGATGGTGTCGTGATAAAGGTTTTGGTTACCTGTAGAGAAAAAATCCCGATGGGGGTCGCGATTTCCGGTTACCGTGGTTACCGGGAAATCCCGACCGGTTACCGGACAAATTTAAAAAGCAAAATTCAAAATTTCAAACAAAATCAGGATTTTTTGTCCGGTAAGACCATTTCCCGGGGGTGGTCGGGATGTCTGGATACCGACCGGTTACCGGATTTCCCGACGAGTAACCAAAACCCTGGTCGTGATTCCCTTATTGGCTAAATTGCAGAGTGAGGCCTTCATTGCCGGCGCGAGACAAGAGAGACGTTGTGGTAGCGAGGAATCAGTATTTTGCACGTACATCCTGCCGTTCATGTGGGTCAGCTCACCTATGGAATATGCAGGTGCACTAAAATACGGGAGGAAAACAAATCTATACCTTTGTCTTATCCAATACTGTTTTTTTATCTGCAGAAGAATCGATCTACTCCACGAGTCTATCGGCAGGTTTATCGTTTAACCTCGGGATGCCAAATCCTAACTGCCTCCTTATTTTTGCGTTTGCATGTGTATGCTAACCAACCTATTTTTTCACATATATAATTCAATATCAGGTATCCACGACTCGACTAGGCAAGATTAATATATCGTTTAAACTCATGACTGCAACTCCTAACTGTCTCCTTTTTTTGTGTTTGCACTTTTGATCATAACCGTGGTATTTTTTTCACATGTGCAATTCGAGAAGAGGCTTCTTATCATGCCATTTTTTGTAGCATACTTCTTGACATTGTTTCCCACAGTTTATCGTAGCCGCAAAACAAAGTTCTAAAAATTGACTTAATTTTTATCACGTGGAGGAAGGTGAATCTACAATATCTAAATGAGGGCAACCCACTATGTCTATTTCTCTCAACATGCAAGACATCCAAATCAGCAATCATCTTATTGTTCCATCTCATCATTCGCTCCACCTCATTCTCCGTCAGCTTCGTCCCTTTCATTTTTTATTACTCCCGTTTGGTCACCGAACAAACGCCCACTTTTACCTGGGTTTCTCATCGTTGTAGCCCAAAAGCCCACAAGTAGCCCATGTGTGTGTTTGTTTCTCCACGGCAATTAATTTTGTTTCTTCCTGGTCAGTGGTCAGTTGCTAGGCATCTTCTCCTTTTCTGGTTTAAGAAACAAAACGACGGCAATCAAAAGCACGTTCTCGCCACTAATCGCTTCCTCTTCCCACAATCACCTCTAAAACAACTGAACATGAAACTGGCAGTCAAAAGAACGTTCACGTAGAATAATACAAATGTAACGGATGTCTCTTGGTCTCCCCTCTCTCTGTATATGTACACTTCTCTAGAAAATCAGTCGTTGAGCCTGCTATGGCCGATTCTCAACTATTTCTCCCCATGCCCATTTCCATGCTCCGAGGTGTTCTATGCTGGCAATCTTTTTCTACATGATTACCAGACCACCATCCACGCTGATGGATAGCTTCTTTCCTTCTTCATTGGTACACGCTAGATGGTCGACGTTGTAGTGGTACTGCTCATATGCACTGCTTGGCTAAATATTTCCAGTTTGCCGTCCATAGTGTTCATATGCTTTCGGAATGGGACCATGGATTCCGTATGGAGGCTAACGGTTTTCCCAACACGAATTTCAGATCTGGTGCCTATTTATTCTCACAGCTTCTTCTTAGTTAGCTATTTCAATTAGTGCTTAATACCGCACAACAAGGATTTCACTCTGCCGTCACAGATATCGTGCAGTCGCCGCACTAAGAGATCAAGAACTTTCGTGCTCTCCAAACGTCCGACGTAAAAGTAACATAAGATTTCTGATTTCATTATAACTTCTCTCCTCTCATTTGCGTGATGGATGTCCCGGGCTAACTTTTCCTCCAATTTGTGTTTCAAGATGTAGTGTTTATCTTCTATTTCCTACTTGCACTAAATTTATTCGAACATCTGCACGGCGTATTTACTCCGCAAAAGGACGCACGACACATATTTGACATTCATTTTAGTGGTGGAATTTAAGCTTTGGATGTGCCATCGTTGACACAAAGATACACCGATTATTTGTACAGTATACACTGTATATTTGTGTATCAAAATGCTGAAATGTTATTTCGTTTGCTGATTCAAACTATCCCTTTGATTCAATATTGTCAAATTCATTCTCCATTCTTTTAAGTGTGCCTTTCATTGCAATTTAGTTTATGGTATCAATGGATCCCGCTGCAACGCGCGGGGTATTATCTAGTGAACTTAATGGTGATTCACATTAGTAAATATAAGGCTATTAATCTATAACTATTACAATGAATCTTATTTATATTAAACTCTTCTACTTATCCTTGATGTCCTAAATACTATTTTTGTGCAGACCCTCATATGTGCATCTTGAGAATAATTTCTTCTTAGTATAATTCACTTATAATAAGCTAACTAAGAACTTGTATACATTATGGCACATAATCACATTAGATTCATAATGAACATTGTTCATATAACATTACAAATATACGTGCAAAATTGAAACTACAATAAGTGAAAATTATTTAATCTCAAATTTAATTTTATATCTTTAAGAAAATATTTTGTTGATGCAATATGTAAATGGACTTAAAATATCCACTCCTCCAAAAATCATTCAATCTCTATAGAACTTGATAAGGTGCTTTAGAGTTTATGAATCTAAGTTTAATTGGGTAAGTATTTTTACATTGCAACACCACTAAAATTAAATATAACTTAATCGATGATTCTAGAGTGTAAGAGGTGTTACAAAGAAAAATGTTTATTTTTATGGCAAGAGTTATTCTAGGAAAAACATAACGTTTCTCTATGGGATCGTGCTGAGCGTCACTCGGGAGATCGCTCCGCTGCATCCACTGCATGACACGAGTCCAGTACACCTTTTCTATGTGTTTCCTACTCCATCCCACAAGACTACCTCAAGCAAAAAAAAAGCAACGCGCTGGATAACATTGAGCCCCCCAACGAGCGTCGTCAAATTGTACCACCCATACCCACTATCGTCGCCAGCGTCGACCACGCTTGTAGCAGCAACGCTTGACTCCGGTAGCATCGCAAACGTAGTATCGTAGCACTGCCGCCGGCCTATTGTAGCAGCACTGCCGTCCCCTCGTAGTACCGTCATTGGCCTGCGGTAGCATCGCATCTGGACTATAGTAGCACCACTGCCGCCCTATTATAGCTATACCGTCGGCAGCTTGTAGCATCACCGTCTGACTTTGGTAGAAACGCTGCCGACCTCTTGTAGCACCACTTCCGGCCACACCAAGTAGCTAGTAGCACGACGGCGCCGGTATGTAGCACTATGAGCCGCGATTTGTAGCAAGCACCTCCGCAGCTTGTAGCATCGGCGGGCTCCGGAGGTAGCATCGGTCGCCGCCTATGGGAGCACGTCCCTGTGCATGTGGTAGCACGCATCGGCGCGATAGGCACCGCCGTCCTTGGCCGACAGCAATGCCCGTCGCCTATGGCAGCGTACACGGGGCGGCATTCCTGGAAGGAGAGGAGGATGACAGATTAGAGATAGTTTTACATGTGCCTGGTCCCATGTGCCAGGAGGAGCCGTTGTTGAGGACTCATGGACCACCTGGGGTGGCTGGAGGCTGGATAGACATCTGGTAGAGGCCGGCGACGATGGCGGCTTGATCCCACTCTAGTGACGGCATGGGGCAGGAACAGTCGTGGCGTAAAGCGCCTAAGGGGCAGCCAATGCAGAGAGGGAGGGGCACCGAGTATGCTGTGGAACATGCCCGCCACGGGCGTCACGGGTGGACGGTAGCAGGAGGGCGCACCAGTGGAACAGCATGTCCGTGAGCCCCCGCCGGAGGCATATTGGTTTTTCAGCTTCTTCTTTTTGCCCTAGTGCTGGGTCGAGCCAGCAGACCCGCCGACAGCCACGGAGGGGGTGCCAAGCGTGGCCAGGTTGAAGGAGGGCGCCGTGGCGTGGGCGTCGCGATTGCTGCAGAAAAATAGTGGTAGCATCGCCAGAGGGTGTGCGCCGTGTCCTTGCGACCCTCAATGATCTCCAAGGTCGAGGGTGTTAGGGTGGCGATGTACCACGAGACAATGGCAAAGTCGTTGATGACCCGGCCGGAGGTGCCCCGAGCCTCCGAGCCGTCTACGTGATTCGTGAGACCAAACTTGGCGAGGGTGGCATGGAACTGACGACGCCAGAGGCTGTGATTCTCCTTCTCGTAGTCGAGGGTGACAAAGACGTGATCGCAAATGAGGAGGCCTTCGAGGAGAGTGGTTGGGAGAGACTGGGGAGGCCGAAATCTTCATCGGATTCAGAGTCAGAGGAGGAGGAGCTCATTGCTGGTTTGTTGGTGGAGAAGGGGCAATGGATGAATTGGATCTAGAAGGCTGATACCATGTCAGAGCCAGAACGAGTTTCCGAGAGAGATTTGTGCAACACTGCTTCTATTGATTGCCGAGTGGTACACTTATGTTACAGATATAGGGGCTATTTGGATGCCACCAGAGCTATCCTTGCCAATTCGCGGGTATGCCCTAAAATTGGTGTGGGAATCGGGCGCCCGCATCTGGCCAAAATATTGGCGTGAATCGAACTGGAATGCTAGCGTGAACGAGGGCACGGCCATTTTTCGGCGCCCAACTGATGTGGGGATGACTTCTGGACCTATCGGGTGAGCCTACCCAGTCCAAGGCCCAAGACCTAGGCCCAAAGAGAGGTGTTATCCTGTGCTACTAGAAGGCCCAACGAAGGCCCACCCGCAAGACTTGCGGGTCAAGACAAGAACTCCTATACGTACTCTACTAGGACTCATGTAACCCCTCATGGCTGCATATATAAAGCCAGGAGGGAGGAGAGAAAAGGAGGAGGAATCAAGGGATCCAATCTAGAGAGAGAGGAAGATACAAATCACAACTAGACTAGAAAATACACAGGATACCTCGTACGCCTCACCATGGCATCGTCATTGTAAACAGCTCGACTATCTCGTCATAATACAGATCAGACAAGCAGGAGTAAGGGTTTTTACCTCTACGAGGGCCCCGAACCTGGGTAAATCTTTCTCCTTGTTAGCCGTCGAGATCACCAGCGCGTACATCGTTCCTCTACTCGAAATCCTACCGGATCATCCGAGGGATTTGTCGACACGACTCTTCGACAATTGGCGCCGTCTGTGGGAACGACACGCGCTGGATCGACGGTCTCGCCGGCCTCATCTCCATCAAGATTCGGCTCTTCGACCGTCGACCCAATGGATTCGATCACTTTGGCTCCTTCAACTTCATCGAGCACTCGCCGGCATCACGCACGGACTTCATCGTCTACATCGACATCGTTCTTCAGACGCAGGCTGCAGAACAACAGCAACGTACATATTGCGGACGCCATCAACGGCGACTCGCAAAATTATCTGGAAAGTCATCTGGAAAATTCCTTCAGTGGAAAGATGCGAAATCAAATTATCTACAGGCTCCAAAAAGAATCGGAGAATTCCGACGGTTAGATCTCCGTGGATGATGCGAACACTGAAGACCCGTCAGAATCTGACGGAACTCTGTGCGACATTGGGAAAATACTTCTCACAGTCGACTCAGACATCAATTCGAAGATCACACCGTTGAACAGGTGCAGAATAGAGTCCCGCACCAATCCGTCTTTTTTCAGCCAATTCCAACGGTTAGATCTCCGTCAAAGGTTCGCGCACTGCGACACGTTTTGGATCTTTGCGAGTTCTTGAATTCAAATCGCGGATCCGGATCCTATTTCGGCAATTTGCGAGTCGACACAAAGACCAAGCAACATCAACAAAAGATGGAGACTCGCAATACTAGTGCTCGGGGGCTCGACATCAACATTGCCCTCCGTGTACACACAACAAATCCTCGCGACTCCGCCGCGCCGACTCGGTCCGCCGCGTCGAGTCCTTCGGACAAACATGACTCCGCTGCGTCGACTTGGTCCGCCGCGTCGAGTACTTCGAGCAAACATCACGAATCCGCCGCGTCGACTCGGTCCGCCGCGTCGAGTTCTTCGGACAAACATGACTCCGCTGCGTCGACTTGGTCCGCCGCGTCGAGTCCTTCGAGCAAACATCGCGACTCCGCCGCGTCGACTCGGTCCGTCGCGTCGAGTCCTTCGAGCAAACATCGTGACTCCGCCGCGTCGACTCGGTCCGCCGCGTCGAGTCCTTCGGGAAGCATCGCGACTCCGCTGCGTCGAGTCCTTCGGATAAACATCGCGACTCCGCCGCGTCGAGTCCTTCGGACAAACATCGTGACTCCGCCGCGTCGACTCGGTCCGCTGCGCTGAGTCCTTCGGGAAGCATCGCGACTCCGCCGCGTCGACTCGGTCCACCTCATCGGGTCATTTCGGGAAACATCATGACTCCGCCGCACAACTCCGCTACATCGAAGCGTCTCGGGGCTGTCCTTTGCCGCAGCCACACTCGTTGCTCGGGGGCTATGCTGCAAAGTAGACACACTCGAGAATTCGCCGCAGCCGCACTCGACACACGAGTCCGGTTCATCGATTCCGGCGATATCACTCGGCACCGCCTCGTCGACCACGGCAGTGTTATACAAAGATAAGTTCCTCTCATACGAGTCGACATATTTACCTTTTTTATGTGTTTCTAATCTGTTGTGAAGCTACACCTGACACTTGGGGGCTGAGCCCCGTAAACTACATGTATACTCGACACCCGTCATTTTGCGCGTTACACTACCACATTTATACGCTACAACCCGAGTAGCTGATACTGCCTGACGTCGACCCTTGACTCCGACCTGGTTTGCAGCAGCAACTGACAGGTCGGCAAGGAGCATAGACAATGGCTGTCAGTCTAACAAAAGGGCACAGCGTACGATGCAAAAGTGTCGCGTAGGATCAAATCATTGCTTACCAACAGGCCATACTCGACTCTGCGAGTCGATAAATTGTTTGTTCACAACCAAAATTAACCCGAGCAACAATTTGTTCCGTACATTTTGCTATACACAGCACTACTGCTACATTATTTAACCATATCCGATTATATGGCTGCAACTGCAACGCATGAACCACAACGTCGACACATCCTCCGCTCGGAGTCGACACATACCCTCCTCCGGGAGTCGACGCATGTCCTCCTCCGCGAGCCAACAGAAGACAAGCACAAGGGGTTAGCTTCGGAACAACTTGAGCCAATGCCCGACTCTGCGAGTCGAGCATAGCCTCGGGGGCTACTCCCATCGGGAGCACTGCCGTGCACCCGATAAATTGAAGAAGCAACGTTGGAAGATCTTTGAGTCTAAGCCCGGTTACAAATAATCGCACATAGACTCGGGGGCTACTCCCATCGGGAGTGCTGGTCGCGCTAACGACGAGCGCTACACGCTCAGTCGACGTACTACCGCGTCGGAAGCATATAACACGTTGACCGCGTATCTGAAGAGCACTGTCAAATTTCTTCATCCAGGTCTTTATTGTGGTCGTACAAACCGCATATTAACTCGGATGAAGAAAATCAAAACATCAAACTTGTCCGTCTCGACGAGACGCATACGGCCACGCGGGCCAATTCATGAAATCAGAACATCTTGAAGACTTCTCGGGTTCATCTTCTTGTGTGGACTACGTGGCTGGGAGTCCGCGTCAACTACACGACTTCCACGTCGTCGTGCGACTCCGCCACGTCCGCGTCAACTACACGACTTCCTCGTCGGCTCCGTCCGCCGTGTCGAGTACACCTCCATCGCGTCGACTTCATCCGCCTCATCGACTACACGACTTCCTCGTCGACTCCGTCCGCAGTGTCGAGTACACCTCCACCGTGTCGACTCTGTCCGCCGTATCGAGTACATCTCCACCGTGTCGACTCCCTCCGCCGTGTTGAGTACACCTCCACCGCGTCGACTCTATCCGCCGTGTTGAGTACACCTCTACCGCGTCGACTCTATCTGCCGTGTTGAGTACACCTCCACCGCGTTGACTCTATCCGCCGTGTCGAGTACATCTCCACCGCATAATTACGTCATTGCACACCTCATAACACGAAATCTCTTTCGTATGGGCACATCAAGACGCGAAATTTCTTTCGCATAGTCACTCTGACACGAAATCTCTTTCGTATGGGCACATCAAGATAAAATTTCTCTCGCGAAAACTTCATAGCGCGAAATCTCTTTCGCACAAGATCAAGAAGGAAGATCTCTTCACCCGAAGAATTGCAAAACATGATTAAGGAAAAATCGTGAGTGTGCGGCTCCCGCAACTCTACCACACGATGTATTGACACATCCTTATCCTGGATCGTTCGGCCGACTAGGCACATCCGGATGCCGTATTCTCTCGAGTACGAAGGTAAGACCCAAAAGATCTCTCTTGAGGGCCTGGAATCGCACTCAAGCTGCGTCCTCCGGTAAACTTTCCGTGTCAACAACACGAAGAAAAATCCTAGCGGACGCGCCGGGTACCCCTTTAGGTTAAGTTCGACTCGGTAAGACCTCAACGGCCCAGTCGCAATGATCACCTCGCCGGATTTGAGTCGGAGGTCTCGAATTCGTGTAGGCCAGAACCGTTTTGCCCTAGATGCAATTAATTGGCCCTTATCTTTTGGGAGAGCCAAGTGACTGAGCCACATCCTTCTGCGAAAACAGCCAACACAAGGCACATTTATCACTCAATGCTCGAGTACGTGAGCGCTTCGCGCACAGGGTATACACCCTCAAAAACAGGCGATTGAATGATCAATCGAAGAAATCAAGAACGGACTTTGAGTGCTTACCCGACTATTCTCAGTCGAATAAACACTCGGGGGCTACTGACGCAGGGATGACTTCTGGACCTATCGGGTGAGCCTATCCGGTCCAAGGCCCAAGACCTAGGCCCAAAGAGAGATGTTATCCTGTGCTACTAGAAGGCCCAACGAAGGCCCACCCGCAAGACTTGCGGGTCAAGACAAGAACTCCTATACGTACTCTACTAGGACTCATGTAACCCCCTCCTGGCTGCATATATAAAGCCAGGAGGGAGGAGAGAAAAGGAGGAGGAATCGAGGGATCCAATCTAGAGAGAGAGGAAGATACAAGCCACAACTAGACTAGGCAATACACGGGATACCCCATACGCCTCACCATGGCATCGCCATTGTAAATAGCTCGACTATCTCGTCATAATACAGATCAGACAAGCAGGAGTAAGGGTTTTACCTCTACGAGGGCCCCGAACCTGGGTAAATAATTCTCTTTGTTAGCCGTCGAGATCACCAGCGCGTACATCGTTCCTCTACTCGAAACCCTACCGGATCATCCGAGGTATTTGTCGACACGACTCTTCGACACCAACCAAACAGAAACGAACCGCTCAGTCAACGCCTATTTTTTGGCAGGGCGGATCCGGGCTCTAATCCAAACAGGCCATACACCACTAGGACCACTATCTACACACATACGAACACACGTTTGCTACCAAACTTGAGAAACCACTTATGCTTTTTTGTCAAACAGCATGCATGCGTATTGACATTCCCATAAAACACTATTAAGATCAATTCCCTTTGGGTATTTGAACTACGGGAATGGCGCTATGTGCCGACGGCCAAATTCTATGCCGACGATAATTTGTCGGGGCCGTCGGCATAGACCCAGTGAGGAAATCTCAAATTGCGAAAAAAAATTAGCTATGTCGTCGGCCTTTTTTTTTGAGCTACGCCGACGGCTGCCGTCGGCATCGACCCTAAGAGGGAATTCCGAATTGCGAAAAAAAATTGAGCTAGCCGTCGTCATAGCCAAGCTCAAATTTCTTTTCTTTTGACTTAATCACCGTTTTGATCATAACTTTTGCATTCCAACTCGGATTTTGACGTTCTTTAGCTTATTTCGAAAAGGAGAAACATATCTTAATTATCATGCATATTGTTAAAGCTAAATTCCTAGAAAAAATCATGAGAAAGAACGCAACTAACAATAATGGGTTAACAGTTTCGTCTGAGAGGGTTGTGGGGCGTCTGAATCCAACCAAAATCTAGGTTGACCTAAAAATCATGAGAAATAGGTAGGTATGTACCTAAAAATTAGTTTTTCCAAAAATCATGAGCAAACTACGAGGCACCTGTAGTTCAAATTTGACCTGTTTCCAACTGAATCGGCAGAAACTTGTGTTTTTCAAAAGAGGTGGATGAAAACTTTTTCAGAGGAAACAAATTGGTTATTTGTGCATATAACATGGTCTAGTATTTTCAAAAAATGCAGCTCCCAGGTTTTGCAACATATTTGTGGTTGATGCTTCACAAAAAAAAGCCATTTTTCACACTCGAAAATGGAAAATGGTTTTTTTATTCAATGAAAAGGAAACTTTCTTCGGGAACATTGTCCGTGCTTCCAATATGCATGTTTTTGTGGAATATGGGCATATTTAAACAAACTATGCCATGGATTTGGCCATTACACCCGGCATTTGGCCCGAAATACTAGAATGTTCGTAGGAGATAACACATTTATGTGAACACATTTTCAACACAACTGTCGTATTCTAAGTTTATTATTTTTGGTGGATACTAGGACATATATAATGACACCACGCGAAGGTCTTGCATCATTTTAGGGTTTTTTAAATTTTCTGGAATTTTCTAAGTCGGTTTCATTAAAAAGTCAAGACAGCGGACATGACCGTTCGTAGCTACGGCTTGAATATTGAGAAACTCTTGGTGTATC